>OZ023266.1:68109390-68801890 GCA_964006375.1 Tillus elongatus
TATATATATATATATATATATATATATATATATATATATATTTATATTTATATATATAAACATATAAAAATTGAAACTGACCCCGGATATGGGTTCTAGGGATCCTAGTTCGCGCTCATTTGCAAAAATTTTTGCAAAGTTTCACCATCGATACCTGGGGTATTTTTTTGAATAAAAATTCACCAAAAAGTTATAAAGTGTGTGTGTGCGTGTGTGTGTGTCCTGTTGGTGTGGTTTTAGATTGAATTTGTATCAACCATAGCCTTTTATCCTTTTAGCGAAATTTAATTTGAAAAATCGCTAGTAGATAATACAGAAGTATCGATGGTGAGACTTTGCAAAATTGTTTTGAAATGAGAGCGAGTTTGGACCACTAGAACCCGAAACCAAGGTCCGCATGAATTTATATATATATATATATATATATATATATATATATATATATATATATATATATATATATATATATATATATATATATCCAACCACTAACTCAAAAACTAATTAACTAATTTTGATGAAACTCGGCAACTGTCTTTTATTAATAGCTTGGATGAGTTCGTTGGTCAGCTCGATCGGACCAGTTTAAAAAAAAAAAAAGATTTTTCTTTGTGGTAAAGAAATTTATATCTATTTGTTGTTTTTTGTTGTTATGTGTACCATTTTTTACCCAAAATAGTAGTGACCTTATTGTTTATAGTAAAGATAAATTCTGCGTGGCGTAACTTTATATCTTGATGGTGACCCACAGATACGGCTCTTTTCGTTGCCTTACATGTTGCTATGGGCTCTCACCCACAAGAAAGCTACCTTGATGTTGCAATTATCATACGAGTGTATCATGTGTCTTTTACTCTTCGATAAGAATTGTTATAGTTTTTCTAAAAACCTCCCCAATAGTTGCATTAATATGTTTTGTACCTTTCAACTGGTTGTAAATTTGGTATAAAGTATTTTGAAGATATTCTGAGAAAATTAAACTAGCGCGAGTAATAACAACAGATTCGCTTGTGTCCAGTTTACATAATTAGATATAAATAATGTAACAAATCTAGTCACTTTCTATAAATAGTTGTTTACCAGATTATTTACATAACTTGACATACAATAAATTAGTTTTATTGGAATTTAATTAAAATTCAAGTGATCTATAACCGGAATCTTGCAACCTGCAGAATTTTGTTATGATCTCATTTCTTCTGAAACTGAATACTCATACAATATTAATAGAAATAGTTGGACGTTAACCCAGGGCGCCATTCATTATAATAATAGTAATAATACTTTATTAGTGAATTTTCTTAAAAAAAATTCACTAATGAGGAGATCCCGACTTGTGAATTTTGAAAAAATTTCTTCAAATGAGCGCTAATTGGGCCCCCCAGAACACATATCCGGGGTCAGTTTCAATTTTTATATGTTTATATATATATATATATATATATATATATATATATATATATATATATATATATATATATATATATATATATATATATATATGTATCACACCGATAACTCAAAAAATAATGGGCCGATTTTGATTAAATTTGGTGAATACCTTCCTTTTGCAAATGGCTTGGATAAGTTCGTTAGTCAGGAAAATCGGCCCCGGTTTTCCCGGAAAATTTTGGGTTTTCCTTAAAAAAAAAATATCTCCGGAATTAACAAAGTAAGGGCTACCAAATTTGGTACACTGGTTTACGTCATTATAGGTGAGGTGCCTACCAAAATTTAACTCTGTAGGTCAAAAGAGAAAAAAAGTTATGGGCATTTAAAGAAAAATAAATTGGGGTTTTCCTCAAAACGTCAAAGTGACAATTTAAAACATCAAAATTCGCAACATTTAGGCAAAGAACTTGAATCTAATACGGGCTATGGAAAGAAAATGTCTTAAGAAGAATGTTTTACAAACCCAGAAGTCTTAGTTTCAATCGTCATCGTCCTTCATTTTACTAAAATATTTCCAGAAAATTCATTTCAAATAGACCCTTTCTCTGATGCTTGGCAGTAGCCTTAGCTATAGAATTTATCGTTTAATGGTATATAATTTTTGTAGAATTTTCGTAAAAAATCACTAAAGCTCAATATATCCGTTATTATACAGTATATGAAAAAATATTGTATACATTAATTATACGGTGTCTTGAGCCACACCTTAAAAAAATATTGCTACCATCACAGGCTGGCCCATAAGTCGTTGGTGATACAAATAATAATTTTTTTTTAGTGGAAAACGCCTTATGCTTTTACATTTTCCATCGAAATATAATGCATGTTTGTAAGTTAAGAAATTCTGGACGCAGCAAGTGCGTTATGGTAGCGAATTTTGCTTAAATGCTTCATATTTAAAAAGCTCAATTTGATATTAACCTATAAGGTTGACCAAGAAACGGATTTTTTCGGTTACATTTTAAGTTTACTTTCGGAAATTTCTGTACATTTTCAAACAATAAAGTTATTTTGATGAAACATGGCACATTGTTTTTACTATATAGGTTATACTGGTAACCAAATTTGATGCCTGCTTTCTGAAAAAAATACACATATTTGCTATTAACAACATTTTTATGAAAATTCACTACCATAACGCACTTGCTGCGTCCAGAATTTTTTGTTCTATACATACCCTATTGGGTGTAAAACACGTCACGTTGAAATATAATTATTAAAATAAAACACTGTCAATATAACAGTATTAATTCAACAATATAAAATATACAGACATAACAAAGTAACCACACATACGCATATACACCCCACAAATTTGTATTAACCCCCTCAGAGAAAACATGAAATGGTGAACGTTGCCATGCGTAAAATTCAGTACCCAAGTTGCGGAACGTTGCCATGCGTAAAATTCAGTACCCAAGTTGCGTTTACCGAGGTTTTACTATCCATTGAAATTGAAGATTCTGGCTTAATAGAAAATTAAGTTGTTAGGATTAAAAATGCATTAATGAAAATTCGGTACCATAACGTATTCACTGCATCGAGACATTTACACCTACTTACTATTTAGCTAACAATTTCTTAAGGAAAACAATTTTTAATATAAATTCACCTTCATAACGCCTTGCTGCGTCCAGATTTTTTTTAACGTCCGTTTACTTCCGCGACTATGGCCAATCACCGACGCCAGGGAGCAGTTTTACCTCACTATCTTGGAAATTTTGCCGGACCCCTGCCTTTCTGTAAGGACGGTAGGGATCTTTAACGTACTCAACATCGCATGGACACGGGACCGACGGCTTTACACGCCCTTCGAAGGGAGGAACGTGCAGACATTTAACTTGCTCAGATACAATGCCACAACCTCAGTTGCTGCTGATTGTACAATATGCACTGAAAAAGAGACAGGGGAACTCTGGGAATCGAACCCGGTACCCTTCGGTTCAGAGGTACACGTCCTTACCGCTGAACCACCGAGGCTCTCAGATTTTTTGAAACTGATAAAATACTCTAGCCTTCCTTGCAAGAAAGGTTTGAAACGGTTTACATCAAATTCATTTTTTCAAAACCTTTGAGAAAAATGAAATAAGGCAAGTTTCCGTTTACAGATCATTTGAATTTTAATTAAATTCCAGCAAACCGAATTTGTATGTCAAGTTATGTAAATAATCTGGTAAACAACTATTTATAGAAAATGACCGGATTTGTTACATTATTTTTAACTAATTATATAAACTGGAGATAAACATATCGCATTTTAGAGAATTTTCTTTAACGCACTAATAAAGAGATCGCGACTATCGAATTTTGGAAAAAAAATTTTCAATCTTCATCTGAGCGCAAATTAGGATCCCAGGAACCCAAATCCGAGGTTAGTTTTAGACTTTATATATATATATATATATATATATATATATATATATATATATATATATATATATATATATATATATATATATACGAGGGCGGGTCAATAAGTCCGTGACTTTTTGCATGAAACACAGGTTTTTTGACAAAAAATCATTTTATTTCTCAACATAGTCTCCTTTGAGCTCTATACACTTCGTCGAATGTTTCTCCAATTTTTTTATCCCTGTGTTTTTTTTTGGGAAATTTTTTATATCTCTAGAAATAACAAGACTATGGTAACAAAATTTCGTACGCCGGTTAACATCATAAAACTAAAATCATATACCAACACTTGGGTCTATACGTTAAAAGAAAAAAAAAGGTATAGTTTTTAGTCAAAGTCGCGATTCGAAACGTCAAAATTGACATGTTCTAGATAAAGAACCTCAAACTAAAATGTGTTTATGTACAATAAGTGACGTAACAACTGTGTTCTATAAATGCTTAGGTTTCAGCTTCAGTCGTCATTGTCCTTCATGTTACTTAAATGTTTGCAGAAAATGATTTTCAACTAGACCCTTCCTCTGATGCTGAAGAAGGAGAGCAGAAAGATAAAATGTGTGTATAATATGTGTTACAAATAGATTAAACAATGATTTGTTATAATTATACAGTAGGATTTCCAATGTCAGGTTTGAGCTGACATATATTATTATTATAATATTCTTTATTGGTCATAATTATACAGCATGTCCATACATATAAGTCGTTGCCTTGTGAAGTATTTCGACATAATTTTACCAAACGTCATTCCAAAAATATTTGACACGTATCCTCTGAATAACATACTTCAAATTTTGACATCCTAATTTTCAAATTTAGTTCTGCCTATTTCTTTCTCCATCTAAAATTTCACCCAAAACCTTTACTGCCTGGTATTCCTTTCCACATAACAATACTTCAGAACAAGCAACTTTCTTTTCTGTTCCATACTTTTGCCAAAATAACAAATTTTGTGAAGAGCCAAGTTACATTTACACATATTATTACTCTATGGTCGTACAGATGTATATGGATGCGTTCATACGTTTATGTTAATATTAAACTTCAGTTTTTCAGTTCCTAAAAAAGTAACTACAAATTTAATGAAGCAATTGAATGTTACGTTAAGATTTTAGTCAATGTTCACTAAACAAAATATTTTATATTTCACATTTTTCTTTTGTTTCCATACTCATTTTAGTATTGGGTTTTTTTAGAATGTTCTTAAAAAAATTCACTAACACAAGATCGGCTTTTGCATTTGGAAAAAAGATCGTCAAATGAGCGCGAACTGGCCCCCCTAGAACACATTTCCATATATATATATATATATATATATATATATATATATATATATATATATATATATATATATATATATATATATATATATATATATATATATATATATATATATATATTCGTGAAAATAATTGTTTAGCAAATTTTAATAAAAAAACATGATTTACGTGTAACATTACTTAAACCAATTTTTGTAAAGAAAATTCGTTTGAAGAAATTGTTTGCAAATTTTCATGCAAAGATATTTGTTTGAATTTTTCTCAACAATCTTTCTGTGGATAGTTGTATTTTAGCCGGTGTGTAAATGGTTTGAAGAGGTTCGTTGCCCAGGAAAATAGGACCAGTTTTTTTGCGAACTTTTTAAGTTTATTTTTGGAAAATTATTGTACTTTTTCAAACAATAAAACAATAAAGTGATTATGATGAAATAAGGTACATTTTCTCTACTATACGTAGGTTATACGAAATTTAATGCCTTTTATTTTAAAAAGACATATTTGTCATTAAAAATATTTTAATAAAAATTCACTACCGTAACGCACTTACTGCGCCCAGACTTTTAGTGCATGCACCAGTTAAATTTCCTGATTAAATGTAATTGGTGAGATTTTTTCAAAATACCATGTACAGGATTTACAACTAGCTAAAAGATACAAACAACGGGACTATTAGGAAACTTTTTAGAAAAAAAAAATTCGATTCAAGAGTATTTCAAATGCCCCTTTCAGAACCAGGACGTTTAAAATGTTATATTTGATATGCCCTCTATGTTTATGAAGGCGGTAAGAATTCGGCATTAATGTGGTCTTCTCAAGTCCTTGTAATTGTCCTTGCTTGATGAAACCCCCCTATAATAAATATATACGTAGACAGTTCTGACTAATACCTTTTTTGACCAAACTTTTCAGTAATTTTAATTATAAGACATGATGTAAACATCATCTTAATGCAGAATTCTTATACTTCTTCCAACTTGATAATTTTAATTGTTTTCGAGAAAAACGCAATTGAAAATTTCAGGCCTCTGAAAGGAATTTTAAATAAGATACAGTCGAAAAACTTGTAGTTCGGAATAGTAAATAAAATAGCCTAATAAAAATAACTCAAATTAACTGTTCTATGTGGCCTCCTCCTACTTCTACGAATTTTCTAAATCTTTTGATGAAGGACTTTCTGACATTAAACAAATATTATTGTGTTCCTTAATAAAATTAACCGCATCTTGTTTTTTTCCAGCGTTCATTTAGTAAAGGAATTTTATTGGCATAAACGAAGGACTTCGTATATCCCCAAAAATAGAAATCCACTGGGTTGTAATCACGACTTCTTGGTGGCAACGGAAAGCCACTTCCTCTGCCACTACATATCTCATTAAGATGATCTCTAACCACTACTGGGTAATGAGGTGAAGCTCCGTCTTACATAAACCACATTATTCCTCTTAGATCTAGTGAGAGATCATCCAAAATATCAGCAGGAGTATTTTGTAAAAATAAGAAACATAAATATGATTCTCCATTTAAGTGTGGAGGAAGAACATATGGTCCGAGTAGTCAGTCGCCAACAAATATTACATTTGATTTCATGCCGAAAATGTCTTTCGTCAATGGCATGTGGACTTTCTACTTCCCAGTAATGACTCTTTCGTCAATTGAAAACGCCTCGTCTGGACAAAGTTGGTTCATCAGTGATCAAAATATTCCTAATATAATTTCTATCAGTATTATGTTTGTTCAAAATAAGTTGACAGAACTGCAATCGTCGTGAAATATCTCTTGGAAGTAAATTTTGTGCTGGGGTGAAGTAATAAGGATATATGTTCTTTTTTATTAGAATTCTAATAATATATAACTCACTTACTCATATTGCCGCTGACAGACGACGTGAACTTATTTCATTATTCTCTTCTACTTGAAGCAAAATTTCATCTTCTTAATTAGGTGTTATTTGTTTCAGACGACCTCACTGATTTTTTAATGCGGAATGACCATGTTTCGCCTAAACGACGATATAGGTTTGCCAAAGTTTTATAACTTGGTTGCCTTATGTTTGCATATAACAATCCATATCTTCTGGCTGTCGATTGGACGCAAACATTTTTTTGTGCGTATACATAAATCATATCCCGCATTTCTTCATTGGTAAAATTATTATGCCGTGGAATCTTAATGGAAAAAGTAACGATAACTTGTTAATTATCCTTTAAAAATACAACAATTCAACAAAATGACAGAACAAAAATAATGCACTCACAATAAATGATATTAACTAACAACAATTATCTGACAGCCCAAAGCACACTATTCATAAATGAAGTATTGTTTGAAACTCCTTGCCGAGGCTCTGAAATGTTCAAATGCATTTTTCTCGACGACGATTGAAATTATCAAGTTGGAACAATATAACAATTTCACATAAAAATTATGTTTATAATTTTTATAACTATTTATGAATAGGTTGTAAAATTATTTTCCAATAACGAAAAAAAAACCATGTAACTTTTAACACCCTCTTTCTTTTTCCACAGAAACATTTTATTAGGGCAAGTATGGTCCAATCCTCATATTTTAACCTGCGCTTGCTCTATGTCCTAATGGTTATGACTCCCTCTGCATATTAAAATATTAGTACATAATAATCTTTCTTCATAAAATTTAGTTATCGTAGTGAGAAAAATCAAAATAATAATTTATGTTTAATTCATAAGGCCTTATTTCTATATTTAAATTAGTGTGGGTTTCTTTCAACATAAAAGCATGCGAATCCCAACTCCGCTTTTGCATAACTGTTTGCATAAACCTCTATTCTTACTGTCATCATGCCGACGGGAATACATTAACTATTAACGGAAATGTGAAACGAAGTCTTGCAAGTCATATAGTTTGTTTTTGAAATTAAATATGTTTGTATGACGACAGAGATTTGAATATCGTTTGACGCTTTCTAACAGAAGCAGTCGATTATTATAACATAATATAAACAGAAAATATGCATACTTATAAATAGTAGATTAGTTACAGTAACCAGGGACGTATTTCAATTTATTAAATAACTCTACATATAAAAGATAAATATAATGATGACACTGAAAAGTACTGAGCCTGCAAGGGAAAACGCCATAATTTGTAAAACATTCAACATAATCACATAGCGGTAATAACATCCAAAGCTAACAAGCTGTTTAATTGAGAAAAATTCAGAGGTTGCTCCTTTGGAACGTTCACTATTCTCTACAAAACCCATGTGAGACCCACACTGGAGTACGCTGGCGTTGCTTGGAGTCCTATTCTCGCCAGATATGCTCTTCTACTGCAGTCTCTGTTCAGCGATGAGCCTCTTGCGGTCCCACTTATAACTTGTCCCAACTATGAGGACAGGTGAGGGCTGAGGCTAGCCCGCTTGACAATTTTTCAACAGCGGCGGGCTAGAAGTGCCCTGATTTTCACGTTCTCCGTGGGTTCCTACACACCAATCTCTCCCACTTATTTCAGCTAAGCTCCGACCCCCAACTGCGAGATCACATTTTAAAACTTAAAAACAATCACTCGGAGAATGCTTTCGGAGTACGTTTTTCTTTAGTCAAGTCTTTGCCAGTTGGAATTCTCTCTCAGAAGAATATCCGCCCAAAGTGTCAACTCATTTGAATTATACTATGTTTTATGTATATATATATATATATATATATATATATATATATATATATATATATATATATATATATATATATATATATATATATATATATATATATATATATATATATATATATATATATATATATATATAAGTATCACACCGATAACTCAAAAACTAATGGGCCGATTTTGATTAAATTTGGTGAATAAATTCCATTTTCAAATGGCTTGGACAAGTTCCTTAGCCAGGAAAATCTGACCAGGTTTTCCCGGAAAATTTTGTGTTTTCTTTCGAAAAAAAATTATATATCCGGAATCGACAAAGTAAGAGCAACCAAATTTGGTACGCGTTTATATCCTTATAGGTAAGCTACCTACCAAAATTTAGCTATGTAGCTTAAAAGACAAAAAAGTTATAGGCATTTAAAGAAAAATAAATTGGGGTTTATGTCAAAACGTCAAAGTTGCGATTTAAAACGTCAAAATCGCCAACATTTAAGCAAATAACTTGAATCTAATACGGGCTATGGAAATCAAATGTCTCAACAAGGATATTTTACAAACCCTGAAGTCTTAGTTTCAACCGTCATTGTCCTTCATTTTACTAAAATGTTTCCAGAAAATTCATTTCAAATAGTTCCTTTCTCTGATGCTTGGCAGTAGTCTTAGCTATAGAGTTTATCGTTTAATGGTATATAATTTTTGTCAAATTTTCGTAAAAAATCAATATATTCGTTAGTATACAAGATATGAAAAAAAGTTGTATATATTAGTTATATAGGGTGTCTTGACCTACATCTTAAAAAAATATTTCTACAATCACAGGCTTGCCCATAAGTCGTTGTTGATACAAATTTTCTGTTTTTTTTTAATCAAACACGCCTTATGTTATTGCATTTTTGCATTTTCCCTCAAAATAGAATGCATGTTTGTAAGAAAAGAAATTCCGGTTGCAGCAAGTGCTTTATGGTAGCGAATTTTGATCAAATGCTTCATATTTGAATAGCCCAATTTGCTATTAACCTATAAGGTTGACCAAGAAACGAGTTTTTCCGGGAACACTTTAAGTTTACGCAAATTTTTGTACATTTTCACACAATAAAGTTATTTTATGAAACATGGCACATTGTTTTTACTATATAGGTTATACTGGTAACCAAAATTGATGCCTGCTTTCTTAAAAAGAAAACACACATATTTGCAATAAAAACATTTTAATGAAAATTCCCTACCATAACGCGCTTGCTGCGTCCAGAGGTTTTCTTATCTTTTCTTTCTTGTTCTTAGTATGCGAGTTAGCTACAATTTTATTTTTAATTTATGAGTAGTTAGAGATTTCAAACTTATAAAAAGTCTGTGACCAATGGACGGCAGATTCCGAGGTCATCCACCTTGTTATCTCACACACTCAGTAGTTATGGATTTACATCTTTACTCTAATTATCTTGTAATAATAGTAATAAACAATTAGCAGAACGTTCATAAAATAACTCTAAACCGCATAAAAATATTTATCTTGGTATTTAAACCACTCCTCAACGGCATATGTCTTCGCTGTTCGTTGACAATTGTTTAGCTTTCAAATCTTTTTTGGGGTTTGGGAATAAATATTAGTCTCATGATGCTAAACCCACAGGATGGGGTGGATGACAGCCATTTCTATTAATTCATTGCAGTGATATCAACGAGTTGTGAGCAGTGATGTGGTCTTGCAAAAAGAGCACATGTTTTGCCCGTTTCGGCGTTGCTACACAATTTGCTCGAGTAATTTAGTTTGACCACCCAAGAAGACATTTATCCTGTTCATGAAATGGTTTTAGAAGTACTACATACAGACTTGGAGACTCTGGCTTCACTTTGTTTTTTTTTTTGTAAATGAAGGATGTAGCCAGCGCGTAAGCTAACTGGAGCAAGTTACTCTTCTGAATTGTTCTAAGTAGTTTTTCAACGTTTTTGTAACCAATTTCGCTGCTTGACAGCATCCTCAGACAGAAAACTGAATTAATACGAAGTCATGACAACTACACATACAGATCTCTTGCTATTTTGCGTTGTTTTGATCAAAAAATTCTTTAAAAATAAATAAAATAAAACAAAAATGACGGATGTTGCATTAAAAATGTTTACATGAGGTATGTGAATATTTAACATAAAGGTAGAACTAACCTACAACAGTAATAACTATAATAACAATTACGATAATAAAATCAGTGAACTAAACAGTAATAAAGCAGACTCTATACAATGAAAATATTGACACACATCAACTCATTATCTTATTACAACTTTTTTGAAAAAAATAGTTAGAATTTTTTTATCATAACATCATCACATAGCAACAGATCTTTATTTGTAGTTGTCATGATTTCGTATTAATTCAATTTTCTTCTGTCTGAAAATGCTGTCCAACAGCGAAACCAGTTACAGAAACGTTGAAGAACATCCTAGAACATCCAGAATTTAGAAGGGCCACGTGCTTCAGTTAGCTTACGCGCTGGCTACGTCGTTCATTTACAAAAAAGGAAACCAACAGTGGAACCAGAGAAGTAGTCTCCAAGTCTGTATGTAGTATGCAGCAGTTTTAATACTTGGATACTAATGTTTTTATGCTATATTATATTTAAATGAAAGTGAAATTTCAAAAGCAGACAAAAAGGAAGATCAATTTCTATCAAGAAAAAATATGATTTGCTAGAGCTATGAAAGTGACGTTATTCCTGAAGAATATCACTATTCTTACAACTCGTTGCCAACCTCAAAAGAGGCAGAATATCTAGTTCCGGGGCCATCAGTTGAGAAGTCTGACCCAGACGATGACGACTAAATTTAAAAAAAAAATACAACCAAAACAAGATAAGTGCTTAAAAAATCAATCTTTTTGTTAATATATCTCTAGTTTTCAGAATGTATCCTCACTTTCGTGATTGTTCTCCAAGAGTTTGTAATAAAGGTTCATATATCACTGAAAAGTGCGTGCTTTTTCTTGTACCTGATTTTTCGCTTGATGATAAAACTTTAAACCTCAATATCTCAAAAGTACAAAAATGCAGGTTATCTGGTTTTGACAGTAACCCGACGTAAGCTCCTATTGTCTTGTCTAACCCACTGTTAAAACTCTGTGTTATCCAAGGCCCTTGTCTGTGTGTTTAATGGCGACAGATTTCGGCGTTCGACTGAATCAATGTCGCAGTCCCAGTGACTTCTAAAAACAAGTTTGCAAAAAAAAAACAATAAAAAAATTTAAAACAATAAAAAAGGAATGAAATTTTTAAAGTTTGATACTGATTATGATGAAATATAACTTATTAGGTGATTCAGGTTTTATATAATTGTCATCCTACTCTTTTAGCAATATCCTGGTGTCACAAAAACCTTAAAATTAAAAACAGTTTGTGGATAACGAAACGAGCATACAAGGCCATCTACTCCTCAATGCTTCTGAAACATGGTAGAACCGTCACGAAAGCATACTATAGTGAGATGCTAACTTGACATTTGTATAAAAAACAAGCTAGGAAAATTGGACAAAAGTGTGCTGCTTTTGTAAAACATCGCCCCTGCTCACATGTTGTTGACTGCATTGCAAACAATTGATAAAATTAGTTTTTAATTTGTTGACTACCCACCCTATGCTCCGGGTTTAGACCATTAGACCATTATTTATTCCCAAAATCCAAAAAACATTTGAAAGGTACACGATTTTCGACAAACAACGAAATCATATCTGCCGTTGAGGAGTGGTTTGAGGACCAATATAAAGGATTGATTAACAGGTGTATAATTGCTTTGTACACGTTCTGTTAAATGTGCAAGTCTTAGAGGAGACGATACTGGTTAAATAAAACATTAAAAAAATTGTGCGTTTTCTATTGTAGGGTAAGTACTTTCCAACACCTACTCGTATACATGTGGGCTATGAAATCAAGTTAGTACGTCCCTGATGGTGATTGATATTCAAACATAGATTATCTTACCTTGGATAGATACGAATTGATCCAGTTCACGAACGTTTTCTTCTGTACCCTCTCCTGTTCATCTGTAACAGATACACAAATATTAAATTACTGTTAAAGATTAATTCGATATTAAGCACAGTCAACCATTACTTCTATTTTTGATTTCTTGAGAAAATAAGAAGTTTTTATTATAACTTCATGTCCCGTAACTACGATATCTATAGGTAAATACTTAGAAATTTAAAACGTGGTGCTGAAGCGAGAAATGTGCTTACTGGACGGACACGAAATAATATGTGTCCTGTAATTGCATAGGACTTCGAAAACACACTTCTGCTAGAGGTGTCTTCATATGCAATAACTCATTGTGTTAACATAAGCTGATAAAACGTGTAATACATGTTATAGAACAGTTCTCGCTGGTTTCACACATAAAAAATAGATAAACGTTGCTTGACAACTACTTCTTAGCTTACTCAACTGCTCAGTATTTGCATACCTGTAACTTCATCGTTAGGCAAATGAAATATTTTTTCTTTTGCATAGCAGGGTCGTAAAAATGCACAGATGAAAATCAGTTGCTTAGCAACAGCCGTGAGTCGCTAATCAAGCGGAGAAACAGCTCTGAGCTGTTAAGCATCAATAAATGCACTTGGAGAACCCAAATCATCGCAATATATCTTTTTAAAGACCTGGCTCTCGTTTCACTAACAAGCATCATTAAAGGATGAAAAATTTTAAACTACTTACAATTAACATCACCTTTTATACTGAGTCTTAGGTAAAGCCCGATACCGAGAGGAAGACGATATCGCAGGCAAATTTTCTGTGCATTGTATTTTAATTGCCGGACGAGGTTTTTGAACACCCGCTATAACATTACCTGAAAAGTTTCGTAATATTTACTATATCAGACACAATGCAAACAAAAGGCTACAAATCAGTGGCGGCGCTTGGTTTAAGTAACTATTGTTTTTTGTTGCCTTAGAAATATAAATAGTCTCGTACATATATAGCCTCGCTGGTTGTCTAACATTTTGGATAAGTTTCAGATGTTATTTATCTATGTGGTGGTTATTATTCCAAATATGTTTTGCCACGCATGACTTTTTTGCACCATCGTATCTCAGTTGTGCCAGATGTTCCCTGAATCTCGTTTCAATGGTTCTTTTAGTCTACCCACCGTATTTAAAATTAGAATCTTTACAAATTATCTCATGGGTACCCGACATTTCAATGGCTTTATCTTTACCTTCGTATTACCTAACAATCGTTTTTTTTGTCGCAAAAGTAAGCTGCAAATCGGGTTTCTTAAAATTGCTCTCAAGACCCCTTCTGATACGCGGTTCAAAAAGTAGGCAAACAAATTTATTCTCTATTTTATCTTCCCTGGATGATGGATTCTGTTTTCTTTGTTTTGTGTCTATTAATTAATTTTTCCAATAAACAATCCGAATAATATGTTATTTATATTTGATATATATATATATATATATATATATATATATATATATATATATATATATATATATATATCTTTTGATGCAACAAGTGCGTTATGGTATAAGATAGCGAATTATCATATTAACATATTAACATTTCAAATATAAATAACATATTATTCGGATTGTTTACTGGAAAAATTAATTAATAGAATACTATGTTATTTATATTTGAAATTGTAATATGAGAATTCTCTACCTTATACCATAACGCACTTGTTGCATCAAAAGATATATATATATATATATATATATATATATATATATATATATATATATATATATATATATGTATGTATGTATATATATATTATATACATCAATAGACAGTTTAACTGCCTTTTTGGCTTGACCTTATCTGACTCAATAAATACCTCTAACCCGCTAATATACCTGACTTTATAAACCTTATGGGCCTGACTAATGGGACTGATAACGAGTCAGGTAGACGAAGCTTTATAAATAATACAAGACTTACAACCACCTGTCAGATCTCTCTTAACCTTAAAGACGATCTCCAATGAGATTTGAGGAGTGGAAGATTGGCCTGTAATCAAACTACAACAACTCAACCTACTCGTAACCACCGCTCCGATGAGTAAGGCAGATTGAGGCTTTAGGGTTGTCTTTCTTTAATCACTTGAAAATGGGTCCAAGTTCTAGTGTATCACACCGATAACTAAAAAGATATGCGACCGATTTTAATGAAATTTGCCAAGTACCTTTCTTTCATAAATGGCTTGGATAAGTTTGTTGGCCAGGAAAATTTGACCAGGTTTTACGAGAAAGTTTTGTGTTTACTTTCGCAAGATTTTTGTAGCTCGAAAAATAATACTTAGTTTGATTTTCCAGGTTAAGGAACTTATCCAACCACTTACAAAAGGAAGGTACCTGCCAAATTGTATCAAGATCGGCCCATTATTTTTGAGTTATCAGTGTGATACGTACATACATATACATACATATATATATATATATATATATATATATATATATATATATATATATATATATATATATATATATATATATATATATATATATATATATATATATATATATAACCATATAAAAATCGAAACTGACCCCGGATATGGGTTCTGCGGGTCCTAGTTTGCACTCAAATGAAGAATTTTTTTCTTAATTCAAATGTCGAGATCTTCCTATTAGTGATTTTTTTTCTACGAAAATTCGCTAAAAGATAAAGACCAAAAATAAAAACAACAATAATATAAGAATAATAAGGAGCTGAGGGAAAATAAGAACAATAAATCCACCTTATCTTTGGCATAAAAAATGATTAATCGGTTTTTTGAATCATTTTATGAAGGTTATTTATTATTGGTGCATAGCTTTTGACAACCTCTAAGATGTGCTTTATTTTTTACGCGTAGGTATATAAAGGTTTATTGTAGGTATTTAAGTCTCTTACATCCCGCCAACTTAAAGCTAATCTCATAGGCTGAATGACAATAACTTTTTAAAAAGTACATAAAGTAAACATAAAATCCTGATTATGGTCAGATTCGGTTTTAATTGACAAAAACGTTATTAAACACGCAATCGCATAATTTTATGTATTTTCCTGGAAATGCTAATTTTATAAAATCACGTAAATGTCAAATGTTATATTTTATCAGTAACTTATTCGTATCTCGTGACTTCTGAATCATCTTAATGTTGAAGAAGAAAACAAACTAGAGAACAGTGTCTCATAGAGATTGATCACATGCAATAAAATTGCAGTCCAGTAGGCTCTGAACTATATATTGCATTTAAATCATTCGATTTTACATTTATATGTTGACATTGACATAATTAACCAGTCGACATATTATAAAAGTGAACTTGACATCAACATTTATAAATAGCCGGTGATGTAATGAGATTTCTAGTAAAGGTGAATTTTGTTATTCTTATTTTAATTCACTTTTTTATCGACTACTGATTCGACCTATGACCAGGTTATTTAGGTTTCTATCAGCCACGCGATATGGTTTAATGGTTGGTAATTGTTTTACTGCTTTATGTTTAATTTTATAGTTACAGAGGCGTAAAACTTATAATGAAATATGTATTTGAGTTTGACAGCAACTTTAGGTACATCAATTTTATATGAGTTTCAGCAAAATAGTTTATATAGTTACTTAACTATGTTGTTGAAACTCATATCAAGTACGTATTTAGGTACCTAATTTACTTAATGAGTATATTAGGAAACTATTTCTCATTTTTTCTTGTCGTGCTTTGTACCCTCAGCAAACATTATTTACTGCAGCTTTGAAGAGAAATTCCGTCGTTTGACGAAACTCCAAACCGCCGTCTTAATTTTTTAAACCATGATGTTCTTTTCCTTCCTCGTCTTCTCTTTCCTCGTATTCAACAAAATTCTACTTTTCTCATTAATAAACACGAAATTACAGATTATTACAACAGCAATTACATAAAATATTAAATCTCAGATAAAGTTGACGAAGTATTATAGCCGTCGTTATGAATAATGTTGTTTAAGTGTTTTATAAAAGTTAGACAGCAGTTTGTCATTTTCCTAAGAAAAATTGTAAATGAGGATCTGGTACTGTAGGATGAAGTCATTTGTAAGCAGTAGCTACAGTGAACTCAAAGATATTGTTAAGGCTACAATGTGCAATTATTTTCACAAAAAACTAATGTTATTTGCAAAAGCTATATCTAAGTTGGTAGCATTGTCCCAAATTGCCGCATGCCATGGCACTTTTAGTGAATTTTCTTAAAAAAAATTCACTAATGAGGAGATCCCGACTTTTGAATTTTGAAAAAATTTCTTCAAATGACCGCGAACTAGGCCCCCTAGAACACATATCCGGGGTCAGTTTCAATTTTTATATGTTTATATATATATATATATATATATATATATATATATATATATATATATATATATATATATATATATATATATATATATATATATATATATATATATATATATATATATATATATATATATATATATATATATTATATATATATATATATATATATTATATATTATATATATATATATATATATATATATATATATATATATATATACACCGATAACTCAAAAAATAATAGGCCGATTTTGACTAAATTCGGTGGAAAAATTCCTTTTGCAAATGGCTTGGATAAGTTCGTTAGCCAGGAAAATCTGCCCAGGTTTTCCCGGAAAATTTTGTGTTTTCTTTCAAAAAAAATTTATATCTCCGGAATTAACAAAGCAAGGGCAACCAAATTTGGTACGCTAGTTAATATCCTTATAGGTAAGCTACCTACCAAAATTTAGATATGTAGGTCGAAAGACAAAAAATTTATAGGCATTTAAAGAAAAATAAATTGGGGTTTTCCTCAAAACGTCAAAGTTGCGATTTAAAACGTCAAAATCGGCAACATTTAGGCAAAGAACTGGAATCTAATAGGGGATATGGAAATCAAATGTCTCAAAAAGGATGTTTTACAAACTCTGAAGTTTTAGTTTCAACCGTCATTGTCCTTCATTTTACTAAAATGTTTCCAGAAAATTCATTTCAAATAGACCCTTTCTCTGATGCTTGGCAGTAGCCTTAGCTTTAGAGTTTATCGTTTAATGGTATATAATTTTTGTCGAATTTTCGTAAAAAGTCAATAAAGCTCAATATATCCGTTATTATACAAGATATGAAGAAAATTTGTATATATTAATTATAGGGTGTCTTGAGCTACATCTTAAAAAAATATTTCTACAATCACAGGATGGCCCATAAGTCGTTGATGATACAAATTTTCTTTTTTTTTTAATCAAACACGCCTTATGTTATTGCATTTTTTAATTTTTCAGCGATGCATGTTTGTAAGAAAAGAAATTCGGGAATTCGGGACGCAGCAAGTGCGTTATGGTAGCGAATTTTCATTAAATGCTTCAAATTTGAATAGCTCAATTTGCTATTAACCTATAAGGTTGACCAAGAAACGAGTTTTTCCGGGAACACTTTAAGTTTACTTTTGGAAATTTTTGTACATTTTCACACAATAAAGTTATTTTTATGAAACATGGCACATTGTGTTTACTATATAGGTTATACTGGTAACCAAAATTGATGCCTGCTTTCTTAAAAAGGAAACACACATATTTGCAATGAAAAACATTTTAAAGAAAATTCACTACCATAACGCACTTGCTGCGTCCAGAGTTTTTTATAACATACCTGTTTACGATACTCAGTAAGTGGTGGACGTGCCGCCACCTAGTTGCGGAACCAAGTAGTATGTTGTCACGCCAGCTCCAAATAACACAAAGTGTTAAAAAATAGAGACTGTATACAACTAACTAACAATTTAGAAAATTGTCAGCCCTGGCCCATTTCTACCCCAATATAGGAACAAAATATGTAAGACTACGGTTCTAATTGTTGCGAGAATGCATCTAGTCTTACATACCTGTTTACGGCCTATTTCAAAATGAGGAAACTCACTTTAATAATGGAAACAGCATGTAAAGCAGCGCCCAGCATAGAAGACGGGGTTAGAGATACAGGTGACATTCCAATGCAAATAAGAGAACTAGTTGTAGAAGAACTCAGAGCTCAAGCCATATAGCATCGAACTCAAGGTCCACAGGATAAAAGATTTTACAATCACTTAGCTAACAAACTAAAACATACCTACAAATTAGAAACGAGACATTTCAGTCATACGTAGGAAAATTCTCAAAAAATATCATTCTATCTGGAAAGCAGCAAGAGGCTAGAAACGCCCACAAACTTTATTTCTTTCATACAAAATTCAGAAAATGTTTGACCCAGGACAAATAAAGAGAAAGTGAAACTATTTGGTCAACATCTATCTGAAGTCTTCCAACCGTACTCTAATGATCCTGATGATGAAGTACAAAAATTCCTTAAAACACGGTTACAAATATCCCCACCTATAGAGTTGAGGTAGGATAATCAATCATCAATCTCAACGAAAAAAAAAAATGTCGTGGATATGACCTAACTACTGAATATACAGCGCTTTCATTTCAAAACTAGACACCTTTAATAATTTTTTTATCAAGGATATCTAGTTAAAAAAACAGGTCAATTGGGATTTCGAGGGGCACGTTCAAAAACAGTATTTTTGGAATTTTACTTTTCACCCCCTAAGCCCCAGTCACCCCAACTTTATAATTTTAAATGACACCCCCTAGCTTGAGATACATCGTTTTAAAGGTATTTAAAATCCCAATCCAACGGCGTATACGAAATTTAAATCCACCGCCAACTTTTGAATTTAGAAGAAGAAAACGTCATCAAATTCGGAATATTAAAAAAAATAGTTTAAGACAAAAACCTACTTTATTAAGTGCTCAAAATGCCCTCCGTTGTTAGCTAAACAATAAAATAGTCGATCGACGAATTCTCGTCTAACGTTTTGAAACGTTTCTGTAGTAATTTGTCGGCAAGCTTGGGTGATCCTATCTTTTAGAACCTGACAAATCTCTGGTGGAGGATTATGTACACAACTGATTTCAAAGAACCCCAAATGAAGAAGCCCAGTGGTGTTAAGTCCGGAGATTTGACGGGCCATTCCAGGGTGCCTCGTCTGCCAATCCATTTGTTAGGAAATTTTTGATTAAACCACTTGCGAACACGTAAGGCATAGTGTGGTGGTGGACCGTCCTGTTGATAGTCCAAATTTTATTCATCTAGAAATGGGTTGGCTTCTTCATTAAGTTGGTTTTCTAAGGACTCTGTTATGAGTGGGTCAATATAATTTTCCAAAAAAATTAAATACAATTCACCAGTTAAATTTTCTTTAATAAACAAAGGCCCTATTATTTCATTTCTAAGAATTCCCGACCAGACATTAATTTTTTTGTGGAAACTGTGTACGAATCTCTACGAACACTTGTGGATTTTTATTATCCCAATATCTACAGTTGTGTTTATTAACAAAACCATTCAGAAAGAACGTTGATTCATCACTAAAGCAAATATTCTTTGCCAAATTCCTATCGTCTTGAATGCTGGCAGTCATTAATTCACAGAATTGAATCCTTTCATCATAATCACCCTCGCCGAGTTTATGGAGAATGGTAAATTTATAAGGAAATAACTTGTAAAGTAAATTTTATGTATGGAACCGACGGAAATATTCGTTAATGCAGCGACTTTTGGAATTGAAGTCGTAGGTTCAGCTGCAAAACATCCTAAAACCTCAATTTGTGCAGCTTCGTTAAGAACTCGTGGTTGCTTATTTGCTTTGTTACATACTGAGCCAGTTTCTTCAAATTTTCGTGCAAGACTTAGCACATATTGGTGTCCCACATTTTTCTCAGGATTCCTTTCGTTGAAGACTCGGGCGGTATTACCTATTCTGAGAAGTAAATTATTTCAACTCTTTCTTGTGTAGTGTAAACCATGATTGTTAGTTTTATTTAAATTTAATATTTTAAATTGAGTTGATTTAAATGAATTTGAAGTTTTCAAAATTAAAAAATTTAATCACAACAGACTCGGTTTTAACTAGTTGCAGTCGTCAAAAAATCGAACACTAAATACGAATAAGTAACAAAGTTATCAAGAAAGTAATACTGACTCATTTTATCTGAAATTTATCGTTAAATTAGCCATGGGCGTTATCGTTCCCAGATTGCCTCGTAGTAGGAAAATTGATAGCCGCAAATGGCACCGGGGAGCTAAATTTGCAACAGAATTACGCTCAGAAAAATTACTGATAAAAACAATTCAAATGTGAGAAAAAAATTCGACAGTCGAATAATTTATTGCTTAGCTAACAACAGAGGGCACTTTGAGCACTTAATAAAGTAGGTTTTTGTCTTAAATTATTAATTTTTTTAAATATTCCGAATTTGATGAGGTTTTTTTCTTCTAAATTCAAAAGTTTGCGGTGGAATTAAATTTCGTGAACACCGTTGGATTAGGATTTTAAATACCTTTAAAATGATGTGTCTCAAGCTAGGGGGTGTCATTTAAAATTATAAAGTTGGGGTGACTGGGGCTTAGGGGGTCAAAAGGAAAATTCCGAAAATACTGTTTTTGAACGTGCCCCTCGAAATCCCAATTTACCTGTTTTTTTTTGAACCAGATTTCCCTGATAAAGCAATTATTAAGGGTGGCTAGTTTTGAAATGAAAGCACTCTATATATATATATATATATATATATATATATATATATATATATATATATATATATATATATATATATATATATATATATATATATATATATATAGCATTAGGTCGATTTTTTACCTACGGATGTTAAATTTACGATGGATGGAAAGACATTTCAGTATTTGTTCATGGCTTCTTTGAAATCGTGATTGCCTTGGAAGAACTCATGCCAAGAGAACATAACAAAGCTGCTAATCAGTTACACAAATCACTTTGTAGCTTTCCATTTCTACCCAGACCAAAGTTCCTGGAATGGCATTTTTTCTTTAAAAATTTGTTAAACAGAAAAGACGCTCCAGACCTGTGAGGATCCGTCGAAAAAAGCTTTCCTAGTTTGAAGAATAGAACCTCGGTGGTTCAGGGGTAAGAACGTATGCCTCTGAACCGAAGGGTGCTGGGTTCGATCCCAGGTTTCTCCTTTCACTTTTTCAGTACAAACTGTAAGATTAACATCAACTGAGGTTCTGGCATTGTATTTGAGCAAGTTGAATGTCTGCACGTTTCGCCCTTCGGAGGGGGCGTAAAGCCATCGGTCCCGTGTCCATGCGATGCTGGGCACTTTGAAGATCCCTACACTCCTTACAGAAAGGCAGGGGTTTGGCAAAATTTCCAGGATGGTGAGGTAAACCTGCTCCCTGGCGTTGGTGATTGGCCATAGTCGCGGAAATAGGCCGACGTTAAAGAAACAAAACACACACACACACACACACACACACACACACACACACACACACACACACACACACACTAGTTTGAAGAGAATCAAAACGTACTTAAGACATTCCAAAAGTGAAACAAGACTCGGCGGTTTGGTTGTCATGAACTTTCACAAGGACATAAATATTAAAGTCGCCCTTATATCAGATATGTTTGCATCAAAAAAAGAAAGAAGCCTGGATTTCAAATTATGATGCCTTTGTTTTCCTTAATTATGTGTGGCCTGCCTCATACCTATAAACAAGACACCATACTTCAATCGAATGTAAACTTGTGAACAATAAAAACAGAGCCTCGGTGGTTCAGAGGTAAGAACGTGTGCCTCAACAATAAAAACGAAATGTTTAGATATTATTTGATAATGTTTTTGGTCACACTATTTCAATATACCCTGAGCCACTTCTAGACACGTGCTCCAACAAACAAAATTTCTGGCTACGGTACTAAGTTTATAAGTATGTTAAACTGAGCCTGCTTCAAGCACACACCACTGCTTATTTGAAGGATACGCGGTATACTTTTGGTACACATTATTATCATTATTATTATTGTATGCTCGTGTCCTAAAGGGATATACATATTTTTCATCTTATTCTGTCTTATGATGTAGCACGGGTGAAATTGGTTGCATAAAAAATTGAATCCAAATAAGAAGCCTTTAGATCTCTATATCTGTACTTTGTACCAATTATTCTGAACCAAGAATGAAAATGTATATACAAAAAAAAACTTACTGTTGTGCATATAATAAGGTGAGCTAATATACATTAAATATGCTGTATAAAAGTGAAAAATGAAGCATAATAAATAAACATCAAAATCTAACAAAGAGCCTCTTGAAAAACCCCAGATAAGATGTAAACATGCATTCATGGCATTTAATAGCAGGAATTTAATCATACCTGTGAGTCTGAAATATTCTTCCTCCCACTCGCTCAATTTACTACCCCTTCTGAACCTGCAAAGCATCTTTCGCACCACCCTGCGCAACCAACGGATACCAACTGTTCAGGAATCCGTTACTCTTTTCCTGCTATATTTTATTTAAGCAGGGATGACACAGATATCGCCAGTTTATGGAATGGAAAATATGTCACAATCATGGCAACGATCATCTTCTGGTAATATTTAAATTTGAGAAAACAGTTTTGCGATCGTGCGTGTTTCCTTCTAATAGCTTCATAAAACAATCCGTTACTTTCAGGATCAATACGGAACGATTAATGTTCGGCAGTTTGTTAGTTTATAATCTGGCGAACGAAATGTCGCGGATGATAATGCCGTTATTTTGGAAAGCTTTTCAGAATTTTAAATAGTATGAATCACGAATAGCTAAAAGCTCAAACACGTCGTCTTGATGTGCAACATTCCATCATCACAATATAAACGCCATATCGCCTTGCCGTCGCAACCATGTCTCCAGCATTTCATTTTATTGCAGCGTCCGCACTTCATAGATTAGGCCGCGTTTTGCTGGCGTTTTTTCTAAGTTTTATCTCTCCTTTTTTTTGCAAGAATGTGCCGTTCACAGAATGTTGTTGAAAAGTTATTATGTATTAGAATATGTCCAACCAATTTTGCTTTTCTTCTGTCAACCTCTGTCGACAGGCACCCTTCTTGTCTTACCTCTTCTAGATACTTTTATTCGTCTTTATACCAGTGTACGAGGCTTGATCAATAAATCCCCGTATTTAAAGATAGGTGGTGTTGTTGAGGGAAGTTGAAATTACTGTCGTGTACTGTCATCTGTCAAACAACACCATACTAAATTTCAGACCAATTCATTGGTAATTTCTTCGGCAGCCAGTATCACACGTGTTTTGTGGTTCTAGATAAAATGAAAACAGTGCAATAACGATCCAGAATTCGGTTTTAATTTTTGCATGGAAAAAAATGCGAAGAAATAAAAGCAATGTGTGATGGTGTATAGACACCATAGGGCCATAGGGCTCATCGAATTTCAACGTGGTTATTGGTTGTACATCTGTTCCTGATGACGAGCCGCCAGTCCGCTCGGCAGGCGTGGTTTCCGAGGAATTCGTTTAAAAGGTCCACGACACGATTCGCGCTGATCGCCCAACTAAGGTGCGCGAAGTAGCAGCGGTCTTAGGCGTATTGTACGGAACGACAATCAATATTTTACACGATAAGTTAGGTATGAGAATGGTGTCTGTCCGATGGGTGTCGCTATTGTTCACGGTGAAGAACAAGCGGATACGGCTGTCAATGTCAAAACAGTGTTTGGACCTATTTAAGCGAAAATCGCAGGAGTTTTTGCGTCGAGTTGTCATTGTTTATGGGTTTTGAATACATTATTATACGCCAGAGACCAAGCTACAGTCAAAACAATGATTTTTCCGAATAAATCTGCTCCGAAGGAGGCAAAGATGTACCCATCGGCCTGAGAGGTTACGGCAACGATTGTTTGGGATTCGAAAGAAATAATCCTCATGAATTTATGACACCCAGATAATAATGCCAGGGTAGTACAACAATATTTAAATGGAGTGTTTTCAAATTGGTGGCTTGGAACTCGCGGCCTTATTGGCTGGCCAGCTAGATCCCCAGATTTAAACCCCATAGATGTTTAAATATAAGGTTATGCAAAAAAACTGTGTTTATGCTAATGAAATGGAGGCTAGAGAAGAGCTATGGCAAAAATACGTAATGTATTTTATACAATTATAAATACATCACTAATATTTCAAAAAATAAGATGGATTGGAGAAAAAGTGCAGAAGCTGGTGTGCTATCGCGTGGTCAACATTTTCAGCATCTCCTCTGAAATATTGTGACTGCTTCGTCATAGTTGGGTGTTTCATAAGTTTGTATTCTTATTTCCGTTTTGTTAAAGAAAATGTTTCTTTTGTTAACTTAATACAAAAACACGGTAATAGTACTTTACGTAAATTGTTTTATTTTACTTTTATTTATTTTTGTATTATTTTTTGTTGGAATAAGATTATTTACCTTTATTCTAGGTTTGTTCGAACCAGCAGTTCTTGGGTCGCCATAAACCTGATTTCAGAATTTAATGATCAATTGCGCGCGCAGGCGTTGACTTGGCACTGTTTAAATACTGTATGAAAATAACACGAAGTTGGAACGGTTCTCTGACAGTTTTCTGTACTTGATTTAAATTTTTGAATGGCCTTCGGTGTCGGACAGTTGAGAGTTTGATAGCCTAACTTAGCTTAATTTTGAATTTTTATTTTTAATAAACAACTTATAATTAAGACATCTTGAGACTAAATTATTTTGTATTTACGTAAATAATTATGAATACCAATAATAACGCGCATTTCAGTTAGTGTAAACAATTATTTATTCCTGTTTCTATCTGGTAAATCAAAGAAATAGTTAAGCTAATTTCTTGTCCTTACTATCATACATAAAATGAACTTATATTTAATAATTTTATATATGCCGGGGTTCATTGTACTTAATGAACATTTTATAAATACTGTTTATCTCTCACTACGAATACAGATTTAAGTAAAATGGTTCTTAATTCTTGGTTGCCCCACCTCCAACAAACCACCATCCTAACTTAATTCAATACTTGATTGCAAATAACTCTCCTTCATCACTCATACTTTTTAAGAAAAAGTTGAAGAAAGAGTTATATGCAAAATTTATTATTAAATTTAAAATCACAAATTCGAGTTTGAGGTAAGTTTAAACGCAAACAAATAATAACAAACCAATAAACAGCTGACGAAAGTGACCTACTGCGCAAGCCAGTCCACACAGTTTTTGATTCGGACTAGAGATCGAAATGACCGTCCTAAAACGGTTCGCAGATGAACACAATTTTACTTGGAACGCCGTCGTGATCGTCCGATAAAGGATCATTCCTAGGTTGGAACGCAATTTATGTATTGAGCACGAGAACGGTCCCAGGTCTTGAACGGTTTCGAGTGGTTGGAACAAACCTTATGTATCCGTTATCTCCAAAACCAAAGACTGCTATTGAAAGTTATTTTCGCTAATTTATTGAAAAGGCATCGAAAACTAGAATTATCTCGAAAACCCAACCTCCTTTTAAACGTTTACAAGAAACCTTTTTTGTGGACAAAAGCCATTATTTTTTTTAAATAATACAAGGCAATACATGCCGTTTTGTATTTTTTTTAAGTAAAAATAATACGTCTACCCTCACATCTCCGCTACTGGTTATTTTATTTTTTTCAGCAATATAACATAATCGTGCCTCTCAACGACATCTACCAAACTGGTCAGTGTTTAATTTTCATTTCAACCTGAATTTTTTCTCAGACCTTTGCAGGGCGGTTACGTAAATAGGCTTCACCGATCGAAGGTTTATTAAGATAATGTTCACCATTTACTAAAGCCATTATTGTGGAAAACTTTGCGACATAATTGCGGACCACCCTGTATAGTTATATATTATAAAATCGTGAGAATCAGCTATTTACAAATAGAAGTAAACTATTTATCTTTTTGAAAGCATTTCGAATCATATTTATTGCCTCATCGGTCATGAAAAGGAATACAAAAGTAAATATACAATAATTAATGGAGGAATGTACAAAATACGGGAAATTTAATAAAAACATTAACTAATAAATGTGAGAGTCGTTACGTCTCTAAAAGCGCAATTTTGTTTATGAAAATTTGCTAAAAACATAAATACATTTGCGTGTGAAACCAAGTAGTGATTATTAATTTATGAATGTTAAAATAACAATTGATGAGTAATAATTTGGCTTTTCGAGAATAATAATTACATGTGTCTGAAAATTTCGCATTCAAACTGTAATCACAATTGTGTTGTCGGCGAGCGACAGAATCAATACTTGACTTGGCACCACACTGTTAAGATATCTGACTCTATGTAGGATGTTATTGCAAAACCGTATTGGATTAATTGGACTTAATTAGATCACTAGACATGTGCTATTGTTTCATTTTAATGACCGTTCAAAACAATCGTTGAACAAACACGTTATTCCATACACAGGATGTGAATGAATGGGCCAAGGTTCGACAAGATACCTTTCAGTTGCAAATTTTTGTTCTGTAACATGAATTATGGTACCGGCAATTTAAAATTTGACAGTCTTGGTTAAAAGGATTAGCAATATTTTCGTTTGCCAAAGATAGGGCTTAATAGTGCAGTCGTTTTTTTGTTGATTTTGAGTTATTTTTGAAGTTGCATATGTTACAATTTACCCCGTGTTCGGGGCAAATTGTAACACTCACGTGGTAAATAATAACAACAAAACACTTTATATTTAAAGGAAAATATATTACAAAATTAACTGCTAAAAGCTAAAACCAAACATGTTGTTTCCTATTTTAGGTAAGTTATACAAAATATAAGTATAGAATTTCGTAATTGTGTGAATGATCTTAACTGAAAGTGAAATAAAACCAACAAAATAAATTAACAGTAAATTATAAAATAAAAGTAACTCAACATTCCTCAATGTTATCACTAATCTTCATCATCATCAGAATTACAGTGATGACAAATATATGTTTCATCACCCGGCGTACATTCTTCATGTGTCCATTGTTTACAAAGCTGACAACGAATCCAAGATTCTCCTGGTTTGCTATCGCTAAAGTTTTCACAACACACTACGCATACAGTCGTCAGAAGATTCCTTTTGAAACACTTGTCCTACGGTTTTTGAGTTCTTCACGCCGGCAGCTCTTTTTCCTCTTTTATTGTCTCTCTTCTCCTTTTATAACCTCAGGGCATCAATATCCGGTGTATCAGTTAGAATAGCCGACTTTCTTTCCTTTCGACCTCTGGTAGATGGTTTCCTTTCGGCAGCCGTAGGAATAGGCCTCACATTTGCAGGAGAGAAGACATCGGATGATGACGAAGACATGAAAGAACACCGATTAACAGTATTACTGGAGACACCTTATCCTTGATTTCCCGAATCGATAAATGCAGCAGTATTTAGCCCTGATGGTGAAGGAAAACATTGAATTGTTCTACTATCTCCGCTTCTTGGGAGCTCAGGACTATTTGATGTGTGTTCCACACTACAAGCAGAGGTAGATGTTGAAGGGAGGACCTGTAGATTATTGACGGAATCAGGTAGTTGTTCTGTGGACACGTTTCCCGAAAATGGTCTATCGGTGACGCTCTCAGGCAGAAAGTCCTCATCGCTGAATATATTTCTGTTAAATGGTTCTATTCTGGTACAACTAAAACCATTCGTGATATTACTCGGTGTAAGAGCCCGAGGGAAAGCCTCTCTGGTAAGTCCTGGGATATCATATATCGTCATAAATTTCATTGGATTGTTACGCATCCACGCATTTTGCTGTCAGGTTATGAACTTTTTCAGAGGCCCATATACTGATCTATCGTGGGGTTGGAGTCTGTGAGAACAGTGTGGTGGGAATGACAGTAATACCACACCGTTCTGCTCATACTCCACGGTTCTATAAGACAACAAATGGATTGGCTTCTCTTTGGTCGGCCAAACATGTGACACAAAATGTTTCATGAAAATGAAAAATTAACTACCTCAGTTTTGTGTTGCAGTTTGTTCATTATTTACCATAGTGTTCTTTGTTTATTGCAGGAGGCGTTGATATTGTTTTCATGGTAGCAACGACGTTCGTATTGCATCCTGCAATCTATATTACGTCTCAGTGTTTTGCATTGAGATTCCAGATTGACCGAAAGAGTGGAGTGTCTAGAGTGCACATCAATTCGAGTTTACGCATATTATCATAGGCCGTATCGGAATACACTATATCACGATCACAAGTACAAGACGTAACAGCTCTGATTCTCCTGCGGAAAATAGTATCGAATACCCAAAAAAACTGCGACCAGAATCGTGCATATAGAAGATCGATAGCGTGTTCGTCAGCCAGGAGAAAACCAGTAGAAAAATGATACTGCAATTTATCTGCGATCTAATTCGACTCTATTTTAGCTGATTACGTAATTCGTTAAGAAAGTAAAATCCATATTAAAATCATTTACCATAACGCGCTTTTTGTTTTAGGACAGCGAGAATCGTAAATAACGAAGTTTATATTGTTATGTTCGTAATAAAATGAAAGTAAAAGTGGTATTTGCCAAATCCGCGTTTTTATTTATAATAACAGAAAAACAGTTATGCAATTATTATAAGTTTTATAAGTCTATACAATTCAAATGTTTACTAATTGAATAGTTTCAGGGCTAATAAAATTGTTATTGGTAATAATTAACGTTAATTATTATTATAATGCAATTAACGTTAGTTTCTACATCACATCTAATGTGAGTAAAGACAGATCTTATCCCATGTAACCAATTAGTCAGGTTAGCTGCTGGAACAAGATGATTCTTATTATTAGGAAGTTATTACTTAGTTTTTAATACAGGGTTTAGTTAACACCATTTATTCTTACATGATTGACTGGCACGTGCGAATTTTCAATAAATATTGGTTGGTTTAACAACATTTTTAGCCAATTTTCATTAAAAAGGTTCACTGCTAGTGTGGTCAGATTTATAAGACTTTCGGTTATACACAATGTCGCCATTAACTTTGTTGTTGTAAATAGAACACCCTATACATTGTTGCATTTTTCAGAAATCATAGTTTTTAATAGTAATTAGAAACGCAGTATATTCTTTTCAATAAAATTTTTTGCCTGAGAATAATTTCTGAATATATACTTTTCATCAACAGTTCAGTATTCACCAAATTTAATCAAAATCGGCCCACCAGATATCGGTGATATATATATATATATATATATATATATATATATATATATATATATATATATATATATATATATATATATATATATATATATATATTTAATGGAATGACCTATTTTTCATCACATAGACAATCGAATTGGCGATAAAAATTGATACATACTCCTAAGTCAAATCGTTTAAAACTTATTTCCAAAAAAAAAACGGAAAAATTAAATTATTTTTACTTTTTCGAAAACCCAATGAATGGTTGCTAGGGACAGCTACGGTAATTACTTTTTAAATATTTGAAAGAGAACACATTGCTCTTCGCAATTATATGATAATTATCGATGAATGCCTCATATTCCTTCTTATGCAAGCAATCAATAGTAACTGTGAAGCTTTGGGTGATTTCAACGCAAATACTTCTTATAAATATATGTCGTTTAGCGGTTAACATTGGTGATGCATCGTCTTGAAAACTAATAAGTTCGGGGCGCAGCACGTGCGTTATGGTAATGAATTTTCATTAAATGCTTCAAATTTGAGTAACTCACTTTTCTATAAGCTTATAAAGTTGAATTTGCGTACGTAGTAAGGTTTCTCCCAAGGAAACATATTCACCGAATTTCATTAAAACAGCTTTGTAATTTTCAGAGATAATTTTTTTTTTTCGAAAGAAAAACCCAAATGTTATATTTACATAAACATATAAAAATTTAAACAGACTCCGGATATGGGTTCGCGCTCATTTGAAAAAAGTTTTGTGATTTTAAAAAAATAAAAATTCGCTAAAATGCCCATACTCTTGCTATCACTATATAATGCATTAGTTGTTTCCCCCGGTTATACTACAATAATCATGGCTATGGGGTCCTGTTTTACTCAATTAAGAAAGATTAAAGACCAAGTGTTAATACTGCTCTTAGAATATGATTTACTGACATACTGATTTTCTATTTTACACAAAATTGTATTGTTTTAAGTCACTAACTCAGAATTTTCAGCTATAATCATCGTCCATCGTCGTTATTTTCAATATCAATATCCATGTTTTATATATGTTAGGTTGGTTAAAAGTCAGTTGTAAAATGTCAACAAGGTTACATAACAAGGGCAAGTGACGAAGCGTATAAATAATACGCTTGTTAAGCTTACAAGCAACTTGCTGCTATTAAAAATCAGCGGTGTCGTCTAACGTCAATCAGAGCTATCAAGCTGTTTGCAGTGGCATGCTAAAATTTGGCGCTTTTGAAAGCAAACATTATCCCGGTATTAGGAAAGAAATGAGCCAGGGCTGACAATTTACAACATTGTTAGTTTATTGTACACAGTCTCCATCTATAACATTTTGTGTTATATAGAGCTGTCGTGGCAACATACTACCTGGTTCCTCACCGAGATGGCGTCCCTGTCGTACATTTCACAACGTTCTACATCCTGACATCTTGCAATGATACTTGTAACTTCCACTGTTGAGATTTTTATCCACCATTTATTTAAATAGCATAGCAATACAAGTAACGTCATCTGTCTTTGTCCAACATTGTAGGTATTGCATTACAAAATCTGAAGTGATTTGGCGGATTATTTTCATTTTAATTTCGAATAACTTAATTTTTCTTTGATCAAAAGACTTTAAAATTGGTACACAACCACATATGTCTATGTTATTTTAAGTTGTAGATTTTCGCTTCAATCGATTAAGGAATTTGGGAGATGTTGCGTTTTAAAAAATATTATTTAATTTTTTGTTATTAAAACTTAGGCGCTAAGATCTGATGAACCAACTTATCTAAGCCGTTAAAAAAATAAGAGTAATTCCCAAATTTGCTACACTTTTTAACTGACCATGGAAATGGATTTCAGGGGCCCTAATTCACGCTAATTTGAAGAAATTTTGCGAAAGTCTCACCATCGATACCACTCTATTAGTCAATTTTCTTAATGAAAAGAGAGCTTTTCTAAATATTTTGGAAACGCTTAAAACAATTGAAGTGCAATTCCATATAGGTTATTAATGTTGCTAGATTCACATTTGGTATAGGCTGCATCTATTCATTTATACCAGTTGCGCCCACGCTGGCATGCAATTGAAAATTTAATTATAAAAAATGGTACGGCATAGCTTTTCTTCAAAACTGAGATTATTTTGGCACTAATTTATTTAGAAAAATGAAAAAAATTAACAAATATAAGCAAATCTCTCTAAGCTCTTGAGTTTAATACAACGAGACCTTAGAGCTGATTTCCAGTCAGATTTGGGTTGTAGCAGATTGAGGCCCCGTGATCGAACTACAACAACACAACCTCCCCTTTTCCACCGCTCTGATGAGTAGGTAGATTGAGGCTTTAGAGTTTTCTTTTCATATTTCCTTGCCCTCTTGAAAACGGCTTCCTAACAGAAGCGTAAACGCCGTGTTAACAAATCCTGGACGCCGTTCGATCCGAGAACCAAGTATTTCTGATAATTATGGCCTCGGAAACCTTTCCCATATATATATATATATATATATATATATATATATATATATATATATATATATATATATATATATATATATATATATATATATAGGTGCCTCAACTAAAATTTGCACCCCTTAAATGTCCGATTTTATCCAAGTGTGGGAAAATGCTAAAACAGGTCAATTTTAACTTGAAATGGTACCAGATTTTTTCTTGGATTCGACGTTATTTCTGCATGCTGCTAGCGCCCAGTGTCACCCCTTCAAAGAATTAAATGGCAAGAGGGGTCTAGTGATATAATTTTGAAGTTGTTTTCATTCTCTATGCAACCATGTTTTTTTCAATTTCGAGCGGTTAATTTCTGAAGATAACGAGGGTGTCCCAACAAAATTTGCACCCTCTAAAATGTTCGATTTCGGTCAAATGTTGGAAAACTTCTAAAACAGGTCGATTTTAATTTGAAGGGAACCAGATCTTATTCTTGGTTTGGAAGTTATTTCTGCATACGTCTTACGCTTAGAGTCACTCTTTCCAAAAAGTAAATGGCAAGTTAAAGTTGACCTGTTTTAGCATTTTCCCACACTTGGACGAAATAGGACATTTTAGGGAGTGCGAATTTAAGTTGGGACAGCCTGTATGTATGTATAACACAATAAAAAAGAATATATTTTTTAACCCTTTCTTAAAAAGGGAGATCTTCACGTCATCTAGCTTTCCTAATATTTCGTTGAGATAACTATTGCTTCCTTACATATAATTAATGAATATTTCTACACTAATAACACGTATTTAATCAAGAAAAGCTCTTTTGCGTGCATCTGCCTATGCGTGCATATATTATTGTTTTACGAGGTGGTGTCTTCATAAGTCGTATGTTTTCTGAATGTTTTCTTAAATGTCTACCCAGAACGCACGAATTGTAATAATTCATAATTGTCAAGTTACCACAAAATCGATAATGTAGCTCTTTGTGTTTATAACTTCCAGAACTGTGTCAAGTAATTTTTTAATGCTGTTATTAGTGAATTTTCTTAAAAAAAAAATCAAAAAATAAGATGGATCGGAAAAAAGTGTATAAGCTTGTGTGCAATCGCATGGTCCACATTTTCAGCATCTCCTATAAAATATTGTGACTGTTTCGTCATAGTTGGGTGTTTTAGAAGTTTGTAGTCTTATTTCCGTTTTGTTTTAAAAAAATGTTCATATTGTTAACTTAATACCACAACTTGGTAATGGTAGTCTACGTAAATTGTTTTATTGGTGAATTTTCTTTAAAAAAATTCACAAATGAGGAGATCCCGACTTTTGAATTTTGAAAAAATTTCAAATGAGCGCTAATTAGGCCCCCCAGAACACATATCCGGGGTCAGTTTTAATTTTTATATGTTTATATATATATATATATATATATATATATATATATATATATATATATATATATATATATATATATATATATATATTTGTGTGTGTATGTATCACACCGATAACTCAAAAAATAATAAGCCGATTTGGATTAAGTTTGGTGAATAAATTCCTTTTGCAAATGACTTGGATAAGTTCGTTAACCAGGAAAATCTGCCCAGTTTTCCCAGAAAATTTTGTGTTTTCTTTCGAAAAAAAATTATATCTCCGGAATTAACAGAGTAAGGGCAACCAAATTTGGTACGTGGGTTTATATCCTTATAGTAAGTTACCGACCAAAATTTAGCTGTGTACGTCAAAAGACGAAAAAGTTATAGGCATTTAAAGAAAAATAAATTGGGGTTTTCCTCAAAACGTCAAAGTTGCGATTTAAAACGTCAAAATCGGCAACATTTAGGCAAATAACTTGAATCTAATACGGGCTATGGAAATCAAATGTCTCAAGAAGGATGTTTTACAAACCCTTAAGTCTTAGTTTCAGCCGTCATTGTCCTTCATTTTACTGAAATGTTTTCAGAAAATTCATTTCAAATAGACCCTTTCTCTGATCCTTGGCAGTAGTCTTAGCTATAGAGTTTATCGTTTAGTGGCATATAATTTTTGTCGAATTTTCGTAAAAAATCAATAAAGCTCAATATATCCGTTATTATACAAGATATGAAAAAAATTTGTATATATTAATTACAGGGTGTCTTGAACTACATCTTAAAAAATATTTCTACAATCACAGGCTGGCCCATAAGTCGTTGGTGATACAATTTTTTTTTTAAATCAAACACGCCTTATGTTATTGCATTTTTGCATCTTCCATCGAAATATAATGCATGTTTGTAAAAAAAGAAATTCTGGATACAGCAAGTGCGTTATTGTAGCGAATTTTGATCAAATGCTTTATATTTGAATAGCCCAATTTGCTATTAACCTATAAGGTTGACCAAGGAACAAGTTTTTCCGGGAACACTTTAAGTTAACTTTTGGAAATTTTTGTACATTTTCACACAATAAAGTTAATTTTATAAAACATGGCACATTGCTTTTACTATATAGGTTATACTGGTAACCAAAATTGATGCCTGCTTTCTTAAAAAGAAAACACACATATTTGCAATAAAAACATTTTTATGAAAATTCACTACCATAACGCATTTGCTGCGTCCAAAGTTTTTGTTATTAGTTGGAAACAACACACGTAAAAGTAGTTCTTTGACTTAAGATTTAGTATTAAAAGCATCAATTTATGTCAGCCTCAGAAAAAAAAATACAGCTATGAATCATCCTCTTTCTGTTAGATACTACATTTTAATGCCAGGAGACGTAATATGCCAGCCTCCAAAGCGACAAGTCCTATGTTCGATCTTCAGGCGAGTCAACCGGCAGTTGATCCTGTCAAAATGTTTATAATTTTCGAAAAAATTAGGCCTTATTTTGAGCTGATTGAAACCCAAAGAAAAGAATGGTAGGATGGCTAAATTCTGGAAAATGAAATTAAATGAGGAAAAAGTACAGCATAAAAAGTCTGCAGGCAACAAGTGCGTTATAGGAGTAACGAATGTTCATAAGTGTTGTAATACAAACGCAACTTACTTTATCTTCTAAGCATATCATTTATACTTATTTACGTTAAATTTAGGAAGCTGATTTTTCTAAAAAAATTTACCCCAAAGCATCTGAAGTTTTTTTTTATCAATTCGATTTACAAAGTCACTAAATCGTATGACATTCTATTGATTAGAAATAACGACAACGACTAAATAATTTAAAATATCCTTCTTTGTTTATCCTTTTAAATTTGTACTGCACAGTGATGCCTTTTTCTAACAGCAATTAATATATCATTTGAGGCATTTCCAAATTGTATTAAACAGTATTCCCCACAAACTTGGATTAGATTTATTTAAATATTTATGAGTGAAATTTCGTAAGAATAAATTGACGTTTTCGAGAAGAAAATTTGCAATTTCTATGGAAAAACTTGACTCTCAGAACTGGTCAATGAACTTAACCTTCGTAAAGATTTGTGCAGTGTACTGGAATAAATTGAAATGCTGCATATATGAATATATGAACATAACATAGTATGCAGTTAGAAAATCTTACCCGCCATACACATTGTCCATGCATCATATTCATCATCAGCAATCAACCCGTGCATGTTCACTGCTCACTTCTTTAGGTCTCCTCCAGTTTTTTCAATTTTGTCTGTCCTGTGCTTCCTTTATCCAGTTGCTGGCAACTTGTTTCAGGTAATCTATCCATCTGGTTGGCGGTCTTCTTCTGCTTCTCTGGCTCCCCTTGGTTCGACTCGATTATCCTCTTTGTCCATCTTCCATCCGTAAGTCTAGCAACGTGGCCTGCCAACCTTCACTTCATTTGGCAATCACTTCTATCTCATATGTAACCTTTGTTTGTTGTCGAATAGATTCATTTGTTTTTCTACCTCGTTTTGTTATGCCCAGCATGACCCTTTCCATGGCTCTTTGGGCGAATCTCAGTTTATTGACATATTTTTTGGTGAGTGTTAGTAATTATGTTTCATATGTTATTACCGGCATGATGCATTGTTTGAACATCTCTCTTCAGCGCCATATGCAAGTCACCTCTTAAAGTAGACCTGAGCTTACAAACGCCACCCAGCCTAATTTAATCCGTTGTCCAATTTCACACGTCTGGTTATCTTTTCCGATTTTAAGTTTATGGCCAAAATATTTATATTCATATACCTGCTCTATCTCAACGTTGTAAATGTTGAGGTTTTCACTCAGCGCAAGGTTTGTTATGAACTTAGTTTTCTACATATTCATTCCGAGTCCTATGTTTCCTGAACTTTGCTTAAGGTCTAACAGTATTGGACGAGTCATCAACGTTGTCTGCAACGACGACAATGTCGTCTGCAAATTGGAGGTGGTTAAGTCGTTCTTCAGTCACCCTTATACCCTTTTCCTACCAGTTGAGTGATTTGAAAACGTACTCCAGAGCCGCAGTGAATAACTTGGGTGAGATTGTATCGCCCTGTCTGACACCTCTTTCTATGTTGAAGCTATTTGTGGTCTTATTGCGTCTTATGATGGCAATTGCATTATCACCTATATGTTTGACGAGATTTGTGTAGCTTCTGTCGATTCTATGTTGTTCTAGCGCGGATATTAATGTGGATAATTCGACCGTGTCGGAAGCTTTTTGTAAATTCACGAATATCAGAACGTGTGGCTTCTTGTATTCTATAGACTTCTCGGGTAGCGTTTTCATAACCAAGAGGTTCCAAACCATTTTGTAAATCCGACCTTCTCACGCCGCTGATAGAAGTCAAGTTTCCTCTCGATTTTCCTAATGATAATTCTTATAAACCACCTGTAGAGATGTGAGAGCAAACTTATATGCCTATAGTTTTCTAAGTCCAATATATCGCCGTTTTTTGTGTATCAGAATTGTTATGGCATTATTCCATTTTGTCGGTGTGGTGTTTTTCTGGAGGCATTTGTTAAAAACTTGTTTTATGAACATAAATAATTTATCTCCACCGCTTCTATTTCTATTCCGTCCTCTACTGGTGACAGGTTATTTTTCATTTCTAACAAAGCCTGCTTCATCTCGTTTCTGATCAAGTCAGACAACTCTTCTGAATTTTGACTTATCAGGTCTTTACATATAATTCTAGTTCTTCCTTCGCCACTCTGCTGGCTCCTGTATAGTGTTCTATAATATTCTTCAGTTATCTCCAGTAGTTTTGGTCTGTTGGTTGTGTCCCAGTGTCGTCTCTATGTTTGAATATTTCTTTTTTACCATTTGATAACCTCGTCCTGAGAACTTTCATATTTTTGTTATTTTCAATAGTCTCACTGGTGTGTTCTGTGTTAAATTTCCTTACGCCTTTTCTTACTTCCCGTGATATTTGTTTGTTTCAACCTTGAAGTTGTTCTGTGGTATTACTCTCTATGTTGCGTCTCTTCTTGATCAACTCTAACGTATTTTGGTTCAGTTTCATATTCATACAGGTTACAAATTAGATTTTGACAATGCCAAAACAATATCCCCAGTTTACGACTTTTTTTTACTTTAACGTCGGCCTCTTTCCATGACTATGGCCAAGTATCGACACCAGGGAGCAGTTTCACCTCACTATCCTGGAAATTTTACTGAACCCCTGTCTTTCTGTAAGGAAGGTGGGGACCTTTAACGTGCCCAACGGCTTTACGCTCCTTCCGAATGGCTGAACGCGCAAGCATTCAACTTGCTTAAATATATTTCCAGAACCTCGGTTGATGTTGATGTTAATTTATTACAGTATGTACTGAAAAAGTGAAAGGGAAGCCCTGGGAACCAAACCCAGTACCCTTCGGTGCAGAGGCACATGTTCTAACCCATGGCCACCGAGGCTACTTAGTTTACAGCATAAGAGAAAAATTGTACGCGAAGCGATCCAGATTGAGAAAAGTCCAGATTGTTTATAAATGAGGAGATGATGACCTTCGACTTCCAATTACCGGATTGGTAGGATTTTTTCTTTCATTGGGCTTCTGTAAGCTCTATCTTCACAAATTTGCATTCATATCCCGTCTCGTACATTTCTTGGGGGTTCAAACCACAACATTTCTCTTGCAGTTTATGCATACATGGAAGCACGTTTCGAAAAAAAATTCAAAAAGGTGAGTGTGAAATAAAATGCAATATCACTGTTTCCTTTCCTTCCGGGACACCCGTATATATATATATATATATATATATATATATATATATATATATATATATATATATATATATATATATATATATATATATATATATATACATATACATATATATATATATATATATATATATATATATATATATATATATATATATATATATATATATATATATAAATTATTTTTCTTGTTTACGTCAATCATTCGAATGCTCTCCATAAATAATTAGGTCGACCGAATCCTGAGACGTAAAATAAACAATCCAGATTCTAGACCAAAACCATTAAGGCTGTTTGCGTTGTTAACTGAAACTTGCTAGTAAATGTCAGGGTGAATGAGACCCAAAAAGTTTATAGACTGTAAAATAGAAGATAATTATTACAATAAAAAGACTAGGCTCTCTTGAGATTTATATTAAGTCCTTAATCTTTCCCGTCACTGGTAAACAATATCTCCATATTATACATCGCTTCCGTCAGTTAGTTTATTATATATACAAAATAAGGCATGATTCAATGAATATTAATCAGCAAAACTCACTAGCTTGTTTTGATGCCTAAAAAATTTATTAATTAGAATGTAAAAGACGTGTTTAAATCTTACTGGGATTTCTGAAAAAAAGACAAAAAGTATATATTCTTCTACAATCAGGTGGTGGATAGAATTTGCAGAAATAAAAATACAATCGTTTTGTAACTGACAAACAAAAATTAAAAGGAATGCAGAGAATAAAAGTACAGAATTATATCAGTCTTGTATGAAACATAGTGATATGTACGACAGGGTCGTCATCTCGGTGTGGAACCAGGTAGTATGTTGTCACGACAGCTCCAATTAATACAAAATGTTATAAATAGAGACTATGTACAACCAACTAACAATTTTTTGAATTGTCAGCGTTAGCCCATTTCTTTCCTAAAACAGGGACAATGTATGTAAGGCTATATGTATTCTCACCATAATTCTAAACTCAGAGCGGTTTTGCTCTAATTAGAGCTCGTCAGTGCGCTATACTAATTACAGTGAGAACACACCTATAAAGTAATACGGCTATGATGGTAACCAGCCTCCTAGAACACTGTGAGATGTAGACACGGTCTAAAGTTTTGTGCATGATACTCTGGCATGCTAAAAACATAATTAGCTGACGTTTTGAAAGAAATAAACAGAGCAGGAGAAACTTTAAATAAATTTAAAAACATAGTAATGGTGTTGTTGCCAAAACTAGACAACACAGAGCATGTAAGTGTTTAAAGGCCAATTTCCATGTTTAACAGAGACTACAAAAAGTCCGTGATATGTATGAAGCAACAAGCTAGCAGGACATCTAAAGAAATAATAACTAACAAGCAACCGGGCTGCAAAAAAGATGGGACGATATTTGAAGTACTAATTAAGCTCAGGGAAGCAGTGACAGCAAGAACAATGGTTGGAATATTTCAAATGCTTCTTAGTTTGGATTGTGATCATGCCTTAGACAGAGTGAGTGTCATCAGTGTCTGTGGGGAGGTACTGGAAAGCTTTGGCACCGATCAGTCGGTAATATAGATTATAAAGAATATCTATACCGCAGCTACTTAAATCATCCAGATAAATGGAGATGTTTCAGACCTTATAAGAATAAATAATGGTGTTCGACAAGGGTACCCAATTCAGTTGTGTTTTTTGTAATAAGGTTCAAACCATTTTTACAGAATCGAATTTCCCAACAACTAGAGTTACGTGCCTATGCAGATGATAACACTGAAAATGTAGTGAAATCATTAGGATCATAAAACTTAATGAATACCAACAAATGTAAAGCATTAGATTTAGGTAGAGCAAATTAGAACCGGGATAACTAAAATGCAAGCTGGTTTAGCATATAACATTTAATTAGATTCTTGGAATAAACTTCTTCAGTAATATATACCAGATGATTAACAAATTGGTACAATTCTGTGAACAAAATGCAGCAAGGAAAAGCATCTAATAAGTCTGGAATGTCAGTTTGTATCAAAAAGTATATTTTCTCTAATACCTACGTGATGTCCAAAATTTGGATTTTGCCTATTTCTAAGTTGCCAGCAAAATGGGTGACTGGGATGTGTCGGAACTTCAACTGGGCTGGACAAATTAAGAGAGTATCTGAGAAAATACTAATACAACCAAAACAGAAGGGTGGGCTAGCACTGGTAGATCATTTAAGTAAATGTAATGCATTACTAATACCAAAAAACGATAAATACGGTAAAAGATAAACCTAATATATTTGAACACATATTTAACTATACCCTGGAAACGCACCTCTTCCTGTCCGAGTTCCCCATCAAGCACTACACGTTTCGAGAAGCTTTTAGGAGATTGCGTATGTAGAGAGAAGATAAGTGATTGTCAGAACACTGCAAAAAATAGTGTATTGGGATTTCATGGGACGAAAAAGAAAAGTAGACGCAAGAAATAATCAGCTCAGGAAAAATGTCACAAGAAATACTTGTCACAGCAAGAAAAAGTTTTCTGTCCGGTAATACGCATAATTTGTTTACATCACAGATGTTTGTACATAAAATTTGACTCAGTAATCAACCAAATTTTAAAACATGCAAATTTTACCCATATACTATAGGTCGTAGATTAACGTGTGGTAATTAAAGGTTAAGAATAACAAGCTACAGTTTGAAATTTATCAAATGAAAGATACTTGTAAATCAAATAAACCTAAAGTCACTGCTAAGTATAGATTTGAAAATTAATGCATGTCAAAATAATACTGCTGTTATTGTCGTTGCCTCCTTAATTAAATTAAGTATACACTATTTGAATCTGGACAACTATGTAAATTAAGTTAGACGTGTACCGACTTTGGCATAAGTAACGCAACAAGACCTGACGATCATTTCGCTAACAAAGTTAGCGTCATCAGAGGATGAAAATTTCTAAACTACTCACAACTTAAGATCACCTTTTATACTGAGTCTTAGGTAGAGACCGATACCGAGCGGGAGACGAAATCGCAGGCGAATTCTCTGTGTATTGTACATTAATTGCCGGATGAACTTTTTGCACTTCCGTTATAACTTCACCAGCCAAGTTTCGGAATATTTTCTTAATCAAAGACAAAATACAAACAAAGGGCTATAAATCAGTGGCAGCGCTCAGGTTAAGGAACTTTTCTTTTTGTTACCTTACTAAATACTCTCGTACGCATCTAGCTTCGCTGGTTGTCCACCAATTTTAATGAGTTTCAGGTTTTCTTTATCTATGTGGTGGTTATTATCCCAAATATGTTGTGCCACGCGTGACTTGTCTACACTACCGTATCTCAGCTGTGCCATATGTCCCTGAATCTGGTTTCAATTGCCACACATTCAATAGTTTCCGATATATTTCATTTTTTTAACATTGGAAAAAAATCGTAACTGTTTTGAAGGTAATAACTCGTCGTGAAGATGATTTTAAAGAAAAATATTCAGACTATACATAAGATAAATATCAAGTTTGTATAGCATGTATGCAAAAGTGAGTTTAAATCGAGGAAGGCATCGGATTCGAAATTTATAGGATTATATAACAGACTATTTTCGACTATTTAGTAGCAGTATCGACATTTTTGAACCGTTCTATTTTTGGAGAGTGACAACCCTTTCTTTTCTTAAATAGCATCATGGGTCATATGACACATTTTTGTAAAGCGTATATAGCGTACTTTTTGATGGTATTCGTTATTTTTAAGTTACCTTGGACAAGAACGACAATCTGCTTTTCATGAAAATAAATGAAGTAAAATAAAGACTATTTATTCAATCCAAAATTGGAAAAATGAGCCAATGGCAAAAATGCACAGCCACAATTCAAGAAAAAATAACAACAACAACAAAGACTATTAATTAACTAAACTAAGTAATTTTAGCTCTGTCCAAAAAAGCCTAAAATACATGGCCCTCTCAGGTATGGAATCTATTTAAGCGATACTTCAGGCTAATAATTTCACACAGAAAATTAGTTTTCTCAAAATTATTAGCCTGATCTTCCACATTGGCAAGCGTTCTGGTTACTTTTTCTGATATGGCTCACCTGAGTAAACACGAACAAATCGAAGTTTTAATGATGATTGGTTATGGTATTTGCAAAAGGACCTATGATGACGCTTGTCATTTATTCAGCAAGGTTTACCCTGCCCACCCACCACTTAGCAGGTATAAGATAAGCAGACTTTACCAAAAATCCACTGAAACTGCTACTTCAGGCAAAAAGACGCTGGATGTATTGCTTGTTGTACAAGAAACCCCCAAACTTGTGCATTGGAACTTGCTAGAACGAACGAGATCTCCAGACGTTCTGTACAGCGGCTTTTGCATTGGAAAATGTTTTCCCCATTAAGTTCATAATCTGCAAGAACATTTTGCAAAGGATTTTGATATGATCGAATTTTGTAAATGAATAATTTAGATTATTCTACAAAATGGAAAGTTTTTAACTACGTTGTTTTCTCCGATGACGCTGCCTTTTGCCTGAATGCTAGTGTAAACAGATACAATTGTCGATATTGGTCTGACAGTAACCCCCATTAGATGGAAGAAATTCATACCCAATAACCTTAAAACCTGAATTTATGGGCCGGACTTGTTAGTCGTCATCTCACTGGACCCCTATTTTTTGACGGGACTTTAATAGGTCCACGCTATCTAAAATTATTACGAGAAGATATTGTACCCCGTATCAGAGAATTTTTGAAAATGTTTTCGCCAACGTTTACTTCCAACAAGATGGCGGCCACCGTATTTCAGTCGAGAGGTAAGAAAATACCTTAATGTGACATTTCCTAACCGATTGATGAGCAGAAGAAGACCGATTGAGTCACCAGCTAGGTCTTCAGATTTGTCTCCAGTCTTTTTTTTTCCTGGGGTCATTTAAAAAGCGTGATCTACAACGATCGGCCTGCGAATTTTTAACACTTGCGAGACCAAATTGTGAAGACCTTTCAACAAGTGCCTAACCGGATCACTGCAAAACTCGATCCATCAGTTTGATGTACCACTGTCCCAAATAAATTTAATGAAAAGCTGATTGTTTTCGTTCTTGCCAAAGGTAATTAAAAAACAATTAATACCATCAAAAACTACGCTGAAGACACTTTCCAAAAATGTGTGGCATTACGCATGCTGCTATTAAAAAAATTAAAGGGTTGTCACCCTCCAAAAAGGAGGTGCTTCAAATAATGTCGATAATGCCACAAAAATAGTCGCAAATAATTTGTTATGCAACCTTACATATTTTGACTCCGATGCTTTTCTCGTTGTACAAGTTATGGCCTTCTTGCGTTATCCTATATATTGAGTTACCTACTGAAATAAGGGATAAAACAATATCAACAGATACTAAGATAATAAGAAAAATGCTTAAATCTTGAAATTTATTAAAAGAGGAACGATCTTCATTTATATCTTTAAAATGTAGGATTATAATTCTTGATTTGGTTTTGAGATGTCTGTATGGTTGTTATTCATAAAATTAAATTAAATGTGGATTCTATTTTCTTCCGGGGCTGGGGGGTGCAAGTTTTGTAATCATGAGCGTAATAAATTTAATCGCTACTTAATTAAATACGGAGACTATCACATAAAAAACTTAAACGACTATTATATCCCATGCAAATTTAATTCAGTATATATAGATATAACCTTTTCAGAAGAGCTCCGATGAGAAAAGACTATTTGCATGTTATAATAATTGCACAATAATAAGGTCTAGAATAACCTGAGCAATGTTTCCAGAAAATATACAGTTCTTTATGGTTCACAAGACGTCTGCCAGAAGTTATAGTCAGTTTAAATAATCTTTATTACTGGGACCTTTACAGGAAGCACGAATAGTAGATATATTATCTCATAAAGCAAATTTAAGTTTCTAAGATTGTTTAAAAACAAATACGAGGGAGGATCATTATGCTATACAGTGCGCGCGTAAAGTATATGTGTATATTGTTTCTTTAACATCCGTCGATTTCCGCCACTATGGCAACTCACCGACGGCAGGGAGCAGTTTCACCTCTATCCAGAAAATTTTACCGAATACCCTTTCTGTAAGAAAGGTAGGGATCTTTAGCGTATCCAACATCGCATGGTATGCAAGACCGACGGCTTAACGTCCCCTAAAGTATGGAACACATTAAGTAATGGCAACATTTTTTTTAAAGATTTTTGAACCCGTCGATTTTAATTGAGAAAAATACGAATTTTGCATGAAAGTTGATTTACACCATCATTAGTTTGACAGTAATGACGCCATCAACTTTTTTTAAATGGGGATCCCTATTGTTTTTCTCAACTTTAACATATCTTTTCATTGTGACTGTTGCTATCTTAATGTCTGTAGGTGTGAATTTAGATCAGATTGTATTTTTTATTTATTTCAACAACACACCACGAGGACTTACAGCGTAAATACTATCGTACTGTGGGTGTCGAAAAGAAGGAAAGAGGCAACTTGTTAATTCTGGACTTGGAGGTTTGAAGGTTCGGAGGAGAAGGAAAAACATGTGCCGGCAAGGAATTCCACAACTTGGAAGTCCTCGGGTCGGGACAAAGGACCGGGCATAACAAGTTGTCTGGTGACCTGGACAGTAAAAGGGTGCATTCGCTCTGTTCCCCTGGTAGATCTGTTCGGGGCAGCAGGTAGAGGAACTATGGAAGAAAGCTCCTCTGAGCAGTCCCAGAGAAAGAAAGGTCACCAACGGCATGTCGGTGGGCAAGGGATGGCAGCCTTTGGGTGAGGGTAGGGTCACCGATGAGACGTATAGCTCTCTTCTGAATGGAGTCCAGGATAGCGAGTGTAGAAGCGGCAGCAGCACCCCAGATGTGGGAGCAGTATTCGAGGTTTGGTCTTATGTGTGAAGTATATAAGGTATAGAGGTCAGCTGGTGAAAAGTATTTGCGAGCCCGGAAGAGGAAACCTAATTTCTTAACAGCCGCTTCTGCAATTGATGTGACATGTTGGTGCCAATTGAGATTTAGATCCACAGAAATGCCAACAAGTGAAAAGGACTCTTTGAATAACTTGGTTGTTTATTGTGATGCGTCTAGGGCTGGTGTATCTCTTATGAGAAAGAAAACAAGACTGTGATTTGATGGGGTTGAATTGTACAAGATTTTTTACTTCCCCAGTCTAATATTTTTTGGAGATCCACGGAGATAGAACCCTCCATGAGTATGCGATCCTCATCTAATTGGGTTAAAGAGACAGGCTTAGAATATTGTATATTTGAGTGGAGGGTGCTGTCGTCCGCGTAACTGTGAACTGGGTTGGATGTGCTAGAGAGGAGGCCATTGATGTGGAGAAGAAACAAAGTAGGGGCTAAAGCTGAGCCTTGACGAACTCCTGCACTAATTGGATACAGTTTAGAGGAATGGCCGTCCACGACAACAGAAATGCTCCGGTTCGAGAGGAAATTTGCTGTCCACGTACAAAATTTTGGTAGTAGGCCATAGGCCGGTAGCTTATTAAGCAGCGCTGCGTGCCAGACCTGGTCGAATGCTTTGGATATGTCTAGAGCGACAATCTGGGATTCACCGTGTAGTTCTATAGACTTGTTCCAAGAATGGGTGACAAAGGAAACGAGGTCGGCAGCTGATCTGCGCTGACGGAATCCATACTGCCTGTCGTGGATTAGACTGTGTTTTTCAAGAAATTTTAGTAATTCGGTGTTTATATACTTTTCCATCACTTTAGAGACGACTGAAAGGAGAGAAATAGGCCTGTAGTTGCTATGAAGCGCTTTGGATCCTTTCTGGGGGACGAGTTGTACTCGAGCAGTTTTCCAGTTACTAGGGAATATGCCTCTATTGTAAGATGTCTGAAACAGACGAGTCAGGACAGGAGCAAGTTCTGGTGTGCATTTTTTGAGAACAATTGCTGGGATCTCGTCAAGGCCAGAGGCTTTCCTGGTATTAAGAGAAGAGAGATTATAACCTTTACCTTATTTTATTGGCTCATTTTCATGTAAAAATATGCTTTTACTAGCAAATTTTCGGGAAAAAAATATGTTCAAATTTTCTTGGAAAAACATTGTTTCGAATTTTTGTGTGAAAGAATATTTAGCGAAATTTTGGTCAAATATTTTTTCAAGAAAATTTCTGAAAAATAACGTTAAATCAATGTTGTTAAGCAAAATATATCCAGCCAATATTAGTATAAATGATATTTTTAGGAATATTTCGCAAAAACTTCATTTTAAGCGGGTTTGTGTAAACCATTTTTGTAGCGCATTTTTTGTTGATTTGATTTTTCTAATTTGCGCGGAACACCCTTTTTCAGCGAATTTGCATAAAAAAATCTCTTATGACGATATCAAAACTTAAAAGTTTTTGAAACATTTCTTCAGCTTAACGTGAACTAAGGCCACTAGAACACATATCCCAAGTCAGGGTAATGCTACAGTTTAGCTCTTCCTACCAGCCGCATACTCGCGCACACGAATTTATGTGTTCGAGTTTACGCGGTGTTGTCACTTCCTTCTCTATACTTCTCTGAACCTAATTAACAAATAAAATTGAAATTATTATATATATATATATATATATATATATATATATATATATATATATATATATATATATATATATATATATATAATATGTATATATACTAATAGGCATTTCTACGAAAATTCGCTATCACAACGGACTTACTGCGTCCAGACTGTTTAATTGATTTAAAAATTTCAGCACTCATCAATTAATGTAGGTAATTACATAAAGATTAAGTGTGCAATAGAAGTCAGATGATACAACATATTATCTAAAAGGAAAATAGATTTAGCCAGTTAGATCACCACAATGTAACATAATTGAAACCGTCTTATCTTACAGATAAGTGGCAATGGAAAACAAGGTAATAAATTATGTCATCATTGTTATTTATAATGAATAGCACAGATTGTATTTGCATTCTTTTATTAATGTCTCACATTTTTTATTACCAAGTTATAAATGCAACTCTAAGCAAGTGTAATTAAATGCGGCATGCAAACATCACTACATATAGACTTTAAATTATAACTTTAAATTATGTTGTAATAAAATACCGTATTCCTTCTGAAAACTAACACAAATCAGGTGTGTCTAGACGACTTGAAAGTGTAATCATTATAGGCAATTTACTCTTCTACAAAATTGGACAGGAGATTTAGTTGCTCGAAGTTGATACAAATATTTTGATAAATAAAATATATTAAGAAAACTTTCAAAAACAACGATTTTGTAAGACTAGATGCATTCTCGCAACAATTAGAACCGTAGACCGGTTTCGCTCTCATTAGAGCTCTTCAGTACGGCATACTAATTGTAGCAAAAATGCACCAAAAATAACACGGCTATCGTATAGCCAGTCTTAAAACACTAAGTGAGTGGTGAACGTGTCGCCACCTAGTTCGGAACCAAGTACTATGTTGTCACGCCCGCTCCAAATAACACAGAGTGTTAAAAATAGAGACGGTATACAACTAACTAACAATTTAAAAATTGTTAGCCCTTGCCATTTCTACCCCAATATAGGGACAAAGTATGTAAGACTAGATGCATTCTCGCAACAATTAGAACCGTAGACCGGTTTCGCTCTCATTAGAGCTCTTCAGTACGGCATACTAATTGTAGCAAAAATGCACCAAAAATAACACGGCTATCGTATAGCCAGTCTTAGAACACTAAGTGAGTGGTGAACGTGTCGCCACCTAGTTCGGAACCAAGTCTACGGTTCTAATTGTTGCGAGAATGCATCTAGTCTTACATACTTTGTCCCTATATTGGGGTAGAAATGGGCCAGGGCTAACAATTTTTAAATTGTTAGTTAGTTGTATACCGTCTCTATTTTTAACACTCTGTGTTATTTGGAGCGGGCGTGACAACATAGTACTTGGTTCCGAACTAGGTGGCGACACGTTCACCACTCACTTAGTGTTTTAAGACTGGCTATACGATAGCCGTGTTATTTTTGGTGCATTTTTGCTACAATTAGTATGCCGTACTGAAGAGCTCTAATGAGAGCGAAACCGGTCTACGGTTCTAATTGTTGCGAGAATGCATCTAGTCTTACATACTTTGTCCCTATATTGGGGTAGAAATGGGCCAGGGCTAACAATTTTTAAATTGTTAGTTAGTTGTATACCGTCTCTATTTTTAACACTCTGTGTTATTTGGAGCGGGCGTGACAACATAGTACTTGGTTCTGAACTAGGTGGCGACACGTTCACCACTCACTTAGTGAACAACGATTTTATAAATATACAAAAAAGAATATAACAATTTTTTATTGATCATAATTTTTTTAAATTTTTTATAGATTATTAAAACTAAAAGCATTGAGTGCTGAAAGATGCTGTACAAGTCGTTTCAATAGTTCTTGGATAATATAAATATTGTTATTATATGTTACATGTATACATTTATTACATGTTGAGTGTTAATTATTTCTGGTATTTTGTAGGTATTATTTTGTATGTATTATAATGTATTGACGGTATGATATAAATCAAGGATGAAAATACCAATATTTAATTGTTAGTGTATCATTTTTTAAACAATTCACAACGTGTCTATGAGACAATGTTCAATGACTAATTATCAGGAGTTTTTCGATGATCTATAAAACTACCATAACCGAAATACATATGTGTATTTTTTAAAATTTACCATTCTAACACTCAACACTTTCAGTTTTCAAAATCTATATAAAATTTAAAAAATATATTATTTTCTTTTTAGTATATTTGTAATAATATATATATATATATATATATATATATATATATATATATATATATATATATATATATATATATATATATATATCTGTATCTTCTATGTATGAGGCAGCTCAAAAAAAAAACTTTATGTGTTACATATAGATACAACTTATTATGGATGAGTTCTGTAATTGCTCATGCGATTCATTTGATGTAGGATTTTGTATTGTATGCGAACAAAACTGTGGTTTGGATTTTTACTTGTTAACAAAAGTTATTTATATGCAAACGAAAAGTCTGGGAGGCAGAACGGAAGCCTGAGGAACACCTGCATTAATTTTTAATTTATCTAATGAAACAACATGCATCGCGCTTTCAGAAAACTAGATATCCATAGGCATGGTTTCAGAGAGAATTCAGGATAGAAGTTTATTGAGAACTGTGGCATGGCCCAATTGAATGCTTTAGAAATATACAATGAAATGGTAAGACATCCCCCAAATTATTCGAGCAGAGCTCCAAAAATTAGTGACATGTTAGAATATCGCCAGTAGGTCGGTTTTGACAAAAGCCGTGTTGGCGATGACTAATGGTGTTTGATATATCGAGTAACAATTTCATGTGCTCTATATTGATAATTTTTTTAATCACTTTAGACACACTTAATATAATGTAAATTGGAAGAAAGTTACCTAGTTTGTCTCCCTTTTTAGTGAATTTTCGTAGAAAAAATTCACTAATGGGGAGATCCCGACTTTTGAATTTTGAAAAATTTTTTGCAAATGAGCGCGAACTAGGACCCCTAGAACCCATATCCGGGGTCAGTTTCAATTTTTATATGTTTATATATATATATATATATTTATATATATATATATATATATATATATATATATATATATATATATATATATATATATATATATATATATATATATATATATATATATATATATTTATATATATATATGTATCACACCGATAACTCAAAAAATAATGGGCCGATTTTGATAAAATTTGGCATGTGCCTTTCTTTTGTTAATAGCTTGGATAAGTTCGTTAGTCAGGAAAATCGGACGAGGTTTTCCGGGAAAATTTTGAGTTTTCATTCGAAAAAAATTCATATCTCAAAAAGTAATAAGCCGATTTTAATAAAATTTGGCACATACCTTCCTTTTGTAAATGGCTTTGACATGTTTGTTAGTCAGGAAAATCAGACGAGGTTTTCCGGGAAAATTTTGAGTTTTCATTCGAAAAAAATTCATATCTCAAAAAGTAATAAGCCGATTTTAACAAAATTTGGCACATACCTTCCTTTTGTAAATGGCTTTGACATATTTGTTAGTCAAGAAAATCGGACGAGGTTTTCCGTGAAAATTTTGAGTTTTCATTTGAAAAAAATTCATATCTCAAAAAGTAATAAGCCGATTTTAATAAAATTTAGCATGTACCTTCCTTTTGTAAATGGCTTTGACAAGTTTGTTAGTAAAGAAAATCGGACGAGGTTTTCCGGGAAAATTTTGAGTTTTCATTTGAAAAAAATTCATATCTCAAAAAGTAATAAGCCGATTTTAATAAAATTTGGCATGTACCTTCCTTTTGTAAATGGCTTTGACAAGTTCGTTATTTATAAAAATTGGACGAGGTTTTCCGGGAAAATTTTGAGTTTTAATTTGAAAAATTTTTTTATCTTAAAAAATATAAAATCTATGATAACCAAATTTGGTAGGTAGGTTTACGATATAAAAAGTAAACTATACACCAAAATTTAGATTTCTATGTTACAAGAAAAAAAAGTTATAATAAAATATTTTGTGCCAGATCATTTCTATGAAAATTCACTACCATAACGCACTTGCTGCGTCCAGGCTTTTTTAAAATATAGAAATAAATCTAGATGGCACTGATGAATACTTCCAATAAAAGCACAGTCTATCTAAACCATGTTAAAAATAAGGTCAATAAAAATGTATTATTATCACATTATGGACAATTTAAATATTGCTTTCGTTTTTTTCTTTAACGTCTGTCTATTTCCGCGACTTTGGCCAATCACCGACGCCAGGAAGCAGTTTCACCTCGCTATTCTGGAAATTTTGCCGAACCACTCCTTTTTATACCCCCTGAGGGGGGCAACTTCTATTAAATTATCACTATTATTATTACTACTACTATTATTGATCTTATTATTTATATTACACCTTATTAAATTGAATTATACAGTATGTGCATACAATAAGTGGCCAGTTGTATTTAAAGCTCCACATAATTTGGACAGAGTTTTGTTCTAAAGTATCTTAACATTTATTTAACCAAATCCAATATACTTTAAATTTTAACATCTATCAAATAAAGCCAATCTTCCACCATTAAGCCCAACGTGCAAGTTTTTTACACAGACAAAATGACATTTGTAACAAAAGATCTACAGATTATAATATAAGGTCGCCTAAGAATCCTTTTTATGAGACGCTTCTAAAACAAAACACACTGTGTATTAATGTCATAAAAAGCATTATGTACTAAATTATCATTATTGTCATTACTAGAACTATTGTTGATATTTTTATTTATATTACACCTTATTGAATTGAATTGTACAGTATGTGGATACAATAAGTGACCAGTTGTCCTTAAAGCTCCACATAATTTGGACCGAGTTTTGTTTTAAAATGTCTTAACATTTATTTAACCAAATCCAATATACTTATAATTTTAACATTTATCAAATAAAGCTAATCTTCCACCCTGACGCCCAACGTGCAAGCTTTTTCCACAGCCAAAATGACATTTGTAACAAAAGATCTACAGATTATAATATAAGGTCGCCTAAGCATCCATTTTATGAAACGCTTCTTAAACAAAACACACTGTATATTAATATCATAAAAAGCAACAAGAATTTTGGTAATGTAGGCTTACACAAATTTAATGGATCTTTTGTAATCATTTGTATAATAAATTAAATTCAAAAATTGTCTAAACATATATTTTAGGTAAGTAGTTCCGTTACCAGGTGATATTGATTTCTTGACGTGTCCAGTTCATACTTTTATTCACAAGGGGTGAAAAATAGAAATCAATAGGGTGGTCAGTTTGTGCGAAGTGGTCATTCTGTTTTGTCCGTTGAGGGAAAATCAATGACTCATATTAAAATATGAATATTATCTACACAATCTACACACACGAAAACAATGATCAGAAAAATGCGGCAGATTTTTTATTTTTTAGCAAATGTTCCTAGAAAAAAATAGCTGAGGAGACCGCGACATTTAAATTCTGGAAAATCTGAGTTCGAAGTAGGACCCACAGGACCTAAATTCTGGATCAGCTTGCTTATATATATATATATATATATATATATATATATATATATATATATATATATATATATATATATATATATATATATATATATATATATATATATATATATATATATATATCACACTGGTCGCTCAAAAAAATAGGGGCGGATTTGATAAATACATTCTTTTGTAAATGGCTTGAATAGGGTCGTTAGCCAAGGGAAAATTTCAAGGTTTCTTTCAGAAAATGTTTGTGTCTCAAAAATAACAGAGCTATGTCAACAAAATTTGGCACGCAGTTTTCTATTATAAAACGTAAATAAGCTAGATACTAAATTTAGTTCTCTAAATTAGAATAAAAAAGTTATAAGCACTCAATGAAAAAAATGTTGCCATTGTAGGTCAGAGAAGGGCACAAAAACAAAATATTGTGTAAGTTTAACAAGACCTATTAATATTACAGTAAACAATTAGTTTATCTTTGCGCAAAAAGGTCAAGTACGCAAAAAACATTTGTTTGTTTAAAATTTTTTTTGGTCTTATATTTGATTTTAATTTTACTTGATTACATTATGTAATATCAATAAATTTTTAGCAAATTTTTGTAGATGAAGTTGACTAATGAGGAGATAAGGAAATTTTAAGGCTTTCATTGCGATTTTAATAGCAGATCAGATTGTTGTTGGCCTAACTTGGTGAAATCGTTCCATACTTAATACAGACGTGGAGAATTCGTATGTAGCTTTACAAGTTTTCTTCTCTGCAACAGGTTTCGCTTTTTACAGCATCGTCAGACAAATGAAAATTTGCTTTGTCAAACCACAGAAAAAATTTCTACGTCTGTATTTAGATCAGATTGTATAATTTTTCATTTATTTTGTTATCGAATTTTCATGTACAACATTTTCCAGGTTATAGCGATTTTTCTTACCAAAAGTTTTACCATATTTTCTTGAAAACAAAATTGTTTAGAATTTTTGTGTTTAGCGTGGCTATGATTAAACGCTTTTTTAGCAACATTTGTGAAAATTGTGTTTTAATGTATTTTCGTGCAAACAAATTATTTTATCGTCAACAATATTTTATAGAATGATTTTAGGTAAAATTTCTTTGGCCAATTTTTGTAAAAAATACATTTTTAGCGATTTTTTGTGAGAAACACAATTTTCTAGTGCATTTTTATGGATTCTTTTTTTAATTCTCGTGGAAACCACTTTTTGCTAATTTGCATAGAAAAAATTCCCTTATGAAGAGATCACGACTTTGATACTTTCGAAAAATTTCTACAGATGAGCGTGAACTAAGACCGCTAGTACATATATATATATATATATATATATATATATATATATATATATATATATATATATATATATATATATATATATATATATATATATATACAATGTCAATTTTTATGTGTTTATATATATATATATATATATATATATATATATATATATATATATATACAGGGTCGCTGATAAGTCTGGAAACGGTCGATTATCCGGGAAAATATACAAGGTGTCGAAAAAAGTTTTATACAAAAGTTTTTGGGTTCTTCAATGTCTACTAGGCGGTGATAATTTCATTTATACAGGGTTGGTCATACAGGCGTGGCACACCAATATTAATTTTTTTTAATGGAACACCCTATATATTATTCGATATTTCAATCCTTCTCTTAATTTTGAGCAACATTTATCAGAAGCATGATGTACATAAACTCAATCGTTTCCGGGTAAAAAAATAAATAAAAATAAACGCTATTGTTTTTAAAATCTATTGGATGAAGAACAAAAATAAATGAAAACAATCTGTGAGTGTGAAAAGAACCGGTTGCGATGTTTTTAACATTGTTTGGAATCCTATTTTATAAGATGTTCAAAGTGTTCTCCATTGACCTCCTGACAATAATGAATTCGCTTAACAAAACATTGCACTGCATTTACAAGAGCGTTTTTAAGGAATGTTATTAATTTCATGCACAATCCTTGCTTGCAACTCTTCAATATTCTGCGGTCTATTTTGGTAAATTAAATTTTTTACATGACCCCACAAAAAAAAGTCAAGCGGCGTCATGTCGGGAGACCTAGCTGGCCATTCAATAGTTCCGCTGCGCCCTATCCATCTGCCAGGAAAGGTTTGATTCAGATATTCCCGTACCTCAATTCCAAAATGAGGGGGTGCCCCATCCTGCTGAAACCATATTTCTTCCGCTGGTAGATTTGGGTCGTTATTGTTCGGAAATAATCGACTAACGTCTGGAACAATTGATTCTTGCAAAAGTGTCAAATATCGAGCAGAGTTCAAATTACCGTGTATAAAATAAGGTCCTATGATATGTCCACCAATAATAGCACACCAAACATTTACTTTTTGCGGTCTTTGGGTGTAAATTTGTTCCATCCAATGTGGGTTTTCGTCTGACCAGTACCTACAGTTGTGTCGGTTGACTTGTCCATTCAAACAAAATGTAGATTCGTCGGAAAACAAAATGTGGTTGGCAAAGTTAAAATTTTGGCGTAACTTCTCCATAATAAGTTCACAGAACTCGATTCTGCGATCAAAATCGTCTTCACTCAGTTCTTGCAATAAATGAATTTTATATGGACGGAACTTTTCCCGCTTCGTAATCTTTTGAATTGAATATCGACTCATATTGTGATTTAAAGCCAATTGCTGTGCCGAAGTTTTCGGATTTTCCACCACATCCAATATTACATTCAAAGAATTTTCTTCATTTGTAACGGTTACTGGCCTTCCAGTTCTAGGTTTATCCTTGATACCGCCAGTATCGTGAAAACGATGCAAAGTTTTCGAAACTGTGGATTTGGAGATCGAATCCCGCTCAGGATGCAACTCATTGAACATAATCACCACTTGAGCAAAACTTCGTGTTCTATCACCGTACCCTATCATCATTAAAATTTCGATACGTTCGGTTTCACTTAAACTTGCCATTTTGCACAAAAACTGTTGACACTAAATTACTAATGTTTCAAAACTGTTGACACTGAATGAATGTTTGACATTCGTTGTCCTGGAAACATTTTAAAACAAAAGAATAATTCTGCGTTTTTTATGGGCATCTTATCTTATCTTGGGATTCCAAACAATGTTAAAAACATCGCAACCGGTTCTTTTCACACTCACAGATTGTTTTCAAGAGATATTCTACTTTTCATTTATTTTTGTTCTTCATCCAATAGATTTTAAAAACAGTAGCGTTTATTTTTATTTATTTTTTTACCCGGAAACGATTGAGTTTAGGTACATTATGCTTCTCATAAATGTTGCTTAAAATTAAGAGAAGGATTGAAATATCGAATAATATATAGGGTGTTCCATTAAAAAAAAATTAATATTGGTGTGCCACGCCTGTATGACCAACCCTGTATAAATAAAATTATCACCGCCTAGTAGACATTGAAGAACCCAAAAACTTTTGTATAAAACTTTTTTCGACACCTTGTATATTTTCCCGGATAATCGACCGTTTCCAGACTTATCAGCGACCCTGTATATATCGCTACCATAACGCACTTGCTGAGTCCAGACTTTTTTATGTTATGCTAAAATTTAAATCAGCTATACAGTAGTAGGTATATATATACAAATAGTTAAAATCGGTATTGTAAAAAAAATTATGTAAAGCTGTTCCAGAATTTGATTTTTTAATGCATTTTATTAAAAAAATACTTGAAAAGTAACTGTATAACAAGTTTTTACTGCTATTACCAAACATTATGATCGGTATCACATTAGGTGATTTTTTGTAGGAAAAATTAATCTACAAGGAGATTGAAGTATTGTTGCCTTGCGTCAACAGCTTTAGTTAGTAGAAGGATGATTGGTGAAACAGTAGAAGAACCAGAGATTTTAATGTGTTCTTGAACAGAACAAACTTAAACCCAAATAAAAAAAATGAGTAAAAATTGACAAACGTGATTTTTGTTTACATTTAAATTTATTTAACTCCAAATTTAAACTCTTCTTCTTTCCATTTACCTTGGAGGCATGTGAGAACAAACATTTGTGTGGATTGAAACTTTATTCTAACGAGAAGAATCTTAAGCTAAATTTTTTACACATTCTGACTCACCCTGTATATAAATCTATAAAGTCTGAAACTGACCTCGCATTGGGGGGGGGGGGGGTCAGTTCGCGCTCATTTGAAAATTTTCGCATTAGCGATTTGAATAAAAATTGTTTTAGAAATCTTGCATCAATTGATATTTTGTGTTTTCAATATGTGTAATACATATTTTATAAAAATAACTTAATTGTTTTTGGAGATGCCAAAATTGAAGTTGCCTCGGAAAAACTTGTTTCTATCGATTTAGCCACTACACTAATTATCTCCAATAATATATTTTTAAATGTGTGATTTTCTCTCGTCAAGTAAATATCATTTTAAACAAGTTTCGTTTTTTTTTTTCTTGAAGAGTACTTGTATTTCAACTTATATGTAGTTTAAATTGTAAAACAATTATGTAAAGCAGTTCCAGAAATTGATTTGTTAATGCATTTTAATAAAAAATACATGAAAAATAACTGTATACCAAACATTATGATCGGTATATCATTAGGTGAATTTTTGTAGTCTACAAGGAGATTGAAGTATTGTTGATTTGTGTCAACAGCTTTAGTTATTAGAAGGATGATTGGTAAAACAGTAGAAGAACCAGAGATTTTAATTTTTTCTTGAACAGAACAAACTTAAGCCCAAATAAAAAAAATTAGTAAAAATTGACAAACGTGAATTTTGTTTACATTTAAATTTGTTTAACTCCAAATTTAAACTCTTCTTCTTTCCATTTACCTTCTTTACTTATTTCTGTTGAACTGGACAACCCTCCCATATTCTCATATACTCAAGTATGGATACGTAGTTACTTTAGCACGCTGCAGTGAAGGCAAGCGAAAAGAGGGTTGACATTCATCAATCCAGGTTGGAAGAAAATGAATTAGTTAACCTTAGTAGATTTTTTTGCACCCTGTATGCAAAAAAATATGCGATAGACATGTACGCAGACATTTACTCAAGACTACATACAGACTTGGAGACTACTTCTCTGGCTTCACTGTTGGGTTTCGATTCTGTAGGTGAAGGGCGTAGCCAGCGCGTGAGCTAACTGGAAACGAAACCCAACAGTCTCCAAGTCTGTATGTAGTATGGACCAGTTTCACCAAGTAAGGGCAACAACAATCAATGAATTTACTCAACAGCTTGCAGCGGCGAATTCACTATATTGTGTATTTTTCATCTAAGGTTCGCCCAATATATTCTGCTAAGATGCATTTGCTCACACGTAAGGTCTCTACGATCAGTTTTTACTCCTCCTTTATATCAACGTTTAGGCTGTAACATATTTACCTTATAATAATTAAAGGTTCTACTGCTGTCTGCGTAACCACGTAAGGTTTTACTTTTTATGTTTTATTCGTCCAACTGATATTGATTAGCTTGCCTGACCAGTCCTCATATTTAATTCAAAAGAGGTGAAAAACAAATCAATAACTTGGGTTAGCCTATACGAAAATAAAAGTCTATTTGTATTTATTAGGTGATATTGTGTACGTAATGTCCTTTGTGCTACCTACGTAAATCCAGCGAGTAGAGGTGTAGGTAAATAGACTCTCTGAAATAACAACCGATATATTCTGCAATGGATCAAAATAACGCATTTTGTCAACCTACAGATATTATTTACTTTGATCTGTCTCTTTTGATTGAAAGGGCGTTCTAAGTAAATACATACAAAGAAAAATATTTGTTTGTCGATTTTCTTGTTTATTCTAACGTTTTCTCTGAGTTCATTCCCTTGTCCCTAAATTTTCGTTCCTCAAAAATTTCATTTCTGGTTTGTAGATTAATCCTAAAGATGGTTAATTTTTAGTGACATTTTGTAGAAAAAATTCACTAATCAGGAGATCTCGACTTTGGAATTTTTTTTCCAAATGAGAGTGAACTAGGACCGTCTAGACCTCATATGTTTATGTATATTTTATATATATATATATATATATATATATATATATATATATATATATATATATATATATACAACTATAAAATAATTTATAACACGGCATTTCTGTACTATACAAGGAGAAGGGTTAAGGGCAAATGCTCAAGCAGACAACCACATACACGTGTTTCAAGCTTATTAGCCATCATCAGTACGGTATAGCCAGGTGAAGATGGAAACACTCTGGATGGAGATGCAAAAATACACGGAGTCACAACAGGCAATCAGTGCACATTTGCAGCAACATTTGGAAGACCCTCAATCCTAGGGAAACAACCAAAAAAGCCACGGAGGCAAAGAAATCACCTGCGTGAGCATCCGGAAACCAGGAAGTTATACTAACTATAAAAGGTGATTTCTTTGCCTGCGGGGCTTTTTTGGTTGTTTCCCTCGGATTGAGGGTCTTCCAAATGTTGCTGCAAATGTGCACTGGTTGCCTGTTGTGACTCCGTGTATTTTTTCATCTTCATCCAGAGTGTTCCCATCTTAATCTGGCTATACCGTACTGATGATGGCTAATAAGCTTGAAACAGGTGTATGTGGTTGTCTGCTTGCGCATTTGCCCTTAACCCTTCTCCTTGTATAGTACAGAAACGCCGTGTTATAAATCCTTTTATAGTTAGTATAACTTCCTGGGTTCTGGATTCTCACGCAGATGATTTCTTTGCTTCCGTGGCTTTTTTGGTTATTTCCGTCGGATTGAGGGTCTTCCAACTGTTGCTGAAAATCTGCACTGGTTGCCTGTTGTGACTCCGTGTATTTTTGCATCTTCATACAGAGTGTTCCCATCTTCACCTGGCTATACCGTACTGATGATCGCTAATAAGCTTGAAACACGTGTATGCGGTCGTCTCCTTGCGGCTTGGCCCTTAGCCCTTCTCCTTATATATATATATATATATATATATATATATATATATATATATATATATATATATAATATATATATATATATATATATATATATATATATATATATATATATATATATATATATAAACATATGAAAATAGAAACTGACCCCGAATATGGGTCTTAACGGTCCTAGTTCACTGTCGTTTAGAATACATATATATTAGGATCTGATTTAACGAGAAGTCAAGGGACCAGAAATAATATGTCGTAAAAACCGGATCTCGTTATATGAGAACTAAGAAAAAACTGCAAAAAATGTAGGTATGTATAATGTACATACCTATATGTAAGTGTACAAACCGGACTACTCCCCTGTATCCATCAATATTGAAAGTCAACTATAACTGCCTAGTTTGAATGAACAATTTTATTGGCATAAAAACATCACATCATCAGTATATACTGTACATTATTACATAATCTAACTTTATACACATCATAACAAGTAGCCGGTGATTTTTATTTATACTGTCGGTTTTTCTTTTTCCTTCTTTGCCAAAAAGTTTTCTATGGAAGTTAATAAAGGTTTAGAGGAGTTTTGAGGCCCCCTCTAAAAATATTCTAAGCTTCTCGGCGGAATCTATGTCATCTTGCAGTGAAACATTGGTGCATTCGGGACTTTTAGATTCTTTGTTCGAATCGGAATTTTCTATCACTTCTTGGGTAGTGTTCAAATTTGTTCTATATCCCTTTCTTGTACCTCAGTTTTAAAAATATCGCCAGTCACCCACGCTTTTTTATTAGCAACATATTTCACCGACAAACTCTTTACATTTTTAAAACATCTTATTTTCTGTGCTTTGCCAGTAACCAATAGTCTCCGAAACTCAATCCAATGTTTTACCAATGTTTCTATCGATTTAGCCAATACACTAATTATCTCCAATAATATATTTTTAAATGTGTGATTTTGTCTCGTCAAGCAAATATCATTTTAGTGAATTTTTATTAAAATTTAAATCCATTTTATCTTGCAACGGACGGTTAACCCGCAATTTAATATACAGTGTGACCCATTTAAGATGGAAGCACACCAACACCCCTGTAACTTTTGTATTTATAATTCGATTTTATATAAATTATATATATATATATATATATATATATATATATATATATATATATATATATATATATATATATATATATATATATATATATATATATATATATATATTATATATATATACATAAACATATAAAAATTGAAACTGACCCCGGATATGGGTTCTAAGTGTCCTAGTTCACGATCATTTGCAAAAAAATTTTTTTAATTCAAAAGTCGGGGTCTCCCCATTAGTGAATTTTTCCTACGAAAATTCACTAATAATAAGCTGTTTATTTGGGTTTACACCATTCCAGGTAAGTATTGTCAAAATATTTCTTTATTATTAAATTAATCTTTACTTTTAAATTCAAGGTTTTTAAGGCTATTTATAACATTATTTTTAGAGTAAGAGCTTGCTGCCATTTATTGAAAAACGTCCCCTCCCTACACAGGCATTATCTTTAAGTTTAATCTGTTATAGACAGTTTGCTTTTGCTTACATATCCCCTAACACGAAAAAACTGCAATTAGTCTATTAATATTGTCAAGTATTACACAACCTGAGAGCAGAAAATAGTATTTAGATTAAATCAGATACACGTTTCTCTACTCTAGAATGCTTTGTTGATATACAAATTTCAGCTTTTAAAATTAATAAAGCCTGTCTTGTTTTATCTTTTACTTATAATTCTGTAAACATAAGTTAAATGAAAAACAACCGTTTTAGTTAGGTAATACAAGTTTTACCTTGACATTTTAACCTGCGGAATATAATTTTCGTTATTATTGTTTACCGACTTGCTTTTGATTTAATTTACTTTGAAAGGTATAATAATTATACACACATCGGAAAAGTCTAAGGATATTATTAATAATACAAAAAAAGGAACAAATTGATTTTGAAATCGGTCAAATTGCACTCACGATGTATGTATTTAATCAATCACTCAATATACAACCATCTGTTGTTAAAAAAAGTTAAAATGATATCAAAATTGATAAACCCGATATAGCATAAAAGTAGAATTTTCATATGTACCGGTGAATTTAGTTTCGACTTCAGTCATTCTTCAGTTTTTGTTTAGTAGCTGCATTGAACGGCGACATTTGGTTTTAGACGAGCGGTAGGCCTTCTTCAAGCGGGCATCGGGCAGAATGAAGTAGCTAAGCGGATAGGTGTTTCCCAAGGTGTGACAAGTCGTGTATGGAGGCGTTTTAGGGAAACTGGCAGTCTGACCGAGCAACATCCAGGACGAGGACGCTCTACGACGGCAGGTCAGGATAAATTTTTATGTTTAACCGCCAGAAGGCAGCCTACAATTGCGGCACCTGAATTGGTTACGACTCTGCAAAGGGCGCATAATGTAACCATTAGCCGAAATACTGTAATAAATCATCTTCACGAAGCAAACCTGTCTAGTAGACGTCCACTAAGATTTCCACCTATTTCCAGAGGCAATCGCGCTGCAAGATTGGACTGGTGTCAAAATTATCTGAATTGGACTGCAGATAACTGGGCTACAGTTTTATTCACAGACGAATCTAGGTCTGTTTCCATCCAAATTCCCGACGATCTGGAAATGCGGAACGCTTAAAACATATTCAGGAAGTGTATTCATACAGAGGTGGTACAATAATGGCATGGGGCGGAATAATTATTGGTGGCAGAACCACTAATAGCTTAGCTCTATCTGGATACCACTCTTAAACCCATCGTGCATCCATTTGCAGGCCCTTTGGTTAAAACTTCCGCCTAATGCATCATAATGCCCGTCCACATACCGCGCTCATCGTAACCAACTGGTTGGATAACGCGGGAATTGAAGTTTTACCATGGCCAGCACAATTCCTGGACCTGAATCCGATAGAGCATGTCTGGGATATGCTTCAACGAAGAAATACTCCACATATGTAATGCATTTACATTCTAGGAGCTTCTGACAGCAGAGTGGGCACCTTTACTACCAGGACACCTTGACAATCTCATTTTGTTTATGTGCAATAGACGTAGAGCTGTAATTACCTAACGTGGAGGTCATACTTTGTATTTAACTTTTTTCTCACATGCTCAGAAGTTTTTGAAAAATTCTGAAAATTTGTCTTTCAGTATATATATTTTTTTCAATAATCTTCTAGGTTTCTTGAATAAAACATTTCATTTTATGTAATATTAAACACTTACTTATACCATACATTTTTTGTTTTCTTTTTAAATCATATCACGAAAAAAATACGTGCATTTTCAAAAATATCCCTAGACTTTTCCGATGTGTATATATCGTCCGTGTGTGGAAGTTTGAGAAATCGTAAAATATTAAGTCTGATGAAATAGCCAAACTGCCTATTAGACAAAAACCTAGTCAACGAAATATTTTTATTTTTTTATTTCATTGAATGGCTGCCACAGGAAAATTGCGCTATCGGCCATTAGCGCAATTTTTCGATCTTTATATATTAATTTACAAATTTCCACATCAGCTCAACTTCTCACTGCCCTGCCCAGGAATAGAACCCGAGACCTCTCTATTTGTAGGCTGACACCTAGCAACCTGCGCCACGAGGCCGCCAACGGAATGTTTTACTCTGGATAAATTATGGTTTTTTTAGGCAGTGATGGATTACCGATCTTGCCTCGAAAATTTTCTAATGGGTCCCAGAGACGATAATAAATGGCAAAGCAGCAACAGTGAGCAACTAAATAAGCCGATAACCAACATCTTGCTATCGTACATTTATGAAACCAGAAAGGAAGCCTCTACGGTCCCTATTTAGTATAAAATTGTTAGATCAGTTTAAAACAACCGCAATTTATGAATGGAGGTTTTATTACAAAAATAAGGACAAAAGTTCCCATAAACATAATCTAAAAAGCTACTAAAGAAAGAGTACATTAGGATAAAATAAATAATGTACACAAATATTGGAAATGACCGCCACTGACCTTACAACGAGCCTCCATTCTGCGACGTAGATCATCAATATTATCAATAATCACGTGCGTATAAATAAGTGTTTTTAAATGACACCAAGGAAACAAATTTTAAGAATTCAAATCAAAGAGATTGTGGTAAGTCTTCTGGCAATTCATACACAAAACTGTTCGCGGGCTGGAAAATCCTACCTACCCTTATCCGCTGCTTCAAGAAGTAGGCAGATTGAGGCCTCAGAATCAACGTCCCTTCGTATCTCCCGAATCTCTGTAAAATAGCTTCAAAACAAAAGCCGAAACGTTGAGTTTCAATAAATTTTAGACGTGGTTCAACCCAGAAACCAATTCTTTTTCATACATCCAGTGTGGCCCATTTAAGATGGAAGCACCCCAGTAACTTTTGTATTTATAATTCGATTTTAGTGAGAAAAAGATGAAAAGACGTAATATGAAAAACTCTATACATGCTGTGTAAATTGTTCTCTATGTTGCCTCACCAAGGCCAACTAATTCTGTTTTTCTACGTCAAAAATGGAAAAATGGGTTAGGGCCACTTTTAGGAAGAAAATAAGGACGCCACTGGATTCAGCATCCCTAAAAATAGATATATACCAAATTTCATTAAAAAAAGAATTATTAGCCATTTCAGAGAAGTTTATTTGTGTGGCCCTTCTAATATGGAAACACCCCTGTAAGTTTTGTATTTATAAAGCGATTTTTTTAAATAGGTCTCAAAAGAGAGAAAATTAAGAAATCAAATGGCATAGGAAACAATTTTCACAGAATCTATAGACGTTTTCATTTTCTCCGCCGAATGCAATGGCGTATTTATTCTCTTCCTAAAAATTGCCCTAACCCATTTTCCCATTTTTTGACGTAGAAAAAATGCATTAGTAGGCCTTGGTAACGTGACATAGGGAACAATTTTGACAGCATTAATAGAGCTTTTCATCTCATATCTTTTAATCTTTTGTTAATTAAAATCGAATTATAAATACAAAAGTTACTGGGATGTTTCTCTCTTAAACGGCCCACACTATATATATATATATATATATATATATATATATATATATATATATATATATATATATATATATATATATATATATATATATATATCTATATATATATATATATATATATATATATATATATATATATATATATATATATATATATATACATATATACATATATATATATATATATATATATATATATATATATATATATATATATATATATATATATATCTCAACACGATAACTAAAAAATAATGGACCCATTTTTTATAAAACTTCGCACGTCTGATCTTTTACTAAATAGCTTGTGAAAAAGTTTGTTAGTCAGGTAAATCTGACCAGGTTTTCCAGAAAATGTTGGGTTTCCTTTTGGAAAAGTTTTGTAAACAACAAATCTATTGTAACAGAACCTCGGTGTTCAGGGGTAAGAACGTGTGCCTCTGAACTGAAGGGTACTGGGTTCGATCCCAGGGTACTACTTTCACTTTTTCAGTACAAACTGTAAAATTAACATCAACCGAGGTTCTGGCATTGTATTTGAGCAAGTTGAATGTCTGCACGTTCCACCCTTCGGAGGGGGCGTAAAGCCGTCGGTCCAGTGTCAATGTGATGTTGGACACTTTAAAGATCCCCACCCTCCTTACAGAAAGGCAGGTGTTCGGCAAAATTTTCAGGATAGTGAGGTGAAACTGCTCCCTGGCGTTGGTGATTGGCCATAGTCGCGGAAGTAGGCCGACGTTAAAGAAACAAAACACACACACACACAAGCTATTGTAACCCAGTCTGGTACTCACATTGCTTCTCTATAGAGCATGGCAGATGGCTATAGTTAAATTAGAAAAGCATTTTAACAACAATTTGGTTGTAATGTATTACAAAACATTTGTCAAAAAGGACACAAGAACAAAATATTATTATATGTCGTTAAGGAAATATATTAAATATTACAGAGGAGGATTAAATTTTTTAGTTGCCAAAGGTGAACAAGTACGAAAATGATATTTTAAAAACTATATTTACTATATATTTATTTTCTCCTAAAAACGTCAAAGTCACGAGCTCAAACGTCAAAATTGGTGATTTTGATGTATGGCGAAGATTCTGAAATAATGAGGATTATGGACAACCTAAATTGGAAAACGCCTATTTAATAAGGTCTTAAATGTCTATTTCAACAGATATTGTTCTTCATTTGACCAAAATGCTTGCAGAAAAAATATTTGAAATAGAATCCGTCGGCGATATTTTGGCAGCAGCTTGAATTATAGAGTTTATGGTTTAAACGTGTTATTTTTTTTAACAAAACTTTGTCTTTATCTTATTTCAGTCAATGAAGTGTTAAAAGTTCGAATGAAGCAAATACGTTATGGTGGCGCATTTTCATAATTTTTTTGTTTATATATATAACCACAAAAGTGTAATTCCGAAACACAAAATATTTTGTAGTTTTCATGATTTGAAATATTTTTTGAAAATTCGCTACCATAACGTACTTGCGTCGTCCATAGCTTTTCTATTTGTGCATTGATAAATTGCTTCACGAAGATTTCATTTTGACGATGCTGATATAGTTTTTAAACTCGAACAAACAAACAAAATTTATGCCAACAAGTTTCCAAACAACTTTTTTGGGTAACAGTATAGAATTACTTCCAACTTACGAAGATTTAGGTTAAAGTGCCGATTAAATTTAAACCATTATTGGAATTACTATCAGTGCAAAATAAGTAAAGCATATATCATTATAGAAAGAATCTTAGTACACTTAGAACAAATTTAACATGCCTAACATTAGTAAGATACAACAAAACGGTATAATTAACGGTTTTAAGATAACTTCCAGAGTTAAAATAGAATGTGTGTAATTGTACAAGACTCGGAGTATGCAAGTATGTGCAAAATCAACATTGCTTGTCTACACTGCCATCCTTCTAGTGTAATTTATTGCAAGACGAGCTCTCGAGTGCATTTGCACATTTCATTCTCAATTAATGTGCGAAAATAAAATATATACCAACTCTCAGAATAAAACAGACCAACCGTTTAAATTGATTGCACAGATGTGCACTTACAATGGTATTTACATAACAGCTGTCAATTCCGAATTTTTTATTCAGTTTTGAAAATATTGTTAAGATTTAATAGGCTTTCTTTTAAGGACAATGCATTTTTACTTAAATTAAGGAATTAAACGATAAATAAGAAAAAAGTCTGTGCGCAGCAAGGTGTTATGGTAGCGTATTTTCATAAACATGTTTTTAAGGTCAAATATGAGAGCCTCGGTGGTGCAGGGGTAAGAATGTGTACCCCTGAACCGAAGGGTACTGGGCTCGATTCCCAGAGTTCCCCTTTCAATTTTTCAGGGGTAAGAAAGTGTGCCTCTAAACCTCTGCCCCTTTTAGTGAATTTTCTTTGAAAAAGAATCACTATAATGAGGGTATCCTGACATTTCAATTTTGAAAAAATTTATTCAATATATATATATATATATATATATATATATATATATATATATATATATATATATATATATATATATATATATATATACGTATGTATGTGTATCACATCGATAAGTCAAACAATAATGGGCCGATTTTGATACAATTTTCTGAATACCTTTTGCAAGTGGCTGCTCAAAAACAGAATAGATAAATAATCTATTTTAATATTATATTGATGTCTATGGCATCTTTGGCCATCAGCACAAGTTTTCCGACCTTTACCAGTTTTTTCTGTTTGCCAGACAAGATCAACTTCTCGTTGACCCGCCTGTAAATTGAAACCGGGACATCTCGCTTTTCAGGCTGGTACCCAGCAACCTCTTTATTTATTTATTTATTTATTTATTTATTTATTTATTTATTTATTTATTTATTTATTTATTTATTTATTTATTTATTTATTTATTTATTTATTTATTTATTTATTTATTTATTTATTTATTTATTTATTTATTTATTTATTTATTTATTTATTTATTTATTTATTTATTTATTTATTTATTTATTTATTTATTTATTTATTTATTTATTTATTTATTTATTTATTTATTTATTTATTTACTAAAATTAAAATACTCGTCTACAGAGTAAAAAGAATGCTCTTTAAAACGATTTCGAGGTAAGCTTAAATTGCCTGAGGCTGCTGAAATTTTTAATGCTATCAAGTAAATGATTTTATAAGCGTATTGCGGTGGCATCAGGACGCCGTAGATAAATAATTAATCTTAAACAGGAATAAGTAGTTTTTCAAGGAGACTGCAATCAGAAAACATGGATGAGTTGCTTTTTAGAACGTGACCGACGTTGTAAAAAGTAACTCAAATTGATGTAGTCAGTAAAGTTAGATCAGTAACAAGAAAAATGGGGACGTGGAAAAACTCTAGGCAAATTAAAAATCTTGCTAAGGACAAATAACAATGGTTGATTTTCTTGGAAGCATTATCCTCCAGGTGGGAATGGCTGGAACAGAAAAACTCGCATGCGGAGCTTAATGGTTATTAAATAGCTATCACTTTTAATAGAGTTTTAATTGTTTTTAGGTTTTTAGGTTATAATATATAATGTATCTTAATCGTTACAACATTTATGAGAAAGTCACATCAGAATAACAGGTCAACAGGATCATAGCTCATGAATAATTATAATTATAAACAAATAAGATAAAATTCAAAAATAGCCCAGTGATTGCATAAGCTGATATGCTTAGGTATTTTAAATTGTATGTTTATACTTTTATATTTGTCATCATTATTTATATCCAAACTACTGCTTTAATAAAGTTCATTTATTATGCTCTCTATATTTCTAAACATGACCAACAATTATTTTACATTAAATATCAAAGTTAAAAAGGACTTTGGTTAAACAATTCTTTGGTTAAACAATTTTTACAATTAGGACCAGGTATAGGCACAACATTTACATTTGAATTAATATTTAAGGAATTTTCGTAGGAAAAATTCACTAATTTGAAAATCGCGACATAAATTGTTTGATGAATTTGATATATTGTTTTCAGAAATGTCAAATGAGACTTCAATGTGACAGACCTAAGTAATGTTCTTATTTATGACAGCTTGTGCTGTGTCATGAAAATATGAGTATTTTTTCGTTTATATTTTTCTTCACAATTACTGGTATAAGTTTTCGTGAAAAGTAAAAAAAAAATATATTTCCTTTTTTAGTGACTTTCTGCAGAAAAAATTCACTAATGAGGAGATCGGCAGTTTTGAATTTAAAAAAAGAATTTCTTCAAAGGAACGTGAAGTAGGACACCAAAAACCCATATTTGGGGTCGGTTTGAATGTTTATATGTATGTATATATATATATATATATATATATATATATATATATATATATATATATATATATATATATATATATATATATATATATATATATATATATATATATATATATATACAGTGGGCGTCAAATGTATGGACCGGGACTTATAAAATCTAAGGAAAGCAGCAAGCAGCCAAAAAAATTGAAATTTGATATGCGCATATGTGACGTATTTTCGTATATTATGACGTGATTTCCAAGTATCTACTCCTTTAATTACAGAATATACAGGGTGCAGGTATTTTTTTTAATGGTAACATGGCCAGTAGTTGCCAATGTCTGAAAGTTTAATCTTTTCTGCTTCTAAGAGTGTGGGGTTGCATAAGAAAAAAATACAGAAAAACAATTAAATGTGAAGTAAGACACCAATACGAAATGGACAATAGTTATCCGTATTTTCCCCTAATATTTTAACTTACAAAATTTTTTGTTGTTGTCTACAAACATTAATTGTTGGAGTATAAAAACAAAAAACTAAGTTTCCAAATTTTTATTTTCATCGTAACATACATAAAAACTAAATCATCTCTAGTTAGTTTGAAACAATACCATCAGATAATTGTTATACCAAATATTCGAAATGTTGGCCTTCTGCTGCAACACAATGGCCTAATCTGTCCATAAAAGAATGCATTGATTTTTTATTTTATTTTGCTTGTTGGTATTAATATCATTCATTTCCTCGGACATTCGATTTTTCAAATCATCACGATCATTTGGCTTACTTTTGTAAACCTTGGTCTGGAGGTATCCCCACAAGAAAAAATCTGACGGAGTTAGATCTGGCGATCTAGCCGGCCACTCCAATGGACCCCTTCTACCAATGCATCGTCCAGGAAAGATATCATTTAATAATTCACGCACATTTCTCGCATAATGTGGTGGTGCACCGTCTTGTTGGAACCAAATTATTTCGTGAATGTTTCCATTGTTTCCTGGATATAATCTTGCAAGAAATGGTAATGTGGATTTATTTAGAAGTGTTAAATATTTGTTGCCATTTAAATTTCCATCTATGTAGAAAGACCCAACAATATGTCGCTCAATAATGCCACACCAAACATTAATCTTTTGAGGAAGTTGAGTATGACTGTCTCTCATTTAGTGAGGTTCATTATCGGACCAATACCTACAGTTTTGGCGATTGGCAGTTCCATTTAAACAGAACGTTGCCTCATCGGAAAAACAAATTTTATAAATAAACTGGCGATCATTTACACACCTATCCATCATGACACCACAAAATTCTGACTTTCTATCAAAATCATCATCAGATAATTTCTGCACAAGTTGAATTTTATAGGGATGGTATTTTTCTTTTTTCAACACCCTACGAACCAACATTTGCGAGATCTCAAGATCTGGGGCAACTTGTCTAGTTGAGGCATGGGGAGATTCGGCAATAGCCAATAGTGTATCTAGCTGTTTCTCCTCAGTTGTTGCAGATTTTGGTCTACCTAATTTTGGTTTATTTTTAACAACGCCCTTCTCTTCAAATCTCTGGATACTTTTGCCAACAGTTCTCCCACTAATAGGGAGTCTTTCGGGATACAATTCATCCGACAAACCTCCTCGTGAGGTCTTTGTATGTCTCCATATCCTCGTATAATTAAATATTGTATTCTCTGCTTTTCACTTAATTGATCCATATCTTATACGACAAATTGAAAAATTACTTCAGAAACACTCAGATATTACTTGACCAATAAAGGCGGAAGCATACGCTGTCAGCTTGACTTAGACTTGTTATTATCTTATTAAGGTGAAAAAATGTATAATTTATAAACCATCCTCAGTAAGACAAAAACGGAACTATGTACAAGCTGATAAGCTTGTTATTTATTAAGACGACTCGAGCAGTTCGTATTCGTGTCTTACTTCACATTTTATTTATTTTTTTCTGTAATTTTTTCTTATACAACCCCCATCTTTTGATACATTGTTAGAAGCAGAAAATATTGTACTTTCAAAAATTAATAGTTACTGGCCCTGTTACCATTAAAAACTGAAATGGAAAGAATAGAAATAATGATAATTGGATATGGCGACAGGCTTAGAAATCAACAGGAACAAACAACATCCTGATAGACCGCCAATTACAAGATCTACAGTAAGTAACGTCACCATTCAGAAATAGTTGACGTCATCAATGTAATTTTTACGTTATAAGTTGACAATTGAAAAGATACAATTTACCTGTCAGCGTTTTTCTGGAAAAAATTAATCAACGCATTTACAAGTCATGTTCCAAACTTTATCATCACACTGTATAAAATAATTAGGTACCTTAAAAAGAAGTTCGGTTTCGAAACTGAAACAGAGGCGGAAATTGGGTTTCGGTTTCGGTTGTAAAAACCAGTCGAAACTGGTCCGACCGAAGTCGGACACTACTTGAAAATAAGTAGTGGAAAGCTAATTATTGTTCTGACTGGCTCATTTGACGTCAAATAGAAGTATCCTAGGTTTGCACGGTCGCTCGACCGCCTCTAGACTTAGGAAGTTCAGAAAACCGTGAAAGTTTCTGACGTTTTTTGCCTGTAGCTCTGAAACTGTGCGCTTTAGCGAATACTGTATTATGACAGAAATTAACGAACATTAAGTTATGCGTCGGCAGAGCGCTCTACTTATTCGGTTGAGTAGTATGGCTGAAATCGACGGTCGAAAAACCGTGATTTTACCGTCGTTTCTGTGTGACGGACGATTGAAAGTCACTATAGAGTTTTTTTTAGAAAAGTTTGTAAAAATCGCCGTTTTTCGACCATCGATTTCAGCCATACTACTCGGCCGAATTTTATAAGTTAACCTGCTCATTCGACGCAGAATTTAATTCTATTTCATTTTTGTAACCATGAATCATTCCCTAGAACACACAGTGTCGTAGCTATAGGCGAAAAAGTCTGTTCGCACCAAGTGCGTTATGGTAGTGATTTTTCATAGAAATGATCTTAAACCAAATATTTTTATAACTTTTTCCTTGTAACATAGAAATCTAAATTTTGGTGTATTGTTTACTTTTTATATCATAAACTTACCTACCAAATTTGGTTACCATAGCTTTTTTAGTGAATTTTCGTAGAAAAAATTCACTAATGGGGAGATCCCGACTTTTGAATTTTGAAAAAATTTTGCAAATGAGCGCGAACTAGGACCCCTAAAACCCATATCCGGGGTCAGTGTCAATTTTTATATGTTTATATATATATATATATATATATATATATATATATATATATATATATATATATATATATATATATATATATATATATATATGTATCACACCGATAACTCAAAAAATAATAGGCCGATTTTGATAAAATTTGGCACGTACCTTTCCTGTGTGAATGTCTTGCATAAGTTTGTTAGTCAGCAAAATCGGACAAGGTTTTCCGGGAAAATTTTGAGTTTTCATTCGAAAAAAATATATATCTCGGGTATTAACAAAGTAAGGACAACCAAAATTGGTGCACGCATTTATATCATTATAGGTAAGCTACCTACCAATTTAGAACTGTAGGCTGAAGGAGAAAAAAGTTACAGGTATTTAAAGAAAAATAAATTTGGGTTTTCCTCAAAACGTCAAAGTCGCGATTTAAAACGTCAGAATGGGTAATATTTAGGCAATGAACCTGAAACTAATATGAGCTATGGAAAGAAAATGTCTCAAGAAGAATGTTTTACAAAGCCTGAACTCTTAGTTTCAATCGTCATTGTCCTTCATTTTACTAAAATATTCCCAGAAAATTCATTTCAAATAGACCCTTTCTCTGATGCTTTGGTAGTAGTGTTGGCTATAGAGTTTATCGTTTAATGGTATATTATTATTGTCGAATTTTCGTAAAAATTAATAAAGCTCAATATATCCGTTAACATGCAAGTTACGAAAAAAGATTGTAAACATTAATTATAGGGTGTCTTGAGCTACATCTTAAAAAATGTTTCCACAATTACAGGGTGGCCCATAAGTCGTTCGTGATTCAAATTTTCTTTTTTTTAACGAACACGCCCTATGTTATTGCATTTTTACATTTTCCATCGAAATATAATACATCTTTGTAAGAAAAGAAATCCGGGACGTAGCAAGTGCGTTATGGTAGCGAATTTTCATTAAATGCTTCAAATTTGAATAGCTCAATTTGCTATTAACCTATAAGGTTGACCAGAAAACCAGTTTTTCGGGAACAATTTAAGTTTACTTTCGGAAACTTTAGTACATTTTCAGACAATAAAGTTATTTTGATGAAACAAGGCACATTGTTTTTACTATATAGATTATACTGGTAACCAAATTTGATGCCTGCTTTCTTAAAAAAACATATTTGCTATTGAAAACATTTTTATGAAAATTCACTACCATAACGCACTTGCTGCGACACATAATTTATTTAATAAGTTTTTTTTTAAAGAAAACTTAAAAAACGTCCAAAAATTTTGCGGTTTTTTGAACCCCATGATTCGAGCTGCAGTCTAGGTACCGTGCAAACCTAGTATACCTCTCCGTTTGACGTCAAATGAACCAATCAAAAAAATACTTAGCGTTCCAACGCTTATTTCCAAGAGACCCCTCATAATAGACCCTAATTTGACTAGCCTATTTAAGGTCATATTTAAGAAATAGTTTCACCGTATGTACGATCAGTGCTGTTTGAATCACACAGTATAATATCTTATAAACTACTTGTATACATATATTTGTTCAGCTGTGATATAATTATTACAGTTAATATGAATGCAATCACATACAGCAACTCCAAGATTTTTGGCCAACAAAGACAACATATTCGTTTCTAGAGTCACTGGCCTTTATTGATCGTTTCCAGAGATGCAGGAAAACTCTCTTATTTGTAATTTCCACTGAGTCATTTTCATAACCAGATTATCCTAGAGGAATAATACATCAACAGTATATAATTCGCAAATAAATGAACTGAGTGAGTATAAGATTTGAGCATCATGGGTATTCAGCAAATATATTTCATTTAGTTAAATAAAAGATTGTAGAATTTAATTCAGACGGTTTTTTATGTAAATGTCGTTCTTTTGTTACCTAATATGTGAAACGTAATTTACACCAATGACAAAGTTTTGATCATTTTTCTCATGGTTTTATGTAGTTGCGTAATGTGAAAATAATTATCTACTAGTCTACAACAAAATTCTGCTGTTTTATGTTTAATAACAGTCAATAATCTTCACAAAAACACGAGACTGCGGTCTCTGTCGTTCTTAAATATAAAACTTGACTTGCGCAAACAAATTTGTAATTATACCAATACACAAATAAATAAAAAATTCGGGGCGTAGCAAGTGCGTTTCAGTAGTGAATTTTCATAAAAATAATAGACTAACAGTACAGCATACAGGATCTTCTTTAATAATGCACAAAATGAGGGTGAATTTCCTTGCGTAAAAATAAGAAAAAAAGTCCCTATAAACTTATGTCCGGAAATGCTTCGTTTTGGACATACAGGGTGCTAAAACTTTGTTTTTATTTTTACTTTTTACAAATAATTTTTGGAATAATGTTGTGAACTGCCATTTTGATGTTACGAAGGCTCCCACTCTTAGCGGGTGTTTATATCATTTGACTTTTGAGGAGTCATAACTTTTTATACGTGCTTGTTTGTATTACCTTTTTAACCAAAAAAAATTAGATTTCTCTATCATTTTAAGTGAAAAAGGCATTAGTATACGTCGCTATGAGCATCCATTCACGAATTATCTGGATTTGTAATAATCGATTTGCCTTTTTAAATGGCAAAACTTGCAAATTTTCAATATGTAGTTTAAAAATTTTTTATGTAAATTACTCATTGGAAATAGAACACTTAAAGATTGAGCAAAAATTTTGTTGCCGTAAATTTTATTTTAATTTAAATTCGAACAATTACACAAGAAAACATATTTAACAAACAACAACCCTATTGAAGAGTACTTCGCCTAAGTTACAACAGTTGTTTAAAATGTGCATCCCCAACTGTAACACAGGCATCTGTCCTCAAAAGAGTAAAATGACATGTAGCTGGCGCCCCCTAAAAGTTGGATTCATAGTAACATCAAATTCGCATTTTTCGTGTGAAAAACCCGCTAGATACAAATTTTTATTTCGATATCGACATTGTTTTAAAAATTATTTAGAAAAACCAAAAATACAGATACCTTGTATCTCCGTAACGGTTTGTCAAAATAGGTTTATAAGATGCAGCTCGAGATACCCAGTAATTAACGTATATAATGTTTTCTCATATCTTGTATAATAATGGATATATTGAGCCTTAGAGTAAAAATGCGTCACCCTGTATGTGTAAACAGACAACAACTGTAACTGACCGCGTTAATGGGTTCTAGGGTTTCTAGTTCGCGCTCATTTGAAGAAATCTTTTTAAATTCGTAGTCGCGATCTTCTCAATAACGAATGTTGTCTACCAAATTTTTTTTTAAATATAGACTATTAAACCATAAACTTTATATATATATATATATATATATATATATATATATATATATATATATATATATATATATATATATGTTTTGTGTGTGTGTGTTTATATAAAAACACAGATCTCCTCATTAGTGAATTTTTCGTTGTACGAAAAATTTGTTAATAATAGCTCTATTTTTGTTCTCCTAGGTTATTCATCCCAATGATGACGCTAACTTTGTTAGCAAAACTATCGTCAGGTCTGACAAATGTGTTGTGGAGAATTGGGTTCTTCAAAGTGTATTTATCAGTGCTTATCACAGGTTAAAATTTTTACGCGTTAAGCATAGTGCTTAACCCAAAAAAAAAAGAAACAGTTTACAGAAATAAAATAATCTGGTATAACATCAAAGCTGTAAAAGAAATATCATTAAAGTAATAAAGTAAAATGCCTTCTAACCTCTTATACTAGCGATATGCTCATCGTACTGCGATTTGCTCCTAACATATTCCAGTTTTGACGAGTTGGTATGAAAACTTTGAGTCCTGTATTCATTATACCACTCAGAACTAGAGGATGTCACTTTACTGCTACTACTGTTGTTGCTCTCCTTATCCCATTCGACATCTTTCAATAGCTCTCTAGATGGCGTTCTTCTTAGGTTTTCTTCAGACGGAAATCTGCCAGTAAGTGAAGATACACTAGATGTCTTTGAGCTGCCTGCTAGATTTCCATTAGACTGGGTTATGTATGCTGAGTCTACCATTTCTTCCGAAGGCGTTCTGCTTGTGGCTTTGCTGATGGTAGTTGTCGTAGAACTGGTTGCAACATGTCTAACTGACTTACGGACGGTCACTTTTTCGAATTTCACTGTTTTAACGCCGGATGCGAGGTCACCTTCGTGGGTTGTTGTTGTTATCGTCTCCTGAAATTTTAACTTTCAGGATGCGAAATTCTGCATTTTGTGAACGCGGAATATCTGAGGATCCCTTTTAATGGATAGTAATATTTTGTAGCTTTAAATTCTGGGATTGACAAAATACTTCAGTAATTGCATTTGCACTTACTTGTTGAAACCGTACCATATAAATATACGTTTGGTGAGACTTTTTCTAGATTCATAAATGCTCGTTTTTTCTCTGCAAAGTTTCACCTTTTACGGTATCGTTACACAGCAAAAATAATAAACATATTCTCTTGCCTGAAGATACCCTAAAAGGCAAAACCGGCCGCAGAGAAGAAAACAAGCATTTGTGAAGCTAATATGATAATAGAAATTAGCCTGACTATTGTCAGGCAAAACCAGTTGTAGAAAAGAAAACACGCAATTGTGAAACCAGAAGACAAGTCTCTACATTTGTATTAAGTAAATGGTATTTATTGTAACAAATTGACCAAAAATAAGATACTGGCCACATTATTAAATATTAAGCATTCGAATTTATGTTTCTGTATTTTATAGTTCGTTTACTATATTCATAAACATTAATTATTGTAATTTTAATTATAAATATTTAAAAATATAAATCTTTTAAACAGTGTGTCATCAACCACCTTGAACTATCTGTATCTTTATAAATATTAGAAATATGTTCACAAAATTATGTGTACAGCGTGGTCCAAATTGCTCACTTTTAAAGGGAGATGTCTATTTCTAAACCAGATAAGAGAAAACTTATGTCCGTGTCTAAGACTTAATTTTCATGACAAATTTAATGGTGGCATATCGCATTCTATCACCGTTTTTCAGATACGGGGTGTTTTTTGAAACCGTGTATTTTGGGAAAGTGGCTATAATTATTTCTCCATAGAATGTTTTTTATTTCTATGAAAACATTCTTTACGTAGAATTCAATGGTGTGATAACATTTTTATATTTTTTTGTAGTTATAAACAGAAAAATTTATTTTTTAAATAGGACAACCTGTATATTTTGGCATATTTAAGTAAAGCTGGAAATTACCATTCCAAAAATATAGCACACTTGATGTTTTGCACCACTCACACAGGGCATTAAAGTTAAAGCGCTATTTGAGAAGCAGCCTTTGGACAACGCGTTGACAAAATAGAGTGCTATTTTTTATGGCTAGCTGTCGAATTTCTTTTTTAGTTTTCGGTAGTGGTTTTTGTTAAATTTACGAACTGAATTTGCTATTAAAATCGAAAATTATGAAAGATGGTACATCATTGTCTGTTTCATTGAAGCAAAAAATGCACAGGCTGCAAGCATATTGTACCACGATCGGTATCCAGAGAGAATCCAACCCTTCAAACACATTTTTGCAAGATTGCGACATGATCTGGTTAACAGTGGTAAATTTGAGAAGAAAATACCTAAAAAGTATGCATGAAGTAGGGATGGGGAGTTTGAAGAAATAATAGTTTTGGGAATTGTTGAAAATAATCAGATGAGCAGGATTACCAAAAGCTAATGCTAGACGGATATTAACAAATCACAAATTAAAGCCATACAGAGCTAGTTCATTACCTTAGACCAGGAAATTTTTAACGCTCGCGGCAGATGGTTTTTGCCAATAGTTTCTAGAAAATTGTAGTTAAGTCCGCGATCTTCCGTTGAACCGTACTTGGACAGGCGACGCTTATATAAGTAGTGTTGGTATTTCAACAGCTACAACTGTTATACTTTGACACAAGAAAAGCCTCATTCATTTATGGAACAGAGAAATCAAGGAAGATTTGGGTTTAGTGTGTGGACAAGTGTTTTCAGGGGTAGGATAATCGGTCCGATTATTTACAATAGCACGCTCACCTCTGCAAATTTTGAGAAAACAAATAGAATCTCTTCTTGACGAACTACCGCCAATTGAACTTAGGAGCGTATTTTTTCAGCAAAACGGAGACTGCCTCGCAACGCAGCAATGATTACTAATTTTCTAACGACCAATTTTAACAATAAGTAAATAGCTAACCAAAGTCCAAACCGTTGGGGGTGAGCTCATCGGACTTAACGCCCATGGAATTTATCTTTGGGGAAGGTTACAAGACCTAATTTTTAAATTGCCGTAGAACTCTAGACAAGACTTAGAACTCGCGGTATTGCAAGCTTTTGCACTTCTCACCCCCATTGAACTGATTAACTCAGCAGGACATGTTCAGAAAAGGTGCCGTTTATGCATAACCAATAATGTTCGACATTTTGAAAACCTCTTAACCCCCATTGCTTCCTCCGTACAATTCTAGTTTACTGCGTATTGTTGGTGGTTCGTTTTATTAGTTACTGGTTTTGTTAATTAATTTGTATTTTAAATGTTCTTTAAGAAATTAATATAGTTTATGACATTCTGCCGGTTGAAGCACAATGATCTCAAAGGTGTGCTTCAAACGGCACAATTGCCAACCAGAAAACATTGTTTTCTGACAGACCCTTTTATTGTATTTTAGATTTGCCCCTGAGGATGGCTACTAGGTAGCCGAAACGCGTAAGGTTTTAATAATAAGTTTACTGTCTGGAGCAAGCCTTTCATTATGTATTCAATTGTGTCTATCCCAGACCATGTGACGTTCAGGAATGAAATGAGATGTGATTACTTCTGCGCACTGCTTTATTCATATATTTTTGGAATGGTAATTTTAAGCTTTACAAATATGCCAAAATATACTGGGTGTACCATTTAAACAATTGATCTTTTTGTTTATAACTACAAAAATATAAATTAAAAAAATGTAATCTACACTATTGAATTCTACGTGAAAAATTGCTTTAGAAATGTCGTGCATGGAGACAAAAAAAATTTAATAGGGAAAAAGTTATAGCCACTTTCCAAAAATTCACAGTTTACGCACTTTTTTTGCAAATAGATTCCTATATATATATATATATATATATATATATATATATATATATATATATATATATATATATATATATATATATATATTATACCAAATTACTGCGACACTGTATTATGTAGGTTGGTACTTTTTTCTTTAACTTTGGCCTATTTCCGTGACTATGGCCAATCACCGACGCTAGGGAGTAGTTTAACCTCACTATCCTGGAAATTTTGCCGAACCCCTGCCTTTCTGGATGGAGGATAGGGATCTTTAACGTGTCCAACGCATGGACACGGGACCGACGTCTTTACGCCCCCTCCGAAGGGCGGGGAACCTCCAGACATTTAACTTGCTCAAATAAAATGCCAGAACCTCGGTTGATGTTAATTTATTACAGTATGTACCGTGAAAACATTTTTTGATACTGTCAATTAGAAAGTTTATTGTTAGCAGTAAACATTTTAACGCTTTTACTAAAATCACTAAATTTAAAATGTTCTGTGATAAAATATAAATTTTATCGATTTTTTTTCGTGCATTTGTTTACCCTTTTGAGTCTAGTGTATAGACATCGTATTACTGGTTTTGTGTAAAATCTGATTGGTAGTTATCTAGCAAATCTAAGAATTATATGTTTTCTTTTTATTTTAGGGAATTGTGCATGAAATGCGCAGTCAATGTGTCTGGAAGACATCATGATAATCAAAATATATCAAAATATAATATATATATATATATATATATATATATATATATATATATATATATATATATATATATATATATATGTATATATTATAATAATCAAAACTACAATACTTAGTTTAGTTGGTGTCATTTTTAAAGGTAACAATGAGAAGCAATTATTTCCTGACCTACTTAGATAAGAAAGGTTTGTCGTTTTGCCTACTAAACGTATAATTAGAGAGTTTAAATTTGTCGGTGCTGCAAAATTTTACTATAACCATGAGTCTAAATGAATATTACTAACCATTCTTGTTAAGGTTTTTTTACAATGAATCTATCTTTAGACCCAGGTATAGTACCATTCAAGAGTGTAACGGTACGGTTTTCCTCTTGGCGTATAATATAAATATAATAAGTATAAAAAATATAAATAAATGTAGAAAAAAGTAGACACCCATTCAACATGGAACGAATTTCTTGCAACATATTACTGTTACGGCGTCTGTTCATCAGATTAACAGCTCACCTTGACATTATTGTGAAGGTACCTCAAGGTCCAATCTTTATATAAGGTATTTTAGATTCATTTTCAAGGCTCTGTACAAGGTAGGTCAACGGTATTTAAATGTGGGTTAGATAAATTTTGACAATCGGCAGGAATAATTCAACTTTTTTAAGTGGTTCAAAAAAAAACAAGCCTAATGTTTGATCTTCAAACTGTTTCCAAAATTTATTATCTGTTTTCAACTGAAAATTTGAATGCTTAAAAATAGTCTATGAGTTTGGCTGTATAAAAATTTATTAGATAAAAAAATTACTCATTGATACAATTTTTTTTATCTTATTTAACATCACAAATTTCAGAGGAGAAAATCTAACTCCCAAAATACAATGTTTTAAGTGCTTTGGTCAGACTAGATCATCTGCGGTTAATTTTATGGCCTAAAATTATTCAATAGAGCTATGTAATGGATTATTATTAAGGTTTATTGCCAAAAATTATGCATTATGTTAATATAAGAAGTCTTGGACTTCTTACATAATTTACAAGGTTACATCCAAATTTATTTGACACTCACACCAGATTCAGAGAAACCTCAAATTTTGACATACCAATTATGGATTTTTGTTTGCTTTATTAGTTATTTTCTTCTAATGGATCAACCATTCCCTTTAACTACTATAAATCCCTGCTATTACATATTGCCTTCCTAACCACGACTCTTTTCACATTTTCACCAAAATATTTAATTTTATATAAAGCCAAAAGTGACTTATGCGTTTGACATAATTGAGCAAAACTTGACTTGGTTAGTAGTCAGTGACTGCGTAAACATACATATAGACTCGTATTAAACGTTCATAGAGGATGATTTATAAAAGAGGGGAAATCTTGAAACTGGAGCGGCAAAACCAAAAATATTCTGACCAACAAGCCTTATACAAATGCTGCTGGTTTACGATATATGGGGTGTTAAAAGTTTTCAAATTTTATTTTGAAATTTCTCAATATTTTGTAAGTTTTTATGGCATCAACTTGAAAATTGTCAGCTTTATGTGTTTTGCCATGACAAATAAGAAGATAGATTTTTAAATAATTTTGATGTTGTCCATGGCGGGTGCCACTTATACCCTATCGATGTGGTAAGTCGAGTGATATTTTTTGCCTATAGAAGTATGGTCAAAATGAATAGAAAATCTGAAAGAGCGTTCTTCTTTACGAAATTAAGTGGTGTGATGGTATCTCTATCCGCCTTCGAGATGTTTGCTCTTAAACCTTCTAATGGATTTTATTATGTTATCTGCTGTCATTATTTTTTCTTGCATATCTCAATAAGTGTGTTAAATGAGATTAACTTTGTCGACTTTAATTATCGTAGTAACAATAAGTAGCTACCAAAAAAAAATACTACGACATATTCAGTTTTCCAACACTGAGATGCATTTTTGTCAAATGAACTCAGGGTACCCCGCAGAAATAAAAAATCAAATTCGCTGACATTTCCATTAGAGCTTGTCAGTGCGCTACACTAATCACAGCGAGAACACACCTATAAAGTAATACGACTATGGAAGCCAGCCTCCTAGAACATTGTAAGATCTACGACAGGGTCGCCATCTCGGTGCGGAACCAGGTAGTATGTTGTCACGACAGTTCTATTTAACACAAAATATTATAGCTGGAGACTATGTATAACAAACTAACAATTTTGTAAATTGTCAGCTCTGTCTCTGTATTGTCTGTATTGTCTCTGTATTAGGAAAGAAATCGGCCAGGTCTGACAATTTACAAAATTGTTAGTTAGTTGTACACAGTCTCTATCTATAACATTTTGTGTTAGCTAAAGCTGTCGTGACAACGTACTACCTGGTTGCGCATCGAGATGGCGACCCTGTCGTACATCCCACAAGGATCTACTTCTATTGCTGTTGTTGTTAATTAGTTATTTTGCTTTTATAATTGTTATGGTTATTTTTAGGGTAATTTTATTTTCATGTTAAATATTGGCGTACATCACATAAACATTTTAAGAATGTCATCTGATACATTATTTTAATTAATGTTTTGATCAAAATGTCCTAACGTAGCAACAGATTTTTATTTATAATTGTCGTTAATGCGTATGAATAAATTTAATAATTTTCTCTCTTTGACGATGCCCTAAAAGAAAACAAGCACTTGCGAAGCCAGAAAAAAGTCTTTACATCTGTATTTAAAATGCACGAGAACTTTGACATTGTGTTTTCTAGTGACATAATTGACACTTATGTAAAGTGGATTAGAGTATTTGGAAATTATTAGTTTTGCTCATAATTTTCTGCTTCGTTGTTTAATTATTGATCCTTAAAAAACACAAAAACTCTGTAGAAGCCTAAGAACTACATTTAAATAAATGCAAGTTAAACAGAAGAAGGCGCACATCGTTTGTTTGCAAATATTTTGTTTCGGTATGACTCAAATCCCAAAAAGGTTCTTTGGCAAAAGTGCCATTTCTTGAACATAACTTTAGAGACATAACAAGAGGTATTTATCTAATGTTATCTTAGTGTCATCGCCAATTACATTTTATAATCATCTTATTGACTATTTCTAGAAAATTTCTATCCATTAACGACCTCTATTTTAATGATTATACTCCATTCAAAGTTTTGTTCGAGGACACCTGTCTGTAATCATGGAACCGTAAATTTAATCTTACGTCATAACTATTATTAGATTATAGATCTCATCTACTAATGAGTGGTAGTCAATCGATATATACTAAATGTAGAGAAATCGATATATAGTTTCGTTTTACAGTAATGCCACATTTAGCTGATTTTTTGCTTTTTAAACAGAACCCCATTGTCTGGACAACTGGTGAAATTAATAAAGAATTTGGGATCAATGTGCTACTGGCCTGAGATGCCGCAGCCATTAATTATAATTAAAAAAAAAACAGAACCCCAAAAACATTTTAAATAAAACATCAAATTTATGTTGGATAGTGTAGCTAGGTGTGGCAGAAATTCAAAGTTATTTTTCCCAAAAATACATCAAGCTGTATACTAAAAGAAGTAATATTTAATTTAAAGGCTAATGTGGCAGTGACTGATTTAATTCTGGTTTTGTTAACCTCAGATTGCAAGAAAAAAGTAAAATAGTTAATTTAGTTGATCTAAAAATTAAGAGTTTTTGTTTTGGATTTGTACATAAATAACAAAAATTGTTAAACATCACTTTGTTTAAATGATGCAAAAATATGTGGCCAAAGTCTTATGACTTTTTGGATAGACATATTGTATATGTCAATTAACTAAGTCTAATTAAATCGTAAGCCTTGGTACTTATTTTGAAAGATCAATTCAAAATCTTAAAAAAATAACCACGTAAAATTTCACTTTTTTTCCAGAAAGCAATTAGAAAAAATGTTTTCTATAATAAATTGAATGCTTAGTTGCCGAAGAGTTTAAAATGCAACTTTTTGGTGTAATTATGGATCGAAAAACTAGTAAAATAAGTGTTGTTTGTAATTTTTCTTTATCACCTACTCAAAAATTCTACCCTTGGAATTTCACTTCTATTTTTATGAACCTTGATTATCAAGAAAGTTCATCGTAAAAAATGCCTACTACGGTTTAAAAATATAATTAACAATTTATTATCAATCTAATTTAACATTAATTTAAGAAAAAGTCAAATATAGCAACTAAAAGTCATCCGTAAAGCATATGATTAACTTTGACATACAAATTTAGAATTTACTGGCTTTTTCTAGCAAATTACTAATATAATTTAAGTAGTTGCAGGAACATATGCTAATTAAATTGTTTATCTTTTACAATTATAATAGACCTTCCAAATTGCGTTACAATTTTTTTGTCGAAACTGGTCACTGATAACGCCGGTCATCCCAGCTTTTAGATGAACTGCATGCAGCTAGATTTTACCAATCAATAAATACAATAGAAACTTAATACTGTCTCTTCTCAGATAATCAAAGCCCAGTTATTACACGAAAAAATACTTATGTAAGTATCTAATCTGTTTATAATAATTTCGTAGGTAATTTCAACATTTCAAAAGTCTCGCTAAAAGTATAATTCTCAACTAATATATATCGCCGTATGTAAATATTATATGTCACTTAAGATTTTGTGAAATAAAGGGATCCTCATAATATTCGTATTAAAAATTCTGATTTAATGAAAAAATCCCTGCCTGTATGCTCCCATCCGGCTGAATTTCCTCTAAATGTTCAACCAGATGTCTTGGAGAATAACTGGGCGTATGTCTAAGGTTGACATGTTCCAAGTGACTGTGCCCCAAGTTTCTAGACCTTTCAGCAGCCAATCTCTTTTCTAATTCCTCCACATTGACTCCTGCAGCCTCATCGGGGCCATCAGAAGACCCGGAGGAGCCACTCCACACCTTTTCGAAGAATGTGACCCTCTCTTTGAGTCTCTTACTGGAGGGACTTAAGACAGAGGCTTCTGGGGGCCTCTTAGGGCCCTCTCCGGCATTTTGCTGGGATCCACTCATGCTGTCATTGCTGTAATATCGATAACACTCTGATACACCATCACATCTGTCATGTTATAATAAGGTAGCGGTTTTATTGCGTCGTTCGCGATCGCGATTCCGTTCGATACTGAAGGCAGAAAGCAGGCATTCCGCGCCGGTGGAAGGAAAGACCTAGAGGACATGGAGGGAACGAATCTAGTCGGCCGGTATCGAGTTACATGCGGCGATGATTGTGTGTTGTTATGTCATAGGTCATTTGACCGAGAACTCGCGAAATTTCGACAGGGTAGGGTATACGTGGACAATGTAGCTGATTATGCAAAGAAGGGTCTATTCATCGGAGTCATTGATAAAAATAGACAATTAAATTAGTTTGAAATGTGATACAATGTGATAATTTTAACGTGACAAAGCTTTTATTAATGAAAAGAAAATTGTCAATTTATTTAGCTGACTTATCAAGTGTTTTCTATTAGTGAATTTTTATTCAAAAAAATTCACTTATAGGGAGGTATCGATGGTGAGACTTTGCAAAAAAAATTCAAATGAGCGCGAATTAGGACCCCTAGATCATGGCGTCAGTTTTAATTTATATATATATATATATATATATATATATATATATATATATATATATATATATATATATATATATATATATATATATATATATATATATATATATATATATATATGTATGTATGTATGTATGTATGTATCCAACCGATAACTCAAAAAAGAATTAACCGATTTCGATGAAACTCGGCAAGTGCCTTTCTTTTATTAATGGCTTGGATGAGTTCGTTAGCCAGGAAAATTCGATAAGGTTTTCCGGGAAAATATTTAGTGTTCTTTCGAAAAAAATGTACAAAGTTATTTTTATAAAATTTGATGGATATGTTGCCTTGCGAAAGACCTTACTACGCACCAAAATTAAAGTTTCTAAGTTTATAAAATAATGAGTTATTCAAATTTGGAACTTTCTTCCAAAAAATGTTTTGCTCCGAAAATTATAAAATTATTTTAATGAAATTTGATGGATACGTTACCTTAGAAAAGACCTTACTACATGCCAAAATTCAGGTTTCTAGGATTATAGAAAATTTAGTTATTTAAATTTGAAGCATTTAGTAAAAATTCACTACCATAACGCACTTGCTACGTCCAGAATTTTTTTACTTTGCCCATGACTATTTTTCAAAAAAAAAATTCGTAATGAATCTTCACTTATCAAGAATCAGTTTTAACAAATTTTCTTCTTTTTCCACTCTTTTAATAGCTTCTTGCACAGCAAGTGGGTTATGGTAACAAAATTTCATCAAAATCAGTCAAGCTAACAAAGTGTAAAAAGTCTGGAGGCCACATTTTTATCATAATCTAACAAACGACAAAAAATTTAATTAAAAAAATGGCCTTCGAAAATAATGAAGCTTGGTTGATGAAATATTGTACTTGTTAATGCTTATTTTACATCTACGTTATAAGAAAATTTAATTATAATTTTTTTGTTCTTGAAAATCTGCTGACATAATGCATGTTTTTACTACTGCATTACTTCAAATTTATTTTTGTTACAAAAGGTTTATTTCGAATTAGTTTTTTTGTAAATATGACAGTCAAATGAAGAAGAAGAGTTATTAAAACAGAAGTTGGAACATGGGTCGAGTGTTACATCACTTGAAAACTTTTTCTTTTATGAATTAAGCACATTAATTTCTTTGAAAGTTTTATCAACTCGTTTAAAAATTATTCACAGTTGAAGATGCAAACACGCATTTCACTCATTCCGATAAGAAATGTGCTGATAATCAATGTTTTGTTGGTTTGTAAACAAAAAATTGACTATCAGAACATTTCTTATCGGAATGAGAGAAATGCGGTTTATTATTTCAGTTTATCGGTCGGTTTGATACTTGATAGTACTACCGAAAATTATTTTCACAATGGTGTATTCTGTAGAAGAAAGAGTTGAAATAATTACTCTTTTTTTTTCAAAAACGATGACTGTGCCAACGGTACCGCAAATTTGTTTAATGAACGACATCCGAACAGGCATGTTAACAGAAAGTACATTTTGGAGTTGCAAAGTTTCGACAAAGTGGTTCAGTAGCCAACAAAAAACGGGATCCTGAACGTGAATTTCCGGTTAGAAATAAAACTACTGAGATTAAAGTTTTAGGACAAATTGCTGCAGACCCAACTTTGAGCAAAAAATTGGCCACTGTTTCAAACATCAAAAGAAGAACTATTCAGCGAATATTCAAGCATCATAAATTTCACCCGTATAAAATTCATCTTTTACAACAACTGAATGAAGATGATTTTGATCGGCGGCTGGAGTTTTATGAAGTTATTACTGCACGAATAGCTGATAATGGGAACTTTCTGTTCAATATCTGTTTTTTAGACGAGTGTGCGTTTTTATTAAACTCTACAGTCAATGGTCATAATTGTCGTTATTGGGCAGATAATAATCCAATAAATTTTTACGAAGTCCACACTCAAACTCCACAGAAATTGAATGTCTGGACTGGCATTTTTGGAGACCGTTTAATTGGACCAATTTTTCTTGATGGCAATTTAAGTGGCGAAACGTATTTGGAGTTACTAGAAGATATCGCTTACCCTCTACTAATTGACATTGTTGAAAATGATGATCGCTATCAAGAAAATCAATAATGTTTCAACAAGATGGAGCTCCTCCGTATTTTTCACAACGTATTAGGGAGTTTTTGAACAGAGAGTTTCCAGAGCAATGGATTGAACGTAGAGGTGCTATTGATTGGCCACCTCGATCACCGGATTTAACTCCTTTAGACTTCTTTCTATGGGGCCATTTAAAGAGTAGAATTTTCGCAACAGAACCGGAGTCTCTGGAAGAATTACGACGACGCATTTTTGAAGAATGCCATCTAATAACTCCACAAATGCTCCAGAATGTCAGAGCTCGTTTTGAACAAAATTTGTACTTTTATATGGAAGCTGGTGGTCAACAATTTGAACACTTACTTAACTTAATAAACATTTTTGAACGTTTGGTTTTGTTTTTTAGTTTTTTTAACGAAAAACTGACTAATTAGTGCATTTCTTATTACAATGAATGAAATACTTTATAGCAACTCCAACTGTGAATAATCTTTAAACGGGTTGATAAAACTTCCAACAAAATTAGTGTGCTGAATTCAGAAAAGAAAGATCTTTCAAATGATATAACACTCGACCTATGTTCCCTATTTAAAATATAAGAGTTGTTATCACCACCCTTAAGGGGTTGATGTGACAAAGTTGACTTTTATGTCAAACATGTCCCCCTCAATATTAAAATTGACGTGTTTCAGCGTTTCTTAAAAAAATTCTCTGGACGCAAATCGTACTGTTTCGTTTTCAATGCGCCAGCCTGTATATAACTAAATTACAATTATACTGTCAAATCTGACAGTTTTTAAACACTACTTTGGATGAAAATATTATTTTAGATACTATGCTTTAAAATTGTACATTTAATACAGCCACCAGCCTAAGCTTAATTGTATTGTACCTTGGAAAATTTATGTCATAAATAAATAAATAAATAGTGATACACATGTTTTTGAGACTAAAACAAAATAACTTCAACATATCGGGTTTTGGCTGTACATTACTAGATCCAAATAGATTACTTTTTTAGTTATTTGCTAGTTAACTTTGCCTGTATTGTTTATGCTATTTTCCTCAGTAAATTCAGTCGGCGCTTGTGATATCAGCACTTGTCTTGGCTTAGTAATACTGAATACATAAGAAGACCTAGAAAACTATTTAATCGGTGAATTACATGTGAGATAAAGTGCGGTAATATTTTGTGCTTTTTATCTTTTTGTTTAGTAAAATTCATAGAAAGTAAATTGTCCCGAGGAAAGGCAATAGTTAACATGGTTATGGATAAAAATAACAGTGCAGGTAAGCTCTCAATTGTTTCTTTCCGTAGCAACCACATGTTACAACGAACGAAAATTGTTACGCAGTCGAAGGGACGTGTGATACTTAATTTGAAAGATCCCTTCTTTCTATGTTTAAAAATGCTATGGTTTTAAAATTTATTGGAAAAATTATTAGCAAAAAAAATTAATCTGATTGACTTACTTCGCTGCAACAGACTAAAAAATTAATAGCTAATCGAATTTCATTCTTGATTAATTTCATTCTTCTTAAAAATGTCTCATAACATTGATCAGTATCTGGGGCGTGACCGTCCTAATCGCAATCGTTATTCTTCTTCTTGAGTCAGTGAAATTGCGTGGTTTAGTTTTGTATAGCATACTTCTCACATATTCACAAAAAGAAGTCTAATAATGTAAGATTGCGTCATCTGGCTAGATATTCTGACGATCCTCGCCTCCCCACCCACCGATTTGGAAATATTAAGTCGAGGTACTGCCAGACATTGATTTGGTAATGTGCTGGTGCCTCATCTTGCTGGAACCATAACACATTCGCTGGAACTTATCGGTTTGCTCGATCAGGAGATAAGTATCCCAAAACTGGCACGACATTATTTTGGAGCAGTGTTATGTAATTATCTCCATTCAAATTGCCATTGTTGAAAAAGGGATCAATAACACGGTTTTCAACTATTTCTGCCCAAACATTAACCTTTTCAGCGTATTGCGTATATTCTTCTCTCAGCCAGTATGAATTTTCTTTAGGCCAGTAGTTCTAGTTGGATAACGTTGTTGTCTAACATTTCCATCATTTGTTCACAAAAAGACGTTTTGTGAAAATCGTCTTTCCTGAGCTCCTGACTTATCAATTAATAGGAATGCATTTTATTTACTTTTAATATTCGAATTATCGATGAATGGCTGACGTCTAATGTTGTGGTTGTTGGTAGACTCGAAGTATGTGGGTTTTTCTTGACCTCAAGCATTACATTCAATTTAGTATCATTACTCAGTCCATTTAAAGGTTTTTTTGTATCTGCCTTACACGTCCAAGCTTTCTAAATTGCTTTTTAACTTTACTAATTCTCCCTTGGGATATAAGTTGAAAATAGGGATTTTTTTTTTAAATAGTCTATCTGCGATCGTGTTTTATCTTCGTAAACACTCATATGTAGAATTGTTATTGTTAATATGCATTTCTGTTATATAAACCATATCTCTAAACTGCAGTTAACAACTGACAACTACTCTCGTACTGTTACAATCACATAGCAAGTTGCTAAGGCGTTTTAAAGAAATATAACATTGCCAACTATGAAAAATGTTGATCACTTTTTATGTCTTTTCAGCGAATTTTCATTAAGAAAAATTCGCTAATAGAGAGGTCACGATGAAAAGCTTTTGAAATTTTTTTTAAAGATGAGCGCGAATTTGGGTCCCTAGAACCCAAAACCACGGTCCGTTAAAATTTGTATATGTTATATATATATATATATATATATATATATATATATATATATATATATATATATATATATATATATATATATATATATATATATATATATATATAATATAATAATATAAAATACTAAATTGATTTCAATCAAACTTCGCAAAAATCTTGTTTGGGCGAAAACCGAGGTCGAATTCGTTAATCAGCCTTTATGCTCAAGTTTTTCCGGTGGGAAATCGGGGAACATTTTTTGAAAACGCTATATTTTTGTAAGAATCATTGTAACTGGAATGAAACTTTATATGTGGCTTGAAATAGTGCATATAAACCTATGTTGTGAATTTTAAGTAATTTGGTATTTAGAGTTTTCTCAAAATTAAAAATAAAATCCCAAAGACATGCGTTGAAACGACTTAGTGGTTAAAGTCCAATGCCTGATAGACAGAGTAGTTAACTTCCACGCGTAGATTAATTCATACAACAGGTATAAACCATACATCAACGCTAACCAAACTAAAGATATACCAGGCAGAAAACATAATACCCGAACCAACGATCGCGAAATCTCGGCCGCAATTATGGAAAATAGCAGATGACATGAAATAAAAAATTGATTTTTATTTAACTGGGCGATTGAAGCAATTATTAAAATACACTATATCTGTAGCTCTATTAACGGTCCCAAACACAGTTTTTGCGCAGGGTAGATATATTATCCTGTCGCATAATATAGCAGAAATTTATACAAAATGAAGCCAAGTCTCTATAAAAATGATTCTTAAATAGTTTCTTTTATCTTTAAACTTAAACATAAGACCAAAACAGTCGTGGGATGTGTTTCAATGGTAATTCTTTTAATTATGTAATTAATTAGATCTGTAATTAATTAAATCTGTAATTAATTAATTCTGCATACTTTGAATATAATATCTCAGGCATGAAGCTGATCTAAAGTATCACTCCAATAAAACCTTTGTTGATGTGTGCTTAGATATTGCAGGGGGTATCGTCCTTGCCTCCTAAGCAGAAGGTTAAGCGATCGAATCCATCTTGATAAATGTACTTTTTTTATGTTTTATTTTGACATTTGGAGAAGCAATAGATTTCATACGTTTTGAACAAGATCTCGTTTTTGTTTAAAACGCCTAAATAAATTTGTCACCTTTGAGCCTAAAATTATGATTTTGTTATTGTTGTAATTGTTATTGAAAAACCCGGTTTGATTAGGTTGGCTAAAACGAAATTATACTGGCGATTAATAAGGAAAAATAACTGCCATGTTTATAATCTGGCAGATATTTGCTTTCTCATAATCTAAAAAGACACGCAATTTGTTATTAATTTTTGAGTGTGTTGTAGCAAAGTTCGCCAATCAGATGAATTTATTTTTTTACTGTGTAAGTTTTGCAATAAAATTTAAAACTATAGTAATTTTGAATAGAGAATGAAGAGGTCTTTCAAATGGGGTATCACAAGCTGCTACTTCCTATTTAAAAAATCTGGTGGTTGCAACTGTCACTTGAAGGGTGTTGATTATACGGGTGAATTTTTTACGAGGCAGGATGCCCTTTGAAAAACTTAAATTGATGTGTTTCTGAATAAATATGTACAATAATTAGGATACTGATTTTATTACATTTTGCTGTTCCACCCCGTATACATTAAATGTGTATCACTCAGAGAGTTCTTCAAGTGATAAATCATAAAATAAGCAGTTTTCAGCTTGCCAGAAACACAAGCAAGATGGTTCTTTGAGGATAAGTGCCAATACGTTGCAATTTATAGTAATTTATGGGAAGAATCTTCAACAGTATACCAATCAGGTGTCGTATAGAGGTTTCAGGGAACACCAGTACGTAATTTTCAACCACAAATCATAAATAATTAATTACATATCAGTGAGGAATGTAAAAGAATGTCGGAGTATGTCACGATTTATACTGCACTATGCAGATGTAGCTTTTTATATTTCACAGTGTAACATGAACGTATAGAAAACTAAACGAGGCTGTAATGCTTATTGTAAGCTGTGTCCGAAAACACTGACATTGTTTTTAGTTGACTGTCAAACTAATTTCATGATTTTAAACTTAATTACACAAAATTCCGGACGCAGAAAGTGCGTTTTGGTAGCAAATTTTCAAAAAGCCTTACAAATTTCAAAAATATCAAAAGTAAGATATTACTTCCACATCGTCAATACGTGTGGAAGTATGGCATCGGCGACAAAAAATTTTTTTTCGCTTAAAATTCGTAAAAAGTGTCAAAACATATAGAAGACATGATTTGGGAACAAACATTTTTTGTGTCTGTCGATCTGTATGTCCTCTGGGTGTAGCCACCATAACTTTAGAACAAATTGAGATATGGTCTTAAAATTTGGTATACAGTTAGCATCCGACAAACGAACGGTTCGGATTGTTTTTAGGTAAAATCGCTTAAGAGGGTAAGGGATGAGTAAGCGATTAATGGGGGCTGATTTAGTTAAACATGACATTTTTTCGTTAAAACTCGAGTAATATAACGTATTGGGGTTTGTTTATTAGAAAACTTTTAATTTCATCAAATATCTGGTATTATGTGCTGCAATTAAATTAGGTGTTAAGGTGTGGGGGTGGAAAAACAGAAATCTAGAATTTTTTATGGTTGATAAAAGGCGCAAAAAGTCTCAAAACCTAGAGAGAACTAGATTCTGGAACGAAAATTTGTTTGTCTGTCGTAGGCGCAATAACTTTCGAACAAATTAAGATATCATCTTCAAATTTGGTATCCACCCGACAAAGAAACGCTTCGAATTGTTTTTGGGTAAGATCGTTTGACATTTTTTCGTTAAAAATCGGGTAATATTCACGAATATTTTCTTTGTGGTCAAGTCATGGACTCTAAATTCGTTTCATGAGAATGTATTTGGGAGGAGAGTACATTGTCACAGCTATGTGATTAATATTGGTTCGTTAAAACTCGGGCAATATAACGTTTCAGATATTTATGTGTACAAAAACACGAATATTTTCTTTGTTGTCAAGTTATGGACCCTAAATTCGTTTCATGAGATTATATTTCGGATGAGAGTACAATATCACCGCTATGTGGATGTTATGATTCAATTTGCAGCAGTATTTTTTGTTGTTAGTAATTTTTTAAAAACATGCTAAACTAGGTTAATCTTTTTTGCCAGTTTCTAAGTAAAAATGTGTCTACCCCACCACACCCCCACCCTCTTTTAAAGATAACTATTTTCGCAAACTTTTCAATAGAAAATGGTGTCGTGAGATACCAATTTTTAAAGAAAAACGTATTCTCTTTACTGAATGGTGCTTGAAAAATAAAAGACTTTCAAAAAGCAAAGAATACATTTAATGAAGATTAAGTGGATTTAGGAAATATTAAATCATATGCTTGAAATGAGCTCCATTTGGGTCCTGACAATATCGTAGTTGATCGACAAATTCTCGTAAATATAGCGGCTATTTCTTGGCGAATTTTTACCTTCATATAGTCTACTAAGGGAAGATTAGAACGTGTGATGAGCACTGATAAGTTCACTTGGACAACCCGACTTACCACAACATATTTTTAAAGACCTGACCATCGTTTCACTACGTCATCAGAGGATGAAAAATTATAAACTACTTAACTACTACACATATTTTTACTACGTGTTAGGTAAAATACCAATAACATAGAGAAGTAGGAATCACAGGGAAACTTTCTGCCTCTATATTTTAATTGCGGGACGACCTTTTAAAAATCCCGTTATTACTGTACCTAACTAATTTCGGAATATCTTTCACACCAAAGAGGCAGTGTGCACAGCGAACTATTAATCAGTGGCAAAGCACGGTTTAGAAAAATTTTGCTATTTATGGCTTTAGAGATATATGAGAGTAATTACATCTCTAAAGGCATAAACAGCAAAAAAATTTCTTTATGCTGATAAGGAATTTAATTCTATTTATTTTATGTTATGACACACAGGAGGCTTTTGAGAAAATATGGTAGAAACTATCGTTATTTCGTATTAGGGGCTACAATTTTCTATACATTTTTGTACATAATATACCCAATAATGTAATAAGAAATAAATAAATATATTATGTTTATTAATACAAATGCGACTGTTATCTCTAGAGACCATAGGTAACATATTTGGAATCACCTGTACGTATGTGTTTGTCATAAAATTTGATTTATGCCATGACATGCATCTTTTCAGAAGCCTATAAAGTAGGTCTTTTCAACACTTTATATTGAGTTTCCTTTAATTGCCAGATACATCTACTTATTTTATAGCAAATCTTTCAACGTTGTTAGGCATATATAATTGGACAAATGTTTTATTCTTTAGCATCATTATATTCGTCAAGTTTACTGTTTAATTCTAATGGCACTGTTGTTAATGCAAAATCACAATGCTTAAGTATTCATTGTTCCGGATGTATTGTAGCTCTAGTGTTTATTTGAGTGTTGTATTTCATGCAATAATAATTATAATAATAATAATCATGCCTTTATTTGCTTAACTCTCAAACATAAGCTTTTACGGCCAACAAAGCTGATATATTTATGTGTGTTGTTGTCTCACTATTATTCTCTTATACTAGATACTTTCCAGCTAATTTTTCTAGAAAGTTTTAACAAATCGCTAATAAGTACATCTTGGAGAACCCAATTCACCACATTACATTATTTGATGTCCCCCTGATGCGCTAACGTTGTTACCGAAACGATCGCCAGGTCTTAAAAATGATTTGTAGTGAATTGAGTTCGTCAAAACGTACGTGCAAGCGCCAAAATTTCCCGGACTAACAGAGATCCAGTATATCGCAGCGTGTTAAAATTTGGTAAGAGATTGGAAGTCTTATTAGCCTTGGAAAAAAACAAAAATGGATTTTATGTCAATTAGTTTTCTTATAACAGACCCTTGTTCATCAGAAGATGAAGAGAAGATGTCAGAAGTCACGAAAAATTAGTATACAGTGTGTCCCAAACTGGATGGGAATGTATTGCTACCTCCGTTATTATTAGAGAGAGGAAGACGGTTAAATCAGCCATGTTTTGTAGAATTTCATGCTTGTTCCAAATATGAACTGTATTTTGCTCTGCCTATTTTCTTTTTAGAGTTATTTTGAAGGAACCAAAATTTGTCGATTTCTTTTTTCTTCGATATCTAAGTAGGCGTTGATCTGACATGTCTAAGACTTGCACATTATCAGGACACTTTTTACAGACTAATCTCTTTGTGCTATTCTCAACTTTGGATTGTCATTTGTTTTGGAGCCACAGGTATTAACGTGTGTTTTTATTATGGCAGCTATATTAGATTTTTTACTCATGTGATAGCCTGTGAAAAGAGCTTTCCAATGATGTACAACATGCTTGAGAAATCTTGTAATTGCACTGCCAATTTTGAGAAAAACCGTTTTGAGGATAGTAGGCTATGGAATCCAATACCAGAAAAAAAATGACAAAAAAAAGTGTTCAAAAAGCAGTCGGCCATGTAGCGTAACAATAGACTTCTACTTTTAACATAATTTTCCGTAATGATTCACAAAAAAAATTGTGATTTAATTTACAATACTTAATTAGGTAATAATGCTAGATAATATTATGTAAAGCAGTTTAATAACGAAACCCGGCAAATAGAAACTTAAACTCCACAAAACATGAGTAAAAAATCCAATATGGCTGCCATAATAAAAATAAACGTTGATACCTACAGCTCAAAAACAAATGACAATCCAAAGTTGAGAATAGCACAAAAAGATTAGTTTGTAAAAAGTGTCCTGATAATGTGCAAGTCTGAGACATGTCAGATCAACGCCTACTTAGATATTGAAGAAAAACGAAATCGGCAAATTTTGGTTATTTCAAAATAACTCGAAAACGAAAATAGGCAGAGCAAAATACTGGTCATACTTGGAACGAGCATGACATTTTCAAAACATTGCTAATTTAAGCGTCTCCGTATCTCTAATAGTAACGGAGGTAGCAATACATTCCCATCCAGTTTGGGACACTGTAGAGCTGTTATTAAATGCCTTACTCGAGAAGGTCTTCCACCTCAAATCATCAAAGATCCGCTGGATGGGGTGAACCGGAAACATGTTCTGTCTTATTCTGTAGTAAATGATTTGTTTAAACGGTTTTGAATGGGGCATTAATCCTTAGAAGATAACGCAAGAACAGGAAGGACGGTGGAAGTGGTGATGGACAACAAGATTGGGGATTTCGTATTAGGCGATCGACGCTTGATAGTGAGAGAATTATCAAAACTGTCGGGGCTTTCAGATACAAGCGTTCGCCGAATCCTCCACGAATATTTAGGCATAAATAAAGTTCGTGGAAAGTGGGTCCTCAATCGTCTCACAGCAATTCAGCGCCAGCGTCGTGTTGAATGTGCCCGATCCTTTTTGGACCTATGTAGCGAAAATCCTGGAAACGTGTCGAAAACAATTGTCATAAGTTATCAAACTATGGTTCTCTTTTATGATCCTTTGTGCAAAAGGCAGTCAATGAAATGGAAGCGTAAAAGAGAAGCACCATCAAGAATGTTCGAGGTCTGTTAGTGGCTACAATTTTTTGAGATTGTAAGGGTAATCTTCTCATAGACTTAAAAAACGCAACACCGTAGTCAACGGAGATATTATTTCACACGTGAATTACCACAAAATAATCGGAAGAACAGACGTGGGAAACTGACCAGATGCGTACGTTTGCTCCATGACAATGCACCCGTGCACACTGCTGGGATTGCACACGCCACAATTCGTGACTGCAGTTTCGAGCAACTTGAGCACGCTCCTTATAATCCAGATATGGTCCCCAGTGACTACAGCCTATTTGGATATTTGAAAAAGAACCTTCGCAGGCGTCATGACAGTGACGACGAATAGATAAAACTTGAAATTTGGGCACATTTTAAGGTCAAACAGAAAGAATGTTAGGGGAGACTACATATATTGAAAAATAAAATTAATTGTACGTCGTTTCATTCATAGTCAGGCTGCGAAATGTTGGCGCTTACCTAGTACTTCTCAGTGCTCATCACAGATTACAATATTCATGTAATGATTCGCTAATGACAAGCTTGCGACTTTAATCAGACTTTAAAAAAAAAGTTTAAATGAGCGATTAGGACCACTTTTTAACCGAAAATGACTTTTATTTTAAACCGAAAACCCTATATATATATATATATATATATATATATATATATATATATATATATATATATATATATATATATATATATATATATATATATATATATATATATATATATATATATATATCGGACCCAGATTGATAACGCAAAACCCTCAACAGATATATTTTTGTTTTGAATATTGATGAAAATCTTTGCTTCACTCGTATTATTAAGAGTACTGTGTTGTTAAAACATTTACGTTTTAGTGTCAGTATAGTGTACTTGACAATGGAAAATAACCACCAAAATGAAATTTACATAAAAAGAAAGATTAGAGATTTTGATGACGATTGGTTATTGGATACAATCTACAGTAAAGAAGAAATGTGTATCATTTGTTTAATGGAAGCCATCCTGCAAACCACAATTATCCGATCAACAGTGAGTAAGATCGAGAAAAAGTTAGCCAATGTGGCTATGTAAAAGATTTACCTAAGAGGCGACCGACGTAAATAGTATCATTTCGTAAATTAGGTGTCGCTTTAGAAGCTGTAGGGTATTATTTATTATTGTTATTATTCTATTAATTTTTGAAATTTCTTGAAAACGTGGTTAAGTAACGGAAAAGCTGTTCAAAGTATTTCGAGAGGCTAAGTTTCACCCGTATCAAATGCATCTTTTGCAAGAATTTGTAAGGAAAGATTTAACAAATTTTAGCACTAAATCATCTCCATCCAAATTTCTTCAAGCACATTGTATTTTCTGATATAAAGTAACATTTGGTTTCAATGGCATGGCCAACAGTCAAAATTGTAGATACTGGGCTAGAAAAAATATTAATTACAAGAGGCATACCAGCATCTTTAAACCATGCATGTATGGGCTGGATTCGTAGGAAACCTGATTTTGAAACCATATTTCTTTAACGAAACCATAAACAGAGAACGACATTCACATTTTTTGCAATTTGAACTGCTTTTGCAAATTTATTTCTGGGCCCACAAAGCTATCGTGCACTTTTTTCAAGTGGAACACCCCAGCAACCGCTCCTAAATATGTCCTATACCTATACCTTATTGTTTTTAAGTTATTTTTATTTTTCTATTTTATTCAATATTTTAATTATTTTTAACGTCAGTCTATTTCCGCGACTATGGCCAATCACCGACGACAGGGAGCACCTATTTCCTCGACTATAGCCAATCACCGACGACAAGGAGCAGTTTCACCTAACTATACTGAAAATTTTGGCGAACCCCTGCCTTTCTGTAAGAAGGGTAGGGTCTTTAACGCCCCCTCCGAAGGACGGGACATGCAGACATTCAACTTGCTCAAATACAATCTCACCACTTCGGTTGATGGTAATTGTACAGTATGTACTGAAAAAGTGAAAGGTAACCCTCGGTTCAGAGGTACACGTCCTTACCACTTACCACTAAACCACCGATGCTCTAATATTTTAATGATATTTCTTATTATTATTCGTAGTCGCCATGAAAATCACCGACGACAGGGAGCAGTTTCACCTAACTATACTGAAAATTTTGGCGAACCCCTACCTTTCTCTAAGGAGGGTAGGGTCATTAACGCCCCCTCCGAAGGACATGACATGCAGACATTCAACTTGCTCAAATACAATCTCACCACTTCGGTTGATGGTAATTGTACAGTATGTACTGAAAAAGTGAAAGATAACCCTCGGTTCAGAGGTACACGTCCTTACCACTGAACCACCGATGCTCTAATATTTTAATGATATTTCTTATTATTATTCGTAGTCGCCATGAAAAAAAATAATTGTGTACATCAAAAATTTTTGAACTGTCAATGTAACATAACTATTACTGCATTTCGTATCCTTCTTAAGCTTGTTAAAAAGTTGAAGATGTTTATCGATTAAATAATTGGGTAATCTAAAAATTAATTGAATCATTTATTTAAATATAAAAAGTTTGTACGCAGCAAGTGTTTTATGATAGTGAATTTTCATAGAAATGATCTCCAAACAAAAACTTTTTCCAATACAATGATTATAACCTTTTTTCTTGTGGGTGATGCTTTGGCAAAAAATAAGGGGTGTCTTTTTTATAAGGTTTTTCTTGAAACCCCTTCTCCTCCAAGTTACAGCCCTTTGTAGTTTTGGCAAAAAAAGTTTTCATTAAATTTCTCCGTTATGGAATAATTTAAAAAAACGAAATTTTGCAGATGCATAAGGCTAACAAAATGACAGTTTTAAAAGGATTTTATAACCCTATAATGTTATCACAAGAGGGTGACAAAACCTACCCTTACATTATTTTTTATCAGTACTTTTTATTGTGTGTACTGTTTTCTATTAAAAAAATGATTTAGAAAGAAGGATTCATTTAGAAACAACTTTTTTATGTCTTGACATTTTCTGATCGAATTGTTAGTTTCATCACAAAAAAATAAAATATTACTCAGATCGATGTCACATGAATTTACAGAGTGGTTACTTGCTGAAAAATCAAGTACGTGATATGCTGTCAAATAACGTCATAATTACACTAATATGTTAATATGTATTGTTCTAGCTTTTACTAATTTCCAAAAATTCATAATATAATTATTAATTAACAAACTAAGAAACGAAAATAATTATTAACAAAGTGTCAGTACGTATCATCATAATAAATGTCCCCCTTCGGAGAGAACGCATGACTAGTCTGTTTCTCATTGAACTTCGTATTCTATGAAAAATACCGGGTGTGTTTCTTATAATATCACATGATACTACGATTTCTGAGGTCATCGATGTTTTCAACAGGACATGAATAAACTAATTTTCAGAAAACCCCCACAGGCAAAAATCCAACGGATTCAATTCAGGAGATCGGGCAGGCCAATTCTGTGGGCTTCCTCGACCTATCCAACGATTTGGGTAAACTTCGTTCAAGCAGTTACGAGCGTTGATACTAAAATGAGCCGGAGCCCCGTCGGGCATGTACCACATTTGTTGTCTAATTTGTAAAGAAATATTTTCAAGAAGTAGGGGCAACTCTTCTTCGAGTAGATGACAGTACATTTCTCCATTTAGTCTTATCGAAGGAAAATATGGTCCAATTAAGTCATCACCAATGACAGCAAGCCATACATTTAATGAAAACTGGTGTTGAAAATGAGATTCCGTAATTTCGTGTGGGTTTTCTTCAGACCAAATGTGGTTATTATGAAAATTTCTAATAGATTTTCGTGAAAAGTTGGCCTCATCAGTAAATAAAATACGAGATAAGAACTGTGGAATTTGCGTTATGATTTGAAGCATCCATTGACAAAAAATTAAACGAGGTAAAAAATAACGAGGTAAGAGCGCTTGAACTCGTTGGATATGGTAGTGATACAGTAGTTCTTCTTTTAAAATTCTAAATACCGTGGAAAAGCTGACATTTAAGACTTAAGCGATTCTTCTTGTACTTGTACCAGGAGATTCTTCAATTAAATTGAGGACAGCCTCTTCAAGTGCTACAGTTCTTACTTCTCTAGAACGCCCGCAATCGGCGGCACTTGAAAATGTTCCTTCTTATTGCAGACGTTGATGAATGCGTGCGAATATGCTGTGATGGCGTATAGTTCAATTTGGATATAACTCAGTGTACAGGCGCTGTGCTCTTAATCCATTGCCATTAGCACGACCATATTCAAAATTCATATCTGCCATTTCGGAATTGGTATAATTTACCATTTTATTCACTTATTTGTTCTAAGTGTTTAAAAAATTCTTGATAGATTGACAACAACCATAACAATTAATATTAGCGTAATTATGACGTTATTTGACAGCCTACCACGTACTTGATTTTTCAGCAAATAACAACCACTGTAAATTCATGTGACATCGATCTGAGTAATATTTTTTTGTGTGATAAAACTAACAATTTTATGAGAAAATGTCAAGATATAAAAAAGTTGCTAAATGAATCCTTCTTTCTAAATCATTTTTTCAAATAGAAAACGGTACACACAATAAAAAGTACTGATAAAAGATAATGTAAGGGTAGGTTTTTCACCCTCTTGTGATAACATTATAGGGTTACAAAATCCTTCTGAAACTGTCATTTTGTTAGCCTTATTCATCTGCAAAGTCTCGTTTTTTAAAATTATTCCATCACGGAGAAATTTAATGAAAACTTTTTTTTTCCAATATTTCAAAGAGTTGTAACTTGGAGGAGAAGGGGTTTCAAGAAAAACTTTATAAAAAAGACCCCTTCTATTTTTCGCCAAAGAATCACCCTGTTAATATATATATATATATATATATATATATATATATATATATATATATATATATATATATATATATATATATATATATATATAATATTGAACCTGACCGCGGATGGGGGTTCTAGGGATGCTCATTTGAGGAATTTTTTTAAATTTAAAAGTCGGGTTCTTCTCATTAGTGACTTTTTCACGAAAATACACTTAAAATGAGGCAACTGATAAGTTTCCAGTGGGTACGGGCTCTAGCGGTTCTAATTTGTGTTCATGTGAAGCAATTTTTCAATTAGAAGTCTTAAAATCGCGATTTTCTCATTAGCGAATTTGATCCAAATTTTCGCCTAAAACATAATAGAATTGACGTTTGGTAACGTTTAAATAATATAGGTAGAAAGGTCAGAATATGTATTGCCTAATAATCCCTTTATCTATTATCAGCATCTTAGGATGATTATAAAATTTAATTGTACAAAACTCGGACCCTTTCGCAATATTTTTCAATTTGGCAAATTATATTTCAGTCGAAAAATATTAGAATTGTAAAAAAGACGGTGTTCGCAACAAAAATATGTGATTGCTATTAAGAGGCAAAAAGAAGCTGCTGACCACTAGATATTGTTTCTGTAATAACGGTTTGGTATTGAATAAGAAAAAAACCACGAGTTCACGCTATTAAGCGCTATCGTCGACTATAAAGACCTAATCAGGTTGCTAATGTAAAACTCTTCCAATTCATCTAAAAGCGATGCCGGTTTGGTTGTGTGGGGCGTAACACATTTTATGCAGTTCGTATATGGCAAAGTCAAAAAGAAAAAATCTTACAACAACCGGTCTTTAAAGGTGAAGTTTCTACATACGATGAGTAACAGGTGTTCCAGAAAATATAACTCGTAGGAGATTTCCCAATGAAATATTATTTAAAATTTATATTTTTAATTCATTGATTGTTGTTGCCCTTATTTGGTGAAAATGTTCCAGACTAAGTCTTTGGCTTCACTATTGGTTTTACTTTTTGTAAATAAAGGACGCTCCCAGCGCGTAAGCTAACTGGAGCAAGCGGCCCTTCTGAATTCTAGATGTTATTCAAAGTTTCTGTGACCGGTTTCGCTGAAATGTTGAAGAACATCCAGAACATTTAGAATTAAAAAGGGCCACTTGCTTCAGCTAGCTTACGAGCTAACTATGTGCTTCATTTACAAAAAAGAAAACCAATGGTGAAGCCAGAGAAAGAGTCTACAAGTCTGTAGTTAATATTTTTATATAACAGTAACATTCAGGTCATAGGAATTTTCAAATAAAAAGGGAGATATTGAGAAAAACGACTGTGTTAAGGCCTAGGACTTTGATTTAGTGGACTGTAAATTAACATTAAATAGTTGAGGCCGGCTAATATTGGTGGTAAAAATTAATTGCAATTAAAGCTGGTTCAGATACAAGATCAAATAAAAAGTATGTTAAAAAGTTGGATGCGTTTCTTTCTTTATTAATTGACCAATCAAATGACAAAAAAAAATCGGGACGCAGCAAATGCGTTATGGTAGAGAATTGTCATTAAATGCTGCAAACTTGCATAACTCAATTTTCTATAAACCTAGAAAGTTGAGTTTTGGTGGAGTAAGGTATTTACGAGTGCAACATGCCAACCAAATTTCATCAAAATCGGTTAATACCTTTCTGAGTTATCGTGTGGATACATGTATACATACATACATACACACACACATATATATATATATATATATATATATATATATATATATATATATATATATATATATATATATATATATATATATATAATATAAGAATTTGAACAGACCTTGGTTTCTGGTTCTAGGGGCCTCAATTCAGGCTCATTTGAGAACATTTTTGCAGTCTACTCATCGATGCCTCTCTATTAGCGAATTTTTAAAAATAAAAATCGCAAAAGTTTTTTAAAATAAAAATTTGCCAATAAGAAGAAAACAGAAATGTTACAAAAAAACGCAACAGCACGCGATGTTACCAGGCAGTCAACAATCCAGGGACTGACCATGCCCGAGGTTGCTTAACTTCGGTGATCTCACGAGAATCAGTTTTTTTCAACGTGGTATAGCCGTTCGCTTGAAATCATTATTTATATATTCATTATTAATTTTTAGGTTTCGATTTTAAATAAATAATTAAGTTATTTTCAAATTTTGCAATATTTAGACAATTTCTAACAGTTCTTATTGCATACGTACTGTTCCTGTGCGAAAGAATTTAACACAACTTATTTTAAAGGTTAGAGTCTTGGACAATTCACCTATTTCGCAATATGATCAAACAACTTTGTTGTTTTCGGCGTTGATTTAATTCACAAGCTTTTCATATAAACTAAGATTATTAGTTGAAAAACAAGCTATTCTCTCATTAACCTAAAATCAAAATAAATTGATATGACATATGACGCTACATAAACCGCGCCATTTTGCTATAAGAATGCAAATAACAGAACAAACCAATGGCAATCTAATTTCTGACCACGTCACCAAGAATTGTGTCGTGGTCATTTCAGAATGCCAAATCTATAGATAAATCTCCCTAGACTAAACTCACAAAAAATGTTATAATCGTAAAAGTTTTATTCAACTTATAAGATTTTTATTGAGTTATTGTTTGGATCACATCTTAAAATCAAGCTTAGACTCTTAAGCTGCCGATTTTACCATGTAGCTCATTGAATGACAAAACATTTCTAGAAATAAATATTACCGTTAATTTTCCTAACGAGGGAAAGTTTGTGTAATAATATTTTGAAACTGACAACTCTGACTGTTTCAATTTATTAGGCAGATTTTGTAGCTTTCCAACATTCAAAGAAAACAAACTAAGATATCCGTTATGTCAACTTCTCCCACGCACATTACACACTGCCTTAATAAACTTTTAGGAAGGAGCGTGTCGTAGCTTTGAAATTTCGTTAATTCAGGATAACTTAAATGTATGTTGAGCGAAACGCCTCAAAATTAATATACGAGAAGATCTTTGAATGCTCTATGTACGTGAAAAATTCCATTCCACTCACTTTAATAATTTAAAAAATATAGTGTTTTCAAACAGTTTTCCTCGATTTTCCACCGGAAAAACTGAGCGTAAAGGCTGATTAACGAACTCGACCTCGGTTTTCGGCCAAACAAGATTTTTTCCAAGTTGATTGGAAATCAGTTTAGTATATTTTGAGTTATCGCTCCTCGGATCCATACCTACATACATACATACATATATATATATATATATATATATATATATATATATATATATATATATATATATATATATATATATATATGACAATTTTAACGGACCTTGCTGTTCGTATGAAGTACCCCGACAAGAACGTTCGGGTTCTCCCGTTCATCATGGGGACCAGGGTAGCTTACTGTCCCGAAAAACGGCCTCTTCTGAGGCCGGCATCTTGAAGGACATAGCAACCATGGTCCTTAAGGGCGGGTTCATCATCCACTAGGAATTCATGCGGACGGTCTGGCGTCGTCGCAGATGAGGTCAGTGCCAGTTCGATTATGTAGTATTCTCTGTGGGGGTCTACTATTGATTCTCCCCAGAAATCGTCGATTGTCACTGCTGGAAAACACATACAGCAGAAATCAGCCGATGAAGCAACCAGACTATTGTTCGCCGCTTCTCACGGGTAATTTGGTGCGCCATAGCTAACTCGCGTGGTTTAGTTTTGTATGCCATACTTTTCACATATCCCCATAAGAAGAAGTCTAATAGAGTGCTGGCCATTCTAACGATACTCGTCTCTCTATCCATTGATTTAGATATATTAAGTCCATGTTTCTGCATATCAATTAACAATTGACAGTAACTACTCTCATGTGGTTACAATCACACAGCAAGTTGCTAAGGGGTTTTAAACAAAACTAACATTTCCAGTTATGAAGAATGTCTATAACTTTTTGTCTTCTTTTCAATTAATACCGTCCAAAAACGACACTGGAATTGTCTTTGCTTTCTTTCTCGTTATCAAGAATAAAACACGATTAGTTATTAATTTTTTAGTGTCTTATAGCTATGTTTGTCAATCAGATGAATTTCTGTTTTCTACTGTTAATTCTTGCAATAAAATTTAAAATCATAGAATTTTTTAATATAGAATAAAAAAATAATTTAAATGAGGTACATATAACAAGCCCCTACTTTGCAACTGTCTCGAAAAGGTTGAATGTAGGGATGAAGTTTTCACGTTGCAGATTGTCATTTTTTTATCTAAAATTGAGGGGTTTCAGGATTTTTTTTATAAATATGCACGATAATAGAGATACTGAATTTGCCCCATTTAGCTGTTTTGAACTGTATGAATAATAATTATGTATTGTTTTTACTGAAATAAAGGTGTATTAAATCTTTATTCTATGAGTTTCTTCTGATTAGATGTTTTTTCGTAGGCTTTCTTTAAAATATACTCTTCCATAGGTTTTTAGTGCTCTATGTATTTTTGCAAGCTATTTCGCTTTTCGAAACAGCCCGGTGAATAGGCGTGCTGGGGGTGGGGTTGGGGTGTGAATACAGAAGTAACATATACAAAAACAAATTAGTTGGACTTCTATAAGCAACCTTTTTCACATTTTGCATCAACATTTTCTCTTAATAATGCTCTTCCTTGTCCAGCACGCCTTTTTGCACTAGGTCTTTCAGCTTGTTTAGGGGTTGAAGGAACATCATTTTCTTATCGTTTATGCACAGAACACTCTACCAAATAGGCCTGAACCACCTAACTCGACCTGACCTAACCCGACCTGACCTTTCCTGACCAAAAAACGTTGCAGAAAACCGAGGGAAGCACAAAAAAACGTGCAATTTAGAGAAAAATTAAAACACTTACCGTATATGACCAGCAACAAGATAAATAATACCTTAAAATATTCTGGCACAAAAATCTACTAAAAACGGTGGAATTTGTTGTTATCTGGAAAAGTTTCAGCAAGTAAAGACGAATAAATGCTATAAATTGTGATTATTTGTCTATAGTTTGACCAAACCCTTGACTCATAGTTTTAAAAAACAATATTCAAAGCTTCATATTTATTGCTGTGATTGTCTAACTTAGTGAAACCATTCTTAACTAAATACATATGTAGAAGACATCTACGTCTTTGTTCAAGTTTACATTTTGGGACACCTCTTATATCTGTAGTATATATAGGGACGGAATCCGTAGGAGTGTGGGGATTGTTATCGTGTCAAATATGCTAATATAATGTAGGTTTAACGAAGCGGATCGACAGTGTATCCTGGAACACGTCACTATAAATAAGCAGATTGCCGCAAAGTCTCTTCGGTCCGTGCAAACAATTATAACCCACGAGACAGGACTACATACTCCACTAGTACCTTCCAGTCATGTAGGATGTAGGAGTCTGCTAGACAAACTTATGTGAACCATTCACGACTGTTTAGCTAAAGAAATATAGCCACACGCCTTTGGCGAATCTGGTTTTATGTGTAGGTGCAACTAACAAAAATAAATCATCACCGAATTTAATATCTACAATCCACAACATGAAACAGGAGGTTTATCAGAGGATGCAGGTGTAAAAATAGTTAAATTCCGTACCATTATTATACCAAGTTAATGTATTTTAATATTTTACACTGAAGTTAAAAATATGTAACATGATGTATCTATTTAAGTGTATGCAATATTTAAAACAATTGAATATTGCGTTTTTGAGTTATAAACTAAACATATGTGGTTTAAATAAGATACCTTTTATGCTATTAGGTTTTTGAAATTTATAATTTTTTGTGATTCAGTCAATGCAGATATCGGCTTTACGCAAAGTTACCAACTTAAGCTGGCTTCATACACTCGCGAAAGCGAATTTCGCAGAAAAAATAATCTGGATCCAGCAAGTACGTTATGGAAGTGAATTTTCTTAAAAATGTTTTTAATTACAAATATCGCTCTAATCCGAGCAGGCATCAATTTGGTTACCGGTATAACCTATATAGTAGGAACAATGCACCATATTTTATTAAAATAATTATTTGAAAATGTACAAAAATTTTCCGAAAATAAAGTTTAAATGTTTCCGAGAAAACTGGTCTCCTAGCCAATGAACCTTAGGTTAATAGCAAATTGAGTTATTGAAATTTGAAACATTTTATGAAAATTCGCTACCAAAACGCCCTTGCTGCGTTCATACAAAAATTTTCTGAAAATAAAGTTAAATGTTGGTTTCCTAACCAACAAAACTTACGTTAATAGCAAATTGAGTTATTGAAATTTGAAGGATTTAATGAAAACTCGCTACTTAAACGCAATTACTGCTTCCAATTTTTTTTTCTTACAAACATGCATCATATTTCGATAAAAAATGCTAAAATGCAATAACAAATTTGTTCTACGAAAATTAGCTAAAGATTATAGACCGTTAAACCATAAACTTCACTAAATCTACAGCGAAAGCATCAACTAAACTAAAGCGACAGCCAAAGCATCAGAGAAAGGGTCTATTTGAAATTAATTTTCTGAAAACATTTTAGTAAAATGAAGGGCAATGACGGTTGAATCTGAAACTTAAGGGTTCGCAGTACACTCTTCTTGCAACAATTTCTTTTCACAAACCGTATTTGTTTCAAGTTCTTTGCCCGAACATTGCCAATTTTGACATTTTATATTGCGAGTTTGACGTTTTGAGGAAAACTCCAAAATTTGTTTCTTTAGCTGCCCGTAATGTTTTTGTCCTTAAACTTAGATAAATAAATTTTGGTACGTGGTTTACCCTTTATAATACAAATACGCGTACCAAATTTGGTTGCCCTCACTTTGTTATTTCCAGAGATATAATTTTTTTTAGAAAGAAAACACTAAATTTTTCAGGTCAACCTGGTCCGATGTCCCTGGCTAACCAGCTTATCCAAGCCACTTGCAAAAGGAAGGTACTCACCAAATTTGATCAAGATGGGTCCGTTATTTTTGAGTTATCGGTACGATATAAATACGGATCTCCCCATTAGTGATTTTTTTTAATGTAGCTCAAGACACCCTATAATTAATGTATACAATAGTTTTCATGTTTTGCATAATAACGAATTTATTGAACTTTAAAGATTTTTTACGAAAATTCGACAAAAATGATATACCATTAACCGATAAACTCTATAGCCAACACTACTGCCAAATCGTCAGAGAAAGGGTCTATTTGAAATGATTTTTTTGGGAATATTTTAGTAAAATGAAGGACAATGACGATTGAAACTAAGACTTAAGGCTTTGTAAAATATTCTTCTTGGGACATTTTCCTTCCATAGCCCATATTAGTTTCAGGTTCATTGCCTATTACCAATTTTGACGTTTTAAATCGCGACTTTGACGTTTTGAGGAAAACCCAAATTTATTTTTCTTTAAATGCCTGTAACTTTTTTGACCTTTAACCAACAGAGTTAAATTGGTAAGTAATTTACCTATAATGATATAAACCCGCATACCAAATTTGGTTGCCCTTGCTTTGTTAATTCCGGAGATATAAATTTTTTTCAAAAGAAAACACAAAATTTTCCAAAAAACCTCGGAGGATTTTCCTGGCTAACGAACTTATCCAAGCCACTTGCGAAAGGAAGGTACTCACCAAGTTTTATCAAAATCGGTTTATTCTTTTGTTAGTTATAGGTGTGACATATATATATATATATATATATATATATATATATATATATATATATATATATATATATATATATATATATATATATATATATATATATATATATATATATATAAACATATAAAGTCTGAAATCGACTTCGGATTAGGAGTCCTAAATCGCGCTCATTTGAAGAAAATTTTTCAAAATTCAAAAGTCGGGATCTCCTCATTAGTGAATTTTTTTAAAGAAAATTCACTAAAATGTCATAATTTTTCCCTGTTCATGCACTTGTGTAATTTCACAAAAATTCTAGGGATATTTATTTTCTAGTAACAATTGATATTCGCCACAGCGAATCATTCAGAATGGTTTATATTTACCATAGAGACCAGAGACGTGTCATTTGACTGTTTAATAGCCTTTTGTTTGTTTTGTCGTATTGACTAGCCAGGTAAGTTGTTTATTATTTTATTGATGAATAAAGTTTTATTTGATTTGATGTGGTAATTAGAAAACTTTTAAAATTGATCAAAAAGCAGAAAATGCAGACTTGCTTTTTGTTATCTGCAGATAACAGTTTGCGATGGCTTGTAGTCTTCATTATGACTGTATAAAGGAATTTTATAACAACTCCTCAAAAAGAACACAGATTAAGTTTCAAACCTTTTTAGTACAAACATAGAAGGACTAATTGAATTAATTACCCAGGGTGTGTCAATTAAAATTCGTTACGCCATTTTATTTAACACTAAATAGGAGTTTTGAAATTCGTCGACGTTGTTAGATTATGGACACAAAGGGCTTGACTCTGAGAAAAAGTTCTATTACCACACATGTAGATGGCTTTGCTGTGAAAAGAAACTTTTCTATTTTCAAATTATTGAAATAGTTTGCGTTTGATCTAGCATTGGATTCCAAATAAATGTATTTGCATTTACAACTTTCATAAAATCAAGACTTTTTATTTAGAGATTTCGTAACTTTTTCGAATCAAATACTGGACACTAGCTTCCTTATAATGTCTAAACGTCAATACATCTGGGATTGACATACTTGAAGGTTAAATTAAACGCTTATACTTCCAGACAGATTGTTTATTATAAAAACCCTACGCGGTTCAGCTTAATCGCGCCATCTTCAGGGATTAATACTTGGAATACAAAAGTTATTTGTGTCAAAAACTAACTTTTAAGTATCATGTAAAGAGAGACACAAGTCGATAAAGTATATAACAGGTAAAGAGAGAACAAAAGTCCAATAAGCTAGTGTCAAGCATTAAAAGACCAAAGTTACATCACAAACAGGAAGCGCGTTGGGTAACAGAGTCTCTGAATATCTAAAAAGTATAAATAATTCCGACAATACCACTTCAGTTTTCAGCTGCCACCTTAGAGTTGCTAGTTTTGATAAGGAGAACAATACCAGAATCGTTCATTCATTTATTTATATATTCCGTAACTTTTTCGATACAAATACTGGACACTAGCCTCCTTATAATGTCTAAACGTCAATACATCTGGGGTTGACATACTTGAAGGTTAAATTAAATGCTTATACTTCCAGACAGGTTGTTTATTATAAAAACCCTACGAGTTTCAGCTTCATCGCGCCATCTTCAGGCGTTAATACTTGTAATACAAAATTTGTAACTAACTAACTTTTAGGTATCATGTAAAGAGAGACATAAGTTGATAAAGTATATAAGAGGTAAAGAAAAAACAAAGGTCCAATAAGCTAGTTTCAGTCATTAAAGGACTAAAGCTACATCACAAACTGGGAGAGCGTTAGGTAACAGAGTCTCTGATCATCTAAAAAGTAGAAATAACTCCGACAATGCCACTTCAGTTTTCGGCTGCCACCTCAAAGAGAGTCGCTAAAGTTTTGATAAAGAAAACAATGCCAGAATCGTTCATCCATCAAGTGTCGGTCGAATAATTTGTCCTAGAGGAGATCTACAAATACATCAATAGCTCCTGTAACAACGTCCTGAATGTTTTTAGTACCAGTGTGGTGAACTTTCCTTCTATATACAGAGAACTAATAGAATAGTGTTATTTACGGAATGTAGATTGAATTTGACCATAGAGCTAAGCTTACTTGATTTAGTTGCTGTTGGGTTTATTTCCTTGTCGTCGCTCTTTTGCCTTTTATGTGTCATTTGTTACTTCTGCCACATGTTCATTTTTGTTCATTCTTTTATTTCGAAAATTTACTTTTAGCGGTGAACAGGCCTCAATTTTTTCGGCTGTTTTGAATAACGCGTCGTTTGATATCTATCTTTTTACTACTTCAAGTCTAGAGATGCTGATATTTTGTCCTTTGCTGTTGCCATTGCCTGAGGCACTGAAGACAACAGATAAAACTCAAACTTTGATAATGTCTTATATAGTTTGGTTTCTGTAAAAAACAGAACGTAAGTATTGCCAGCCAGATAGGCATTTTCTTTCTGAAATTGGTTTGTTAAAATATTCGGCTCAGCTGTACGGCCTGCTTGGCTTCTTGTTGTGTTTGTCACTTATGTTTTAACTTGTATTTGCTCATTTTGAGTGTCCATATCCTGGGATTAATAAGCTTTTTAGAAATTAGGTGAAAAAAACTTCCTCAAGGACTTGTAGTGCTTAGTCCAAGTGTTGCCATGTGGTCACACCACATTTTTCGTACAGATGAAACAAAAAAGGTTGACTTTTATTAGTGATATTCATTTCTCATCTATAATGAACAATTGTTTAGACTGCGAACAATAGATCTTTTGTTAGACTATCAAAAATGGTCTGTCTATTCACATAAGGCGGAATTCAACTTGATGCTGGTGATCCATCGTCAAGTGAAGATTAAAACATTTGATAAGCACTGATATGTACACTTGGAGAACCCAAATCACCAGAACACATATTTTGAAAATCTGATGCTCGTTTCACTAACAAAGTTATCGTCAACAGAGGATGAAAACTTCTAAACTACTTAAGTACTAACCGTCACACTTGTACTACCTGTTAGGTAAAAGACCGATACAGGGATGGAAAGATCAAGGCGAATTCTTTGCGTTTGTATTTTAATCGCTGGATGTCCATTTTAAATCCCGTTATAATTTTACTAACCGAGTTTCGTAATATCGTTTACGTCAAAGACGCAGTGCAAACAATTAGTCAATGACGAGACTTGGCTTTGGGAACTTTGGACATCGAATTCAATGTCTACAGGAAGGAAACCACCACTCTTATATACATTTCAAATGACTCGATTCATGATTTTACACACATAAAAAACGGCTAGTTTAAGTTTTGTAGTAAATAGATTAATACAATTTTCCTAAGGTAGAAGTAGATTAGCAGAGAATTAGAGTACATAAGAAACGTGGCCAGATGTATCGGATACACGGATTCGTTAGTGGTAGAATTAATTAATAGGCATAGAGCACAAAAAATGTCAACTGAATCCACGACACTCAGGAAAGATGAAGCAGAAAAAAGTTTGTTTGCTTCCTAAGCCGCGAGTGGTCTCGAGAGGAGTTTTAATAAAGCTGATTTGCAGCTAACTTTTCCGGCAAAAAATAATTAAAAAAAAATTGTAAGGTAATAGAAAAGATGCGGATAAAGCCACTGAAATATCAGCTGCCTATGAGATAAGTTGTAAATATTATAATCTTAAATACGTAACTCAGAGTTAAAGAATCATTGAAACCAGATTTAAGGAACATTTAGCACAGCTGAGATACGGTAGTGTAGACAAGTCATGCGTGGCACAACATATGTGGGATAATAACCACCACATAGATAAAGAAAATCTGAAGCCTATCAAAAATGTTATACAACTGGTGAAATTTAATCCTTACGAGAGTATTTATTATTTATATCTCTAAGGCCATGAAAAGCCAAAGCTCTCTAAACCGAGCCTCGCCATTAATTAGCAGCTCTTTGTTCGCACTGCCTCTTTGTTATAAAAGATATACCACTAATCAGTAGGTAACATTACACCGGGATTTGAAAAGGACGTCCGGCAATTAAAATACAAACGCAGAGAATTTGCCTGGGTTTCAGCCCCCCCCCCCCTCTCTTTCGGTCTTTTATCGAACACGTGGTACAAATGTGATGCTTAGTAGTTAAGTAGTTTAGAATTTTTCATCCACTGATCACGCTAAATGTCTTAGTGAAACGATCATAAGGTCTTTAAATGAGGTGTTGTGGTAATTTGGGTTCCCAAGTGTACTTGTCAATAAAGCCTATTTTATTTATCCGAACTTTCTACGTTTAGCGTGAACTTTACACATATGAGAGAGGGTAACATGTAGAATCATACGGTGTTGCCATCTAGTGGTCGATTGCTGATCACAAGGTTGATAGCTATATTGAAAATATGAAATTAGTCTCACTGTAAAACTCTGCAGACGTTACTATGTGGTAACAATGTGCTTTAATGGGACAGAATGCTACTGGGAGATTAAGTTTCAATATTTTATAAATAAGAATCCACTCTGCTCAAAGCTCTTTTTATTAATCTTCGTTGACGGGAGAAGTTGATGACTTATGAAGCGGAAATTTCTTAAGCCATGGCGGATAGAGAACGTATAACTATCGGAGGCAGAAAATAATGTATTACCTTGGAACACAAAGCACAATCACCCCACAACCACAATATAATAACAGAGTTATGTTTTAGATATGTATTTCGACAACAAAGTTGTCTTAATCAGTACCTGTCGCTAAACAAACTACATAGGCAAAATTATCGTATTTAAACACATCTACACTAATAATGATGTAATACCAGTTATGCAATGCCTGAAGATGCAATACCGGACGATAAAATGCCTGATGATGCAACACCGCATGATGCATTATCGCATGCTCCAATACCGGATGATGCAACACCGGATGACATAACAACGGGTGACGCATCCAAGGACTATTGTTGTGTCAGTGGATGCGCCTAAGCGGTTGTTGTGTGGATGTTGTAAGTAACCTTAAATTAGAACCGTAGACCGGTTTCGCTCTCATTAGAGCTCTTCAGTGCGGCATACTAATTGTAGCGAAAATACACCTATAAAATAAAACGGCTATGGTAGCCAGCTTTCCAACACTAAGTGAGTGATGAGACACGCAGCCACGTGCCGCCACCTAGTTGCAGAACCAAGTAGTATGTTGTCACGGCAGCTCCAAATAATCCAAAGTGTTAAATATTAAAGACTGTATACAACCAACTAACAATTTAATAAATTGTCGGCCCTGGCCTACTTCTACCCTAATATAGGGACAAAGTATGTAAGGCCAGATGCATTCTCACCACAATTAGAACCGTGGATCGGTTTCGTTCTAATTAGAGCTCATCACTACGGCATACTAATTGCAGCGAAAATACACCTATAAAGTAATACGGCTATGGTAGCCAGCCTTCCAACACCAAGTGAGATATAAGACACGAAGCACGTGCCTCCACCTCGTTGCGGAACCAAGTAGTATGTTGTCACTCCAGCTCCAAATAACACAAAGTGTTAAAAATAGAGACTGTATGCAACCAACTAACAATTTAATAAATTGTCAGCCCTGGCCTATTTCTACCCTAATATAGGGACGAAGTATGTAACGCTAGATGCATTCTCTCCACAATGAAAACCGTAGACCGGTTTCGCTCTCATTAGAGCTCTTCAGTACGGCATACTAATTGTAGCGAAAATACATCTATAAAATAAAACTAATAATAATTGAAAACAAACCGCTATGGACAATGAACAGGCACAAATAAATGTTTTGGCATTTTTTGCTGCTTATCCTCATGCGTCAGTCAGAGACTGCAGTAGAAATTTGCATCTTTCAAGATGAACTATTCACAGAATCCTAAAAATTAACAAATGGACACCAATTTCGTTCACTTTAATACACCATTTAGAACTGGGGATTTTTCCCGGCGTGTAAAATTCTGCGAATGGTTTCTTTTGAAAACTCAAGAAGATGAAAATTTCTCAAGAAAAATTATATGGTGCGATGAGTCAAAATTTTCAAAGAGGGGCATGTTCAATCGTTACAACAGTCACTATTGGTCGGACGAAAATTCTCACATTACAAGAGAACGAAATTTCCAGGACTGTTGGAGTTTCAATGTATTTTGCGGAGTAAAATGCAATAGAATGTTTGCCCTTAACATTTATGATGAGAACTTAACAGGTTGGTACCAATAATATTAAGCAATACTGAATTTCATTTGCGTATTAGTACATTATGTTATTAAAATATTCATTAGACTCACTGAAACTAAATTTGAAAATATGACCCTTTTATTCATATCAGTAATAATGGTAAGATTTAAATAAAAAGGTGAGAACGAATTATAAACGTGCAGTATTCACAGGTCCTGGATATTATCGCATTCTGCAGCAAGTAATAATACCAGCGCTGAACTTGCATGAACATGAAGCTACAGAAGTTTGGTATCAACAATATGGAGTTCCACCACACAACTTACAGATAGTAAGCGACCTACTCCAGGAAACATTTGAAGACAGATGGGTAGCTAACGGTGGTCCTCATGGTTGGCCGGCCCGCTCACCATACTTGACTCCACTAGATGTTACTATCTGAGCATGCATTAAGAACAAAGCTTACCAGGAACCACCTACTACAAAACAAGATATGATAGCTAGAGCATTAGAGGCCTTCAACGCAGTGGAGCAAGGTTACCTTTCTCGAGCCATGGGTACCATCATTAAAAGAGCCATCAAATGCCTCGAAGTGAACGGTAGATTTTTTCGCAATTATTACAAGATATTTGATAAATGGCCGATTTTTGCCGGAAGTCAATAGTACCCTTTGCACACTTTTGTAAGAAAAGTATAGAAAAGAAATACAGCGAAGTTTTTGGGTGGCTTATCGGATTCAGGCTTCAATGTCGTATTGTTACTTATCGAGATTTTCCACCTACGTGTAGTAACTAATATATAGAGAATATTTGGAAAGAAACCGTTACAAATCGCAATACCTATGATTTTATTCATCTCTGAATTGTATCGCTTACTCCTCAAAGGAAAACTGAGTAGCCTCTGAACGAGAAAACAAAAAATCGAGACTTTGGGACCAAAAGGATGATTTGAATCTGATGGCATAAAGCGGTTTGTAGAAGTTTATTTCCTATAAATGTCAAATTCTAACCTATCTATATTTTTGATTACAAGGGTGTCGAGGAAGGGTAATTGGTCGTTGTTTTTCATTTTGCAAGTGAAATTAATTGTGGCGAATCTTCTATTCAACAAAATTATTGATGTTATCTTCTACTGAGGTCAAATATGGAAAAATATCGGCGACATATCTCAACAATACACTCGGAACATACTCCACCGCCACGGCAAAGTCACTCTCAAATCGGCTTACTAAGATCCCGGCAAGTTAGATGCTTTGAAAAGTTTAGACATTTTCAAAGTAAATCCACAAAATTTAATGAATTCAAACATGGGTCTAGGCAATTGGACACTTTTTGAAATACAACGAAATAATCCAAGGTTAATTTCAACTTCCACACAACAACCGATTAAGTGCACTTGGAGAACCCAAATCACCACAGCACCTTAAAAAAACTAACGTTCGTTTCACTAACCAAGTCAGAGTCATCAGAGGATTAATAATTCTAAATATCTTACATCCACAGCCCTGCTTATATTCTTGCGCCGGCAGTCGGTCCCTAACGATAGAGGGTGGTCCAACAACACAAAAATTAACATATTTCGTTTGGCAGAAATACCTACATTATTTTATTATCTATGAGACGTGCTTCTGTCGGTCTTTTTTGTGAAGTAATCTATCAACCGACTCACCATAGGCGGCGTTGCGAAGTTCAATCACTTTCTATTATTACTATATATATATATATATATATATATATATATATATATATATATATATATATATATATATATATATATATATATATATATATATATATATATATATATATATATATATATATATATATATATATATATATATACTTTCGAAAGCGCTTAGCTGTTCCAGTTGACGAACATTTTGCATCAATTATAGAGTATCCTTATCTACGTGGTGATTATTATCCCAAATATACCGGGCAATGAAAGAATTATCTATGGTAGCGTATTTTAATTGTGATAAATGTTCATTAAATCTAATTTCAATAGATCTTTTTGTTTGTCCGACGTATTTAGGATCAAAATCTTTACAACTTATTTCATAAACTCCCGACATTCTAGCGGTACTATCATTGTCTTTTGGATTACCTAGCAAGTTTTTTAAAGTATTTTTTGACGAAAATGTTAGTTGCAAATTGGCTTTTTTTAAATGCCATCCAGACCCCTGGTGATTAGTGATTTAAATGGTAAGCAAACAAAGTTTTTTCGGCTTTATCTCTTCTAAACGTCGTTGATTCCGCAAACATTTTCTTTCTTTTCTGTTTCTTAATTAATTTATTCACTAAGCAGGCACTTCTTTATATGGACATGATGTATTATTATATACCAATAAAGCATTAATAATTAATAATTAATATTGGGCCACGTTCTAAATATATACATATATACTAATTTTTTGGTATATCTGTTTTTATTTAAAAGAAAATGAATTAACCTGTTTACTAAAAAATTCGGACTCGCCATTTTTTGTGCGTACGTATGATGTGAGTCATGCGGAATGTAACTTAGAGTGATGGTTTCCTTCCCATGGACATCGAATTTTAAAATGTCTTTATTTTCTACTAGTACATCTAGAAAGGGTAATTTATTATTAATTTCTAATTCATGGGTAAATTTTATAGAATCAAATTTATTGTTCAATTTGGCAATAAAATCGTCTATTTTGCAAATGTTTGTGTTAAACACTGCGAAAATATAAATCCCCAATACGAAACTACACACTTCAACTTTTAAGATCTGTTTCAAATCTACCCGCGAAAAGGTCCGCAATAAATGGCGATAGAGGGGCGCCCATTGCCGTGCTTTGGGCTTGTTCAAAAAACCCATTGAAAAATATTTTGTTTAATACAAATATTTGTTAAAGTTAAATATTACTTGCAGACCTTTTCATTTATATTATTAATTTTTAACAACTCTTCTAAATACGTTAACGTTTGCTTCGTGAGAGCGTTGGGATACAATGGGGCTACATGGCGCATCGACTGACACGACAATAGTCTCTGGATGCGTCACCCGGTGTTGCATCATCCAGTATTGGAACTTCCGGTATTTCGTCATGCGGTGTTGCATCATCCGGTATTTCATCATTGCATTGTTCGGTATTGCATCGATCGGTATTGCATCACTGGTGTTATCTGATTTTTAGTGTATATAGTTTAGGTATATAAATAGGATCATTTTGCCCACACAGTTAGTTTAGCGACATGTACTGATGATGACAACTTCGTTGTCGAAATACGTATCTAGCGCATAACTCTCTGTCATTATTTTATAGTTTTTGGGGTGATTCTGCTCTTTATTTCAGTTTCCAACCTTGTCAAAAAGCTTGATAGTGTGGAATGCAACTTATGGGTCTGTAACTTCTGTCTCTGTTTATGTCATCACTTGGTTTTAGAAATAAAATAATATGTTCCCATTTCCAGGATGGCGGCAAATAAATTATTGGCCTGCTTTTCAGAATTCTTGTTAAAACCATGCCATGATATTTATTATGGCCTAATAGACAGACAGGTTATAAATACAAAGAAGCATTTTTTGCAAAACCAGCCAGTTGGTTTATACTCTAATGGTCCCGTTTTCAAGAAAACGTGCAACATTACTGTAAATTTATGTAAGAGCGTCGCCTACACAACACTATGATGAATTTAATCTCATCATTCAAGCTACCATTATCATCAGTCAAGTGTGTATATAGAACGATAAGATAAATCGATAAAACGAGCAAAATAATAAATAACTCTGTACCAGGTTGAGTTGCTAATGCATAATATAATACCTATATATAACTTCACCGTAGTTGTCCTCATTTTCCCCAGCTGACAAATTATAATACCTTGATGCTAATGACATCCACTTATCGCATTAGATACCTACTTCTGAATTTTTAGACCTTAATTCTTTCAAATTAATAATGCATATAATATACAGGTTTCACTTTTTATGCAGACAGTTCGCATAAAGAGGTTTTATAGAGTCTGGTAGCTGTTTATTATTGAACACTGACCTACATCTTATGGTCACCGGTCAGACCTAGTAAAATGTATCAAGCCGGTCTTGCAACATTGTTTTTGGTGGTGATGTCAGCCGCTTAATTGAAACAGTAAGTTTAAATAAAATTAAATAGCACCAAGTAATCAGTTTCTATAAAAAGTTTTTAAAACGCCTCTACTAGGATGTTCTAATAGCTAATTTCAATAGAAAAACTCTGGACGCAGCAAGTGCGTTATGGCAGTGAATTTTTATAAAAATGCTTTGAATATCAAATATGTCTTTTTAATGCAAGCAGTCATCAATTTGGTTACCGGTATAACCTATATAGTAAAAACAATGTGCCATATTTTATTCAAATAACTTATTGTTTGAAAATGTACAAAAATTTTCCGACAATATACCTTAAACGTTGGTTTTCTAACCAACAAATCTTAGGTTAATAGCAAATTGAGTTATTGAAATTTGAAGCATTTAATGAAAATTTGCTACCAAAACGCACTTACTGCGTCTTGATTTTCTTTCTTACAAACATATTTCGATAAAAAATGCAATAAAATGAGGCTGTTCGAAAAAAATTTGTAGAGATCACCAACGATCGATTGTCAAAATAATTTTATAAGATGCAGCTCAAGACACCCTATAATTAACTTTTACAATTTTTTCTCGTCTCTTGTATAATAATAATTATATTCAGCTTTACCGTAGAAACGCGTCACTCTGTATAATATCAGCCCTTTTGTAAAACTTCGATCCTTTATATGTGTGGATAAAACATAACAAACACTGTTTAATCCACCCACTAACATTAATAAACGAATAATTTGCACTTGTATATAAAAATTTCCCAAATGACACAAATAATTCGTCGACTCAAACAAATAAACATATAAACGATCTAGATCTCATATCATACGGTAAATGTCAGTTACAGCATCTAACAGACCTGCGCAATAATATCAAATGTTCCGTTACCACGGCAACAACATACTAGATCTCGTATAAGTTATTGACAATGAAAAGCGGTCATATCAAACATAAATGTTTCAAATTTGAATAGCTCAATTTTCTGTAACCCTAGAAAGCTGAATTTCGGGACATAGTTAGGTCTTTCCCAAAGCAATATGCACACCAAATTTTATCAAAATATCTTTGTAATTTTCGGAGAAAAAAATTTTTTTCGAAAGAAAACTCAAAATTTTTTCGGAAAACCGTGTCCGATTTTTCTGGCTAACGAACTCATCCAAGCTACTAAATAAAAGAAAGGCACTTGCCGAGTTTTATCAAAATCGGCTAATCATTTTTTGAGTTATCTGTTGGATACATATATATATATATATATATATATATATATATATATATATATATATATATATATATATATATATATATATATATATATATATATATATATATATATATATATATATATATATATATATATATATATATATATATATATATATATATATATATATATATATAAACATATAAAAATCGAAACTGACCCCGGATATGGGTTCTAGGCGCCCAAATTCGCGCTCATTTGCAAAAATTTTTGCAAAGTCCCACCATCGATACCTCTCTATTAGTGAATTTTTTTAAAATAAAAATTCACTAAAATGAAGACTTATTTCAGTTTGAGGCTTCATCACAGTTGTATATCAATTTAGTGGGGAAACGCTATCTATGATCATATTGTTGTATAAAAAGTCAGCACGCAAAATTTAACAGCTTAATATGTCATTAACCAAAAAACTCAAATTTTGGTACATAGTAAGATCTTCAAGAAATAAACATGTGTACCAAAATAACGTGGTTATTTTTCGAGATAAGATTTTTCGTTGTTGAAAAATTCGTCTAATTTGGCTGGTTAACGAACCCACCGAAATTCTAAAAAAAAACACATTCTAAGTTTCGTTGCAACTGGTTACGTATTTTATAAGTTATCGCTTAAATATACAGTGTGTTCGCGTTCAAGATTCACCAGCCAAGTAACTTTTTATTTTTTAGTGAATTTTTGCAGAAAAAAATTCTTTAAATGAGCGCGAACTAGGCCCGCTAGAACATATATCTAGGGTCAGTTATATATATATATATATATATATATATATATATATATATATATATATATATATATATATATATATATCGGGTGTTTTTCAAAAGTGGCTCACGCCAATAATTTTTTATTTTTTGATATTCAAAAAATAATGAAATATGGTATGTTAGTATATGACATAAATCCAGATTGCTTGACATTCAGTTGTTTTCGGTTTCACTGGAAATGTCTGCAACTTTGGTTTTTAAATTGGACCTGCGGTATTTTTTTTGCTTTATTTGATAGAAACCCAAGCAACAAATTAAGGCATATTAACCAGCACTCGAGTTCAAATAACCTAACCTAAGTTGTAATTTAGTTATAATTAACCAAAATGTTGGCTTGATTGTCATAATCACTACAAATTTGAGAATGAAGCTCCCAATTAGCTTATTTTTGATTATTACAATTACTCCAAAGTCAGTAACATACAAGTAACTAAATTGGGGAAATTTTGGTTCAATTTTACCTATAAATATACTTAAATATAATTTTTAGTTTAATTCCACAATTGTTAATTTTAAGGTCGAAGTGTGCCCTAAATTGGACTGAAAACTGACTACCGAGTCCAGATACCGAAAATCCCCATTTTAAGGTAATTTATTACCTAATAGTAACTTGCAATACGTCTCTGTGGTATAGTAAATTGGAGGTCTTCTTATGAAGTCTAGATTACATATATTTTACCAATATAACTGCAATACAACACAGGAAAAAATTTGGGTACTAAGATAACCTAAAATGGCTTTCTGATTGACCGTATAGTCATAACTACTGCAGAAGTGGTCTTCCAGGTCAAATTGCCTAAATCAAAGTTGAAAATAGCCATAAAATCTGACTTCATATAAAAATGTCCTCAAAGTTCAAAGTGTACAGCAGTGAAACCAATTTCCAAATGTTCAAGATGATTCAGTTGATGAACCTAATTAATAAAAGTTTTATTATTCAGTAACAGTCTCTGTGTTCTGTGCAAATCCTAGAAACTATGACATTTTCATCGTCTACTACTATATGGGAGAAAAGCTGTTAATTTGAAATCAGCACGTTTACGCCTTTAATATAATACATCCCTTTTTTAAGCCAATAGAATATAGCATTGGCAACACGGTCAGCTGTCATATGTTTATGTTTATTTACTTATTTTCACTCTATTGATGTCTATAACGTATTATGGAATCAAATATCAAAAACGCTATATAATCATTCCTATATGTCTATCCGGTGTGTACCTACGTATATAGGTTATATATATATATATATATATATATATATATATATATATATATATATATATATATATATATATATATATATATATATATTGTTACAAAGCAATAAGTACACTTGGAGAACACCCAAATCACCACAACACATATTTCAGAGACCTTACGATCGTTTCGTTGACCAAGTCAACATCTTCAGAGGAAGAAAAATTCTAACATAAAAAACTAGATCCCGTATATTTATATCGCGTCAAAGAAAACGAACTAGTCCGAAGGAAAGTTGTCGTCCAAGAACGATCGTTTGTTTATTGCGCAGTGAAACAGGTCGGAGACCTGCTTTAATCTTTTGGTCGACAAATTTATGACCCTTATCTAATATAGGTTTAAAAAGGACCGGCGTTCTTTGAAGAAACAGCACGTTTCCTTTCGATCTAGAAATTTACTATGTGGATATTGGTTTATGCCGATAAAAGACATCTGGTGAGATAAACAACATAAACTCAAATCATCTCTTTTAAAAATAGAAAAATAAAACCCAGATGTCTGTCTCACCGTGTTACCTTCAACAAAGGAAAAATAGTTCAACTAAAATACTACACAAAAACTAAATATTGATTTTAATTCTACGTGAAAATATTTATATTGACTACATAGATACAAAAACCGAAACCGAACAAGTATTTAAATCAAGACATAGTGATTAGTATATGTATAAACCGGTCGAGTTATTGACCATAATTTATTATTCTACCAGACTAATTATGAGTATTTAAGCGGTTAAATGCAAAGAGCAAACAATGAGCTGGAAATTACAGGTGGCGCACGGTTTAATGAAGTTTTGTTATTAATAGACTTTAATATAAAAATACTTTCTAATGAATCAAGCATAGTTTGATGTCTGACATTTTTGACAAGTTTCAGATTTTCTTTGTCAATGTGGTGGTTATTATCCCACATATGTTGTGCCACACAAGATTTGTCTACCGTACCATATCGTAACTGTGCGAGATGTTCACGAAATCTGGTGGATATGTTTCTCCTAGTTTGGCCCACGTATTTAAGATCACAATCTTTGCAACTAATCTCATAAATTCCGGACATTTCAGTGACTTTGTCTTTGTCTTTCGTATTACCCAACAAATTTTTTAAATTACTTTTCGTCGAAAACGTCAAATGTAAATCGGCTTTCTTAAAAATACTTTCCAAACCCTTTGTGATTCGTGGTTCATAAGGTAAACATACAAATTTTTTCTCGATTTTATCATTCTTAAATGTCGTACATTCAGATATCAACTTCTTTGTTCTGTGTTTGTTAACTAATTTGTCTATTAAACCATCCGAGTAACCGTTATATCTCGCCACATGTTTTATGTATTTTAATTCTGTATTAAATCTAATTTTACTCAACGGAAAATTTATCAATCTATTTACTAAGAAATTGAAACTAGCCGTTTTTTGTGCAAACGTATGGTGTGAGTCATTAGGAATATAATTAATAGTAGCCGTTTCCTTCCTATAGACATCAAATTCAAGCGAGCCTTTATTTTTATTTTTAATAACTAGTACATCTAGGAACGAAAGTTTATTGTTAATTTCTATTTCGTGGGTAAATAGTGAATTCACATAGTGTTACAAAGCACTTCAACAGACGTAGGTGCGGTGTTGCCACATCTCCAGAATTTCCCCAACATCTGGGAATTTTTGCACAATCTGGCAACACCGCCTCCCCACCCCCCCCCCTGGGGGTGCCTGGGGTGACCCCCCTCAGGCGAAGTCTCAACCCTCTAGGACCAGAAATAACGAAGTTACCAACTTGTACCCCGTCGGAACGGATAACTGAGGTCTGCACATTCCGAACACCCTGTATATACACCCTGTATACGCAGAGAACCCTTACACCCTGTATACGCAGAGAGATCTTATAGTTCGAGAAACACTTCTTGTGTAACATAGGAGTGGTGACCACATTTGGATCATCCTGTATATACATCCCCCTGTATACACACGGGACCGATCTGTATTCACAGAACCTTCTAGTAAAAGAAGGTCCTGGAACGTTCTGGAATGGAATGCTCTAGAAAGGAGGGGAAGGTACGGCGAGTATATAAAAGCGAAAGCCAGCCAGCCCGAGTTAGTTCAGTTCAGTAAGATAATGTGGTAGTGACTTGAAGAAGCAGTGTAAAGTGTTAAGAGAGTAGTGACTGTAGTACCAGATTAGTGACTTTTGTTGAGAGTAGTAATTGTAAGGCCAGTAAATGAAGTGTTTTGTGAGAGAGACATTCTAGAAATTTTATTGTATCCATATTTAGAGTGTAAATAAAGTTGTTTTGTTAAAATTAAAAGTCTCACTTATCCAGAACCCGGAGAAAACGTAACAATTTGGTGTCAGAAGTGTGGGATAAGTGAGTGAAGAAGTGAACAAGCAAGCTAGCTGTAAATGGTAAACACCAGATCGACTGACTACGACAAGATGGCTGAAATCAAAGAGTTGATGGACTTACTGAAAAGACAACGCGAAGAAGACGAGAGAAGACGACAAGAAGATAAAGAAGACCTCAAGAGGCAACGCGAAGAAGACGAACAACGGCGACAAGAAGATGAAAGAAGACGACGCGAAGAAGACGAACAGCGGCGACAAGAAGATGAAAGAAGACGACGCGAAGAAGACGAACAGCGGCGACAAGAAGATGAAAGAAGACGACAAGAGGAAGAACAGAGGCGCCTTGAAGATAAAGAAGAACTCAAGAAGCAACGCGAAGAAGACGAAAAACGGCGACAAGAAGACAAAGAAGACATCCGAAGTATGTTCCATGATATGAGAGTCGATGTAAAAGAAGAAATTGAACAGATCAACGAACAAATAGAAAATGTGGACAGGAAAGTAGATAATGTAACAGAGGATTTGAATAAACGATGGGAAGAAGTTGAAGGGTTGAAAGAACAAATGAAGATGATGATGAAAGGCACAGAAGTCAGACATAGAGAACTGACAGAGCAGGTGATAGGCCAGACTGACAGAACTCAACCAAGAGGAGTTACTGGAATGTCCCCAGTTCAAAATCGACCGGAAGAAGATATGCCAATCGTGCATCAGCCTCATGGAACCTTGAAGCCGCCGACTTTTGACGGAGAAACATCGTGGCCCATGTACAGGAGGCAGTTTGAGGCGGCAGCTCTCAGCAATGGGTGGAGCGAACAACAGGCAGCAACTGCTCTAATTCTATCGCTTCGAGGTAAAGCCCTAGAAATCCTCCAGAACATCCCGGAGTCGAAACAGCAAAACTACTTAACAGTGATACAGGCCCTAGATTTGAGATATGGTAACAAGTACATGAGCCAGGTCTACCAGACACAACTAAAGTCAAGGGTCCAGAAGCCAAATGAGACGCTGCAAGAATTTAGTGCCGAAGTGGAGAAACTTGTGCGACTGGCATATCCCCAAGCCCCAGAAGAATTTGTCAACCAGATAACCGTCCAGACCTTCATCGATGGGGTACTTGATAATGAAATGCAACAAGCTTTAAGGCTCGGAAGGTTCAAAACACTTACGGACTGCGTAATTTATGGCTTGGAATTTGAAGCAGCGAAGAATGCATCTCAACCTCGCCGCAACAGGCTCCGCGAAGTGAAGGAGATAGAGGACTTTGCAGACACGACAGCCGAACTAAGACAAGAAATGAAAATGATAAAAGAAGCCATAAGCAAGCTCACTGTACCGGTTGGGGCACGTAGGACGAAAGCAGATTGGTCAGACATAGAATGTTACAAGTGTGGTAGGAAAGGCCACATAAGTAGGCAGTGCTTACAAACCCAACAGGTGGCTCGCAGAAGACAAGAATATACCAACAGGGAGCGCCATCAGGGAAAACGACCTGACGCCAGTGTAGGTGGGCGACACGTGGCATGCGAGACCCAGGGCCCCAAGGTCAGGGTCTCCACTATCCGACGCTACCGCGAGAGCCTCGTTATACCTGGCAGCATAGACGGAAGACAATGCAGTTTCACCATCGATACTGGTGCTACTAGATCCGTTGTACGTCCAGACATGTTGCCAAACAGGTCCGCACTCACGACCAACAAACAGCCTGTGTTGGAGACGGCAAAAGGAGATAGGATACCTGTGCATGGAGAGGCCACTGTTTTCATTAGGCTGGGCAGTACTGAGCTACAGGTAAGGGCTGTCGTCGCAGAAATCGTCGACGAATTTATTCTGGGCCTGGATTTAATGGAAGATTTCGATGTCCTGTCAGTAGACTTCCAGAATAAGATCTTGAAAATCGGTAACGAAGAGTTGTATTTATCTCCAACAGCAGGCGAAGCTAATCCCAGGGTGAGACTTATTGTCGACGAGGATACACGGATTCCTGGTAACAGTGAGAAGATTGTCAGAGCCAGGCTAGAGAAGAAACTTGATGGTATGTCTGCTCTCATAGCGGAGCCCCTAAAAGATAGACATGATGGTGCCCTCGTCGCACGATGCTTAGTAGACCCGAAGAAGACAATACCCATAAGAGTGGCTAACGTGCAAACTAACAGAGTCACATTGAAGAAAGGTGAGGTTATCGCCACTTGCGAGCCCATTGACCGAGTGACGTTGTCAAGAAACGTGACACCCACTGCATTAGACAGAAGACTGCCAGTAGAAATAGTAGAGCGGTTCAAGAATTCATGGGGCCAATTGAACAACATGGAGATGGAAATGGCGCTGAAGTTCATATTGGAGGAGGCCGATATTTTCGCTCAAGATAAAATCACAGGTCGTACGAGTCTAGTGCAACACAGAATTAATACTGGCGACGCAAGACCAATTAGACAGCCGCCGAGAAGACTGCCTTTTGCCAAGCAATCAGAAATCAAGGCGATGGTTAACGAAATGCTGGAAGATGGTGTGATCGAGGAGTCTAATAGTCCTTGGTCGTCCCCAGTAGTTTTGGTCACCAAGAAAGACGGCACTATGAGATTTTGCGTGGACTATAGGAAGCTGAATGATGTCACCAAGAAAGACAGTTATCCCCTGCCCCGGATCGACGACACTTTGAACACTTTGGCCGGATCAAAGTGGTTCTCTACATTAGACCTGAAAAGTGGCTACTGGCAAGTAGAACTCCATAAAGAGGATAAGGAGAAGACTGCTTTTTCAACCGGGAATGGGTTGTACCAATTCAAGGTCATGCCATTCGGCTTATGTAATGCTCCTGCCACCTTCGAGCGACTAATGGAGTTAGTGCTGAGAGGACTGACATGGGAAACATGCCTGGTGTATCTCGACGATGTCATGGTGATTGGAAGGACTTTCGATGAACACCTGTCGAATCTGAAGCAAGTTTTCTCCAGGCTGAGAGGTGCCAATCTGCAACTCAATCCCAAGAAATGCGTCCTCTTCCAGAAGAAAGTGAGTTTCCTCGGACATGTCGTTTCTGAGAAAGGGATAGAAACTGATCCAGAGAAAATAAAGGCAGTAAGAGACTGGCCTGTGCCGAGGAACAAACATGAGGTCAGAAGTTTTCTGGGACTTTGCAGCTATTACCGACGCTTTGTGAAGTACTTCAGCAGCATTGCGAAACCTCTGCATAGCCTGACTGAAAATAAGGTCGAGTTCATCTGGTCACCAGATTGCCAAGAGTCTTTTAGAGAACTCAAACATCGTCTTGTCACTGCTCCTATACTGGCTTATCCTCAGGACGAAGGACTGTTCATACTGGACACCGATGCTTCCCAGTATGGCATTGGGGCAGTACTCTCGCAGCTCCAAGCCGGAGAAGAAGTTGTGATAGGCTACTTCAGCAAAACGTTCGGAAAAGCAGAAAGGAATTACTGTGTAACCCGGAAAGAACTGCTGGCAGTTGTAAGATCCATCGAACATTTCCACAGATTCCTGTACGGAAGAACATTCCGCGTGAGGTCGGATCACTCTGCTCTGCAATGGCTTCTGAACTTTAGAAATCCCGAAGGACAGATAGCCCGATGGATAGAGAAACTGCAGAGCTACGACTTCCGGATTGAACATCGAAGAGGAAGAAGTCACGCCAATGCAGACAGCCTGTCAAGAAGACCATGTTTAGTGCATGAATGTAAATTTTGCGAGCGACAAGAGAACAAAGAGATCGACAAAGTAACTCATCAGATCAAACAACTGGTGGCAGGACAGGAGAATAACACCGATCTAGACGTAAATCTTGAATACATCAGAGACGCACAGAAGACAGATCCAGACTTGAAAAATATTAGAGAATGGCTACAAAAGGGGAAAAGACCTGAGTGGCACGATGTGTCCCGGTTTGGGGCGGAGGTTAAAGGCTACTGGCTACAATGGGACTCATTGTGTCTAAAGAATGACATGATCACTCGAAAATGGGAAACTGCCGATGGTAGAGACTGTATATACCAGACCGTTGTGCCAAGTGAGTGCATAAGCAGTGTTCTTCAAGAGTTACACAATAGTAGAAGTGGAGGCCACTTTGGGGTCAACAGGACTCTTGCCAGAGTGAGAGACCGCTTCTATTGGATAAACTGCCGAAGAAGCGTGGAAGAATGGTGCAAAAGGTGTGACCAATGTGCTTCAAAGAAAGGACCAAAGACCCGATCCAGAGGAAAAATGATGCAGTACATCTCAGGTACACCGTGGGAGAGAGTTGCCGTAGACATCGCAGGACCTTTTCCCATCACAGAGTCTGGGAACAGATACATAATGGTGGCGATGGACTACTTCTCGAAATGGCCTGAAGTTGCGCCGATCCCCAACCAAGAGGCAACGACCGTGGCAGAAGCCCTGATGGAAAATGTTATATCACGGCATGGCGTACCCTTGGAGATTCACACCGACCAGGGCCGGAATTTCGAATCAGAGGTCTGGAAGAGCCTAATGGACTTGCTAGGCATAAAGAAAACGAGAACAACGCCACTCCACCCTCAATCAGACGGCATGGTAGAACGGCATAACAGGACCATCAATCAGTATCTTGCTATGTTTGTTGACGAGAATCAGAGAACCTGGGACAAGCTGATACCTCTGTTCCTCCTAGCTTACAGAAGCTCTCAGCATGAATCTACCGGCTACACTCCATCCATGATGTTGACCGGCAGAGAGATGCGGCTACCAATCGACATGACGAGACCACCACCGAACGAGGACATAGCGGACCTAGCTACGTTACCTGAGTATGTCGCCGACCTAGAAAAAAAACTGCGCACTATACACAGATGTGTCAGAGATAGGCTCCTCTTAAGCAGTGACCGGATGAAGATGCGCTTGGATCGCAGAGCAACACCCCATACATTCAAGGAAGGTGATGCAGTGTGGCTGTACCAACCAACAAGGAGAAAGGGCCTCAGTCCCAAACTTCAGAAACCATGGGAAGGGCCATACTTGGTGACTAAGAAAATTAACGACCTAGTCTACAGAATCCAGCTGTCTCCAAGAACTAAACCCAAAGTTGTTCACATAGAGAGGTTGAGTCCCTATCGGGGCAACGAACCCCCAAGTTGGCGGCCGGTAAATACTGTTCGGGACGAACAGCCTTAAGGAGGGGGGCAGTGTTACAAAGCACTTCAACAGACGTAGGTGCGGTGTTGCCACATCTCCAGAATTTCCCCAACATCTGGGAATTTTTGCACAATCTGGCAACACCGCCTCCCCACCCCCCCTGGGGGTGCCTGGGGTGACCCCCCTCAGGCGAAGTCTCAACCCTCTAGGACCAGAAATAACGAAGTTACCAACTTGTACCCCGTCGGAACGGATAACTGAGGTCTGCACATTCCGAACACCCTGTATATACACCCTGTATACGCAGAGAACCCTTACACCCTGTATACGCAGAGAGATCTTATAGTTCGAGAAACACCTCTTGTGTAACATAGGAGTGGTGACCACATTTGGATCATCCTGTATATACATGCCCCTGTATACACACGGGACCGATCTGTATTCACAGAACCTTCTAGTAAAAGAAGGTCCTGGAACGTTCTGGAATGGAATGCTCTAGAAAGGAGGGGAAGGTACGGCGAGTATATAAAAGCGAAAGCCAGCCAGCCCGAGTTAGTTCAGTTCAGTAAGATAATGTGGTAGTGACTTGAAGAAGCAGTGTAAAGTGTTAAGAGAGTAGTGACTGTAGTACCAGATTAGTGACTTTTGTTGAGAGTAGTAATTGTAAGGCCAGTAAATGAAGTGTTTTGTGAGAGAGACATTCTAGAAATTTTATTGTATCCATATTTAGAGTGTAAATAAAGTTGTTTTGTTAAAATTAAAAGTCTCACTTATCCAGAACCCGGAGAAAACGTAACAATATACAGTGTGGAACAGCCAAATGGAATAAATTCGATAACGGATAAATGAGGACGTGTTGGGAAAAACGCTTGGACACGTCGATTTGTATTTTTAACTGCGCATCTTTTTCAAGAAAAAAAAATTATTTAGGGTGCGTCATGTGACAGTGGCCAATACCAACTTTCTTATTTTAAATACAAGCCCCTGTATATTATTAATTTTTTGGATTCTTCAGAAAATTCTAGACATAATTCATGTACAATGTCCTATACCTATCTTCAACTGTTTCGGAAATATTAAGTATTTTCAGATTTATTACAAAAATTAACATTAAAAATAGAAAATTATTTTATTTCACAAATTCTAATAAGAAATACTGATTTTCTTAATAATTTAAAAAAACAAAAAAAAATTAATGTCAATGTAGTAAATGTTCAAAATGCTCGCCACGAACATCTTGGCAACATGCTAATCTGGTATAGAAATGTCTTCTAACATTACTCAACATCTCAGGCGTGACTGATCTAATCGCAAGCGTGATTCGTCTTTTTAAGTCATCTAAGTTGAGGGGCTTAGTTTTGTATACAATACTTTTGACATATCCCCACAAAAAGTAGTCTAATAGCGACAGATCAGGAGATCGTGCTGGCCATTCTATCGATCAGCGCCTCCCTATTCACCGATTTGGAAAAATTTGGTTCAGGTACTGCCGGACATTGATTTGGTAATGGGGCGGTGCTCCATCTTGCTGAAATCATATTTTATTGGCAGGAACTTGTGGGTTTGCTGGATCTGGATATAAGTTTGTCAAAGTAGGCACGACATTATTTTGGAGCAGTTCTAAATATTTATCCCCATTCAAGTTGCCATCAATGAAAAAGGGACCTACGATATGATTTCCAACAATTCCTGCCCAAACATTAACTTTTTCAGGATATTGCGTATGTTCCTCTCTCATCCAATGAGGATTCTCATTAGACCAATAGCGGCAATTTTGACGATTAACATGACCGTGAAGTGTAAATGTGCTCTCATCAGAAAACAAAACATCTTCTAATTGGATCACATTGTTATCTAACATTGCCATCATTTGTTCACAAAAATTCGTTCTCCTATCAAAATCGTCCTCCATGAGCTCCTGAGTTGGTATCATTTTATAGGGATGCATTTTACTTTCCTTTAATGTTCGAAAAATTGCTGTGTGGCTAACGTTGAATAGTTGGGCTGCTTGTCGACCAGAAGTATGTGGGTTTTCTTGAAACTCAAGCGTAATATCCAATTTCGTATCATCACTTACTGCATTGGCAGCTACTTTTTTTATCTGTCTCACATGACCAAGCTCGCGAAACTGCTTTTCTATTTTGCTAATTGTTCCTTGGGATACAGGCGGCAAATTTGGAAATTTTTCGTGAAATAAGCGAGACACTTCCATCTGTGTCCGTGTGTTATCTCCATAACCTATCATTTGTAGAATGGTTATTTTGTGCATTTCTGTTAAATGAACCATTTTTCTGATATTATTACGTACAGTTAACGAAATTCAAACGACAATAGCACTGACACTAATCACTACTGTCATGCAGGCAGACAACAAGTTGCTAAGGCTACGAGTTTTATACGAACAGAAAGAAAACTGTTTTTGTTTTTGTTTCATTTCATATCAGTAAAAAGAAACGCAGGAATGGTTTTTGTTTACTTTCTCATTATCAAGAGCTGAATGGGAAATAAGTATTGAATGCAATGTAGCGAATTTGTGAAATAAAATAATTTTCTATTTTTAATGTTAATTTTTGTAATAAATCTGAAAATACTTAATATTTCCGAAACAGTTGAAGATAGGTATAGAACATTGTACATGAATTATGTCTAGAATTTTCTGAAGAATCCAAAAAATTAATAATATACAGGGACTTGTATTTAAAATAAGAAAGTTGGTATTGGCCACTGTCACATGACGCACCCTATATAATTTTTTTTTCTTGAAAAAGATGCGCAGTTAAAAATACAAATCGACGTGTCCAAGCGTTTTTCCCAACACGCCCTCATTTATCCGTTATCGAATTTATTCCATTTGGCTGTTCCACACTGTATATATATATATATATATATATATATATATATATATATATATATGTATATATATATATATATATATGTATATATATATATATATATATATATATATATATATATATATATATATATATATATATATATATATTCAGGAAGATTTCCGCGGTCTTTAATGTGAGACATAATTGGTTCTCGGGTTGAACCGCGTCCCGAATTTATGAAAACTCGACGTTTCGGCTCCTGTTTTGGAGCCATTTTCAAGAGGTAAAGGAAATATGCAAGGACACTCTAAGGCCTCCATCTGACTACTCCTTAGAGTGGAGGACAAAGGTGGGTAAAGGAAATATATATGGACACTATAAGGCCTCAATCTGCCTACTCCTTAGAGTGGTGGACAAAGGTGGGTAAAGGAAATATGTAAGGACACTCTAAGGCCTCAATCTGCCTACTCCTTAGAGTGGTGGACAATGGTGGGTAAAGTAAATATGTAAGGACACTCTAAGGCCTCAATCCTTAGAGTGGTGGACAAAGGTGGGTAAAGGAAATATGTAAGGACACTAAAGCCTCAATCTGCCTACTCCTTAGAGCGGTGGATAAAGGTGGGTTGGGTTGTTGTAGCTCGATTACGGGGCCTCAATCTGCCTACTCCCCAAATCTCGACGGAGATCGTCTGTGAGGTCTCAGTGAGATCTCTGAGGCCTAGGGTAGAGATCACGTAAACAAACAATTTATTACATAAGATCCGTGGTTCAGTGGCAGATTGCTCGTGACACGCGGGCGCGCTGGTGTCGATTCCCACCCGATGCATACAATTCTTTGTTGTTTTTTTCACTTACTTTAATATTTGGTAGAAATAATAGTATCCAGATCACATACGTTCGAACCAGGACATTTTTCTTTAAAACGCCTGGAATGTTTTGTCACCCTTGAGTCTGAAATTATAATTTTCAGCAGACTTTTTTATTGTTGATATTAGTAAAGTTTCAGTAAGAAAATTCACTCAGCGAATTTGTTGTTAACAAAACCATTTTGTTGTTAAAGAACTTATTTTGTTGTTGGAAAACCAGTTTCGTTTAGGTTGATTAAAACGAAATCATCCAGGCGATTAATGAGCATAAATACCTGCCACGCTTATAATTTGGCAGATACGTTCCATTTAGTGAATTTCTTTTAAAAACAAATTCACTAATAGAGAGGTATCGATGGTGAGACTTTGCAATTTTATTTTAAATGAGCGCGAACTAAGACCCCTAGAACCCATATCCGAGGTCAGTTTCAATTTTTATATGTATATATATATATATATATATATATATATATATATATATATATATATATATATATATATATATATATATATATATATTGTGTGTGTGTGTGTGTGTGTGTGTGTGTGTGTGTGTGTGTGTGTGTGTGTGTGTGTGTGTGTATCCAGAAGATAACTCAAAAAGTTATTAACCGATTTTGATGAAACTCGGCATGAACTACATTTCTTATATTAATAGCTTGGACGAGTTTGTTAGCTAGGAAAATCGGACAATTTTCGGGGAAAATTCTGAGTTTTCTTTCGACATTTTTTTTATATCTGATAATTACAAAGCTATTTTGATGAAATTTGATGGATATTTTGCCCTGGGAAAGACCTTACCACGTACCCAAATTAAGCTTTTTAGGTGTATAGAAAATTGAGTTATATAAATTTGAATCATCTAATGAAAATTTGCTACCATAACGCACTTGCTGCGTCACGAAATTTTTCTAAATCCTTATTAAGTTTTCTTCTGGGAAACTTTTATAAATTTAATGAAATTTGTAATACAATTTTTTTTAACAAGATCAAAATATTTCTTATGGTGATAGGGAGGAATCGATGGTAACACTTTCCAAATATTTCTTTAAATGAGCGCTTAAAGATTTTTTAAAATTTTAAAGTATTAATTTTAGTAATATGCCATACCCACTGATAGTGTTCTATTCTTTTGAAAATTTCCTACTATAACGCACTTGCTGCGTCCCGAAATTTTGTCAAGATCTTCTTTACAATATTGTTATGAGTGGTGTTTGTACATCCAACAACCATATTCAAAACAAGTAAAATTCCTTTACCAAAAGTATGATTTTTTACACAGAAAAAATACAGGTTAAATAAACTCAAATGCAAAACAAAATTCCATGAAATCATTACATTTAATAGGTTGTTTTAAAACTGATTATATACCAAATAACTTTTAATTTAGTTTCTTTTCACCACTGATTATCCTGTGCTACATTACAAATTGCCGCGTTTACGGTGACATAACTAAGAGATAAGGCACGATCTTTTACATTTCGTATTGATCTGAATTGTATGAAGTCATCAGCTACTATAGAAACCAAGTATTTACACTTAATCACGTAGTCTTCTTGACCCAATAACACTCATATTAAATTTAGTGGCCTCTAACCGTTTTCAGGTTTCCCCAGCGGTTGCCAAAATATATTGGAAAGAGAATTACCTTATTAAATAACAATCAATTGCTTGATTTATATGTTAGAATAGAAGTTAGTTTATTTTAATATCTGCAACTGACTACAATCGACACGAGAATACATTTCAAATAGAAAATGTACCATACGTCAACTGTGGGAGGTTTTCAATAATTCTTTAGAATATAGGTTTTTGATTAACAATAATACACTTCTTACTTGTTTCACGAACTTATTTTGTATCATAACAGATGCTTTGTCACCGTATAGCTTCATCAGATGCTGGGTTATATACAGGGCGTTACGGGGTACAACTACCTGATACAATTCCTGATTCAAGTCTAAGCCAAAAAGTTCAAACGAATAAGAAGGTATTAAAACTTCTTCTAAACATCGAAAAGACCCAAGCCAGTAAAAAAAATGAAATTCTGTGATAATTATAAATGCATCAAAGCGTATCACACGGTCTAAACACACTTTTTCACATATAACCAGTGCCATGCTTGAGGATTATTATTACCTATGCGATTAAATTTGAAAAAAAGATTTTGCACCACTGTTTTTCCTAAAGCTGAGACCCTTTTACGCTTCAACCGTAAAAGCTAGACAAAAGCCAACTTCTGTCTCTTTTTAGAATAGTAATTTCTGTGTCTAAAACTTTTTAGTGATTTTTTGCAGAAAAGATTCACTAATGAGGAGATCGCTTTTGAATTAAAAAAAAATGTCTTCAAATGAGCGTGTACTAGCCCCCCTAGAACCCATATAAAAGGTCAGTTACGAATATAAATAAGTTTATATATATATATATATATATATATATATATATATATATATATATATATATATATATATATATATATATATATATATATATATACTTTATTTGTTTGCTGTACGTTTGTGATTTCTTATTGGTTTGCGTGGACTGCAGTTTCGAACCGTCCCGGTTCATCATCAGCACGCTACTGGCTGCTATCGCTCCTGTCTGGTCTACGTCGGAGATTGTACGTGGCGCTTGCGCCGTGAGCTTCTAGTGGTCGGTTTCCTGTTCTCTGATTGGTTGTGCCTTCGGACTGTGTCGTGTGTATCGGTCTCCTGTCTTGATCACTGTGGTTAAATAATTTGTCTATTTGTATGGCCTTTATTAAGTTTTGTTTAAATGTTTGTACTTGGATTTGTTCTGGCATTAATTGTTTTCTATTGTTTGTTTGTTGAATGTAGTATTGTTCCCAGATTTCCATTTTTTTGTGGTCTTTAACATGTTTCATTAGTTTTAATTGGGTGATGTCTGGTTTTTGGTGTTTTGTGTCGTGAATGTGTGTAGCTACGTTTGATTTGTAGCTAGGTATGTGGATTTTATCCAATGCTGTTATATGTTCTTTGAATCTTGTTTCTATTGATTTCTTTGTCATTCCTATATATTTTTTATTGCATGTGTTACATTCTATTTGATATATTCCGTTTAATTCATGTGGGTTGTGTTCTTGCTTTTTATTTATTTTGTTTATTATTTTGTTATTGGTTTTGTAGCTCATTTTTAAGTCATATTGTTTGAGTGTTTGTGTTATTTTTTTGATGTGGTGGTTATAAGTGAATGTTGTGTATTTTGTGTTTGTTTCCGGTGTTTTGTTTTCGGTTTTGTTGATTTGTTTGTTTTTGATTTGTTTTACTAGCTTTTCTATTGTTTTTTTGTTGTATCCATTTCTTTCTGCTATTTGTATTATGATGTTGTACTCCTTTTCTCGTTCGTCGTTATGAAGTGGTATATTTAGCATTCTGTTTATTAAGTATCTGTATGCGGCCATTTTGTGTGTATGTGGGTGTAGTGAGTGTTTAGGTATAGTGATGTCTGTTTGTGTGGGTTTTCTGTATATTTTGTATTCAATCTGGTTTTCTTTTCTGATTAGTGTTAAGTCTAGGAAGTTTATGGTGTTGTTTGATTCTTTTTCTATTGTAAATTTTATGTTTCTGTTAATTTGGTTTATTTTTTCGAGGATATTGTCTATGTTGGTTTTTTGATTGTCGTATATTATTAATATATCATCGACGTATCTTATCCATTTAATGTTTGGGTCTGTCTCTTTCTACATCAAATGGATAAGATACGTCGATGATATATTAATAATATACGACAATCAAAAAACCAACATAGACAATATCCTCGAAAAAATAAACCAAATTAACAGAAACATAAAATTTACAATAGAAAAAGAATCAAACAACACCATAAACTTCCTAGACTTAACACTAATCAGAAAAGAAAACCAGATTGAATACAAAATATACAGAAAACCCACACAAACAGACATCACTATACCTAAACACTCACTACACCCACATACACACAAAATGGCCGCATACAGATACTTAATAAACAGAATGCTAAATATACCACTTCATAACGACGAACGAGAAAAGGAGTACAACATCATAATACAAATAGCAGAAAGAAATGGATACAACAAAAAAACAATAGAAAAGCTAGTAAAACAAATCAAAAACAAACAAATCAACAAAACCGAAAACAAAACACCGGAAACAAACACAAAATACACAACATTCACTTATAACCACCACATCAAAAAAATAACACAAACACTCAAACAATATGACTTAAAAATGAGCTACAAAACCAATAACAAAATAATAAACAAAATAAATAAAAAGCAAGAACACAACCCACATGAATTAAACGGAATATATCAAATAGAATGTAACACATGCAATAAAAAATATATAGGAATGACAAAGAAATCAATAGAAACAAGATTCAAAGAACATATAACAGCATTGGATAAAATCCACATACCTAGCTACAAATCAAACGTAGCTACACACATTCACGACACAAAACACCAAAAACCAGACATCACCCAATTAAAACTAATGAAACATGTTAAAGACCACAAAAAAATGGAAATCTGGGAACAATACTACATTCAACAAACAAACAATAGAAAACAATTAATGCCAGAACAAATCCAAGTACAAACATTTAAACAAAACTTAATAAAGGCCATACAAATAGACAAATTATTTAACCACAGTGATCAAGACAGGAGACCGATACACACGACACAGTCCGAAGGCACAACCAATCAGAGAACAGGAAACCGACCACTAGAAGCTCACGGCGCAAGCGCCACGTACAATCTCCGACGTAGACCAGACAGGAGCGATAGCAGCCAGTAGCGTGCTGATGATGAACCGGGACGGTTCGAAACTGCAGTCCACGCAAACCAATAAGAAATCACAAACGTACAGCAAACAAATAAAGTGTATATTTAAAAGTGATTACAGTGTAGTGCAATATTCCTAAAGATATATATATATATATATATATATATATATATATATATATATATATATATATATATATATATATATATATAATGTGTGTGTGTGTGTGTGTGTGTGTCATACCGATAACTTAAAAAATAATGGTCCGATTTTTATAAAATCTGCCAAGTACCTTCCTTTTATAAGTGGCTTAGATAAGTTCGTTAGTCAGGAAAATCGGATTAGTTTTTCCGAAAACAGTTTGGATCTTCTTTTGGAAAGCAAAGCTGTATCAACCAAATTTGGCGTGCAGATCTATATTATAAAAAGTAGTCTATATGCCAAAATTTAGCGCTCTAAGTTTAACTGCACAAGACCAAAATATTTTTGCGTTAGACAAAATTTATTGAATATTACACACAAATATAATTCTGCTTGGTGCATATAATATATTTTTCGTAAAAAAAATGCGTATATCTTTCCTATGATAATTCACTACTTGCTAAAACGTGCTGACTTTTTTCTATTGGTATACGACTATAGGAAAATTCCCTTCCCAGGCCCCAGAATGCCTTGAAGGAGGTTCCTTAAAGGGCTCTGTAAGACGCCTGGTCGATTGAGAAGGCGAGAGTCTGTCCTTTCTCCTTTGCCTTCCTGCTTAGAACCGACAAGTGTTGTGTCCCCAGTTCAGGGTTCTATATCTTCAGTCTACTGATCACCGTCTCCTGCGGGACGATGTCAGGGATCCATACGAGGACCTTGCGTCTCTTTGGGAGTTCCTTGATCTCGACGGCTGTCAAGTCCGCACCCTCCCAAATCTGACCGAGGCCCCCGATCATTTTCCGCAGCCAGTCTCGCCACCGCGGGCCGGCACAGGTTATCCAGAGGATGCCTGCCGCCAGGCGCGCCCGGTGGAAGTGAAGCGGGCTCTCCCCATCCTGAAGAGTGTCCACCGCAGCTACCACCGCAGCCTGGATCATGTCCACCTTTCCCTGGTCTAGCGTGACCTCAGGATTGCGTTTCTCAATCACCGCCATCCCGAGGCCCTCCGCAGCCTCCGTATACAAGAGAGTCTGCGCCGGTGCTGCGGCACTGGCCCTTTTGGGACGTCTGTCTGTAGTAGGCGTGTTAGAGTCCGAGCACGGCATCTTCTGACTCGCACTCCCCTCTTGCGCCTTTGCAGATGCCCTGGCCCTTTTGGGACGTCTGTCTGTAGTAGGCGTGCTAGAGTCCGAGCGCGGCCTCTTCTGACTCGCACTCCCCTCTTGCGCCTTTACAGGTTTCTCGACCGTCCACGTCCCGGTCGCCATTTTCTGCACCCTCCGGAGCTTCTCTCTTTGCGCCCCGGACAGACGCTTGGATTGCCGGGACAGACCCTCTACCCATACAGTAGGGTCCTCACTGGTGGAGGGGCCCCCAGAGTCCGCGGCCCTCGCCGCCCTCTGGTGGGACCCAGCCTCCAGCTTGGGTATCGGGGACAAGTCTGTCGCCGAAGCTACCCCCCGATCCACAATAACTACGTCGGTCGTGAGACCCCCAGAGTCCGCGGACTCTGCCGCCCCTTGGCTCGTCTTCGTTTCCGAAATAGACTCGAGGCACGAGTCTGTAGCCGGAGCCACACCTCGAGCCTAATTGGTTTTGGTTTTATTTACATTTATGTTCTCCATGCTGTTCCCACGAGAATGGGGGAAATACAGTCTACACCATCAGAAACCCCTGTGTGGTGCAAGGCGGGTTGCTCTGGAGGGTTGCCCGGTACTCCAGAGGTTCCATTCACGACACCATCACCCTGGTGCCATCCATCCGTAGGCACGGGTCACGTGACACCGTGGATTAGGGGAGTCTTTTTCGACCTCCACGTCTAGATCCGTCATGTTTAGTTATTAGCACGTGCAGGATGAGGCTCTTCACCGCGCATGACGGTATTTATTACATGACATTACTAGTTAGTTACTCCCACTTCTACCTAGTTTGAAAATTACTGAGGCATGGGAAATAAAATGAAATAAGGTGTTACCTAATTAAAATTTTTTTAAGGACCCGCTCATTAAAGCAAACAAGCCAGCGGGCAAGTTTGGTCTAGTTTTGAGAAAGTGCATACCTCTGGAAGAAAAAGAGTTTTTTTAAATCAAATCCTATTCCTAATTTTCAACCACGACACTGATATATTTGGCAAATAGTGTTTTGTCCCAATAATGCCTTTTAATGCACCTATAATTGTCACCGTCTTTCGGTTTTATACTAGTTTGAGTCTCTTTGATATTTGCACGAAATTGTTTTCAGAGAATTTTCGCAGAAAAAATTCGCTAATGGTAGGAACGCGATTTTTGAATTTTGAAAAAGTTCTTTAAATGAGCACGAACACATACGCGGGGTCAGTTTCAATTACACCAACTTTTAACGACCTCTAGGTATATTTCGGTTGTGCAAGTAATCGAAAAAATCCTATTTGTTATATACTTACTAAACAACACCAGATTGGAATGTCCGAATGAAAGGAAAATTGAGTTACTAGAATTTGAAAGATTTTTATTGAAATTCCCGAAAATTTGAACGAAACAAAATATCTTTTTTGTTTAAATTAGCTTGGTTTTAAGTAGTAATTAATTTTTAAGCAATGTTTTATAAAAAGCGTTGGTATAGCGCTAGTGCAATCTAATGCAAAACTATGTACTTTAATCTCCTACAATAATAATTGACTGATCTCTAAACGTCCTTATTGTTATCTCCAAGCTTGCCAACATAAACTAACAGCACGGTGAACTTGATTCAATGTCTAATTCGCACCGTTTAAAGGTCAGGCACTGGTGCTTTATTTATTTATGGTTGAACGAACACGCGACAGAAACAGGTAAATATAAAACGCGAAATTTAGCGGAACAAGGCCACTATTTTGCTAAATTTAGAAATTTATAATCGCAGGTATATATTAAACGGTTCTCATTCTGATTTTGTTTCAAATAAGGCACAGCAGCACTTCAATTAAAACTTACGTGATTTAACTAAGCAGATCAAATTAATGCATTCCCATGCTACCTTGTGTTTTTCAAACGAACCCTTTTGTGTGGTAAAAAAAGGTAAATGTATAGCAATCAAAATCAAATGAATCCAGTTCCGTTAAATTAACTAATATTTAACATCTTAAGTTTAAGTATCTATGCATATATGTGTAATAAATCTAGCCAATAACAAAAGCTTAGAATTCTGCCTAAACAAACGAAACATAAGCAAAAGATATATGGCAGACGTAATATTTTATTTATCTTTTGTAACTTATTAACTGTGTTAAAAACAACCTTTAAAGGAACGCACTTTTATTAAAATTAAAAACAATATTCGAAGGTAGCTCTAAATACCAGTAATCATAAAAAACCGATAACGCTTATTTTATTATTTATCAAAATAAGACACATTTTTATGGCATAAAGTAAAATAGTAATCGATATAGTCAACGCTGTTTTAAAATACTTATTCTGATAAGTTGAGGTTATCCATTGTTTTTGAAAATCGGTTTATTTAATTTTTATAATAATATATTAATCTTAAAGTAATAAAAATTTCCAGGCGCAGCAGGTGTGTTATAGTAGTGAATTTTCATAAGAATTGTACACTATTAGTACGGCATATTTGTAAAATTAATATTAGTGAATTTTCCTAGAAAAAATTCACTAATTGGGAGATCCCGACTTTTGAATTTTGAAAAATTTTTTGCAAATGTGCGCGAACAAGGACCCCTAGAACCCATATCCGGGGTCAGTTTCAATTTTTATATGTTTATATATATATATATATATATATATATATATATATATATATATATATATATATATATATATATATATATATATATATATATATATACATACATATATATATATATATATATATATATATATATATATATATATATATATATATATATATATATATATGTATGTATGTATGTATGTATGTATATATGTATCACACCGATAACTCAAAAAATAATGGGCCGATTTTGATAAAATTTGGCATGTACCTTTCTTTTGTAAATGGCTTGGATAAGTTCGTTAGTCAGGAAAATCGGACGAGGTTTTCCGGGAAAATTTTGAATTTTCATTCGAAAAAAATTGTTATCTCAAAAATAAAAAAAGCTCGGGACGCAGCAAGTGCGTTATGGTAGTGATTTTTTATTAAATGCTTCAAATTTGAATACCTCAATTTTCTATAAACTTAGAAAGTTTAATTTTGGTATGTAGTAAGGTCTTTCCTAGGAAAAAATCTCCACCAAGTTTAATTAAAATAACTTTGTAATTTTCAGAGAAAAAAAATTTCGAAAGAAAATGTAAAATTTGAATAACTCAATTTTCTATAAAATTAGAAAAGTTGAATTTTGGTACGTAGTAAGGTCTCTCCCAAGGCAACATACGTAGTAAATTTCATTAAAGCAGCTTTGTTATTTTCGAAGAAAAATTTTTTTTTTGAAATAAAACTCAACAGTTTCCCGGAAAACCTCGTCAGATTTTCCTGGATAACGAACTCATCCAAGCCATTAATAAAAGAAATGCACTTGCCGAGTTTCATTGAAATTGGTAAATTATTTTTTGAGTTATTAGACGGATACATACATATATATATATATATATATATATATATATATATATATATATATATATATATATATATATATATATATATATATATATAAGTAAACATATAAAAATTGAAACTGACCCCGGATATGGGTTCTAGGGGTCTTAGTTCGCGCTCATTTGCAAAAATTTTTTCAAAATTCAAAAGTCGGGATCTCCCCATTAGTCAATTTTTTCTACGAAAATTGACTAATACTCGTTAACCATCATTATATAAGAAGTAATTTTCTAGGTATAACTATTATTTAGCCAATGATATAATATAGAGATGTTAACAGTATTTAATCATTATTTATTTATCACCGTTTAAAAGCAATTACTGAAGAATGTATTTGTATTAATTTAATCGGTAGTTAAGGAAACAGAAAAACAATGTTTTCACTTAATTTATCCTTCAAGGTAACCGTAGTTAAAGGACGTAACATCTCACTAAAGCAGAATAAAAGCAACACATAGTTTATTAGTGATTTTTGAGACATAAAAACCATAAAAAAAGTTACAGCTATTAAGGTTCATTTGTCACGTAGCTTATAACAATCTCACTGGAAATATTATTAGCATTATTTAATTTCGCGTTAATGTATTGGTTTCTGAATAAAAAAAATGGCTTTGGTTATAAACTTTAAAAAAATAAGTTGTAGTTACGCGGAAATGTAACCGATTTACTATCGTGCAATACTTAATTCTACTGACACATTACACACACAGTAGCTCATAAGGACGATCATTTTTATCTCAAATTGTTATTGGTTGTAAATCTATTGGTCTTACGTACATCATAATTAAAGTAAAAAAAATATGAAACTATAATAAATTAATTTCCCGTGTACCTACTGCTGATTTTAACCTATGTATAATATGTTTTATTTCGAGCATATTCATTTACGGAAATAGTCTCTAATATCAGCACAAGTACGCCTAGTGTCTAACATATTGTCAAATTATGATACATATTGTTGTTATTATCCATCTTATTTATTTTTTGTTGCTCACGGCAAGCCGTTCTGCCGAAATTGAAAAGGAGCGTTCCAAACTCTAGCGATGTGCCACCTCATATAGTCACACCATAGTACAGGCAATAGAGGAGCCCGTTACTCTTGTCCATAATGCACTAAACTACAGGAGTTATTTTTTTTGATACATAGGTCCAGAATGACGTACTGAATGTAAAAACACCAAATCCTTACAAATTAGGAGGGCGGAAGTGCCGCCATTTTGAGAAAAACCGTTTTGGCCTATACCTTTGTAACCGTGCACTTTAGGCCAAAAATGGTAATGACCTTTATTCTAATTGCATTTATCATCTTTTTTGTAAAATATTTTTTTATCACTCACCTTTAACAACTTATACGACTATTAGCATTCATTTATTGACTTTTTTACCTATATCTTTGTCAATAATTGTTTAAAAAATAAAATGCTTATAACTTAGATTTTCAATCGACAAATTTCCTACAATTTTTACTAAAAACTTTTTTTTCTAAAATCAATATTTTCAAAGTTATAACGCGTTAAATGTTGCACTTTTCAATCGACAAATTTTTCTGGAAATATTTTAGTAAAATGAAGGAGAATGACGGTTGAAGCTAAGACTTCAGGCTTTGTAAAACATTCTTCTTGAGACATTTTGTTTCCATAGCTTATATTAGTTTCAGGTTCTTTGTGTAAATGTTGCCAATTTTGACATTTTAATTCGCGACTTTGACGTTTTGAGGGAAACCCCAATTTATTTTTCTTTAAATGCCTATAGCTTTTTTGTCTTTGAACCTCCAGACCTAAATTTTGATAGGTAATTTACGTATAATGACATAAAATCATGTACCAAATTTAGTTGCCCTTACACAACACAAAATTTTCCGAGAAAATCTGGGTCGATTTTCTTGGCTAACGAACTTATCCAAGCCACTTACAAGGGGAAGGTATTCACCAAATTTAATTAAAATCGGCCCATTAGTTTTTGAGTTATCGGTGTGATACAAATATATATATATATATATATATATATATATATATATATATATATATATATATATATATATATATATATATATATATATATATATATATATATATATATATATATATATAATTGAAACTGACCCCGGATATGTGTTCTAGGGGGCATAATTAGCGCCTATTTCAATATTTTTTTTCAAAATTCAAAAGTCGGGGTCTCCTCATTAGTGAATTTTTTTAAAAAAAATGCCCTAGTAATAATTTTAGAAAAAAAAGTTTTAAGTAACAGTTCTAGAAAATTTGTCAATTGAAAAGTTAAGTTATAAGCATTTTATTTCTTAAACAATTATTAACAAAGATATAGGTAAAAAAGTCAATAAATGAATGCTAATAGTCGTATAAGTTGTAAACGGTGAGTGACAAGAAAAAAATTAGTGAACAAAAAAGATGAAAAATGCAATTATCTACAATAAAGGTCATTACCATTTTTGGTCTAAAGTGCATGGTTACGGAGATATAGGTCGAAACGTTTTTCTCAAAATGGCGGCACTTCCGCCCTCCTAATTTGTAAGGATTTTGTGTTTTTACATTCAGTGCGTAATTCTGAACCTATCTATCAAAAAATAACTCCTGTAGTTTAATGCAGAAAAAAAGTATCTATTGCCTGTACTACCATGGCATTTTCCTACTTGCAGGCCAGCATAATCTACCACTATCTGCAAGCCAGAACGATGTAGAGTTGGTGAAGTTGGCTTTCATCCCTCCGAGAGAGCTGATTATCAGTATGCCTAATTGTGCAGAATATCTTGGATATAGTCGCTCAAGTTTGATATTGAAATCACGATATTTATCCTGTTTCTCGGCCTCCTTGATGTTAATATTGCTCTGCTGGAACGGAGAATTCGATCAGGAAGATCTCCCAAATCCAGGATGGCGAGGTCCGGCTTGCTTTCACTAAGTAGGCGTGGTGCTGGGAGGGTATATTTACAGTAGATCTGAGATCTGTCTTGCCATCCACAAGCCTCAATGGCTTGCAGAACATATGGTAATATGTATTATTCATCTAGATCATGAAGAAACTTCAAGTCGGAATACAAAACTTGTGGAGCGACATTATGTCGTGTGCAGTAAAGCGACGTAGCATGATGACAAAATCTGTGTGATCGCTTTAGGATGTGGCTTGCAGGTTCCACAATCGACGTCAACATTTGCTTGGCATATACGACTTTTGTGGACCAGTGTTCACCACTTTATTCTGACATACCACCACATGTTTCCGACCTCAGGCCCGACGACGTTAGAAAGCAAGGGTGTATTTAGGGAAAAGTTGGTGGATCTGTAATCTGTCGCAAGAACATTGCATAATTTTACACATATGTTCTTCCATTCTGTCCTCTAGCATTGAAGGAACCAGATTCAGGAGTTCAAAAAGGTACCGGCCCTACGAGTCATTGTGTAGAGGAACGCATCAGAACCCGCTATTGACATAATCCATCAACGGGTCTTTACTATACAAGGCTTTTTGCGACATTTTCAGGACAATTTTGTTACGGAGACACTCGATGTTTACCAAGCCTCTACCTCCGACGTAGCGTAGGAGATAAAGCCGTTGGAATAATGATTTGGGATGCAAGCTTTGATAAATTTTCAACAGTTTTCTCGTCCGACGATCGATCTCATGAGATTCATCAACATTCTATTTGAGTATGCAAAACAAAAACCGGAGTACTGGATATTGGTAGCAACCACTTTGGTCTTGACCGACAGACAAATTTGCTTTAATGTTTTCGAACGGATTTCCTTTTGGTTGGTGGTTGCATCGGGAGCTAGTGGTGTCTTTTAGGACACGACCTGGATTTGCGGAGAAATAAAAAAAGTAAAAAAGTTGAGCTTTGTATGTGCTTTGCGCCACTGAGCTTACACTCAGTCCATACAGCCCCTCTGACTGGTTTTCCAGATCATAAATTTGGAGTATCTCTTTTCTCTGCTCTTGTGTCTACCTGTGGTGCCTTGGTGGCGAGATTCACCTACTAGTTCTAACTATTTGTAAGTTGTTCCAGAAGCTTTATTAACCAGCAGCATTCGAAAATAATGTTTCGGAGACATTTTCGATGGTGTTCTCGTGAGTAGCTAATGAATGGCCTTGGCCTTGACGAGATCCCAGCAATTGTTCTCAAAAAATACGCACCAGAACATGCTCCTGTCCTGACTCGTCTGCTTGAGACATCTTACAATAGAGGCATATTCCCTAGTAACTGGAAAACTGCTCGAGTACAACCCGTCCTCAAGGAACGATCCAAAGCGCTTCCTACAAACTACAGGCCTATTTCTCTCCTTTCAGTCATCTCTTAAGTGATGGAAAAGTATATAAACACCGATTAATAAAATTTCTTGAAAACACAGTCTAATCCACGATAGGCAGTATGGATTCCGTCAGCGCAGATCAACTGCCGACCTCCTTTCCTTTGTCACCCATTCTTGGAGCAAGTTTATGGAACTACACGGTGAATCGCAGATCGTCGCTCTACACATATCCAAAGCATTCGACCAGGTCTGGCACGCAGCGCTGCTTAATAAACTTCCGGCCTATGGCCTACCACCAACACTCTGTACCTGGACAGAAAATTTCCTCTTCAACCAGAGAGGCCACGACCTGTTGTCGTTGATGGCCATTCCTCTAAGCTGTATCCAATTAATGCAGGAGTCCCTTAAGGTTCAGCTTTAGCCCATACTTTGTTGCTTCTCCACATCAATGACCTCCTCTCTAGCACATCCAACCCAGTTCACAGTTACGCGGATGACGGCACCCTCCACTCCAATATGCAACATTCTAAGCCTGTGTTTTTATCCCAATTAGATGAGGATCGCAAACTCATCGAGGGTTCTGTCTATGTGGATCTCCAAAAAATATTAGACTGGGGAAGTAGAAATCTTGTACAATTCAACTCCACCAAATCTTAGTCTTGCTTTCTATCTCATAAGAGATACGCCAGCCCTAGACCCATCACAATGAACAACCAAGTTATTCAAAGTAATGAGTCCTTTTCACTTGTTGGCATTTCTGTGGATCGAAATCTCAACCGGCACCAAAATGTCACATCAATTGCAGAAGCGGCTGCTAAGAAATTACGTTTCCTCTTCCGGACTCGCAAATACTTTTCACCAGCTAATCTCTATACCTTATGTACTTTACAAATAAGGCCAAACCTCGAATACTGCTCCCACATCTGGGGTGCCGCTGCCGCTTCAACACTCGCTATCCTGGACTCCATTCAGAAGAGAGCTATACGTCTCATCGGTGACCCTACCCTCACCCAAAGGCTGCCACCCTAGCCCACCGACGTGCCGTTGGTGACCTCTCTCTCTTTTATAGATATGTGCACGGGCACTGCTCAGAGGAGCTTTCTTCCATAGTTCCTCCACCTGCTGCCCCCAACAGATCTACCACGGGAACAGAGCGAATGCACCCTTTTACCGTCCAGATCACCACACATAGAGCATCTTGCTTTGCCCGCTCTTTTGTCCCGAGGACTTTCAAGTTGTGTAATTCCTTGCCGGCGCATGTTTTTTGCTTCTCCTCCAAACCTCCAGAATTAACAAGTTGCCTCTTTCCTCCTTGTCGACACCCACGGTACGATAGTATTTAGGCTGTGAGCCCTCGTGGTGTGTTGTTGAAATAAAAAAAAGAATGAACAATCGCCCACTGCAGAGCCCCGCAGTACCGTAGGACACCTGGCATAGAGACATATTTCATTTATGCCACTCAACACAATCGATTTCCACCTCGAGCTTAGCAGACTTTTTAGATATTTACTCAACCATGCTAGAGTGGCGACGCAACTCACCAAGCAAATCTCACTTTGCCCCGCTGCCGTTGTTATTTCTATTATTATTAGTATCATCAGCGTTATTATTATCTATTGCAATAAAAAGTGCGTCATCTAGTATACATTCCTAATAAGAAAGGTAGCTACTTCATGGAAAACGACTAAGAAGCCAGATCAAGTGATTTTGCGGCAGGATGGTGCACCTACCACTACTGATACTCAACATTTAAAAAGTGGCAATTGAAAAATGTAATTGACATTAATTACGTCAAACCTGTTCTCATAAATTTGCTTCGCCAGGTTTTCGTATTTTTGCCTCTCTATCTTAAAATGTTTGAAAACTTTCCCAAGCGATGAAGCTGCTCTTCAAATACGAAGGTTTTACAATTCTCCAACCATTGTAATTCCTAAAGAAAGTATCGTTAGGCTCCAAATGTTGGGTTAGTCGTGATCAATGTAGAGGAAGCACTGTAAAGTAAGTACTGCCAATGTTTATCTTAGGGGACCGCGCGCACGTGGGTTTATGTGTGTGTTTTGCTTCTATAATGCCTGCCCACCTCGCGATTATGGCCTCTCACCGACTACAGGGAGCAGTTTCAGTCCAGCAAACTGCGAAGACTGCAGAACCTCTATGTCTTGTGAACAGGATAAAGATATTTAACGTGCACAACATTGCATGATACACGGGACCTACAGATTAACTCCCCCTCCGAGGGCAAAACATGCAGGCGTTCAACTTCTAAGACACAATTTATCTTAGTAGTTGATATTTTTCAGTGTGTGCTGAATAGATTATGCCGAAGTTCCAACCACTGCGCTGAGACCGTGTTTTTTATATCAATAAATAAAAGCAACGTTTTATATAATATGTAATTCCAAGCTAACCACATATTATTGACAAGGTAATAATACACTTGCTGCCTTTTCGTTCCGAACACGTTCAAATTTACTTTACACATAAATTGAGTTTACAAAGGAAAAAGGTAATCCATATAATTTTTTAATTTTGTTCCAGCTCATGTAAGCGTACCTCCACTAATTTAATTGAATTTGTAGCGTAGGATCGCCGGTGTTTACTTTTGTGCAAATTAAAATGTTGTGGCTACAAAAATTAACTCTGATGTAATTTGTAAATATAAGGATGAAGTCATTATTTGTTTTTCAGCGAACTTGATTTCGCAAGTTAAATATGGTATGTACCCAATTGTTATATTGTATTTGTATGAACATACATTTACGATGAATAAAATGCATTTAATTATGTTAGCCATGGCTAATAGGCAATTAAAAAAGATAACCTAATTTTATTAGGGAATTTTCAAAAAGAAAATTTCGCTTATAGAGAGGTAAGGATTTTAAAACTTTTGAAAATATTTTTACATGAGCGAAAGTGGTATTTGAAGCTTCTACGCCATCTAGGGATTTCCAGTTTGTTTCAGTACCCTTGAGATTTCTTTATGGAGGGTAAGTTCTTTGGATAGTTCCGAAAATTCAGTTTTTCAATGAAGTTGCAAATTTTCGTTTTGAAAATGCTATATCTTTGAAACTCGTCAATTTATTTTTACGTAATTTAACTCACATACTGCCATCAAAATACAGAGGCAATGTTCTAAAATTCAGGTTTGTTAAATAATTGTAATCCAATTTCCCCAAATAAATTTAACAGGATTTGTAAAACGCGGTGAATTATATTCCTTGTTGTTAAAAAAATTACATTAATGTGCTGTATAAAGTTAAATAGAATAACCAAAGATGGATATACTCAGTTATCCAGTCATTAGTCTTTTTAGCGAACAGGATGTCACACAAATTGACTTTTCATAGTTAATTGGCAGAGAAAATTCAGATGCTTTGGAATGAATGGTTTATAAAATCAGCTTAAATTCAAGACGTGTGTGCGTGTGCGTGTGCACGCGTGAATGTGTAGGTGTGTATGTGTGCGTTACCCAGTCCAGCTAATGACTTGAGAATACATACGTTTACCTTTAATATGAAGCCACAACAACGCATAGTTGTTCATAGTTATATACAGTTGATACAAGAAGTTGTCATTTTCTTGATATTCTCATATAGTTTACACATGAAGTTACCATTTTCTTAATATATATTTACATTTCATACACATAATTTATGTCACAATGTTGTTAATAGTTGCCATTTTCTTGATATATATATATATATATATATATATATATATATATATATATATATATATATATATATATATATATATATAGATATATTAACATTCATACACATAACTTATGGCGACCGATGCCAAAATGTTGTCATTTTCTTGATATATCTTCACACTCATACACAGAACTTATGGCAACCGATGCCACAATGTTGTTGTATTCACGCTTGTTCATCTCTAAATATTTTACCAACCAGCGAGTGTATAGATGATCTAAAGATATTTCTAGCATTATAACGTCAAACTTAGTATACTAAAACTCAGATCGTTTGAGTCGCCATTTGTTGGTACATTGCAGGGTTGCCATAACCATTGCAATACGTGTATGTGTGTGTGTGTGTGTGTGTATGTGTGTGTTATGAAAATTGGCTACTGTAGCGCACTTGATGCATCTGACCGTTTTATTTAACATTTGACAATCACTAACTTGATTCTTGATTCATCAGACTTATTTATATATCACATTATTTTGTCTCTTTTGCACTAGAAATGCCTTTTAATTAGTCAATACTTTTAAACGTTTAGGCCTATAAAACTTATATAATAATAATAATAATCTTGGTATAAAAAGCAATGGCAGCGAGAAAATGAGGCTAAACAATCTGCTGTATATGGATGATCTTAAACTGATGGCCTCCACAAAGAACCACCTGGAACAACTCCTTAAAATCGTGGGTTTTCCAGAGATATTGACATGCAATTTGGGCTTGACAAATATCGCATCTTATGTATAGTCATGGGAAAGATACAACCAGGTGTATCTGAAATGCAAAACGGCCAGCAAATTGCCTAGATGGATGTGGAAGAGTGTTATAAATACCTGGAAATACAGCAAGCGAGGAAAATAAACCACTCGGTAATGAAGAACGATTTGACAAACGAGTTTACGAAACGAGTAAAGCAGGTAGTGTTATCACATCTTAACGGCAAGAACCTGACTAAAGCTCTTATCACAGATGCATGTTCTGCACTTAGCTATTCATTTGGGATTGTGAACTGGAGTAAAACGGACATCGAAAATCTACAACGAAAGATGCGAACACTCCTAACAAAATCCAAAAAGAATCACCTCCGTAGTGCTATCGAGCAAGTAACCCTACCTAGACATCAAGCTGCAAGAGGAGTGTCGAATATTGGTAAACCGTTAGGCCAGCAGAAATTTAACCTACGTACATATTTCCACCATCGGGCGGAACTATATCGTGCCATATGTGAGGCAGATGATCCAACACCGCTACAATTAAAAGAAAGTAAAATACAAAGTCACCATCGGACTGATCACGATAAGCTGCAATCTTGGATGCAGAAGCTTCTCCATGGGCGACATCTGAATGAGACCTCCCTGGCATATGTCGACAAATTGGAGTCGAACTACTGGTTGGTGTCCGGACAGATGTTTCCAGAGACAGGGGGTTTTTTGCTGGCCATACAAGATCAGGTCAACCAAACAAGAAACCACTTGAAGTATATAGTTGGAGATAATTCGGTCCAAGATGACATATGTAGATTTGGGTGTCGGTCATCAGATACTATTCAGCACGTCACCGGAGGACTTCAAGTGTTAGCTGCAACAGAGCATGAAAAGAGGCACGAGGCAGTTGCGAAAATACTTCATCAAGATTTGGTTCCAAAACTAGAACTTTTAAATCTTAGTAAAGTGCCCTACTATAGATACATTCCTGAGTGTGTTCTAGACCACTCAGGATGGAGGCTGTACTGGGATCACACAGTGCTCCCAGACCAGCGAGTTGCCCACAACAGGCCAGATATAATAATAGTGGATAAGTCCTGTCACCATGTGATGCTGACTGATGTGGACATTCTGAATACTAGTAATCTAGAAGATAATTAAGTACAGATACCTCGAGATACAAGTAAATATGCAAACATATTTGAGAAGCCAAATCACCACAACACATTTAAAAAACCTGACGATCGTTTCACTAACCAAGTTAACGTCATCAGAGGGTGACCGCTGATAACGTTAACTTGGTGATTAAAACGATAGTCAGGTTTTTTTAATGTGTTGTGGTGATTTTGGTTCTCAAAGTGTGCTTATCAGTGCTCCTCACAGGTTCCAATCTTCACTTAGTAAGTAAAGAGACAATGAAGGGCAGATAGTGTTCCCGAGTGATTCCATTGGTCATGTTGTCAACTGGTGTGGTTCCTAAGAATCTTCAAGAGAACATTAAAAGACTGGGTCTTGAGAGCATGTTTATAAGGTTAGGCAGAAGGCCGTAATACTTATAACTGCGGAGATTCCTGGTAAATTAGGATGTGTCGCGTTGTCGTTCAGGGTCTGATAAATTGAAAAGGGCTCCATCTAAGGCCAGTCCCTTTGGTATCTGAGATACCTGTGATGAGTGAGTGTTCCCCTGTGAGGGAGTGTGAAAACCCTCCAGGCGAAGGTCGATAATAACAATAATAAAATACGTTTATCGACATAATGCGGCCCTTCGTGTGTTGTATCTTCGACATTTTGTAGGATTACAGAGATGCCTAGACATTATAAGAAAAAAAGTGGAGGGGGGACATTTCTACAAGCGCGTTACCCAATCTGACCGCGAAATAGCGTAAGCTGCCATTAGAGGCGGCATGTCACAGTCGGGGGCGATTAGACGCTTCAATGTATCGCATGGGACTCCTCAAGACAAGTTGAGTGGTCAACACACACGCCCTGCAGATCACCCAATAGTGTCCACACCTGAGCAGAAGCGATTACTCACAAAAACTTTAATGACAGTGAGCGATTGGGGGTTTCCATTCACAAAAGCTGATATCCGTGAATGCGCCAATACCACTTAAAAAAGAACCGTAGTAATGTTAAGAAATTTAAGGATAATGATCCTGGTCGTGATTTTTTGGAACACTTTATTATAATGAACAACCTGAGTGTTCGTTTGGCAGCGAACATAAAACGAACACGTGCAGGGGTCGGACCAAATCAAATTGGCGAGTTTTTGATAACATTAAAGATGTTTTACAAGACCTTGACCTTAGTTTGGTTTTTAACTACGATGAGACCGATGTTCAGGATGACCTTCGTGTCAAGAAAGTCCTAGTTCCACGCCTGAAGAGGATTCAGTAACACTCCAAAGCTTCGGTCAGTATTATGGTATGTGGAAACGCTGCATAAGATTCATTATCACCTATAGTCGTCTACAAGGCAGCCAATTTATGCGAAGGCTGAACACAATGAGGTCCTCCTAGTACTGTCTACAGTCACACACTTAGTGGCTGGTTCGATATGGAGTAATTTGAAAAGTGTTTTTTCCCAACTTTGCTACCTACAATTAATAAAATTGACAATCCTTTGACATTTTAGCTTCCCATTTTTCACCTTTTTAAGTTTAATTTTCCAAGCGGTTTGCGACTTAGAATAGTAAAATATGTCAAAACCTGCCAAAGTGGCCCCGTTTTACGGCCGTCTCTACAAAGGTAACTTGTGTTCAGAATTTTACTAAAATAACTTTGTTATTTTCGAAGATAAAAAAAATACCGGGGAAAATGTTAAATTCAAAGATCATTAGGAGAATAGATTGTCGACAGATGATTTAGGGGCTGACAAATGTGACAGCACCGCCGGGAAAACTTTGTTAGATTTAAAGGCGAAAATGGTTAAAAATGAAAATAGTTAATCCTTCTTTACTGTATGTTATGTAGGTTAGGAGCGGAGCATGAGGATCTGCCCTCGTATTTCCAAATGCCTTCTGTGTGGATATCGATGTAGCAAAACATAATTTAATAGTAGCAAAACATTATATTCTTTTCGGGTAAACTATTATTACATTAATTCCACTTTCGATTTTCATAATTGCTAACACAATTTTATTAATTTATTCAACATGTAATTTAACACATAAGCAGACCAGATTTTATATTCATTTATATTCAGCACGAGGCAAGAAAACTTGCCGCTAGGCGCACAGAAAAAAAATAAGAGTCGCCACCACATATAATCATCAAACGAAAATTGTCCTTGACATCGTTATTTGCTATTCTGTCTGCGACTGAAGCCAGCCAGACCGTAAAGCGATTATGCATTATAAAGCTTGTGCAATTCCCAATAAATCATTTGGGTACTTTCGCTTTTATTGTTACAAGCATCAATTGTTGTCCCAAAGCTGCACCTTCCGTCGTTTGTTTCAAATCTCTTATCTTTTTCAATGGAATCGGTATATGCAGAAAGGGCACATGTAAATATTGTCACAAATTGACAAGTACAGGCAATAGAGGAGCCCGTTACTCTTGTCCATAATGCACTAAACTACAGGATTTTTTTTTGATAGATAGGTTCAGAATTACGTACTGAATGTAAAAACACAAAATCATTACAAATTAGGAGGGCGGAAGTGCTGCCATTTAAAAAAAACCGTTTCGGCCTATATCTCCATAACCGTGCACTTTAGGCCAAAAATGGTAATGACCTTTATTGTAGATAATTGCATTTTTCATCTTGTTTGTTCATTTTTTTTGTATCACTCCCAGTTTACAACTTATACCACTATCAGCATTCATTTATTGACTTTTTTACCTATATATTTGTTAATAATTGTTTAAAAAATAAAATGCTTATAACTCAACTTTTCAATCGACAAATTTCCTACAATTTTTACTAAAAGCTTTTTTTTCTAATATCAATATTTTCAAAATTATCTACAATAAAGATCTTTACCATTTTTGGTCTAAAGTGCACGGTTACGAAGATATAGGTCGAAACGGTTTTTCTCAAAATGGTGGCACTTCCGCCCTCCTAATTTGTAAGGATTTTGTGTTTTTACATTCAGTACGTAATTCTGAACCTATCTATCAAAAAAAAAAAAAAACTCCTGTAGTTTAATGCAAAAAAAAATTCTCTATTGCCTCTACTAGACGTTTCATTATAATTGTGTTTTCTTATGACAGCCGCAATGGTTTGTGCATAAACGGCACATGTCCGCAATTCCTTGATATTATAAATCATAGGTATTTTGCTAGGCGATATGCAGTGACATGTGCCATTTACGGCCAAATGTTAGAATTTCAACTGGTTAGGATGGCTAAGTTTGGCCAGCTGTATTTCACTAGGGTATTAGTTGTTTGTTTGACTGATGAGGGCTACACGTGGTCTTAATTTGTTTGTGATAGTGGAAAAAAATAGTGGAATTGCACCTTGTAGTAAACAAAAAGCAGATCCTTCCAAGTATGCTAGAAATATATAGAAAAAGCCTGGACGCAGCAAGTGCGTTATGGTAGTGAATTTTCATAGAAATGATCTGGCACAAAATATTTTATTATAACTTTTTTTTCTTGTAACATAAAAATCTAAGTTTTGGTGTATAGTTTACTTTTTATATCGTAAACCTACCTACCAAATTTGGTTATCATAGATTTTTTATTTTTTAAGATAAAATTTTTTTTCAAATGAAAACTTACAATTTTTTTGGAAAACCTCTTCAGATTTTTCTGATTAACGAACTTATCAAAGCCATTTACAAAAGGAAGGTACGCGCCAAATTTTATCAAAATCTGCCCATTATTCTTTGAGATAAAAATTTTTTTCAAATGAAAACTCAAAATTTTCCAGGAAAACATTGTCCGATTTTCCTGACTAACAAACTTGTCAAAGAGATTTACAAAAGGAAGGTACGTGCCAAATTTCATTAAAATCGGCTTATTACTTTTTGAGATAAGAATTTTCTTCGAATGAAAACTCAAAATTTTCCCGGAACACCTCGTTCGATTTTCCTGACTAACGAACTTATCCAAGCCATTTACAAAGGAAACGTACATGCCAAATTTTATCAAAATCGGCCCATTATTTTTTGAGTTATCGGTGTGATACACACACACACACACACACACACACACACACACACACACACACACACACACATATATATATATATATATATATATATATATATATATATATATATATATATATATATATATATATATATATATATATATATATATATATATAAACATATAAAAATTGAAAATGACCTCGGATATGGGTTCTAGGGGTCCTAGTTCGCGCTCATTTGCAAAAGTTTTTTCAAAATTCAAAAGTCGGGATCTCCCCATTAGTGAATTTTTTCTACGAAAATTCACTAAAAAGCACGAATGGAAGGAAAATCCTATAGATAGCAACGAAAGAAAGATAGCTGAGAGGAAGATAAGGGAAGTTTTCTGCAGGTGGGTTACCTTGACAGACATATTTTTATGGTAGGTTAGTTGTTCTTTAATTTAGTTGTAGGCTTAAATGCTGTGAGAAGTTTTCTGATAAACACAAATTGGCCATATTTCAACGGTTTGATTATTTGACTTGAAAACAAAGAAGGTATTTTTTACAGGGTCTTTTGCAGATTCTATGTGTAAAATAGCGACGTTCTCGACCTGGCGACAACAAGAAAACCAAATTAAAAAGCTTCAAGTACTATTCGTTTCGGGGGACTTCAAAAATAGAAATCTGGGTTAAAGCATTTTTGTCTTTATATGCTATTACTTATAAGCTCCTCAGAAGGATTAACACCTGGCCATCACAAGGCAAGTCACTAGACGACTTGCGCGGGAAAATGGCAAGTGCTAATGCGTTTTCTGAAGAGGTCAAGCAATGTGTCAGAGAGCATATAAATTTATATCCTGTCAAGCTCAGTCACTACTCGGGAAGTGAAAAATTGTTTAAATAGCCAGCTAAATATTAAAATAATGCATAGACCTTTCCAAGAAAAATATCCATATCAAAAAGTAACTTTTTCTTTCTATCGATCAATCTTTCGTGAAAATTGTAATGTCATTTGGATGATCACAAGTTGATGTATGTGTTACTTGTCAACTAATAAATAACAAACTAAGGGAGAGGAACCTTAACGAAACAGCTAAACGAACGGGCGTGGCGGAACTACTGGTGGATAAAAATAAAAGTAAGAAATTTTAGTCAAAAATAACCAACCACGTTGAAGAACAGACAAATAAAGAAGAAGTTCTGGCATTGCGTTTGATTACATGCAAAATGTCCAACTACCAATGAGTCCTGTTAATGAGTTTTTTTTATTACTAGCAGCTTACGGTATCGGTATTTTGCATCCATAACTCACAAGAAAATGTGAGGAAGATGTTCGTGTATCACGAAGGACAGGCAAAGAAAACAACGAACGAGATTTGCACGTTTATCATGGATTATCTGAATGAATTTCTGAAAAATCACTTTTATAATGATACCTGATGGGGTCAAAATAAAAACCGCACTGTGATAATACTGCTGTTGACACTTACAGATTCTGGTAAATTTTACATAATTTGCCACTTTTTTCCAATTAAAGGGCATTATTTTCTCATCTGAGATAGGGATTTTGCGTTGGCTGAAAATAATTTGCGCAAACATGACAGAATACGTACAGTTTACCAGATCTCTGAGATCATTCTTACCAGCACCAAAAATAACACAAAACTTATAGTCAATGAAGTGGCAACAACTGACATAATAGATTATAACAAGTGGTGAGCCAGAGTTTATAAGAAGAACAGTGTTTCAGAGCAATCAAAAACTCTTTCACGCAATGAAAAAGTTGACTTTCAAATAAGCACCTTTTCCTGCTTAAAGTACATCTCTCAACTAAAAGGTATTGTTTAAGCTTTTCGATTCATTGACGGGTTATTCTCGCATTCTTTTAATTTGTCACAACCTGAAACAAAATGTCCAAATTCGCCAACTAATATGGCGTATCGTTTCGCAAAAGTTCCCATTAAGGCTACACAAATGGAGCAAATCAAAAAATGTGCTGCTTCTGTTGCCAAAAAAACACAAACGTTTTTTATGCTATTTTTCAGTGGCCTACTACCAACATCCTCGACAAGGAATCCAAAGGCTAGGTTTTTTTAAGTACAAATTAATTTTTGTATTTCAGTTGTTTTCTGTATTTGTGTTCTCCCGTAATTAAGCTTAATAGAGTTTTTAGAACAGTGTTTCATGTAATGTATTATTTTTAGAATCCAATAAATTACATACTTTACCTGCTTTCTTAAATACTGATTATTGTTTGTACTTCAGTGTTTTTTGTATTTCACCTGTTCCATACTTAAGTTTAATAAAGTTCTTAGTCCTGTGTTAATTTTTAGAATCCAATAAATAACATACTTGTCAACTCGAAATTAATTTTAAGTTCAAAATTACATGTAGTATACTTTCAATCAACAATACATATAAATTATCACATCTGCTCCCAAAAATTAATCTTAGCTCAAGAAATAAAGTTTTTCTCGATTTTACAAAAGTGCCATTTTCTGACATGTGCTCTTTCGGCATATGCCATATTGATGATTTTAAAGTGAAATAATACTAGTAAAAATTTTACATTTGAATGTAATTACCTCCTCTACTTCACAATGATTATTAACGGTATAAGGTTAAAATTCTTATCATACGTTATGAAGTTAGGTTGTAATTTCCATGTGGTCAAGGTATGTTTATCTGTACATATTAAGTATTAAGTTTACGTATTACTCTTAGTATTAACAACCGGGAAAAATCATCGTTGTTAATTAACTAAATTATTGGGTTTGCTTCCATGAGTCATCTGTAATTAATTCAGACAACATTGTTCAGCCAAAAAGAATGATGTCGTCATAAATGAGTCAATTCTTGGCAAATTATCTGATTGTGCCTGTTGAAAACCATTGTCTCCCATTTTATTACGCACACTTTACAACTAGAAGAAACATAATAAACAAATAAAATTCACCACTATGTTGAGAAACAAGCGACCATACGTCACGACCAATAGCAGAACGTTCGCGATCACATGATAATAATTCGAAATGTTTAGATTTTAAAAATCTTTTTCTCTCAACTGTATATGTTTTTGGGTATTTCCATGTATATAATAATGTTTTTTTTTGGATTAAAGCTTTGACTTTGCGAACTGGCTCACTCAGTCACTGTCAATCTTCAAAATGAACAAGGATGCATCTGACCTTGCTTTTCACAATGGCAAAACCTGTCTTAAGAATGTTAATCTAACAAGCTCTTTAACTTTTTCCTTTTATCTCCCTATACATTTGCTGTTTACTAAAATATATATATTAAAATTAAAACTTACATAGATATCCCCTCACACACATACACGAGCGCATATACACTCATGTATACGCACGTCAACAGGATTTATACGTCCAGTACTTAACACTAGGTGCAGGATAGAAAATGCACATTAGTTCTTCATGTGCACATACACACACATACATATGCATGCACACATCTAAGCTGCAAGCTGCTGTAGGAGAAACACTGCGACACTTTTCACACCAATGGAGCCTGTCATGGTGACTTTTTAACATACTGGGGAGGCTGCGGTCAAAATAGGTTAGACACAAGGAACTTACTTTTATCTCTCTGACTATACATTAATCTGCTAGGTTTATTAAGTATCCCTTAAGACTATATAGTATATTGCCACTAGTACAACATTTATTGGAACAGTCAAATTTTCAGAATATCATGTATTTACTAAGAGCTATATAAACCTAGCTAACTTAGAGTCTTTAACAAAACACATGAAAGCTACCATGACACTTTTATTACAAACAGCTTCATACATAAGTGATGTCACATGAAGTGGAAACGAAACCTTGTATTTTATCAAATTACAAAATAATATTTTTCTTTGTTTATGATGCATAATACAGGAAAAAATCAAATGATTTAAATCAGCTGGGCATAATAATGTTCTACGTAGGAAAAACTATTAGGTAAATGTTAAATTAATGTAATAAAAAATAAATGCAAATTGCCTATTGAAAGTTAATAAAGTGAAAACTAACAAAATGATTTTAATTTTCAGGTTGGAAGTACATACGATACAAAATCTCTTGAATATCACTAATCCATTCAAAATTCTTCAATAGGGAGTTTTATCATGCTTTTTATGTTCAGCGTATTCGGTTACCAGAAACCAAACATATGCACATCGAATGCTGTTTTCAGTTGGTTTCAGTCCGCTTTCAGTAAAATTTCTATTCCTTTCAGTTGTCAATACGTTGCAAAAGTTTGAAGGGAACAATAAAGCTTAGCAAGTCAGGATTCCGTTATTCATCTGCTGGAAACACGCGAGTTGTATGGAAATAGATGGATACACGTCAAATAGTCTCACGCAATCAGTGACGTCATTACACGAATATCTAGATTTGCAGGGATGGTTATGTGCACGATATGCTTTTAGATTGGAAAAATAGATATCACTTTGAAGTATGCTTCATATCAAATATTTCCAGTAAATTAGGGATTAAATTAATCAGTACTTAATTAGATGAGTTATTAGAACCAATAACAGGCTAAAAATATATTGTAAACATCCTTACCTATATCTAGTATTTTAGGTTATATATTATATATATATATATATATATATATATATATATATATATATATATATATATATATATATATATATATATATATATATATATATATATACATAAACGGTCAAAAAACGTGACCCAACAAGCACTTGGAAGGAAAATAACTTTGCTCATTAATCATACCAACTGTAGTGAGGAAACAAAGGAAAGTTTTAAACCATCGGAGAGCCGCCCGCCCAAATTGTAGGGACCACTACGATTCCACAAAGACTAAGCAGACCAGCAGTTAGCACCATAGGATCACCAACCTAGTAGCTTGCTAAATATTTATCAAACACCATGTGAAGAACTCAAAGCACTTCACTGAAATCATCAACAACCTTCAACTGAAACGAGAAGATATTATAGTAAGCGCCGATAATAGACACAGTGGGATTATGGGGAGATACATTTGACTAAAGGACAATTGATTTGTTCAGGCACTGCTTAAGCACTGGCTACTTTGTATGACAAGCGAATTTTTGAGCAGAAAGATGTAGTATCTATGGGTTACCAATAGCTACTATGGATGGCCTACTGAGTCCGGTGGTAGTAAATGTATTCATTAAACATTTTGAAAAATACACTTCGAATTCAAACCCAATTCAAACAAGTTAAAACCATGATGTGACTAAAGACATACAGTATATCAAAAGCCTCCCCATACTGACCGATACCCTCACGAACGATCCAATCATTACCCGAGACACAAGCGAGCAGTAATGCAAACCCTAGTTAAGTGAATATTCGAACATGTATCGATTGGATAAGTTCGTTAGTCAGGAAAATTGAATCAGATTTCCCGGGAAAATCTTGGGTTTTCTTTCGCAAAAAATTTTTATCTCCAAAAAAAAAGGCCATGGTAACCAAATTTGGTAAGTAGGTTCATCTTATAAAAGGTAAACTATATGCCAAAAGTTGGATTTATAGGTTAAAAGAAAAAAGTTATAAGCATGTAATTAAAAAAATGTTTCGTGCCAGATCATGTCTATAAAAATTCACTACCATAACGCACTTGCTGCGTCCAGACTTTTTATATTCTTCTGCAGGTAGTCACTAACGATTTAGGTAGGTTCAACGACACAAAAATTATCATATTTCGTTTGGCGGAAACATCTGAATTTTTTATCTATCGGACGTGCTTCTGCCGGTATTTTTTGTAAAGTAATCTATCAGTAGCCTACCCGTAGGCGGCAGAGCCAGATTCGTACACTTTTTATTATTACTATATTTAGCAATATATATATATATATATATATATATATATATATATATATATATATATATATATATATATATATATATATATATACTTTGGAAGGCGTTTAGCCGTCCTGGTTGTCTTAACATTTTTTATTACTTTTAGATTCTCCTCATCTACGTGGTGATTATTATCCCAAATATGTCGGGCAACGGAAGATCTATCTATCGTACCGTATTCTAATTGTGCTAAATGTTCTTCAAATCTAATTTCAATAGAAATTTTTGTTTGTCCGACGTATTTAATATCACAATCTTTACAACTCATTTTATAAATTCCCGACATTTTGGCCGTACTATCTTTGTCTTTTGGGTTACCTAGCAAGTTTTCTAAAGTATTTTTTTTTCGAAAATGTTAGTTGCCAATTGGCTTTTTTAAAGGCTATCTAAACCTCTCGTGATTCAAGGTTCAAATGGTAAGCTAACAAAGTTTTTTTCGGCTTTCTCTCTTCCAAAAGTCGTTGATTCTCCTAACATTTTCTTTGTTTTATGTTTGTTAATTAACTTCTCCACTGGGCAAGCAGTGTATCCGTTATATTCGGCCACATTCTTAATATACCCTAATTCTTTGGTATATCTATTTTTACTTAAAGGAAAATTAATTAATTTAGACTGGCCATTTTTTGTGCGTACGTATAATGTGAGTCATTCGGACTGTAACTTAGAATGGTGGTTTCCTTCCTATGGACATCGACTACTAAAATGTCTTTATTTTTGATAACTAGTACATCTATAAAGGGTAATTTCTTACTAATTTCTAATTCGTGGGTAAATTTTATAGAATCAAATTTATTGTTTAATTTGACAATAAAATCGTCTATTTTGCACTATGTGAAAACTGGAACATGTGATGAGCACTGATAAGTAAACTTGGAGAACCCAAATCACCGACGATATTTTTGCAGTGTTTGACACAAATATATGGAAGGTTGAAGAATTTACTGAAAACTAAATAGTCAATTTGATTCAATAAAATTTACCCACGAAATAAAAGTTAACTATAAACTTCCTTTTCTAGAGGTACTAGTTATTAAAAATAATGACTCGCTTGAATTCGATGTCTATAGGAAAGAAACCACCACTATAAGTTACATTTCAAACGACTCACATCATAAGTTTGCACAAAAAACGGCTAGTTTAAATTTCTTGGTAAATAGATTGATAAGTTTTACATTAAGTAAAAGTAGATTTAATATAGAATTAAAGTACATAAAAACGTAGCGAAATATAACGGATATTCGGATTGTGTAGTGAAAAAATTAGTTAACAAACACAGAACAACGAAAATGATATCTGAATGCACGACATTCAAGAAAGATAAAATAGAGAAAAAGTTGGTATGCCTACCTTATGAACCACGTATCACAAAGTGTTTGGAAGGTATTTTTAAAAAAGTCGATTTAAAATTAACTTTTTCGACGAAAAGTAATTTAAAAAACTTCTTGGGTAATACGAAAGACAAAGCCAAAGTCACTGAAATGTCGGATATTTATGAGAAAGGTTGCAAAGATTGTAATCCTAAATACGTAGGTCAGACCAAAAGAAACATACCCACCAGATTTCGTGACGATCTCGCTCATTTACGATATGGTACGGCAGACAAATCGTGTGTGGCACAACATATATGGGATAATAATCACCACATTGACAGGGAAAATTTAAAACCTGCAAAAATGTTAGACATCAAACTATGCTTGACATACGTCTATGCGCTTTCATATACATGAAAGCGCATATATTTCCAGATCGATTAAGAACAAAACGTCATTGAAGCGCGCGGCGTTTTGATTTCAAGCCCATTATTTTTACTTTGCATTTGATCAGCTAAACACTCCTAATTTTCAGGTAGAATAATAAAGTAGTTTCAATCATCTCGTCCGGTTTATACTGATACAAGGCACTACGATGTACCCGCGACTTAAAATAACCTTTCGTTTTCTTTTGTTTATCTAAGAAAACAATATGAATACTTGTCTTGTAGAATTTTAGTTAGAATATTCATCCTCTGATGAAGCTAACGTTGTGGGCGAAACGGTCGTTGTGATTTTTTCAAAAAGATGTGCCGTAGTTATTAGTATTTCTCTAGGTTTACTTGTCGGTTCTCATCGCAGGTTCCAGTATTCACATAGCGAATTTCTAGATCAATAAAGAACGTAAGCTTCCTTAAATAACGCGACACTCTTCATTTCAAGCCCATTGTCCTTTAAATTAGATAGAAAGTCATAAATTTTTCAGGTAAACGATTGAAGGTAGGTCGTCTACCTCGTCCGTTCAATAGAGACACAATAGACAAACGATGCGCCTCCGACTACAATTTTACCTTCGGTTTTTTTCGTCTACCTAAGAATTACATAAATCCTGTGGTAGCAGTAATTTAGTTTAGAATTTTTTTATCCTCTAATGAAGGTAACGTTCTTAGAGAAACGCTCGTCACGTCTTATGGTGATTTGGGTTGCCCAAGTGTACTTACTTCTATTCTGCAATTTGAAGAACTAAGTGCTAAGGAAGGAATGCGTCCTACTTAGGAGGGAGTGTTAACATAGACATCCCCTCCAGGAGAAACTGCAAGAGCAACTCAATAATAAAAGAGCACGACGCCTCAGTCTATGCAGACGGCTCTGTAACGCAGGAAGTCTCAAGTGAGGGTATCTATTCGGGGGCGCTTGGCATACAAGGGTCATATAGGCTTAAGAATGACTGTAACGTCCTACAGGCAGCGAAATTCTCAATAAAGAAGGCAGACTAATTGAGGAAAATGACAGAACTCTAGACAATGTCACCGTATATTCGGATGGCAAAGTTGCACTCAAAACTATACCATCGGAACGAGTGAGATCAAAGGGAATGATGAACTGCCAAAAAGCACTGTCCTGGATCAGTAACGCCAAGGTTAGTCTACGCTGGTTGTCCAGCCACAGAAAGTTGGAAGGGAACATAAAAGAAGACGGATTAGCAAAGCTAGGAGCGGAGAAGGATAGTGCGGGGGCAATAGACTCTTTACTGCCACCGATCAACTAGATGCGATAGATGGAATCACCCTAGTGAAACAGGGCAGATCAAAATCGAAACGATTACTGCATAGCCAGAACGCTGTCGGGCAAGATATTACTAGAACTAAATAACTGCTGAAACTCACAAAATAACTGTTATGCGTAGTCACTTAGTTATCACAAGAAACTGTGCCGTTAGGTAAAATTTCAAAGATGAAAAATCACGGATGATGGACACTGGAGGGAATGCAACGAGGAGGAAAAATCCATTAAGCATATGCGGTGCTGTTGCCTAGTTTTCGTAAGCGGTTGCGGCCAAACAATAGGACAAGAGCTTCTAGAGGGACGAGAGGAAGCAGCAGAAGTAGATATTGATAACATGTTGAGCTTTTCACAGAGCTCGAAATACTTCCAGTTAAAGCCTTAACAGAGAGATTATGGGTTAAGTCATATTAATATGGTGTCGCAATGGGCTTCAGGTCTCCGAGTGAAAGGTGACTACACCCTTCAACCTAACTTTATCTAATCTAATGAAGATAAATAAAAATAGGGCTGCGACAATGAATGTAAAGTTGACGGCCAAGAAGCTAAAATATTCACGAATTATCACAGTAGGTGGTAAATTTAGAAAACATCTGAAAAGAGGGATCGCGATGGTGAAGCAATCATTCAAAATACAAAGTACTATTTGAAGTGATAAAGATTTTAACTTGGACACGAGAAAAAAGTTTATCAAGTCGTATGTATCCAGCGTGTTAGAGTACGGGACCGAAACTTGGACTAGGACTAAGTAGGATATATTAATAATACTAATTTTATTTATTTGTATGACAATGATAACAACATATATATATATATATATATATATATATATATATATATATATATATATATATATATATATATATATATGTATCCGTATGATAACTCAAAAACTAATTAACCGATTTAGATGAAACTCGGCAAGTGCCTTTCTTTTATTAATGGCTTGGATGAGTTCGTTGTCCAGGAAAATCGGACGGGGTTTTCCAGGAAAATTTTGAGTTTTCTTTAAAAAAAAAATTTTTTTCCGAAAATTTCGATATAATTTGGTCTACATATTGCTTTGGGAAATACCTAACTATGTGCCAAAATTCAGCTTTCTAGGGTTACAGAAAATTGAGCTATTCGAATTTGAAACATGTTTAAATCATAAGTATGTGGTTGCTGTTGGTTAGTCAATGCTTTTCTTATTGACTCATGAGATTCATTCATCAACCTTCCATTGACTTCTGCCGCTGTTACAGTCCTTTTATTTAGATCTAGAGTTGTAACCACTCATACAAACAGTGTTTTTTAACCACGTGGCTGGGCGACTGACCGAATTCATTCCCAGTTGCTGTTGATTTACTCATATTCTCTTAATATGTTTGAAGATGTGGTGTCTACTTCATTCCAAGTCACTATTAACCGACTATTTATGAAATCAAATAAGTAAATTAAATCGATTGTCATAAACTATGTAGTGTATTAAGACAAGGGAAAAAGAAATAAAACATATATAACTGTGCACATTTTGATTATATTTTAGGGTGCTTGAGAGAGGTATTGTCACAGCATAATATCTTATTAAAGTTCATTTGTAAATAGGTTTAATTTTTATATGTATATATATATATATATATATATATATATATATATATATATATATATATATACTAACGGTCCGAGGCCAAACCAAATTACAACAACAACAACAACATATATATATATATATATATATATATATATATATATATATATATATATATATATATATATATATATATATATATATATATATATATATATATATATATATATATATATATATATATATATATATATATATATATATATATATATATGATAACTCAAAAAATAATTAACCGATTTCGATGAAACTTGGCAAGTGCCTGTCTTTTATTAATGGATTGGATGAGTTCGTTATCCAGAAAAATCAGACGGGGTTTTCCGGAAAAATTTTGAGTTTTCTTTCGAAAAAATTTTTTTCTCCGAAAGTAACAAAGCTGTTTCAATGAAATTTACTATATATGTTGCCTCAACCTTACGACGTACCAAAATTCAACTTTCTAAGTTTAGAGAAAATTGAGTTACTCAAATTTTAAATTTTCTTTCGAAAAAAATTTTTTTCTCCGAAAATTACAAAGTTATTTTAATGAAATTTTGTGGATATCTTGCCTTAGGAAAAACCTTACTACGCATTGAAATTAAACTCTCTAAGTTTATAGAAAATTGAGTTATTTAAATTTGAAGCATTTAATAAAAATTCACTACCATAACGCACTTGCTGCGTCCCGAGTTTTTTTTTTCTGCATAACTTCCAAAGGTTTCAAGTATGTTTCCACAGTGCGACCCCAACCAAATATGCTATATCGAATGAGTGATTCGCCCAAGGCCTGATAAATCATATTTAAACAAGCAAATCCTAACAATTGACTCAACTTTCTTAAACGTGCCGACAGATATCGAAGTATACGCACAATACTCATTATGTGCGCTTCCCATTTTAAATGAGGATCAATGATAACTCCAAAATATCTAGTTGACCTTACAGATCCTATTTCATAGCAATTTTCCTGTAGTTTGAATCTCAGAGAGCTGAACTGAGGTTTTCTGACCTCACTGCAGGAAAACGCAATAAACAATGTCTTCTTTAAATTAATTGTGAGTTCTTTCTTATCGTACCATGTTTTTATCGCCTTGAGGTCTCCTCCAACTCCATATTAAACACTATTCCAAGAATCTCCTGAGTAAGATATAGCTATGTCGTCCACAAAGCTGTATACTTTACATGTAAGTGGAATGTCTAACAAACTGATTATGTATATATTAAAAAGAATGGGAACAAGTACTGTCCTCTGAGGTACACCACACACCACATTGTACGTTGGCTACTTCCACAGGCTTCAATTCTTTTTATTTGATTTCTTTTCAGCAGATAACTCCGAAACCTAGTTCTTCCAATGTTGTCAGCAACTGTTGACGGTTTACAATGTCAAAGATTTTTTTGACATATAGAAACACACAAAGGGGATATTTGTCGGCGTAAAGTGATCTATAAATTACTGTCATCAGATTTTCTATTGCATCTTCAGTTGATACTCCTGCTCAAAAGCTGTACTGCTGAGGAACGGATGCTTATCCAGATAACTAAGCATTCTCTGCTTTATTAAATTTTCTAGGATTTTTGTCAAGTTGGAAATTAGAGATTTTGGAGGACGTTCGTTATATCAATTTTACTGCCTGATTTATAAAGGGCTTTGATTATTGCCAGCTTAAATATAGAAGGCAACACACCAGTTTCAAATATATTATTTGCAGTGAACACTAATGGTTCAAGAATCAACTAAGTAATTAGTTTCAAAACTTCGGATACAATACCATCATTTCCAAGTGTTTTGTTTGATTTCAAGGAAAAAAATAATCTTTCTGATTCCATCCTTCCCTGTTGGCGTCAAGAAAAACGAACTGACCAATATTCTCCTCTAAACAGCCGACCGCTGTACCTTTGGAATACCATCAACCAAAGTACTACCGACCTCCACATAATATTTATTGAAGCATTCGGCAAAATATTTTGGATGTGTTATATCCCTGCCGCCGACGCGTATTTTTTGCACCCCTTTACAGTCTCTCATACAGCACTTGGTATCTTGTCACGAATGGTGTTTTTCAAAAACTTACTTTGTTTAGCCTGCTTTATAAGCTCAGTCAGTTTATTCCTATACCCCCTAAGGCGTTCTTCCCTGTTTCAATACACATACTTGCTATGTTGCTAGTTGCACCAGTTTTCTCTTATTCAATCTCAACCTTTCGGACTTAGTACAAACGTTAGTTTTGACCTCTTCACAAGTTCTTAGGTAGGCAACAATAGGGTAGTGTCCGTTATGGGACACTCCAGAACATAAGCCTAAAATATAAAGAGAACACAACCTTCCGAAATGTGTACATGAAGAAAAACTCGGGACGCAGCAAGTGCGTTATGGTACTGAATTTTTATTAAATGCTTCAAATTTAAATAACTCAATTTTCTATAAACTTAGAGAGTTTAATTTCAATACGTAGTAAGGTTTTTCCTAAGGCAAGATATCCACAAAATTTCATTAAAATAACTTTGTAATTTTCGGAGAAAAAAATTTTTTTCGAAAGAAAATTTAAAATTTGAATAACTCAATTTTCTCTAAACTTAGAAAGTTGAATTTTGGTACGTAGTAAGGTTGAGGCAACATATATAGTAAATTTCATTGAAACAACTTTGTTACTTTCGGAGAAAAAAAATTTTTTCGAAAGAAATCTCAAAATTTTTCCGGAAAACCCCGTCTGATTTTTCTGGATAACGAACTCATCCAAGCCATTAATAAAAGACAGGCACTTGCCAAGTTTCATCGAAATCGGTTAATTATTTTTTTAATTATCATATATATATATATATATATATATATATATATATATATATATATATATATATATATATATAAACATATAAAAATTAAACCTATTTACAAATGAACTTTAATAAGATATTATGCTGTGACAATACCTCTCTCAAGCACCCTAAAATATAATCAAAATGTGCACAGTTATATATGTTTTATTTCTTTTTCCCTTGTCTTAATACACTACATATTTTATGACAATCGATTTAATTTACTTATTTGATTTCATAAATAGTCGGTTAATAGTGACTTGGAATGAAGTAGACACCACATCTTCAAACATATTAAGAGAATATGAGTAAATCAACAGCAACTGGGAATGAATTCGGTCAGTCGCCCAGCCACGTGGTTAAAAAACACTGTTTGTATGAGTGGTTACAACTCTAGCTCTAAATAAAAGGACTGTAACAGCGGCAGAAGCAGAAGTCAATGGAAGGTTTGTGTATTCGGAAAGAAACTATTGACTCTTAATAACAACAATTGACTAAAAACGCTGCGAGATGTAAGGCAAAAATAATTATACTACAGAGGTGATAAATGATAATACATTACAATAGGGTTATATATAATCGTAAATGCTTCCTAAGATTAACAATCAGTGAATTCAGTATTATTGACATTTCTCGGAAACTTACAAATGAATTTCATGAGTCAATAAGAAAAGCATTGACTAACCAACAGCAACCACATACTTATGATTTAAACATAAATGTTTCAAATTTGAATAGCTCAATTTTCTGTAACCCGAGAAAGCTGAATTTTGGCACATAGTTAGGTATTTCCCAAAGCAATATGTAGACCAAATTTTATCGAAATTTTCGGAAAAAAAATTTTTTTTTGAAAGAAAACTCAAAATTTTCCCGGAAAACCCCGTCTGATTTTCCTGGCCAACGAACTCATCCAAGCCATTAATAAAAAAAAGGCACTTGCCGAGTTTCATCTAAATCGGTTAATTATTTTTTGAGTTATCAGACGGATACATATATATATATATATATATATATATATATATATATATATATATATATATATATATATATATATATATATATATATATATATATATATATATATATATATATATATAAGCATATAAAAATTCAAACTGACCCCGGATATGGGTTCTAGGGGTCCTAATTCGCGCTCATTTGAAAGAATTTTTGCAAAGTCTCACCATCGATACCTCTCTATTAGTGAATTTTTTTAATAAAAATTCACTAAAATGACAAGAACACGATACACCACACGATGCCACAGAAAGGCAAATAAAAGTGTGCTTGACGAGGTCAAGGAAGAAAGATTTCTGCTGAAGGAATTTAAAATACGCAAAGCAATTGACTGTTTCCCTGCAAGACGAAAGGGGTAGATCAAGGGCTAAATTTCTAGAAAGAAGGAAATAGACAGACAACGCGGAAAACTTCACAGCTGATGGGCACAACTGAAGTGTGGAAGTTATAATGAAACGAAGGGAGCTACTGGAGACACAGAATGATGGTGACGACGACAGGGCGACATCGTTCTTAGATTGCGCTGATCATGGTAATAACAAGTAAACAAGAAATGCAAAAGGACTTTCCACTTGCACTGTTTGAGATCTAGACGTAACTCTAATTCCTATAGTCTTGTTAAAAATTATTATCAGTTGAAGTATTTTTTAAGTCATACACGATATATCCGTTTGCACAATGTTCCTTTATTCAAATAATTTAATTGTTTTGTAATGCAAATATTTAAACAAATAATAAGAATATATCAATAAGGAAACCTGGCCATGATGAATCATTTTCCATAAACAATAACTGTCCCAGAACCGACTCTCATTATAAATTAACACTTTTAACACGACAAGCGTCGAAACGGTGACATAAAACTTTATATTTGTACGATTTCCATTTGTTTAGATAATAAATTTTTTCGGTTGTGCTATTAGTTCACCATAGATTAATATGACTTCATTTTATCGCGGTTTGTTCTAAAAAGTGTTTCCTTGTTCTTGAATATCGCGCATTAAACTACAGTTAGAGTTAAATCTGAGTAATTTAAAAACGGTTTTATATCATTTATATGTTATTTGATAAAACACAACACTTGAAACTGTTGTACACAATTTTAGGCTGATATAGTTATCGCACGATAAGATACTATACCTAACTTATAAACATATTGGTTATTTTCGTTCTCGTGTGAAGTAATCGCTGGAGTTTTAATTTTGTTCTGAAAATGGAAAGTGATCAAACAAGTGACATTGATGTGTTCAAAGAAGCACTCGCCGATGACGATCCAGAGGTAACTTTTAATTTGCATAATCTATTTACATATTACGTAAGAGTTATATATATACCTAAATTTCGCGTAACTGTAGTTTCCACAATGATGTAAAGATGGCGCATGAGTTATTTAATGAATATGATCCTATTTCCAATATTTTAAGATATGTAGGTACTTATATAAGTATAATTTGTAGGTTACGTGTAATTTAAATTTAGTTTTTATTAGAGGATACATAAAACCAAATTTTAACGTGTGATTCTGAATAGCATGTCGAAATAGAAATAAACCTACCAATTAAACTATTGATCTTTAGAACAACATTGTATTACATTTAGAAAGAAAGCAGTTGTAATTTTAACGCTTTTGTATGTCTATCTGTAGCTTTGTTTTTATTTGACGTATGGTTTTTAAGTAATATTGGAGGTGAATGTAAATAAAAATTTATTTCGTTCATTGTCGATTGCTCTAATTTTGTGAAATTGTTCCATTCTAAATGCAAACCTAGACACTTTTTTTCTGCTTCATCTCTGCGACCGGTTTCGCCTTTAACAGCAACGTCATACCGAATAAAACATTTCGTTGCGGTTTGTATGGCTAAAACGAAATTTTTAAAGAAAGTAAAATTAGTCGTGAGCAATTCCAAATGCAAAACTTTTGACTTAGTCGACTCACTAGGCCAACAAGGCTGCCGTTTATAATTTATAAGTTTTTATTTTTTAATGTAGTTTAATATTAACGATTTTGCGTAGAAAAAAACACAGGTTTTTTCTTTGCTAAAGCGAGTTCCATTTTTCGGCCTTGTGTTCTAGGGCTTCAACAGGAGCCTAAAAAATTACAGTTCTATGATAAAATTAAGTAATAAAGACATCAAAAACAATTCACCGACATCTGAACAAAATGCAAGCAGGAGAGGATGCAACAGCAGCAGGTGTATACTATATATATATATATATATATATATATATATATATATATATATATATATATATATATATATATATATATATATATATATATATATACAAATAAAAACATATCCAATTATTTTGGAAAAGGTTCCAAATTCCATTTAATAACAGCTGCTCTGTTAAAATAATATACAAGATTATGAACAGAAAAGAGTACACGTTAGAGCTTCATTTAACTTATTCAAATAATAGAGATAAAAAGGGTAACAAATACGTTTCGATTACTTATTTTGGAAATATTTTAGAAAACATGTCAGAATTTTTAAATAACCTTAGCGCTCCCATTCCTAGCGCGGCTAGATCAGTAAGGCCAGAAACTGGGGCAACAGTGGTTTTATTGATACACTGATAGAAAAGAATATTATGTTTTATGAGAATTTTTGTTATTTAACCGCACTAAAATTTGATGACCCTGTATGAGAATAACTCGTAGATTCCAAAAAAATATAGGTTCCCTTTTTAAAATATAGAAACGTGGGTGTTACCAATATTGCAATTTAAGCTGTCGAAAAATGTCAAGGTTACACAAATGTCTAAAAAAAAATGTTTCTATCTCGATGTAAACTTGAGATATATGCATTTAAAAAAATGGTCTGCTTTGTCAGATGACGTATAGAACATGACTAAAGACTTTTTCATTAAAAAAAGTGTTTCTCTAATATCATAGACTAAAGAATAGTTATATTGGATTAAGAGACCGAGAATTGTCAAACTATTAAAACTACAAAATTTTAATTTAAAGTTTTGTACCCAAAAAGGCTTAGAAACCTATTATAGTGTGTAGACTTACTCCACGGTTACATTACTTGCCGTATAGGGATATTTGACACTTTTTTCTGGAAATTTTCAAACTAACGTATGTATTCAATAACCTAAGTATGTCTGACGACTTCTGGGTATAAATATAAGTTTATCCTTAGAGGTCGAACCAAATTTATTCATAGAGCTACATATTTTTTTTATTCGGTTTTTTTTAATATATTTTTTTCAAAACAAGGGTTTACAGGATAATCAAACTAAAAATGAAATAATTTCCTTAGAACATACGTTGAGTCTGCAAGTCTAAACCAACCGCAAAGCGAGAAACAAACGTTTGTTTTGTCGCACATACACATCAATGTTAGTCACTTTTAAGCAAAGATTCTGGAAGTGATGCGTTGTATAAAAACAAATATTACACGAAATATATTTAAAAAGGTCTCGAATTTCTGTTTTATCTGTTACTCTTGTTTATTTAAATAATATATTTGCAGATATATTTGAAAAAGTAGCGAGAAATGTCACGTGTGATGACTTTAGACTGAATATTCTGAAGAGAATAGGATTTATATATATATATATATATATATATATATATATATATATATATATATATATATATATATACAGTGAGCGGCCAAATTATGGAACAAATTCATCAAAATTTGAGTGACTTGTGTTTCAACAAAATGTTAACACGTCAACTGTAGTTTCCAAAAATGTACATTTTTACATCAAATTGAAGTTTCTCCCACTCATGCTTTTCACATACGACGTCATCGATTTTTTTAATGACAATCCCTTTTTTGATTTTGATGGATCATTGAATTGTCTACATGGTACCATCAAAATTTTGATACCTCACATTGTTAAATTTTCGAATGAGTCATTTAAAGATGGTAAAACAAACACTATTCATAAGAACAATCAAAAAATAAAGGGTCTTATTCAACAATGTACAGTATTGTTTCCTTTAAATATATGGTTAAAATGCAATCCAGCACCTTTTTGACAAAAAGGAAATCTGCGGCCACATTCCTCTTGTAGACTCATTTCATACCTAATTCGATTTTTCAAATCTTCTAGCTTATTTGGTTTACGATGGATAACATGGAGATTCTCATCCACACTTATTGAAACATCAAGTTTTACGTCTTCATCAATTTTCTTAGAACGCCCTGCATTTCGCATGTGGTTGACATGTCCAGTTTCTCTGAATTTCTTCTCGATTTTACCCACAGTGTACTCTGTGCACAAACTGGACCAACTAAAAGGCCAGCTGAGAGTTGCAGACTGATCGGTTGTTGCAGGTACTCGGGAAATTGATGTTGCTTACGGTCTGTTTTCTAGGATCGTAACGACAGCTATGAATTATGTTTGCCCGAAGAGACTGTGCAAAAAACACACTAGAGGACTAACTGGATCACAAATGAATAAAGAAATAAAATCGGAATTAAAAGACAATTGTATGAGGGTATGCTGGATGGAAAAATTGAAAATAGCTTTTACATAAACTATTGTAACATTGTTAAAAAGCAGATACAAGAAACTAAGAAACAGAAAAATGGAGAATATATTATGTCACCTACAAATAAAGTGAAAGCTGCGCGGAATGTCGTCAGAAACTATACTGGAACAAAGTATAGGGCACATTTTAACATTGATTATCTAAATATGGAGGAAATGCTGAAACTAATCTCATTTTACGTGAGGCAGCATATTGTTGATGTATGTAATGGTTATGGTGGTGGGACAGACGGGGGGAGCAACGACTACCAATATTTGTTGACAAATCACTCTTTCTTTTACCGGCCACAGAGGCAAAAATTTATAACATAATAATGGAACTAAAAGCCACAAACTCCACAGGCGTTGACGAGATTCCTGTAAGCGTGATCAAACATTGTGCCGACGAATTGCCGGAGCCTCTTGCATATCTGGTAAATTTGTGTTTGGAGTCTGGTAGTTTCCCATGTGAGCTCAAGTTATCGATTGTTATTCTACTGTACAATCATGGGGACAAAGAATTGCTTGCTAATTACCGCCCCCTGTCACTACTACCGAATATGTCAAAATATATATATATATATATATATATATATATATATATATATATATATATATATATATATATATATATATATATATATATATATATATATATATATATATATATATATATATACACAGGAGGATCTGTACTTTTCTAGTGGATAATGATTTACTAAGTAGTGTGCAGAGTGGCTTTGTGAGGGGCAGATCTACAGCGCGTGCTAGCTGTATACCAATTTGCAAAAAATATCACTGATGGTATAAGTGAGTGCAAGGATGTGACGAGCATATTCAGGGACATATCAAAGGCCTTCGATCTCGTTAATTATGACATATTATACTGCAAGTTAGAGTAGCTGGGTATGAGAGGAACACCTTTGACGTTTATTAGATCTTACCTTACACAGAGAAATCAAAGAATTAAATACATCGATCCTGAAAGCGGCAGCGAAGTGTGTTTACAATAACTTCAAATAAAACGCGGAGTACCGCAGGGATCAATTCTTGGTCCATCGGTATTTCTCATTTACATCAATGATTTACCTGAAATATCTGAGGAATGTCATACAACCCTATATGCGGATAACTCAGCCGTTGTTCTTAAGGTGGCCAAAGAACAACACAAACAGTAGTCTTTTAGCCGTCGTTTAAGTATTTTTCATCCCTGGTTTAACAGAAACGGTATGAAGCTGAATGTCGATAAGAGCCACCTTGTTTCAATTGGTTACTTGGTTGGTGAACCACGTAGTTACTTGTATGGAGCGGAGGCTTTGAGGACATCAAAGAATGTAAAATTCTTGGGTCTTGTACTCCACAGTCAACTAAAATGGAAAGCACATATTGAACTTTTATCATCGAAAGTTAGCTTATTCAGTTATGCTCTAAGCATGATATCAACATTGGTTAATCTGAAGGCATCTATATCTGCTTATCTCTAATACGTCCATTCTCGCCTTAGCTATGGAATTATCTTTTGAGGTGCATCTGTCGAAGTGTCCAGAATCATCATTTTGCAAAAGGCTTGCTTGCGTGGAATTTATGATATGAAATCGCTGGAATCATGCAGAAGAATATTCAAAGTTCATGGTATTCTGACTGTTCCTAGTTTTTATATATTTGAAACTGCGCGTTTTGTCAGGGAAAACCAGGATATTTTGAGTGAGTGTCGGGTTAATTATAGCTATCCAACTAGATGCGCTCTAAATGAGCAGTATACGTTACCACAAGCAACTAGTACAATGGTGCATATAAGTGTCGTAGACTCGCTAAGAATCTTCAATAGATTGCCTATCAATTTTAGACGACTACCATCAAAACAGTTTAAAATTAGACTAAAATAGTTCCCGTGCGAGTCAATTTTCTACGATGTAAAAGAGTTCCTAGACTGTAGTTTTGCAAGCGATCTTTGCTGAGGCAGGTTATGTTCCTTTTTCTGGACTTGCTTTGTGTTGTCTGCTGTATGATTTTTTCATATATGGTTATATGCACCTTGTATTGTATCGTTTTTGTAGATTTTAGATGTTTTGTGATTTAATTTTATCCCTTAATCTAATATTATATGATTGCATTGATTTGTTGATTATGTATCCATTTGTGGCCTGTTGTGGTGTTTCTGTTTTTAGTGAATTTTCTTTAAAAAAATTCACTAATGAGGAGATCCCGACTTTTGAATTTTGAAAAAATTTCTTCAAATGAGCGCTAATTAGGCCCCCCAGAAAACATATCCGGGGTCAGTCAATTTTTATATGTTTATATATATATATATATATATATATATATATATATATATATATATATATATATATATTTATATATATATATATATATATATATATATATATATATATATATATATATATATATATATATATATGTATCACACCGATAACTCAAAAAATAATGGGCCGATTTTGATCAAATTTGGTGAAAAAATTCCTTTTGAAAATGGCTTGGACGAGTTCGTTAGCCAGGAAAATCTGCGCAGGTTTTCCAGGAAAATTTTGTGTTTTCTTTTGAAAAAAATGGAATTAACAAAGTAAAGGCAACCAAATTTGGTACGCAGCTTTAAATCCTTATAAGTAAGTTACCTACCAAAATTTCGCAATGTAGGTCAAAAGACAAAAAAGTTATAGGCATTTAAAGAAAAATAAATTGAGGTTTTCCTCAAAACGTCAAAGTGGCGATTTAAAATGTCAAAATTGGCAACATTTAGGCAAATAACTTAAATCTAATACGGGCTATAGAAATAAAATGTCTCAAGAAGGATGTTTTACAAACCCTAAAGTCTTAGTTTCAACCGTCATTGTCCTTCATTTTACTAAAATATTTGTAGAAAATTCATTTCAAATAGACCCTTTCTCTGATGCTTGGCAGTAGCCTTAGCTATAGAGTTTATCGTTTAATGGTATATAATTTTTGTCGTTTTCGTAAAAAATCAATAAAGCTCAATATATCCGTTATTATATAAGATATGAAGAAAATTTGTATATATTAATTATAGGGTGTCTTGAGCTACATCTTAAAATAATATTTCTACAATCACAGGGTGGCCCATAAGTCGTTGGTGATACAAATTTCCTTTTTTTTTTAATCAAACACGCCTTATGTTATTGCATTTTTGCATTTTCCATCGAAATATAATGCATGTTTGTAAGAAAAGAGATTCTGGACGCAGCAAGTGCGTTATGGTAGCGAATTTTGATCAAATGTTTCATATTTGAACAGCTCAATTTGCTATTAACCTATAAGGTTGACCAAGAAACGTGTTTTTTCGGGAACATTTTAAGTTAACTTTTGGAAATTTTTGTACGTTTTCACACAATAAAGTTATTTTAATGGAACATGGCACATTGTTTTTACTATATAGGTTATATTGGTAACCAAATTTGATGCCTGCTTTCTTAAAAAAAACACACATATTTGTTATTAAAAAGATTTTTATGAAAATTCACTACCATAACGCACTTGCTGCGTCCCGAGTTTTTTATGTGGTTTTTGCTGTGACGTGCTCTATGCACTTGATTATGTATTATGGTGAGCGAATAAAGTATATATATATATATATATATATATATATATATATATATATATATATATATATATATATATATATATATATATATATATATATATATATGTATATATATATATATATATATATATATACATAAATATATATATATATATATATATATATATATATATATATATATATATATATATATATATATATATATATATATATCTAAATTATTTAGTAATAATCAAGGTTCACATATTTCCTAATGCCCACATTAGTGCATTTTTAATGAATTTTCGTGTAATAAAATAAGAAATTATAAATTGATAAACAAAATATGCATAAAGAAAAGTTTTCATGATGTGAAAGTCTGAACCTGTCAGATATAACGCAGAGAGATTTTGTTAGAGCGTAAAAGCAAAATCATCAATTTTTTTTTCAAATAACTTTTCAATAATCTAACAGGTCTTGATTTCTTAACCAATTTAAATTGAGCACAACATTTGCTAAAAAATTCCCCATTCAACCTATCTTCTAAGTGTTACGGATTCTAAGATAGCAATGGTGAGCATCACTAAGTGAATATTGGAACCTGTGATGCACTGATAAATACACTTGGAGAACCAAAAACATCACAACACATCTTTTTAAAAACCTGAAAATCGTTTCACTAACAAAGTTAGCGTCATCAGAGGATGAAAACTTCTTCTAAGACGTATTGTGGTGATTTGGTTTTTTTGGGTGTAGGTATTTATTAGGTGAGCCTCGAATTTGGAACACACGGTAGATATGAGAATAACTGTAACCTAAGATTTAGAACTATTTTGATTGGTCTTAAGTCTGCATGTTAAACGTTAAAAAAATCCTAAATTCTGTTTTGTAGGTTCAGATGGCCGCAATAAATAGTTTGCCAGCAATGGCCCTATCTCTGGATGAAGAAAAGACCAGGAATCTCCTGTTGCCGTATTTACTCCAATGTGTCACAGAAATCAATGATGAAATGCAAATCAACACTGCTGAACAATTAAAGAGATTCGTTCCACTGGTAGGAGGTTGTCAATATGTCGATTTGATACTACAGATATTGGTAAAGATATGCATTACAGATGAAACTCTGGTTAGGGAGAAGGCAGTAGAAGCCATTAACAAGATTGCTGAAGATCTAGATAGCGTCCATTGTGAAAATCTCATAATACCGTTGATACATGATCTGTCTCTAGGTGAATGGTTTACGAATAAGTGTTCTGCTACTGCTTTGTTCTCGGTAAGAAGTTTTATCATCTAAATGTCATAAACGTTCTAACTATCAACTGAAGTACTAGTATATTTTCAGATCTTTTAAGCATTATATATGTAAAGTGTATATATATATATATATATATATATATATATATATATATATATATATATATATATATATATATATATATATATATATATATACATATATATATATATATATATATATATATATATATATATATATATATATATATATATATATATATACAGGGTGGCGCATTGAAAACGAAACAGACCAATTTGCGTCCAGAGAATTTTTTTTAAGAAACGCTAAATAACATCAATTTTAGTATTGAGGGGGGCATGTTTTGACATAAAACTCAACTTTGTCACATCAACCCCTTAAGGGTGGTGATAGCAACCCTTATATTTTAAATAGGGAACATGGGTCGAGTGTTACATCATTTGACAGCTCCTTCTTTTCTGAATTTAGCACACTAATTTTTTTGGAAGTTTTATCAACTCGCTTAAAAATTATTCACAGTTGGAGTTGCAAGAACGTATTTCATTCATTGTGATAAGAAATGCACTAATTAGTGAATTTTTTGTTTAAAAAAACTAAAAAACAAAACCAAACGTTCAAAAATGTTTATTCAGTTAAGTATGTGTTGACCACCAGCTTCCATACAACAGTACAAATTTTGTTCAAAACGAGCTCTGACATTCTGGAGCATTTGTGGAGTTATTAGACAGCATTCTTCAACAATGCGTCGTCGTAATTCTTTCAGAGACTCCGGTTCTGTTGCGAAAATTCTACTCTTTAAATGGCCCCATAGAAATAAGTCTAAAGGAGTTAAATCCGGTGATCTAGGGGGGCACTCAATAGCACCTCTACGCCCAATCCATTGCTCTGGAAACTCTCTGTTCAAAAACTCCCTAACACGTTGTGAAAAATGCGGAGGAGCTCCATCTTGTTGAAACACTAATTGATTTTCTTAAAAGCGATCATCATTTTCAACAATGTCACTTAATAGAGAGTAAACGATATCTTCTAGTAACTCCAAATACGTTTCGCCACTCAAATTGCCATCAAGAAAAATTAGTGCCAATTAAATGCCAGTCCAGACATTCAATTTCTGTGGAGTTTGAGTGTGGACTTCGTGAACATTTCTTGAATTATTATCTGCCCAATAACGACAATTATGACGATTGACTGTAGAGTTTAATAAAAACGTACACTCGTCTGAAAAACAGATATTGAACAGAAAGTTCCCGTTATCAGCTATTCGTGCATTCATAACTTCACAAAACTCCAGCCGCCGATCAAAATGATCTTCATTCACTTGTACAAGATGAATTTTATACGGGTGAAATTTATGATGCTTCAATTTTCGGTGAATAGTTCTTCTTTTGATGTTTGAAACAGTGGCCAATTTTCTCGTGCTCAAAGTTGGGTCTGCAGCAATTTGTCCTAAAACTTCAGTCTCAGTAGTCTCATTTCTAACCGGAAATTCACGATCAGGATCCCGTTTTTTTGTTGGCTACTGAACCACTTTGTCGAAACTTTGCAACTAACTCCAAAATGTATTTTCTGTTAACATGTCTGTTCGGATGTCGTTCATTAAACAAATTTGCGGTACGGTTGGCACAGTCATCGTTTTTGAAAAAAATAATAATTATTTCAACTATTTCTTCTACCGAATACATCATTGTGAAATTAATTTTCGGTAGTACTATCAAGTATCAAACCGACCGATAAACTGAAATAATAAACCGCATTTCTCTCATTCCGATAAGAAATGTTATGATAGTCATTTTTTTGTTTACAAACCAACAAAACATTGACTATCAGCACATTTCTTATCGGAATGAGTGAAATGCCTTTTTGCATCTTCAGCTGTGAATAGTTTTTAAACGAGTTGATAAAACTTCCAAAAAAATTAGTGTGCTGAATTCAGAAAAGAAAGAGCTTTCAAATGATGTAACACTCGACCCATGTTCCCTATTTAAAATATAAGGGTTGTTATCGCCACCCTTAAGGGTTGTTATTACCACTCTTAAGGGTTGATGTGACAAAGTTCAGTTTTATGTCAAAACATGTCCCCCTCAATATTCAGCGTTTCTTAAAAAAAATTTCTCTGGACGCAAATCGGTCTGTTTCGTTTTCAATGCGCCACCCCATATATATATATATATATATATATATATATATATATATATATATATATATATATATATATATATATATATATATATATAATATATATATATATATATATATATATATAAATATATATATATATATATATATATATATATATATATATATATATATATATATATATAAATATATATATTGTTACAAAGCACTTCAATAGACGTAGGTGCGGTGTTGCAACATCTCCAGAATTAACATCTGGGAATTTTTGCACAATCTGGCAACACCGCCTCCCCACCCCCCTGGGGGTGCCTGGGGTGACCCCCCTCAGGCGAAGTCTCAACCCTCTAGGACCAGAAATAACGAAGTTACCAACTTGTACCCCGTCGGAACGGATAACTAAGGTCTGCACATTCCGAACACCCTGTATACACACCCTGTATGCGCAGAGAACCCTTACACCCTGTATACGCAGAGAGATCTTATATTACGAGAAACACCTCTTGTGTAACATAGGAGTGATGACCACATTTGGATCACCTGTATATACATCCCCCTGTATACATACGGCACCGATCTGTATTCACAGAACCTTCTAGTAAAAGAAGGTCCTGGAACATTCTGGAATAGAATGCTCGAGAACGAACTGGAAGGTGCGACGGCTATATAAAGATGGAAGTAAGCCAGCGGAGGCAGTTCAGTAAGAGAATGTTGGAGTGACTAGAAGAAGCAGTAACTAGTGTGAAGTAGAGACCATAGTTTCAGTATAGTGACTTGTGTGCAGATTAGTAACCAGTGTAAGGCCAGATAAACTAAGTGTTTTGTGAGAGAGACGTTCTAGATCTTTATTGTATCCATATTTAGACAGTAAATTAAGTGTTTTGTGAGAGAGACATTCTAGAACTTTTATTGTATCCATATTTATATAGTAAATAAAGTTGTTTTGTTAAAATTTAAAGTCTCACTTATCCAGAACCCGGAGAAATCGCAACAATTTGATGTCAGAAGTGTGGGATAAGTGAGTGAAGAAGTGGACAACTAAGCTAGCTGTAAATGGTAAACACTAGATCGACTGACTACGACGAGATGGCTGAAATCAAAGAGTTGATGGACTTACTGAAAAAACAACGCGAAGAAGACAAAGAAGAACTCAAGAAGCAACGCGAAGAAGACGAACAACGACGACAAGAAGATAAAAAAGAACTCAAGAAGCAACGTGAAGAAGACAAAGAAGACCTCCGAAGTATGTTCCACAATATGAGAGTCGATGTAAAAGAAGAAATTGAACAGATCAACGAACAAATTGAAAATGTGGACAAGAAAGTAGAAGATGTGGAAAATGCAATAGGAGTGGTGAACAGGAAAGTAGAAAATGTAACAGAGGATTTGAATAAACAATGGGAAGAAGTTGAAGGATTGAAAGAACAAATAAAGATGATGATGAAAGGCACAGACATCAGACATAAAGAACTGACAGAACAGGTGATGGGTCAGACTGATAGAACTCAGCCAAGAGGAGTTACTGGAATGTCTCCAGTTCAAAATCGTCCGGAAGAAGATATGCCAGCCGTGCAGCAGCTTCATGGAACCCTAAAGCCGCCGACTTTTGACGGAGAAACATCGTGGCCCATGTACAGGAGGCAGTTTGAGGCGGCAGCTCTCAGCAATGGGTGGAGCGAACAACAGGCAGCCACTGCTCTAATTCTCTCGCTTCGAGGTAAAGCCCTAGAAATCCTCCAGAACATCCCGGAGTCGAAACAGCAAAACTACTTAACAGTGATACAGGCCCTAGATTTGAGATATGGTAACAAGTACATGAGCCAAGTCTACCAGACACAACTAAAGACAAGGGTCCAGAAGCCAAATGAGACTCTGCAAGAATTTAGTGCCGAAGTGGAGAAACTTGTGCGACTGGCATATCCCCAAGCCCCAGAAGAATTTGTCAACCAGATCACCGTCCAGACCTTCATCGATGGGGTACTTGACAATGAAATGCAACAAGCTTTAAGACTCGGAAGGTTCAAAACACTTACAGACTGCGTAATTTATGGCTTGGAATTTGGAGCAGCGAAGAATGCATCTCAACCTCGCCGCAACAGGCTGTGCGAAGTGAAGGAGATAGAGGACTTTGCAGACACGACAGCGGAACTAAGGCAAGAAATGAAGTTGATAAAAGAAGCCATAAGCAAGCTCACTGTACCGGTCGGGGCACGTAGGACGAAAGCAGATTGGTCAGACATAGAATGCTACAAGTGTGGTAGGAAAGGACACATAAGTAGGCAGTGCTTACAAACCCAACAGGTGGCTCACAGAAGACAAGAATATACCAACAGTGAGCGCCGTCAGGGAAACGACCTGACGCCAGTGTAAGGGGGCGGCAGCTGGCGTGCGAGTCCCAAGGCCCCAAAGTCAAGGTCTCCACTATCCGACGCTACCGCGAGAGCCTCGTTATACCTGGCAGCATACACGGAAGACAATGCAGTTTCACCATCGATACTGGTGCCACGAGATCCGTTGTACGTCCAGACATGTTGCCAAACAAGTCGGCACTCACTACCAACAAACAGCCTGTGTTGGAGACGGCAAAAGGAGATAGAATACCCGTGCATGGAGAGGCCACTGTTTACATTAGGCTGGGCAGTACTGAGCTACAGGTAAGGGCTGTCGTCGCAGAAATCGTCGACGAATTTATTCTGGGCCTGGATTTAATGGAAGAGTTCGATGTCCTATCAGTAGACTTCCAGAATAAGATCTTGAAAATCGGTAACGAAGAGTTGTATTGATCTCCAACAGCAGGCGAAGCTAATCCCAGGGTGAGACTTATTGTCGACGAAGATACGGATTCCTGGTAACAGTGAGAAGATTGTCAGAGCCAGGCTAGAGAAGAAACTTGATGGTATGTCTGCTCTCATAGCGGAGCCACTAAAAGATAGACATGATGGTGCCCTCGTCGCACGATGCTTAGTAGACCCGAAGAGGACAATACCCATAAGAGTGGCTAACGTGCAAACTAACAGGGTCACACTGAAGAAAGGTGAGGTTATCGCCACTTGCGAACCCATTGACCGAGTGACGTTGTCCAAAAACGTGACACCCACTGCATTAGACAGAAGACTGCCAGTAGAAATAGTAGAGCGGTTCAAGAATTCATGGGGCCAATTGAACAACATGGAGATGGAAATGGCCCTGAAGTTCATTTTGGAGGAGGCCGATATTTTCGCTCAAGATAAAATAACAGGTCGTACGAGTCTAGTGCAACACAGAATTAATACTGGCGACGCAAGACCAATTAGACAGCCGCCAAGAAGACTGCCTTTTGCCAAGCAATCAGAAATCAAGGCGATGGTTAACGAAATGCTGGAAGATGGTGTGATGGAGGAGTCTAATAGTCCTTGGTCGTCCCCAGTAGTTTTGGTCACCAAGAAAGACGGCACTATGAGATTTTGCGTGAACTATAGGAAGCTGAATGATGTCACCAAGAAAGACAGTTATCCCCTGCCCCGGATCGACGACACTTTGAACACTTTGGCCGGATCAAAGTGGTTCTCTACATTAGACCTGAAAAGTGGCTACTGGCAAGTAGAACTCCATAAAGACGATAAGGAGAAGACTGCTTTTTCAACCGGGAATGGGTTGTACCAATTCAAGGTCATGCCATTCGGCTTATGTAATGCTCCTGCCACCTTCGAGCGACTAATGGAGTTAGTGCTGAGAGGACTGACATGGGAAACATGCCTGGTGTATCTCGATGATGTCATGGTGATTGGAAGGACTTTCGATGAACACCTGTCTAATCTGAAGCAAGTTTTCTCCAGGCTGAGAGGTGCCAATCTGCAACTTAATCCCAAGAAATGCGTCCTCTTCCAGAAGAAAGTGAGTTTCCTCGGACATGTCGTTTCTGAGAAAGGGATAGAAATTGATCCAGAGAAAATAAAGGCAGTAAGAGACTGGCCTGTGCCGAGGAACAAACATGAGGTCAGAAGTTTTCTGGGACTTTGCAGCTACTACCGACGCTTTGTGAAGTACTTCAGCAGCATTGCGAAACCTCTGCATAGCCTGACTGAAAATAAGGTCGAGTTCATCTGGTTACCAGATTGCCAAGAGTCTTTTAGAGAACTCAAACATCGTCTTCTCACTGCTCCTATACTGGCTTATCCTCAGGACGAAGGACTGTTCATACTGGACACCGATGCTTCCCAGTATGGCATTGGGGCAGTACTCTCGCAGCTCCAAGCCGGAGAAGAAGTTATGATAGGCTACTTCAGCAAAACGTTCGGAAAAGCAGAAAAGAATTACTGTGTAACCCGGAAAGAACTGCTGGTAGTTGTAAGATCCATCGAACATTTCCACAGCTTCCTGTATGGAAGAACATTCCGCGTGAGGTCGGATCACTCTGCTCTGCAATGGCTTCTGAACTTTAGAAATCCCGAAGGACAGATAGCCCGATGGATAGAGAAACTGCAGAGCTACGACTTCCGGATTGAACATCGAAAAGGAAGAAGTCACGCCAATGCAGACAGCCTGTCGAGAAGACCATGTTCAGTGCATGAATGTAAATTTTGCGAGCGACAAGAGAACAAAGAGATCGACAAAGTAACTCATCAGATCAAACAACTGGTGGCAGGACAGAAGAATAACACCGATCTAGACGTAAATCTTGAATACATCAGAGACGCACAGAAGACAGATCCAGGCTTGAAAAATATTAGAGAATGACTACAAAAGGGGAAAAGACCTGAGTGGCACGATGTGTCCCGGTTTGGGGCGGAGGTTAAAGGCTACTGGCTACAATGGGACTCATTGTGTCTAAAGAATGACATGATCACTCGAAAATGGGAAACTGCCGATGGTAGAGACTGTATATACCAGACCGTTGTGCCAAGTGAGTGCATAAGCAGTGTTCTTCAAGAGTTACACAATAGTAGAAGTGGAGGCCACTTTGGGGTCAACAGGACTCTTGCCAGAGTGAGAGACCGCTTCTATTGGATAAACTGCCGAAGGAGCGTGGAAGAATGGTGCAAAAGATGTGACCAATGTGCTTCAAAGAAAGGACCAAAGACCCGATCCAGAGGAAAAATGATGCAGTACATCTCAGGTACACCGTGGGAGAGAGTTGCCGTAGACATCGCAGGACCTTTTCCCATCACAGAGTCTGGGAACAGATACATAATGGTGGCGATGGACTACTTCTCGAAATGGCCTGAAGTTGCGTCGATCCCCAACCAAGAGGCAACGACCGTAGCAGAAGCCCTGATGGAAAATGTCATATCACGGCATGGCGTACCCTTGGAGATTCACACCGACCAGGGCCGGAATTTCGAATCAGAGGTCTGGAAGAGCCTAATGGACTTGCTAGGCATAAAGAAAACGAGAACAACGCCACTCCACCCTCAATCAGACGGCATGGTAGAACGGCATAACAGGACCATCAATCAGTATCTTGCTATGTTTGTCGACGAGAATCAGAGAACCTGGGACAAGCTGATACCTCTGTTCCTCCTAGCTTACAGAAGCTCTCAGCATGAATCTACCGGCTACACTCCATCCATGATGTTGACCGGCAGAGAGATGCGGTTACCAATCGACATGACGAGACCACCACCGAACGAGGACATAGCGGACCTAGCTACGTTACCTGAGTATGTCGCCGACCTAGAAGGAAAACTGCGCACTATACACAGATGTGTCAGAGATAGGCTCCTCTTAAGCAGTGACCGGATGAAGATGCGCTTGGATCGCAGAGCAACACCCCATACATTCAAGGACGGTGATGCAGTGTGGCTGTACCAACCAACAAGGAGAAAGGGCCTCAGTCCCAAACTTCAGAAACCATGGGAAGGGCCATACTTGGTGACTAAGAAAATTAACGACCTAGTCTACAGAATCCAGCTGTCTCCAAGAACTAAACCCAAAGTTGTTCATATAGAGAGGTTGAGTCCCTATCGGGGCAACGAACCCCCAAGTTGGCGGCCGGTAAATACTGTTCGGGACGAACAGTCTTAAGGAGGGGGGCAGTGTTACAAAGCACTTCAATAGACGTAGGTGCGGTGTTGCAACATCTCCAGAATTTCCCCAACATCTGGGAATTTTTGCACAATCTGGCAACACCGCCTCCCCACCCCCCTGGGGGTGCCTGGGGTGACCCCCCTCAGGCGAAGTCTCAACCCTCTAGGACCAGAAATAACGAAGTTACCAACTTGTACCCCGTCGGAACGGATAACTAAGGTCTGCACATTCCGAACACCCTGTATACACACCCTGTATGCGCAGAGAACCCTTACACCCTGTATACGCAGAGAGATCTTATATTACGAGAAACACCTCTTGTGTAACATAGGAGTGATGACCACATTTGGATCACCTGTATATACATCCCCCTGTATACATACGGCACCGATCTGTATTCACAGAACCTTCTAGTAAAAGAAGGTCCTGGAACATTCTGGAATAGAATGCTCGAGAACGAACTGGAAGGTGCGACGGCTATATAAAGATGGAAGTAAGCCAGCGGAGGCAGTTCAGTAAGAGAATGTTGGAGTGACTAGAAGAAGCAGTAACTAGTGTGAAGTAGAGACCATAGTTTCAGTATAGTGACTTGTGTGCAGATTAGTAACCAGTGTAAGGCCAGATAAACTAAGTGTTTTGTGAGAGAGACGTTCTAGATCTTTATTGTATCCATATTTAGACAGTAAATTAAGTGTTTTGTGAGAGAGACATTCTAGAACTTTTATTGTATCCATATTTATATAGTAAATAAAGTTGTTTTGTTAAAATTTAAAGTCTCACTTATCCAGAACCCGGAGAAATCGCAACAATATATATATATATATATATATATATATATATATATATATATATATATATATATATATATATATATATATATATATATAGGTGTACAACGGCCTATACGGAAAGTATGTAAATTAATTATAAGTAAACTAATGTCAATCTTGTTTCATGTACTGAGGTGTTCCTAGGAGCCTGGTTTTAGTAATTCTGCGTAAACAGTGTCTTACCAATATTACATTCAGAAATTTCAGGCTTTGAAACACGAATAATTTGACCCTATGTTGCAAAGCAAGTATGTCTAGTAAAAACGTGGAAATTATGATGATGAGAAATTTGATATTAGTTAAGATATTTTGTTAAGTAGGAGTAAATTGTTTTAAAACGTTAGTTGAATGCTAGTAGCAGCTGCAGGAGTTTTATTGATAGCAATGCAGAAGGAAGAACATACGTTGGACAACGTTTCTGAAGTGACATTTTATAAGAATATCTTGATTGTTTAGTTTGTAACATGAAATTAAATTGTGTTAGCTGCAAACACAAGCTTATGCTTATTTGTGGAACACACTGTAAAATTTGAATAAAATCAAACCTACTAAGCATACCAATTCTCTCGATGGCTGAGGCAAGAATGGTACCGAGATTCCAACATCATCAGTAAACTATGAGGCTGGATTTAGTAGGCAGAATTATAAATTTCCATAACAATTACATATGGGCAGACTAAAATGCGCACGCGGAAATATTTGGGGACTATTTAATAGAGCCCTGCATTTCACCAAATAGGTGAGTCATACTTAGGGTTCCTACAAAATATGCTACAAGACTTGCTTGATGATATGCCTCATAAAAATGTATACGTATTTCAGCCAAGACAGAACTCCACCACATTTTAGTCTTAATGTGAGGCCACCTTAAATTAAGTTTATCCTAAGCGATGATAGGACCAGGTGGCCCTGTAGCATGGCCACCACGTTCTCCAGATTTAAATGCATTAGATTTTGTATGTGGTCACTTAAAATCAGTAGTATATAAAGTAAAAGTTTGCATCGAATTTACAAGAATTAGAGCAGCGATTATTTTCTGGTTCTGAAGTTATGAGAAATAAGTTTGATATTTTTAGAAAAGTTAGAAATTCTATGAAAAAACGATCTCGGCAAGTCATTGTAATGAACGAACATCATTTTTAACACACAAGAATGATTTGAAAATTGAGGAGCAATGGTTGTTTATGATTTTGTTATTGATTTGTTGGTATTGCTATTCAATAAAATTTTCTAAACATTACAGTCCGTCTATATTGGAAACGGTCGACTATACAAGCTTATACCATTTTTAGGTAAAAATGTTAATGAAGCTTAATTTATTTAAATATAAAATACATTCTGCGAAAACCATTATAACCTAAAATAACCAACCACCACTGGTTGCAATATGGGTTACCGGATATATTTAAAAAGTAACCACCAATAACACTAACTTTTACATAAAAGTATATTTTTGTATTTTAAGTACCTACATTTATGGCTCCATCTTCAAAGACCTTTAGCATCTTCTGGGTGGACTTTAGAGACTATATTAATATGAACTTTGTTATGTTTTTATCATACCTTGAAATTTGTCATCACTATTTCTGGACACTTTAATACATAATAAATATTTGCTGTGTTATGATATTTTAAATCAGTTAAGGATTTTTCTCTAGATTTCCTATTCAAAAGTAAGCGACGATGCTAAAACTGAACTAAGAAATATTTACATAAATCTGACACAAGACGAGGCACCTATGGTAAGAAAAGCAGCAGCAAGCAACTTGGTGGAATTTTTAGGAGTTTTGGAACCAAACCATATTAAAATGGAATTTGTGCCGATTTTTGATAACATAGCAAAAGATATACAGGTAACGCTAAATAACCAATTCTTCGCATTAATTTTAAAATATGTAAATACTGCGTTTTTAGGATTGTGTCAAACCCATTGCAGTAGACGTAGGAATCGCTATTGCCAAGCGGTTAGATGATACAGAAGTAAAGGATAGTATTTTTAAAATAATGGAAGAATTTAGTAGTAAGTATATTTGTTTTTATTTAGGACAATAAGGCAGTTTCACTTGACTTTTTTAACTGTAGATTTAGGAATACTAGTAATTGATGACAATATAGGAAGTTTTTAAGCATTTAGCTGGAATTGCTGATGTAAAACAGATAAATCAAAATTGATTTGAAGTTATGTATATACAAAGTATCTCTTAAAGGTTAAAACAATACCCCAACACAAATTTCACAGGCAAAAAGTATGAAAATATAATCCTTAAGTACACTTTGAGAAAACCCAAATCACCACAACACTTATTTCAAAGACCTTACGATCGTTTCGTTGACAAAGTCAACATCTTTCGGGGAAGATAAATTCTGTAGAATTTAAGATGTTACGAAACGATCGTAAGGTCTTTGAAATAAGTGTTGTGGTGATTTGGGTTTTCTCAAAGTGTACTTATTAGTGCTCATCACAGGTTCCAGTTTTCACATAGTGAATATAATCCTTATTAAAAAAAATCCGTTCGGGATACTGCTCCTAAAATTGCTACCATTTTTCTAAATAACTTGTAAATGGCTAAGAATCGGCATTTCAAATGTAACAAAGATATTATTGTAACCACAAATACACTTATTTAATAACAAATTTAGCACATAGTGTGCTAGTTTTTTATCCACGCAGTGTCATATTGTGTCGGGGTCACGCTTTTAATCAGACTTTAATTACACTTTAATTATATTTTAAATTCAAATTGGAATATGTAGAGAATATTGATCGCATATCTCACACCAGGCGGCATGCGCTAAAGACCGCGCGATATAAAAGTCGATAGGTCGCCTGTACAGCGTATGAGAAGGCTAGTCGTTCGTGTGCCGAGAGCCTGTCTGTGACACCGCTAAAAGTTTCGGGTCATGAGGTCAGACTCCCGCTTGCAATTTATATTACTTGCTTGTCCTGCTTCAAAGTAGTAAGTGCACTCTACATCTATCTCCCGCTTCACTTACCACTGCCTACGTAATTTTGTTATTTATTTTTTCGAAAGCCAATTACTGTTTCACTTTATTTAAGAACAAATTTTATTTTAGCTTAATTTTATAATAAATGTTCCCCAATAAAAAGTCTAAATAAATTAATATAAAGATTAATCCTTAATGCCCCCATCCAAACACAGAAAACGGGGCCATCTAAGAGAGTGGAAAGGTTCTGCACTTGGACTCAGTTGGACTCGAACATCCCCACTGAAGTCCACATTGGCCTAGGCTGCACTACACCCAGCAGCTTGTAAAGAAGTCTAACCAGTACCATTTTGGCAGAGCACCGACTGCCTTTGATAATAATAACTCGTTACTGTCGCTCGAGCATTAGATAGAAATCAGAAAACCAACATAAATCCTAAGTGAGATTTCCCGTTAGGGAAAAACACTCTCCACAATGTATTTAACCTTATTAATTTATCGCATATTGAAAAATCTAGACATCGAAAAGCCATCAGAAGCTGATGTAATTTCAGCAATAGTTCTTAAAATATGTGTTACTAAACTGATTTTAATTTTATGTAGCTTATTTTTGACGCCCTACGGGGATGTTTCCGTATTCTTGGGAACAAGCCAGATGTTTTTACATATTTTTTGCAAACGCAACACTCATAGGTAAGGGACAATAAAAGTGTTTTCTTTTTTTAATGTTAATTTGTACTGTTTGACCTGAAGCTGAATTAAAATGCACCCATGGATAAATATCAAGCGTTAGAAATCATTTCTGAGAGTATAATAAAGAATCGAAAAAAAATGGAAATACGAGGAGTCTGCTGACATTAATTGAATGTTACATCTTAAATCGTGGACAATATGTGGGTGATTGGAAAACGAGAGAGATGGCATGTTCGTCATACCAAACGGTTCGCTATGGGTGCCGCAAGGTTCGGCTCTTGAACCACTGTTATTCCTGTTGTAGACGAACCAATTGCCAGAAGAACTCCGGTACAGGACTGTTCGTCATACGTCTGTGGTTGTCGGCGCTGAATCTTTTTAAGCTGTCTGTGGTGAAATCATTGTTGGATTAGGGCATCTGCATGACTGGCTTGATAACAGAAATCTAGAACTGAATGTAACCGAAACAAGCATTTTACATGTAAGTTACTTTTAAAAAAGAACACGCCGGTTACATATAGTGCTAAAATGGTTACCCACTGGAGGTCGAATATCCAATATATTGGTGAAATATTGGCCCCTTAAAAGAGTAGCTGACAATGTGACAGGCCATGCTGCTTTGCATGCCTGTATGTTATGTCGAGAATCATAAATTGAACTGGTGTTTAGGGAAAGCTCCTCGAATTATTGTCTCCATGCAAAAGTACTACATTAAAAATATTTTCCAACTAGGTTTCAGCGAATCGTGTAGTTATTAATTTAAAAAATTACTTACCTTCCCGTGTCTATGTGTGTATGAGCGTGCTTGTTTTGCTAAATTGACTAAAGGGGTTTTATTTAAAAAAACTGAAGATACACATGGCTATCAAACACGTGGTGTGCGTCCATAGGTCGCTCGCATAACTAAAACATTAAGTTCTAACGGTACAGTGGTGCATATAAAGAAAGTTTACAATTACTTGCTCACGTATTAAAAAAATATTAGTTAACCATGTACAACGAGATATATACAAAATATTGTCGAGTTTTTTGAATATTTTTGACATGAGTTTTAAGAGTTTTGTAGCGGATTTTACTTATGTGTACCAGGGTACTCGAAGATTTGTGAGTTTTACCTGTTTATATTTCACCTGTGATTGTTTTTCCATCTGTTATTTTGAATAATTTAGGTGAGATTTTATTTATGTGTACTATTTTTAGCTAGACGTGTAGTTGAATTTTTATTTTGTATTTATGGGTCACATAGAGATTGCTTGCTCTTGTAAACTTTTAATTGTTTGACTTGGCCTGCTTACTGTTAGGCTTATTGCCTGAATTAATATGTTATTGCTATTACTATTATTATATTGCAATGTGGCATATTTCTTAAAACTAGATAAGTTATATCAAAATTGTCATTGAACAACAACTTAATGTACAATTTAGTGCAAACAGCATCTCTTCCATCAATTTAACGTACTTTTCAACAAATCATATATGAAAAGTTAAAAAAGCTATGGAATAAGGAATATCTGTTATTTCTTCGGTGAAACTTTTCGCCTTTTAGTCTCGTTTTTTGAAAATGTCCATGTTGATATTTGGTATTGTTCTCTTGTCAGTATTCATAAGTTTTAAAGCACCCACCGAAACGGCACAGCGTCCAAATTACGACGAACAAATTGCTGCTCGAGTATATGCTCTTAGTGAGAACAGATAAATACAAAGAGGGCTTAACGGCTGAATATGCATCAATTAACCACGCCGTGAATTATTAAACATTATAATCAAACGAAGGTCTAGTCAAGGATGAAAGAGGTGCATGACGGCAATGGGCAATCATTTTTTAATCGAGCAGCAACCACGTCTAAGAACTAAGCTTCTGAAAGCAACAGAAATAAATGTAAGCACTAAAAGCTTTCGCATGAGACTTAAAGGAGGGGGTTTAAATCCCTGACCTCCAGTCAAAATTCATTTGCTCATTCTAAACCACATATATGAGGACGACAATTTGCGATATACCATTTGAATTGGGATGAGGTCAACTGGAATGTTGTACTCTCTTTGGGTGAGACACATATTCAACTTTGGAAACCAGATAGATTTATTTTCGTATACAAAAATCAGAGTGAACGATTTGCTCTATACCAAGTTATGGCTAAGCCGACATAAGTGCAAAGGAGCGGATTTTGCTTGTTGCAGTAATAACTGCCGACTGGTATTCCAGAAACATCCTTCAAGAATATGTTCTCTATGTTTCTACAGATTTATTATAATACAGGATGATGGCAGAGCTCACGCATCTAATATGGTTTAACTTTACCGTTTTGATGTCGAAATTTTGGACTGGATTGCGATGAGTCCGAATCTGAATCATAGAGAAGACGCCTGGGACAAAGACGTATTAAAACACAATCCACTACCAGTAACGCTCATGAAATTAGGAAATGCTACTTAACAGGAATAGGACAAGATTTTCCAAGAAGACGTTCAGCATGTTCGTTTGATCTGAGACGAAGAAGGCAAGATATTGAACGAAAAGGGGAAAGAAATATCGTTGTTAAAAAAATGAATCGTTAAATTATTTAATTTCCAGATGTAATAATGTTTCTTAAATTTTATTGAATTTCAAAATTTGTGTTCATTTAGATGAGTTTTGTTCGTTGGATTGAACACTTTTTTATCTTATGTCATCATGAGAGTGTAAATGACTTAAAAATATAAAACGTAAATGCCATAATTGTATTATCACAATAAAGGAAAAAATAACCAATAATTAAAATATGTAACAATTGTGTCCAAAAACGTTGTACTTATTACTCGACTGAATTCAAATATTATTCATGTAGTTATTAAAATATAATTTAATTGTTTTTTTTTATATTTCAGATGACGCCTCGTGGAAGATCCGCTTTAAGATTGCAAGTACCATTTACGAAATTCAAAGGGTTCTGGGTGCAGACAAAAATCGAGGCAAAATTCTAAGCATGTTTCAAAGCTTGTCAAAAGACAGTGAAAGCGAGGTTAGAGTAGCTGCGATGACAAATTTATTTAACTACTGCAAGGCCCTTAAAGAAAGTTACGAAAAGTCGAAAGGGGAGAATAATTTCGAACATGTCTTCATTCAGAGCATTTTACCTTTAATTAAATTAATCTTGGATGATCCCGTGGAAGATGTTTTGTTAGCAGCATCATCGGAGATTTTATCATTTTGCACGCTGGTATCCATTAAATGTTTCGATACCTATATTTTTCCAGTTGTCATAGATGCATTAGAAAAGCATCATTATATACGCTTAAAAGAAAATATAATGAAACAGTTTGATGTTTTACCCAAAGATATCGATTTGACCAAACATTTACCCTCTATCAAGAATGCCGTACATAATCTTGTATTAGACTCGAAGCTTCATTGGAGAACAAGAAGAAGCATCGTATTAGCATTTGTTTATATCTCCAAAAACATCAACAAAGAATACTTCGACTCAAATTTGAAAAATTATTATTTTCATCTCTTAGATGACCAGATATTTGCTGTCAGAAGAACAGCGTCTATGATATTACCGGTATTGGCAGAACTTTTTGGCATGAAGTGGCTGTTGCTCAGTCTGTTGCCTTCCTTTATGATTTGGTCGAGACATCGAAAATATTTATACAGATTTGTAGCACTCAATGGAATCAACGAACTTATATCTCCTTCAATCGAAAAAAGTACTTCACTTCAAGTGTCCTTATATCTTAAAGAATTTAAAGAAAATAATACAGAAAACACGAGAAAAACTTTAGCAGAAATTGTCTACCTAAACGAACAGCTTTGTAACCAACTGTTAGAAGAAAAGTTCCAGGATATTCTCAACAAATATGATCCTTGCGATTTTGTAGATGAAGACGTCAAAATATATGCAGAAGATACTTTGGAGGTCCTTCAAAAAAACAGAAAGAAAAGTGTATTTCCGTTAGATGTAACAAAGTTAAAAAGTGAAGAGGTCTGCTACTTGGAAGGACTTCTTATAGCTTGTAACAAACTATTTTTACCAGTTATATTAAGATTGTCAAAGGATTCCGTTCAAAACGTACAAATATTTAGTAGATATACTTTGAATAAAATTAAAATCCTAGCTGAAAGTCTTCGAAAAGAAATTGAAGAAGACTGGGCTAGAGAAAGATTAAAATGCCTAACAAAGGAGCAATTAGAAAAAATCCATAGCTACTTAGAACTATTTATAAAACAAGTTCCTGTCAGTCCATATTATAAAAATGCATGTGATGACGTGAAAGCTGAACATTTGGTTACCACTGGCGACGAACCTCTCCCTGATCTGGGTGCAGAGGTCCTAGATCTGGAAGTTAATGATGAAGCAGACACTGCGAATAAAGGCAAATCCAATACTGATAACGTACTCAATGGTATTGATGAGAATGATACACAACATGGGTCGGAAAACATGGAAAGTGAACCAATTGGGCAGTTGAGTGAAATTAGTAGTTTAGAAAAAGACGTCATTGATATTTTTGATTCGAAGATGGCCACTTACATATAAATATAAGGTTAATAACCAAATGTAAAAAATATTAATGAAGGAGTATGCTGCCCCAAACACCTCCCGTATTTATTATTTATTTTAATTCCTTTTGTTGTCAAGTTGTTTTCAATAAAAGTTTTTTACAGTGCACCCTACAATTTTAATTAATTTTAGTAAACGATACATTATCGAAGCATTGTGCATATCCTTTAACCTAAAGAAAGCATTTTAGTTGTGACAGTATTTAAAACACAAAAAGTTTCAAATCTAAATGATATTTATTTGTAAATGTCGTAAATCGTAGGACATGTACAAAATTTTAAAAACTAGTTACAAAGAAACTAACATTTCGGAAAAAATTTAAAATCACAAATTTCAACATCCTGTATCTTGGAAGCGAAACGTTTTTAAGCATATATTTATAAAAACTTTCTATCTTGGAATTATTTAAAAATTACGCTGTAAAATTTTAGACCCTTATTAAAAAGCACATGTATATGTATATACAGAGTGTTAGTTAAATAGTGGGCAAAACTCCAGGACGCGATCCCACATTCAACTCTATGCTGAAAAGTTTATATAAACATAGGTCTCAAATCTCTTTGTTTTAGGGGACATGTACAAAATTTTAAAAACTAACATTACGGAAAAAATTAAAAATCACAATTTTCAACACCCTGTATCTTGGAAGCGAAACGTTTTTAAGCATACACTTATAAAAACTTTATATCTTGGAATTACTTAAAAATTACGCTGTTAAATATTAGACCCTTATTAAAAAACGCATGTATAGGTATATACAGAGTGATAGTTAAGTAGTGGGCAAAACTCCGGGACACGATCCCACATTCAACTCTATGCTGAAAAGATTATATAAACATAGGTCTCAAATCCCTTTGTTTTAGGGAATTTGCGTAGAAAAAATTCACTAAGGAAGAGATCCAGACTTTTGAATTTTGACAAAAATTCTTTAAATGGGCGCGAACTAGGCCCCCTAGAACACATATCCGAGGTTAGTATATATATATATATATATATATATATATATATATATATATATATATATATATATATATATATATATATATATATATATATATATATATATATATTGTTACAAAGCACTTCAATAGACGTAGGTGCGGTGTTGCCACATCTCCAGAATTTCCCCCAACATCTGGGAATTTTTGCACAATCTGGCAACACCGCCTCCCCAACCCCCCTGGGGGTGCCTGGGGTGACCCCCCTCCGGCGAAGTCTCAACCCTCTAGGACCAGAAATAACGAAGTTACCAACTTGTACCCCGTCGGAACGGATAACTGAGGTCTGCACATTCCGAACACCCTGTATATACACCCTGTACACGCAGAGAACCCTTACACCCTGTATACGCAGAGAGATCTTATAGTTCGAGAAACACCTCTTGTGTAACATAGGAGTGGTGACCACATTTGGATCATCCTGTATATACATCCCCCTGTATACACACGGGACCGATCTGTATTCACAGAACCTTCTAGTAAAAGAAGGTCCTGGAACGTTCTGGAATGGAACCCTCTAGAAAGGAGGGGAAGGTACGGCGAGTATATAAAAGCGAAAGCCAGCCAGCCCGAGTTAGTTCAGTTCAGTAAGATAATGTGGTAGTGACTTGAAGAAGCAGTGTAAAGTGTTAAGAGAGTAGTGACTGTAGTACCAGATTAGTGACTTTTGTTGAGAGTAGTAATTGTAAGGCCAGTAAATGAAGTGTTTTGTGAGAGAGACATTCTAGAAATTTTATTGTATCCATATTTAGAGTGTAAATAAAGTTGTTTTGTTAAAATTAAAAGTCTCACTTATCCAGAACCCGGAGAAAACGCAACAATTTGGTGTCAGAAGTGTGGGATAAGTGAGTGAAGAAGTGGACAATTAAGCTAGTTGTAAATGGTAAACACCAGATCGACTGACTACGACAAGATGGCTGAAATCAAAGAGTTGATGGACTTACTGAAAAGACAACGCGAAGAAGACGAGAGAAGACGACAAGAAGATAAAGAAGACCTCAAGAGGCAGCGCGAAGAAGACGAACAACGGCGACAAGAAGATGAAAGAAGACGGCGCGAAGAAGAAGAGAGAAGACAGCAAGAGGAGGAACAGAGGCGACAAGAAGATAAAGAAGAGCTCCGAAGTATGTTCCACAATATAAGAGTCGATGTAAAAGAAGAAATTGAACAGATTAACGAACAAATAGAAAATGTGGACAAGAAAGTAGAAAATGTGGACAAGAAAGTAGAAAATGTGGACAAGAAAGTAGAAAATGTAACAGAGGATTTGAATAAACGATGGGAAGAAGTGGAAGGGTTGAAAGAACAAATGAAGATGATCATGAAAGGAACAGAATGCACACATAAAGAACTGACCGAACAGTTGATTGTCCAGACTGATAGAACTGAACCAAGAGGAGTTACTGGAATGGCCCCAGTTCAAAATCGCCCGGAGGCGGATGTACCAGCCGTGCAGCAGCCTCATGGAACCTTGAAGCCGCCGACTTTTGACGGAGAAACATCGTGGCCCATGTACAGGAGGCAGTTTGAGGCGGCAGCTCTCAGCAATGGGTGGAGCGAACAACAGGCAGCAACTGCTCTAATTCTCTCGCTTCGAGGTAAAGCCCTAGAAATCCTCCAGAACATCCCGGAGTCGAAACAGCAAAACTACTTAACAGTGATACAGGCCCTAGATTTGAGATATGGTAACAAGTACATGAGCCAGGTCTACCAGACACAACTAAAGTCAAGGGTCCAGAAGCCAAATGAGACGCTGCAAGAATTTAGTGCCGAAGTGGAGAAACTTGTGCGACTGGCATATCCCCAAGCCCCAGAAGAATTTGTCAACCAGATAACCGTCCAGACCTTCATCGATGGGGTACTTGATAATGAAATGCAACAAGCTTTAAGGCTCGGAAGGTTGAAAACACTTACGGACTGCGTAATTTATGGCTTGGAATTTGAAGCAGCGAAGAATGCATCTCAACCTCGCCGCAACAGGCTGCGCGAGGTGAAGGAGATAGAGGAATTTGCAGACACGACAGCGGAACTAAGGCAAGAAATGAAAATGATAAAAGAAGCCATAAGCAAGCTCACTGTACCGGTTGGGGCACGTAGGACGAAAGCAGATTGGTCAGACATAGAATGTTACAAGTGTGGTAGGAAAGGGCACATAAGTAGACAGTGCTCACAAACCCAACAGGTGGCTCGCAGAAGACAAGAATACACCAACAGTGAGCGGCGTCAGGGAAACGACCTGACGCCAGTGTAAGGGGGCGGCAGCTGGCGTGCGAGTCCCAAGGCCCCAAAGTAAAGGTCTCCACTATCCGACGCTACCACGAGAGCCTCGTTATACCTGGCAGCATAGACGGAAGACAATGCAGTTTCACCATCGATACTGGTGCCACTAGATCCGTTATACGTCCAGACATGTTGCCAAACAAGTCAGCACTCACTACCAACAAACAGCCTGTGTTGGAGACGGCAAAAGGAGATAGAATACCCGTGCATGGAGAGGCCATTGTTTACATTATGCTGGGCAGTACTGAGCTGCAGGTCAAGGCTGTCGTCGCAGAAATCGTCGACGAATTTATTCTGGGCTTGGATTTAATGGAAGATTTCGATGTCCTGTCAGTAGACTTCCAGAATAAGATCTTGAAAATCGGTAACGAAGAGTTGTATTTATCTCCAACAGCAGGCGAAGCTAATCCCAGGGTGAGACTTATTGTCGACGAGGATACACGGATTCCTGGTAACAGTGAGAAGATTGTCAGAGCCAGACTAGAGAAGAAACTTGATGGTATGTCTGCTCTCATAGCGGAGCCCCTAAAAGATAGACATGATGGTGCCCTCGTCGCACGATGCTTAGTAGACCCGAAGAGGACAATACCCATAAGAGTGGCTAACGTGCAAACTAACAGGGTCACATTGAAGAAAGGTGAGGTTATCGCCACTTGCGAGCCCATTGACCGAGTGACGTTGTCAAGAAAGGTGACACCCACGGCATTAGACAGAAGACTGCCAGTAGAAATGGTAGAGCGGTTCAAGAATTCTTGGGGCCAATTGAACGACATGGAGATGGAAATGGCCCTGAAGTTCGTATTGGAGGAGGCCGATATTTTCGCTCAAGATAAAATCACAGGTCGTACGAGTCTAGTGCAACACAGAATTAATACTGGCGACGCAAGACCAATTAGACAGCCGCCGAGAAGACTGCCTTTTGCCAAGCAATCAGAAATCAAGGCGATGGTTAACGAAATGCTGGAAGATGGTGTGATTGAGGAGTCTAATAGTCCTTGGTCGTCCCCAGTAGTTTTGGTCACCAAGAAAGACGGCACTATGAGATTTTGCGTGGACTATAGGAAGCTGAATGATGTCACCAAGAAAGACAGTTATCCCCTGCCCCGGATCGACGACACTTTGAACACTTTGGCCGGATCAAAGTGGTTCTCTACATTAGACCTGAAAAGTGGCTACTGGCAAGTAGAACTCCATAAAGACGATAAGGAGAAGACTGCTTTTTCAACCGGGAATGGGTTGTACCAATTCAAGGTCATGCCATTCGGCTTATGTAATGCTCCTGCCACCTTCGAGCGACTAATGGAGTTAGTGCTGAGAGGACTTACATGGGAAACATGCCTGGTGTATCTCGACGATGTCATGGTGATTGGAAGGACTTTCGATGAACACCTGTCGAATCTAAAGCAGGTTTTCTCCAGGCTGAGAGGTGCCAATCTGCAACTCAATCCCAAGAAATGCGTCCTCTTCCAGAAGAAAGTGAATTTCCTCGGACATGTCGTTTCTGAGAAAGGGATAGAAACTGATCCAGAGAAAATAAAGGCAGTAAGAGACTGGCCTGTGCCGAAGAACAAACATGAGGTCAGGAGTTTTCTGGGACTTTGCAGCTACTACCGACGCTTTGTAAAGTACTTCAGCAGCATTGCGAAACCTCTGCATAGCCTGACTGAAAATAAGGCCGAGTTCATCTGGTCACCAGATTGCCAAGAGTCTTTTAGAGAGCTCAAACATCGTCTTCTCACTGCTCCTGTGCTGGCTTATCCTCAGGACGAAGGACTGTTTATACTGGACACCGATGCTTCCCAGTATGGCATTGGGGCAGTACTCTCACAGCTCCAAGCCGGAGAAGAAGTTGTGATAGGCTACTTCAGCAAAACGTTCGGAAAAGCAGAAAGAAATTACTGTGTAACCCGGAAAGAACTGCTGGCAGTTGTAAGATCCATCGAACATTTCCACAGCTTCCTGTACGGAAGAACATTCCGCGTGAGGTCAGATCACTCTGCTCTGCAATGGCTTCTGAACTTTAGAAATCCCGAAGGACAGATAGCACGATGGATAGAGAAACTGCAGAGCTACGACTTCCGGATTGAACATCGAAGAGGAAGAAGTCACGCCAATGCAGACAGCCTGTCAAGAAGACCATGTTCAGTGCATGAATGTAAATTTTGCGAGCGACAAGAGAACAAAGAGATCGACAAAGTAACTCATCAGATCAAACAACTGGTGGCAGGACAGGAGAATAACACCGATCTAGACGTAAATCTTGAATACATCAGAGACGCACAGAAGACAGATCCAGACTTGAAAAATATTAGAGAATGGCTACAAAAGGGGAAAAGACCTGAGTGGCACGATGTGTCCCGGTTTGGGGCGGAGGTTAAAGGCTACTGGCTACAATGGGACTCATTGTGTCTAAAGAATGACATGATCACTCGAAAATGGGAAACTGCCGATGGTAGAGACTGTATATACCAGACCGTTATGCCAAGTGAGTGCATAAGCAGTGTTCTTCAAGAGTTACACAATAGTAGAAGTGGAGGCCACTTTGGGGTCAACAGGACTCTTGCCAGAGTGAGAGACCGCTTCTATTGGATAAACTGCCGAAGAAGCGTGGAAGAATGGTGCAAAAGGTGTGACCAATGTGCTTCAAAGAAAGGACCAAAGACCCGATCCAGAGGAAAAATGATGCAGTACATCTCAGGTACACCGTGGGAGAGAGTTGCCGTAGACATCGCAGGACCTTTTCCCATCACAGAGTCTGGGAACAGATACATAATGGTGGCGATGGACTACTTCTCGAAATGGCCTGAAGTTGCGCCGATCCCCAACCAAGAGGCAACGACCGTAGCAGAAGCCCTGATGGAAAATGTCATATCACGGCATGGCGTACCCTTGGAGATTCACACCGACCAGGGCCGGAATTTCGAATCAGAGGTCTGGAAGAGCCTAATGGACTTGCTAGGCATAAAGAAAACGAGAACAACGCCACTCCACCCTCAATCAGACGGCATGGTCGAACGGCATAACAGGACCATCAATCAGTATCTTGCTATGTTTGTCGACGAGAATCAGAGAACCTGGGACAAGCTGATACCTCTGTTCCTCCTAGCTTACAGAAGCTCTCAGCATGAATCTACCGGCTACACTCCATCCATGATGTTGACCGGCAGAGAGATGCGGTTACCAATCGACATGACGAGACCACCACCGAACGAGGACATAGGGGACCTAGCTACGTTACCTGAGTATGTCGCCGACCTAGAAGGAAAACTGCGCACTATACACAGATGTGTCAGAGACAGGCTCCTCTTAAGCAGTGACCGGATGAAGATGCGCTTGGATCGCAGAGCAACACCCCATACATTCAAGGAAGGGGATGCAGTGTGGCTGTACCAACCAACAAGGAGAAAGGGCCTCAGTCCCAAACTTCAGAAACCATGGGAAGGGCCATGCTTGGTGACTAAGAAAATTAACGACCTAGTCTACAGAATCCAGCTGTCTCCAAGAACTAAACCCAAAGTTGTTCACATAGAGAGGTTGAGTCCCTATCGGGGCAACGAACCCCCAAGTTGGCGGCCGGTAAATACTGTTCGGGACGAACAGTCTTAAGGAGGGGGGCAGTGTTACAAAGCACTTCAATAGACGTAGGTGCGGTGTTGCCACATCTCCAGAATTTCCCCAACATCTGGGAATTTTTGCACAATCTGGCAACACCGCCTCCCCACCCCCCCTGGGGGTGCCTGGGGTGACCCCCCTCCGGCGAAGTCTCAACCCTCTAGGACCAGAAATAACGAAGTTACCAACTTGTACCCCGTCGGAACGGATAACTGAGGTCTGCACATTCCGAACACCCTGTATATACACCCTGTACACGCAGAGAACCCTTACACCCTGTATACGCAGAGAGATCTTATAGTTCGAGAAACACCTCTTGTGTAACATAGGAGTGGTGACCACATTTGGATCATCCTGTATATACATCCCCCTGTATACACACGGGACCGATCTGTATTCACAGAACCTTCTAGTAAAAGAAGGTCCTGGAACGTTCTGGAATGGAACCCTCTAGAAAGGAGGGGAAGGTACGGCGAGTATATAAAAGCGAAAGCCAGCCAGCCCGAGTTAGTTCAGTTCAGTAAGATAATGTGGTAGTGACTTGAAGAAGCAGTGTAAAGTGTTAAGAGAGTAGTGACTGTAGTACCAGATTAGTGACTTTTGTTGAGAGTAGTAATTGTAAGGCCAGTAAATGAAGTGTTTTGTGAGAGAGACATTCTAGAAATTTTATTGTATCCATATTTAGAGTGTAAATAAAGTTGTTTTGTTAAAATTAAAAGTCTCACTTATCCAGAACCCGGAGAAAACGCAACAATATATATATATATATATATATATATATATATATATATATATATATATATATATATATATATACATATATATATATATATATATATATATATATATATATATATATATATATATATATATATATATATATATATATATGTTAGTGTGTCACACTATTAACTCAAATAATAATAGACCGATTTTGACAAAATATGGCAGGTAGCTTCCTTTTGTGTCTTGGATAAGTTTATTAGCCAGGAAAATCGAAATTATAACGTCGTAAATAACAAAGGTACCGCAACCAAACTTGGTACACCACAGGTTTCGATCATAGAGAGTATCCTATGTACCAGAACTCAGATCTCTAGATTAAAAGACATAAAGTTATAAGCCTTTGAAATCTCAAAATTGATGATTCTGGTAGGCCTGCTAATGCGCTTTGCGAGTGAAAAATTTCGCACACGTATATATATATATATATATATATATATATATATATATATATATATATATATATATATATATATATATATATATAGTAGGAAAAGTGGAAAAGTATATAAACACCGAATTACTAAAATTTCTTGAAAAACACAATCTAATCCACGACAGGCAGTATGGATTCCGCCAGCACAGATCAACTGCCGACCTCCTCTCCTTTGTCACCCATTCTTGGAACAAGTCTATGGAACTACACGGTGAATCCCAGATTGTCGCTCTAGACATATCCAAAGCATTCGACTAGGTCTGGCACGCAGCGCTGCTTAGTAATCTTCCGGCCTATGAACTACCACCAAAACTCTGTACCTGGACAGCAAATTTCCTCACCAACCGGAGCATTTCTGTTGTCGTGGATGGCCATTCCTCTAAACTATATCCAATTAATGCAGGAGTTCCTCAAGGTTCAGCTTTAGCCCCTACTTTGTTTCTTCTCCACATCAAGACAATATTGACCGGGCGCCAGGTTTTTGGAACACAGTGTCACGCCACGCTGCGTCATAAAACCTTCATTATACATATTAGCAATATTTCAGACCATACTGGAACAGCGCCGGAAAAGTACAATCACAGCCAATTTTGACCATACAGTTAAACAATTTCTGCAGATTCTTAGTTATTATCTTATTTTCTAAATTCAAAACCAATCATATTATGTCTGTACTTGCTATTTTGTCTGATATTTTAAAACTTGCATTTTTCTGATGGTGTTCTTTTTACTTGTGTATTCTGGGTCATTGTTTTTTGTTCAGTGTCTGTAATTCTGACCCATAACTTAAAGTTGGTATAAGCAGGATGTTCCATACACTGACCTTGGGGTTTCGTTAACAGCTCTTTCTTACTAAACGCTAGATTCAGAGCCAAGTATAGCTTCTTGCTAGCCGCGATTATATCGTCCAGTTTGCCTGTAGTTTTGCGTATTTTATTAGGCTTCTTTGTGTGTGATGTAGTTGGTACTTACTGCGGTGTTTACACGCGCCTTTACTTAGGGTTATTTTAAAACTGTATTATGTGTTTTATATCAGGAGTTTCTGGTTATATATTTATGTCTTATGTGGTTCGTTCTATTGACATTCTCTTAGTTTTATCGTCATTTATTACTAGATCTTGATGCTTCACTTCTTTGTTTTAAATTGTTTAACTTTCTTGCATTTCTTGTTGTTTATTTGATGTCAAGACTAAGTCATTTGCAAATACCAGCTGCAATTAGTATTGCCTCCATGTTGTAATATTCCTAAATGTTACACTTCTTTACTCATTTTACCCATTAAAATCGCATATATGGGCTTAGCGTTCCACCCTGTCTCTTTCGACAGGGGGGAACGCTAAACTCACTGACGTTCTGTTACTGATTTATAAATACTTGTGTCGTCGTACATACTTTATTTATTTTTATAAACGTTTTATCCACATAGAGACGCTAGAATTTGATGTACAGATTTCATGTCCATTTTTTTAATGAGTTGAGTAGTAAACAAGAAAGCCTTTTTTCGTAAAATAAAGTAGGGATTTAGGAGCATCCACACAACTTTTGGTGGATATTTTGGACGAATATTTATAAAAATTAAGAAAAACAAATTGAAGTGGTATGTTAAAAGATCTTCTAGAAGCAAAAGCTTATGCTTATTTGCATGGTACACTATATAATTTTATTGCCAATGAATTCGTATTATTATTATAGTTATTACTATTTATTTTAGCCAAACTTCTTTTTTTGAGACCAATTTAAATGCCTTTGATATGTCTACGAAACAGAGATATATTGGTTTTGTTATTTAAGTAAATTGTTTTGTGACAACGATAGCATAATATGGTATTCCCCCTCCATGCTAACTTGATTCTGTATGGCTAGTTAGTACATTACCATCCTTTTTTTGTTAAGGAGAAGATGTGGCCGTTGGGGATAAGAGGCACTTGCAACGACCTTCTACTTTCGTGTCTCACCAACAGACAGTTACTTGTAAAAGCAAATAATATTAATTCCCAAAAATATAGTGTAAGTATCGGCACACCCCAGGGAACTGTCATTGGTCCACTTTTGTTTACACTATATGTAAAGGATTTGCCGCAATTTATACAAGACGGAAAAGTCTTCATGTACGCCGATGACACTTCTATTGTTGAATTAAAATTAAAATCAGTAGTACAATCTTTTGATGAATGGTGTTATAGAAATCGACTAATTTTAAACTATGACAAGACTTTTTCTCTTGAAATGCATAACTGCCACGGAAGAGAGAGGATGTGCGACAGCACTATTTTGGTGAACGGAAATGCGGTTCGATTCAAAAAGGTGACAAAATTTTTGGGTGTTAGAATTGACAGTAGCCTGTTATATATAGACCAGATTGATCACGTGTGCAAGAAATTAAATTCCGCGTTTTATGCAGTTTTGATGCTCGAAGATTCCATAAGCTCAGAACATCTGCTGAAAGTCTATTACGCGGCTGTCTATTCACATCTAAGTTACGGTATCGTTATCTGGGGCCAATCTTCAGACTGCCATAGAATATTTGTGCTACAGAAACGAATCCTGAGATTAATATACAATCTACCTTATGGGCACTCTTGACGTGACGTTTTTAAGAAAAATAACATTATGACGTTAACATCAGTTTATTTGTTCCATCTGTTAACTTACATTCATAGAAACAAGAGAAAATTTGTTATTCACTCGGATTTTCATGGATACAACACTCGTAAAAAAATACTTTTCACCTGAATAAATGTCACCATTCTTTTTTAAGAAGTCGCCATGTTATGCGGGTTGCTTTTTGTACAACCAGCTGCCTTGTTCTCTGAAGGACACAAATTGTACAAAAAAATTTAGAAAGCAACTGAATTTTGCTTTAATTACTCATAGTTTTTATAGTTTGAGTGAATTTTATGAAGCTGTACTGTGAACGTATGTTTTTTGTTGTAATGCGAAGCTCGTTAGATTTTAGTTTTTTGGGCACGTACCTTTGTGATAAGTTGTGATACGTTTTTTATCTTGTAAGTTTTTTGACTTGTCCGATTTACAATAATTGTAACTAAAGGACCAAATAAATATTATTATTATTATTATCTTCATCACACTTAGCAAAGAGATACTTCTGTGTAGTTCTTGCATATCTTGACATTTCCTTACTTAAAAAGTAGTAAAATAACAGCTCTGTATTTGCAAATCTCACGAAATCTCACTCCTATGTGCAATTGTTTTCAATAGTTCTTGTAAAATCTTCAGTCATCTCCAATATATTTTATCGGCTCAACGGTAGCTCGTATTGTCCTTGCGCTTTTTCTATTTTTAGCTTTCTTATTGCATCATTTACTTGTTTCAGTTATGAATTTTTCAACTGTCTTTTCACTAACAGTCTTGTTTTCCACATATTCTGTCATTTCTTTAACATCGGTGACATTTAGTAGTTCTTTAAAATATTTCATCTGACAATTGAAAATGCAAATTGGACTTAACAAGGCGGTTCTAACTTTCTGGGTCATTGTTTATTGCTGCTATAGGATTCTAGCTTTGTATGCTCTTCGCTCAAGACCCGGTTACGTAGAAAATAATCCTAAATATGAGTTGTAGGTCAATACCTCCCCTGTTAAGGACATCCAAAATCCAGAATAGCCAATAGAACATTGCCAAACTTTCCATCTATGATGCAATAACTTGAACATTCTTTAGCCAAGGTGACAACATAAATGTGTTGGATTTCGCGTAATTTTTAAAATATCGATTTTTCTTATTGTTGACAAGTTGGTAAATCCCACTTTAAATTAACTATCTTATGTTTGTAGACAACAAAGTTTATATTGTCACAAACAAACGTATCTCATGTTAGATATTGTTGTGGCGAATTGGTTTTAGCCACACATCGTTTTAATTTTAAAATCGCTTAAAAGTGTAAAATCCGAAAATATTTTTAGAGTACGTAGGCAGTATCACGTTTTCGTCGTATGTAGGTTTGATAATATGCTATATTTTTACCCAGACGAGTTCATTGTATTACCATACATCAGATGTCAATGTTGCTGATCAAACAAAACCTGTTTTATACAAGGATATATAAAAATACAAGATTACCAAAGTCGTAATGTATCAAAACAGCATAAAAACAACAAAAAGTGAAAATGGAAACAATGCTAATTCTGTAGTTGCTTACACTACAGTGATGCCAAAAGATTTTTACTGCTTACAAATTTATCGATGATGTAAGAAAGTCATGCGTGAATTCATCTTATACATTTATAGAATATGTAGTCTTAAATTGGGTTTTATTGTAAATAAAGGTTATTCACCGAATATTTTAGAGATTTGGCACGATTTGTTATCTAAATTTAAGCTATCTATTTCAATAATAAACTAGGTGAAACATTTTTATGTGAATGAATTAACCTAGTTTTGACCAGTCGATACTCTCCGTGAAAATGACATATTTTTTAAACCATATGGCAAGAAAATTTGTTGTAGATTTTGTAGTGTTTTTCTTTTCTAACAAAGTAATTTCCGGCCTCAGCGTTCCTTTATGAATGTTACATTCCCTGAAAAATCACATGTCAGGTTTTTTGTTGCAAAAACTTATTATGTAACACAAGTATTAATCTTTTTTCGACGATGCCACTATGATTTTTTACTTACTGATTTAGATATTTTTAGAGCATGTAGGTAGCATCATATTTTTGAAGTATGTAGGTTTAATAAGATTTTATATTTATACCACAGCATCTGCTTCCTACTTAAGCTTAAGTACATTTTTATATTTAGAAACAACTATGACATTTAATACTTCAAAATCGCCACAGTCAAAAGATGATTCTGTATTATAACTATAACATCATACGAAACCAAGTATCTCTCAGCAAATTTTTGCAAAAAAAATGTCTTGAAAGTTGCGATCTCCTTTTACACTCACAGATATATATATATATATATATATATATATATATATATATATATATATATATATATATATATATATATATATATATATATATATAAAGTCTACAACTGACACCGGATATGGGATCTAGAGGTTAGTTCGCGCCCATTTAAAGATCTTTTTCTAAATTTTAAGTCACGTTTTCCTTACCAATTTTTATTGAAAGATTTTGCTGAAAGATAACTCAAAAAATAAAGGACGAATTTTTGATAAACTTAACAAGCATGCTCCTTTAGTAAATCACTTAGACAAATTCGTTAGACGTGAAAATCCGTCCTGGTTTTCCAAGAAAATTTTGGATTTTCCTTTGAAACATTTTTGTGTCTTCGAAAATAAGATTATTGTAACCAAATTTGGTATGAAAGTTGCTCTTGAGTAACGTATCCTACATGCCAAAATCCACATCTATAAGTTAAAAGAAAAACAAGTCATAAGAACTTGAGTCTAAAACCGAAATCTATTAAATACTGCAGATGAAGATTGATTTTTTTGGTGCAAGTCAACACGTATAACAGACATTGATAATTTTATCTTTTTTTTTCTTCTAAAAACCTTAAAGTGACAGTTTGAAACACGAAATTAGTTATTTTTGAACAAAGATCCTGCTAAGTGTGCGGGTTATAAACAGCCGATAGCAAGAAATGCGTTTAAAAAGGTCTTAAATTTGTGTTTTAACATTTCTTGTTCTTCAATAATGCAGAAAATTCATTACAAACTGATCTTTTCTGCGATGTTTTGGCAGCAGCTTAAGTTAGATAGTTTGTGGTTTAAACCTGTTATATTTCTAATTTAACAAGATAAACTTAAAATATCTTCTATTAGCCAATAAAGTAATAAATAGGCAAACCATGTTTAACAAGCAGTAAAAGTTGAAACGCAGCAAGTGCGTTATGCCGGCGTATTTTGATAACCTGTTTATAGAGACCGTGAGTGTTGACAACTAGCGCCTCCAGTTGTGAGATAATGCAACAGAGCTGTTCTTTTCTTATTCTATCAGAGATCAGTGTTAGTTTTGCAGGTGGAGAGTGTTTAATATAATGGACAAATGCCTATAAATCTTAAAACAATTGTGTTGACTGTTATCATACCAAGAAATCGTGTGAAAGCAGAAACATAATCTTTTACCGATTTCCAGAAAAGGCATGGGGGGCTAAATGAAATGGAAACAACGTTGGCCTCGGCGACGTCAGCGACGAACCCGCCCTCCCAAGAAAAAAGTTACTGTGGCCAGTTTTCAGAGATCACCTTAAAAACACCCTTGAAATATTCCGGCTATCCGCAGCATCCCCAAACTCGAGGGTGCAGTGGATAATCTACAGTCCAAAATTCAATGTTCTATCGAACATGCATCAAGGACGTACCCCGCCCCGAGCAATCTGCCACCATTTCCGTCCAGTATCAGATAAATGATACTCGAAAAAACCGCGTGCGTAGACTTGCTCAACGCACCGGAAACCCCACCGACAAACGAGACGCAAACAGACTCATCAAGCAAGTAGGATCCGCCCTACAAGAACTCCGCAACAATCGTTGGGAGTAGCGACTGCAAACCCTGTCTACCCAAGACAATTCCATCTGGTAAATGGCTAAAGCCTTTCGCTCCCAAAAACTTCCGATATCCCCACTTCACGGCCGTAACGGTGTCGTATACATGGATGCGGAGAAAGCTACTGCATTCGCACATCATCTGTAGTTGCAATTCAGCCAGAATTATAACATCGTTGATCTGTCGCACGTAGCAAGAACGCACCGCTACGTCAAGAGTGCGCTTCGCGCCACCCCAGATACAACTATCGAGCCCACAACTTTCGAAGAAGTTTCCCAAATAATCAAATCATAAAAAAATAGGAAAGCTCCGGGATACGATGGAATCTCCGACGTAGCCCTGAAAAACCTCCCCCGCAAAGCCGTGGTATGCCTAGTTACGATTATGAATGCCATGCTGCGATTTCAACATTTTCCTTCCATGTGGAAACTTGCCGACATTATCAACATCCCGAAACCCAGCAAAGATCCGCTGTTCACTCAGAACTACAGGCCTATTAGCCTACTACCAGTCATCGGCAAAATCGCCGAAAACTGATTCAGAAAAGGCTATCTTCATTCACCTCAGAAAATCATATCCTCCCGGATAAGCAATTCGGTTTCAGACACCAGCAATCCACCACAAACCAAGTCCTTCGTGTGGTAGAAAACATCACCGAAGGATTTAAGAAAAACAAGTCAACTGGTGCAATATTTCTTGACATTGCCCAAGCCTTCAAAAGGGTTTGGCATGCGGACCTCCTAAACAAACTTCTATCATTTAATTATCCTCTCCCTATGATTCTGCTAATAAGGTCATACCTGAAACAGAGGAAGTACCAGGTCAAACATCTGGGAGCAAGATCTAGAACATACCCAGCCACGGCTGGTCTCCCGCAGGGTTCTGCTATATCCCCTCTGCTGTACAATATATTTGTCGCAGACCTTCCGACAGCCCCCTTAAACGTGACATACGCACTGTACGCAGACGACATTACCATCCTCAGCAGCTACACTCAGCCGATGATAATAACCGAACGACTTCAGACCGCCATAGTCGAGCTGCAAGCATGGTATAGGAAATCCCTTCTAGCCATAGACTCCGATAAATGTTCAGCAGTCCTATTTTCCAAGAGGAGACATACACCTCACGAACACGTATCATTAGACAACCGTCTAATTCACTGGCAAGATTCCGCCAAATACCTCGGAGTTTTCCTCGACAAACACTTAACATGGCGCCCTTATGTCGTACACGCCCGACGAAAAGCCTCGATGTTAATCTCGAAGCTGTTCCCACTTCTAAATAGAAATTCCAAATTGTCCATGAACAATAAATTGCTCATGTACAAAGTCGTCATCCGGCCCTGCATGGGCCACCGCGGCCTCAAGACACATCAAGACCCTCCAAATCATCCAGAATAAAGTTCTGAGAATGGTTACCGGAGCGCCATGGTTTGTCAGAAACAGTCAGATTCATCCTGATCTGGAAATGTCTTCGATACTTGAGTTTATAACTCAATTATCCACAACTCAGTTCGCAAAAGCCGCTTCCCACCCACTCGTCCGTAGTGCCACCGACTACGACGAGCAACTTCCATATAAGCATAAGCGTCCAAAGCTTATACTTACCCGTTAAACGCCCCCGCGGCAAAATCAGAATGGAAACGTTTAAACCCAAAAGTCATTGTGTGTATTCTTTCCGCTGGAGGTATGGAGCAGGGTCCGGTACTCCTAGGGAGGGAGTTTTAGTGAGTAGGTGTACTAAGAGTACGAGTCTCACAGCATCTCGATATCCCACGGCACTACGGTGTCGTGAATGAGGTCTGCATGAGGCACCTCTCCCTCCTGTATCAAAAATAAAAAGAAAAACAAAAAAACAACGCTGGCGTCACGCCATCAACAGAAGAAAAATCTTTGGTTGTCTGGAGCTACTATAAGAAATATGACTACACCATTTTGTAATTATTTCGTTCATTTTGAATTATGATCAAATTGATTGTATCTAGAATTTTTAAATAAAATTTTAGAATAGTTGTTACTGCAAAACAATTAAACGCTGTATGCACGTGTAGCAAACAGGCGTGTATTTATACACAAAACTTCTCTGGACAATCCGCTAGGAGACGTAGATTACGGACGCGTACAGAATATAAAACCTCTCGTTATTTGGCGTTATTATAAGAAATACGGCCAGACCTATTTTTAATTATTTTGTCCATTTCGCACTACGATCCAATTAGTTGCATTACAGTTTCTCAATAAACCGCGTTATTTACAATTGTTGTTACTAGAGAAACAACTTAAGGCCATATAAACGTGTAGCAAATAGATCTGCGTTTATACCCCAAACTTCTCCACACAATCCGCTAGGAGGCACAGATTATGGACACGTATAGAATATAAAACCTCTGGTTATTTGGCGTTATTATCAGAAATACGGCCAGACCTATTTAAAATTATTTTGCCCATTTCGCACTACGACCAAATTTGTTGCATCTAGAGTTAATCAATAAACCGCGTTATTTACAATTGTTATTACTAGAGAAATAACTTAAGGTCATATAAACGTATAGCAAATAGATCTGCGTTTATACCCCAAACTTCTCTACACAATCCGCTAGGAGGCACAGATTACGGACGCGTACAGAATATAGAACCTCCGGTTATTTGGCGTTATTATCAGAAATACGGCCAGACCTATTTTTAATTATATTGTCCATTTCGCACTAAGATCCAGTTAGTTGCATCGAGAGTTAATCAATAAACCGCGTTAATTACAATTGTTGTTATACCATAGAAACAACTTAACGCCATATAAACGTGTAGCAAATAGATCTGTGTTTATACCCCAAACTTCTCTGCACAATCACCTAGAAGGCTGAGATTGCGGACTCATACAGGCTATAAAACCTCTGGTTCTACGATCAAATTCGTTGCATCTAAAATTTCTCAATAAACCGCTCCATTTACGATGGTTGCCACTAGAAAAACAACCAAACGCCATATGCACGTGTAGCACGTATATCTGTTTCTACCCCAAACTTCCCTGGACATTTCGCCGGGAGGCTCTAAATGCGGACGTATACAGAATATAAAACCTCTGGTTATCTGGCGTTACTATCAGAAATACGCACGGACCTATTTTAATTATTTCATCCAGTTTGCATAACGATTAAATTCATTGCATCTAGAACATCTTCTTGATAAACCGTGTTATTTATGATAGTTGTTACAACAGAAAAAATTAAACGCCGCATACACGTGCAGCAAGTAGATATATGTTTCTACCCCAAACTTCTCTGTACAATCCACCGGGAGGCTCTGATTGCGAACACATACACTCCCTATATATAATCAATTGACAAATGGTCTCGACAAATATCAGACGAAACCTTTTTCTTTAAAGTTGGTCTTTTTTAACGACTATGGCCCAATCACCGACGCCAAAGAGCAGTTCCAACTCACTATCCTGTAAATTTGCAGAACCCCTGCCTTTCTGTAAGGAGGGTAGGGATCTTTAACGTGTCCAACATTGCATAGACAGTGGGCCGACGGCTTTACGCCCCCTCCGAAGAGTGGGGGAGACTCTGGGAAGCGAACCCGGTACCTCTCGGTTCAAAGGTACACGTCCTTATCACTGACCCACCGAGGCTCTTAAACGAAACTTCAAATTGACAGAATTTATAACCTGTGAAATGCAAATGGAAATACGTATCGACGTTGTTTAATTATTAGAGTTAAGCAAGGTCAGGTCAGGTTAGGTCAGGTCAGGTCAGGTCATTCTGAGGGCATGGAGACTGACCAGGGCTGTATTCATTCCTAAACCTGGGCGTCCAACAGACCAGGCAAAGTCCCCGAGGCCAATAAGTCTCATGTCCTTCTTGCTAAAAACGGTGAGAAAACTGCTCGACCGTCACATTAGGGGCGATGCACTGGAAGCATATCCTCTACACTGCGGACAATATGCATACAGAGCAGGATTCTCAACAGAAACAGCACTGTACCAACTGGTGCTGAAACTGGAAAATAAGCTGGAGAACAGGGAGGTGGCGCTGGGGGCCTTCCTAGACATAGAGGTGGCATTCAGCAACACCTCATTCAGATCAGTTCTTGCAGCTGCGGAGCGTGGAATAGAGGAGACCTGCTGCAGATGGATCGGTTCCATGCTCAGGGACAGGGCGCTGTTCACCTCACTTCGGGGAGGGACTCTGCTGGCGGAGGTCGCGGCAGGGGAGCGTTCTCCCTTGCTCTGGTGCCTAGTCGTGGACGGCCTGCTGGGCAGGCTCTCGGGAGGGGGGTATGAGGTACAGGGCTATGCGGACGATATTGTCATCATAGTCCGAGGAAAGGTTACACAATCAGTGTGGGAGCGCATGCAGACAGTTGGTCAAGGGCTCGGGGTGAGCCCCGAGAAAGCAACCGTCATACCGTTTACGAGGAGGAGGAAATATGAAAGCCAAAGAACTCTCACTCTATACGGTAGGAACATTCCAATGGCCAGGGAGGTAAAATATCTTGGGGTCGTATTGGACTCTAAGCTAACCTGGAATGGTCACGTTGAAAAAATACTGCCTAAGGCAGTCATGACGTTAGCTCTCACTAGGCGGTTATATGGAAAAACGTGGGGACTAAGACCTACTATGGCCCACTGGCTGTACACAAGGGTGGTCAGATCATCACTAACATACGCGGCACTGGTCTGGTGGCCTAAGGTGACACAATCCAGGGCCAAACAAAAACTAGGCAAGATCCAAAGGATGGCTTGCGTAGTCATCACAGGGGCCATGTCTTCAGCCCCAACAGCCGCCATGTTGCTGGATCTGACAGCACTGGGATCTAGATATCTGATAAGATAAGATCTCAATCCCATGAAGTATGGTGGTTTGCTTTTGTCTTTTTTTTTTAATAAAAGAATTTTCATTTTATTAAATCACGTTGTTATTATTAAAGAGTTTTTCACAACGTACTTAATACGGTAACATTAAAGTCTGGGTGGATTTGCCTAATAATATAACGATGTGTGTGTGCTCTTGTTCCTTTAATGTTGGTCTATTTCCACGACTATGGGCAATGACCGACGCCAGGGAGCACTATCCTTGAATTTTTTGCCGAACTATTTCTATAAGGAGCGTAGGTATATTTAACATGCCTAACATTTTATGGACCCGGGAGCGATGGCTTTACGCCCCCTTTGAAGGGCGAAACGTGCAGACATTCAAGTTGCTCAAATACAACGCCACAACCTCGGTTGATGTTAATTTTTACAGTATGTACCGAAAAACTGAAAGGGGAACCCTGTGAATCGAACCCAGTACCCTTCGGTTTAGAGGCACACCTTCTTGCCACCGAAGCTCTGCTAGTATAATGCAAGTATAAGGACTTAATAGGTCTAGATCGATGGTTTTTAAGTGACTCAAACGTAAGCATGTTACGACAATTTTCTCCATTCACTAATAAACTAAATATGAAATGCATTTTAAAATCTTGTAACATAGAAATATAAGTTTTGGTATATAGTTTTCTTTAAATATCATACACTTATGTACCAAACTTGGTTACCATAGCTTTTCTATTCCTTGGGATAAAAAATTATATAAACATATAAAAATCGAAACTGACCCCGGATATGGTTTCTAGGGGTGATAGTTCGCGCTCATTTGAAGAACATTTTTAAAAATTCAAAAGTTGGGATCTCCCCATTAGTGAATTGTTTCTAAGAAAATTCACTAAGAATATATAACTCAAATTTTCGAGATAGTATAATACTTTTTCTAATTGTGTATTTACTGACTGCACTTAAAATGTATATGTAATATTTTAATAGAAATAATTAATATTATTTTTTCTGTGTCTCAGGCTACTATTATGCAACATAAGTTGTGACCACGCCACACTGGTAATAAAACATTTACTGCAGATTTTCATTTATTAGATACCTACGAGTAAGTTTTTAACAAAAATGTGTGCGTTTTATTTTAGTTTCAAGGTAGACGACAACATTAAATGTGATAATATGTTAAACTTCTGCCAGAGCATCTAATAAATTATATAATCTTCAAGTTTCTATATAAGGATTTGATGTGCACAAATAACATGGCACAGTTTTGTTGATTCATTTAAAAGCTGGTCATTATAGATAAATAATAGGTGTCGAAATTATAGCTTTTGGCGTACAAGTGTGACAAAGTCCCATCCAGACAAATGTAAAACATAATTATTTGTTATTCCAAAATAACTAGAATATAAATATGGTATAATTACCCAGAATGTTCTAAAACACCAATCGATTAAAATATTCACAGAAAGTTATATTTCTTCTAATATAAAGAGTCTGGAAGCAGCAAGTGCGTTATGGTAGTGCATTTTCATAAAAATGTTTTTAACAGCAAATATATCTTTTTTTAATAAAAGCAACCCTCTTTAACGTTGCAATAAGTGATATTCTTCAATCAGTAAGTAGTCCTGTAAAAAGTGCTTTGTATGCTGACGATCTAGTCATATACTTCAGAGGTAAAGATAACTTATCAACATGTAATCTAATTCAAAAGACTATCAAAAAATTGGAAAAATTGTCTGATAACAATGGATTGAACTTTTCTTGTTCCAAATCAAAGTTTATGATTTTTTCAAAAAAGAAGAATCATTCAGTTACGCACACTCTCAAGCTACGGGGAATGATTCTACAAGAGGTTACAAAGCATAAATTTCTGGGAATAACCTTTGATTGAAAGCTTAACTGGAAAGCTCACATAAATGTACTCAAAGCTGATTATATTATTAGACTAAACATTTGTAAAGCTCTTGGACACTATAACTGGGGTGCTCATGAATCAGTCTTGCTATGTATTTCAGATCACTGATAAGATCAAAAATTGATTATATTTCCGCAAGCAAATCAACTTTAAAACCACTTGAAGTTATTGTAAATCATGCACTTAGAATAGTCACAGGTGCTTTTCGAACAAGTCCATTGGAACGTATTTACCGAGAATGTAACGAGCCCCCAATTAAGTTAAAAAAAGAAGAGTTACTCTTAAAATATGCGGCTAAGATATCAGCAAACCCAAATAATCCAGTGTACAAATTCTTGTCACAGACCAACTTCAACAGATTCTATGATGCGAACGTTTCAGCACAGCTACCGTTTTCTTTACATATAAAGAAGCTAAATCATATTTTCAATCCAGATCTGACCAATTATATATGCAATAGTGGTATTTCTCCATGGAGCATTGTTTTCCACCTACTGATACGACTTTTTTATCGCATAAATCGAATGTATTAGCAGCTGAATGTGTCAATAGATTATTTCAAGAGATTATCTCTAGAGATCGATATGATATAATTCTTTACACTGATGGATCAAAAAGTGAAATTGGTGTCGGGTGTAGTATCACTTCTGCACTAAAGGAAGAAGCATATTACTTACCATCAATATGTAGTAACTATACAGCAGAACTATACGCCATAATGAGAGCAACTAACACATTCGCCAACTCTCATTTCAATAACGACTTAATATGCACCGATTCTCTTTCGTCGATTATATCACTCACAAACCTTTACCCAAAGGATCTTGTAATCCAAGTACAAAAATCTACGCATTTTGCCTTGCAATCTGGCAAATCTATCAGACTTATATTTGTCCCATCACACTGTGTCATTACTGGAAATGAAAATGCAGACGAATGTGCCAGGAATGCTGTCTTAATCGATACTGTAATTCCTCTTCAGCTTTACTCCGACGTTTCTGCACAGATAACAAATTTTTATAGATAGAAATGGCAAATCCATTGGTCTTCGCTAAACAACAAACTGCGAGAAGTTGAACCAACTGTGGCAATCAAGAAACTTCCTGATTTATCTCGCAGGGAAGAAGTGATTATCAGAAGACTTCGAATTGGCCACTCTCTACATACACATGGTTATCTTTTAAATCAACAGCAACGCCCGTATTTTAAGCTATGTGACCGACCAATTTCAATTTTTCACATTCTATTAGAATGTCCCTTATATGCCTGTCCACGATTTGAAAATTTTGGTGAAAGAAACTTATCTGAAATTTTAGGTCTAAATTTTACGAATGTAATCTGTTTATTTAGATTTTTAAAACAGTATAATTTATATAATAGTATTTAAGTCTATTTATTAGTTCATCTTTTTATATATAATTTTGTTATGTAGTTATTTAAAGTGTCGTTAGTGTCAATGACCTTAGTTGTTAAGGCACTTAAATTATAAATAAGAAAAAATAAAATCAGGCATGAAATTTGGTATATAACTTATATAGTAGAAACAATACCATAATTCATCTAAATAACTTTATTGTTGGAAAGACTACAAAAATTTTCCCAAAACAAACTTTAAATGTTCTTGGAAAAACTGGTCCGATCTACCTGCCAAGATGTAATTATTCAAAAAAAGCTTTTAGATGAAGCTCACACAAAAATTTGCAAACAATTTTTTCGCGACAATCCGAAAACAAATTTTTACAATAACTGATTAAACATCTTTTACTAATTACCAAAATTTCACAAAAATCTTACAAAAAATGATTTCTACAGAAACACAGAAAAGTTTCCGCGAAGACTGAGTTTTGTTACAAAAAAATTCTAAAACAATACATAAAATTCAAATTATATACCTAATCTGCAATTAGGATTTTAAAAAATCTACACTTTTTTTTAACTTTTTACGAAAATTTTAACCAGTGGAGGTAAACAAAAAGTCAAAGACGCAGCAAGTGCGTTATGGTAGTGAATTTTCTTAAAAATGATCTGGCACAAAATATTTTATTATAACTTCTTTTTCTTGTAAGATAGAAATGTAAATTTTGGTGTATAGTTCACTTTTTATATCGTAAACCTACCTACCAAATTTGGTTATCATAGATTTTTTACTTTTTAAGATAACATTTTTTTCAAATGAAAACTCAAAATTTTTCCGGAAAACCTCGTCTGATTTTTCTGATTAACGAACTTATCAAAGATATTTACAAAAGGAAGGTACATGCCAAATGTTATCAAAATCGGCCCATTATTCTTTGAGATAAAAAATTTTTTCTAATGAAAACTCAAAATTTTCCCGGAAAACCTGGTCTGATTTTCCTGGCTAACAAACTTATCAAGGCCATTTACAAAAGGAAGGTACATGCTAAATTTTATTAAAATCGGCTTATTACTTTTTGAGATAAGAATTTTTTTCGAATGAAAACTCAAAATTTTCCCGGAAAACCTCATCCGATTTTCCTGACTAACGAACTTATCCAAGCTATTTACAAAAGAAACGTACGTACCAAATTTTATCAAAATCGGCCCATTATTTTTTGAGTTATCGGTGTGATATATATATATATATATATATATATATATATATATATATATATATATAAATATATATAAATATATATATATATATATATATATATATATATATATATATATATATATATATAAATATATATAAATATATATATATATATATATATATATATATATATATATATATATATATAAACATATAAAAATTGAAACTGACCCCGGATATGGGTTCTAGGGGTCCTAGTTCGCGCTCATTTGCAAAAAAAATTTCAAAATTCAAAAGTCGGGATCTCCCCATTAGTGAATTTTTTCTACGAAAATTCACTAAAAATGTACCTAAGCGGAAAAAGAATCATATTTTTATGTGTCAGAAATATGAAGAGTCCTAAAGCTTGCTACTTTTCAGTTTCATTTGACATTTGTGAATACAATTTATCAACTACTTACATATCATGAAAATGTAAACGGAGATAAACCTATTAAATTAATTAATTCTTACCGTCCGTACCAAAGCTGGTTTAAATATTTTAATATATGTCTTAAAAGTCGCTAAATAATCACATAATCTGATCTAATCATGGTATGCGATTGCAAATGCACTTGAATATTTCCAAAGCTAGAATCTGTAGGTAGGTAGGGAGTGCCCTTCACTTTTGAAACACAAAACAGAGCCTGTTCCATCTGAAAAAGTCTGGACGCAGCAAGTGCGTTATGGTAGTAAATTTTCATAGAAATGATCTGGCACCAAATATTTTACTATAACTTTTTTTCTTGTAACCTAGAATCTAAATTTTGGTATATAGTTTACTTTTTATATCTTAAACCTATCAATATAGGTTACCATAGATTTTCATTTTTTAAGAAAAAAAAATTTTGAAAGAAAACTTAAAATTTTCCCAGAAAATCTGGTCTGATTTTCTTGGCTAACGAACTTATCCAAGCTACTTACAAAAAGAAGGTACACACTAAATTTATTTTTTGAGTTATCAGTGTGAAACCTATATATATATATATATATATATATATATATATATATATATATATATATATATATATATATATATATATATATATAAACTATATAAACTATATAAACGTATAAAAATTGAAACTGACCCCGGATATCGGTTCTAGGGGTCCTAGTTTGCGCTCATTAGCAAAAAATTTTTCAAAATTCAAAAGTCGGGATCTCCCCATTAGTAAATTTTTTCTACGAAAATTCACTAAAAATTGAGTTAGGGTAGTTTCAATTTTTTTTCAAATTCAGTCATTATTTGAGAGCGCCTGTATACGGGATATCGATTTTTCGACGAATAATCTAAACGAAAACCTCTCCAAATGTGTCACTTTTATGGGACTCTGATATCTATTGGTTAAAACGCTGTATCATAATTCCTGATATGTGCCAAAAATGTGAAAAATTGCAAACAAATTGTAATAATTCGAAAACGATGAACGCTATCAAATATTTTCCCCACAAACATGCAATGAAATTCGATAAAAAGGGCAAAAAATCAATAATCTACGGAGTGTTCGAAAAAAAAGGAAATTTGTATTACCAACCACTTATGGGCTATCCTCTGATTGTCAAAATAATTTTGTAAGGTGCAGCTCAAGACAACTTTTTTTCGTGTCTTGTATAATAACGGATATATTGAGCTTAACCCTAGATATATATATATATATATATATATATATATATATATATATATATATATATATATATATATATATATATATATATATATATAGATAAATGCTGAAAAGAACCCAGGATATGGGTTGTAGAAGGTATACACTGTATAAATAAAACTACTGCCAAATCATCAGAGAAAAATTTGAAATAAATTTTCTGGAAATATTTTAGTAAAATGAAGGACCATGACGGTTAATGCTAAAACTTAAGGGTTTGTAAAAACTTCTATATATATATATATATATATATATATATATATATATATATATATATATATATATATATATATATATATATATATATATATATATATATATATATATATATATATATATACATACATACATACATACTTTGTATGCTCTAGTTTCAATAGGTACTCTTTAAGCTAATCTTATGAGGGCAAGTTTTCCTCGGCGTTTTGGTGTTATTTGGAAGTCAAGTCAATTACATTTTGGGAAAAACTGGAAAAGTCTAAAACATGTAGATTTCTACAATAGTTTAGAATAAAACATCTACATTCACGCGAAGAAATAAGTTATATCTATAGAGATTTAAATAGTTTTTGCTGATACTGTTGAGACAAAAATTATGTACGGCTATTAAAAAGTATATTATAAGTGACTTGCTAATGAAGCGTGTTTTGGGTTCTGTGTTATAGCTTTCCAACTTCGATTTAGAGAAAACAGTTATAATTCGCTTGCTGGTTTTGTAAAAAAGCTTTGAACCATAACAATTTTAAATTAAAAAAAAAATTATTTATCATCCTATATTTTAAAGACTCACCTTGTAGTTGATATATTGTCATCTGGTACTCAGCCAGTTTCTCATCTATGTAGTCCTGTGATTGGTTGGCTATAATTTCTGCAGTAGAAGGCCCGCTGTCTTCTTCATCAGGATCGTAGTTTCGAGGTGGGGGAGGGTGTTCCATTGGTGTAGCAATGTACTCGTAGTCGCGATGATGCAGACCCATATTAGGTGGAGTGAATGGTTGAGGACCTCTAAAATAATCCGGGGTAACGCAGCGTATCGGCGCTGGGGAATCAGAGGAAGCGTATGGGTGAATGCCTTTGAAAAAATCAGGTGTGGCCCGGGCGTTAGGTGCAGGGGAAGGCTGAAAATTAAAATAAAGTTATGTACGTTCTCCATTATATTGGAAGGTTTATATTATAGAATGGTACTTGATATGACAAAAAGATAGGATTTTTTTTAATAAATAAAGAAATTTTTTAAGGTAGATATTTCGCTTGAAATACCTAAATTATTTTATTATCTATCGGACCTGCTTCGGCTGGTCTTTCTTGTGAAGTGATCTATTAACCGACTTACCCAAGGCGGCTGTGCAAAGTTGAAACACTTTATTATTATTACTATATTAAGTAATATATATATATATATATATATATATATATATATATATATATATATATATATATATATATATATATATATATATATATGTTTGAAAGCGCTTTGCAGTCCCGGTTGTCTAACATTTTTAATCAATTTTGGATTATCCTTATCTACGTGGTGATTATTATCCCAAATATGAAGGGCAACGGGAGATCTATTATAGTACCGTTCCTTAACAGTGCTAAATGTTCATTAAACCTAATTTCAATTTCTTTTCGTTTGTCCGACGTATTTGAGAACAATCTTTACAGCCTATGTCGTAAATTCCCGACATTTTAGCAGTACTAGCCTTGTATTTTGGGTTACCCAACAAGTTTTTAAAGTATTTTTATCAGAAATGTTATAGTTGCAAAATGTTTTTTTTTATGTTATCAAGACCGCTTGTGGTTCGTGGTTCAAATTGTAGGCAAACAATGTTTTTTCAGCTTTCTCTCTTCTAAAAGTCGTTGATTCCGCTTATATTTTCTTTTTCTTTCCTGTTGGTTAATTAATTTCTCCACTAGGCAGGCAGTGTATCAGTTATATTCGGCCCCGTTCGTAATAGATCCTAATTCTTTGGTATATCTATTTTTATTTAAAGGAAAATTTAATAACTAAAAAATTACGACTGATCATTTTTTGTGCGTACGTATGATGTGAGTCGTCTAGAATGTAACTTAGGGTGGTGGTTTCCTTCCTATGGATATCAAATTTGAAAAGACTTTATTTTTGATAACTAATACATCTAGAAAGGGTAATTTAGTATTAATTTCTAACTCCTAGGTACATTTTGTAGAATAAAATTTATAGTTCAATTTGGCAATAAAATCGTCTATTTTGCAAATGTTTGTGTTAATTGCGAAAATATCATCCACATAACGAAAGCATACTCTAGGGAAATACTCACTTTCACTTTTAAGATCTGTTTCAAATCCACTCATCAAAAGGTCAGCAATAAATGGCGATAGGGGGTTGTCCATTGCCGTGCCTTGGGTTTGTGTAAAAAACTCATTGTTAAATTTAAAAAATGTGTTGTTTAATACAAAGATTTGTTAATGTTAAATATTCTTTGCAGACCTTTTTATTTATGTTATTCATTTTTAACAATTATTCTAACTACGTTAACGTTTGCTTCGTGGGAACGCTGAGGTTACATCAAATGAAATCAAAACCTCGCCTTTAACCAACTTAACGTTTTTAATTTTATTAATAAATTTAAATGAATTTGTTACTGAAAAACTTGTTTGTTTTACAGACAAGCCTCTAAACTTATTTGTCAACGACTTTGTTAAATTGTATGTCTGGCACTCTATAGCCAAAACAATAGGTTTCATTGATTTTCCCGGTTTATGGATTTGTTGGAGACAATACTTTTTGGGGACTTTTGGATTTGCAACTTATAACTTTCTTCCTAAGTCTTCTGTTATAAGGTTGTAGCACATCTTTAGAGTCTTTTTAACATTCGGAATCATGTTTGGTAGAGGGTTTTTATTTAGTTTTTTATACGGTCCTGTCTTTATTGCGTTATAAACTCCATCTTTATGATCGTTTTTGTTCAAAATCACAACCTTATTACCTTTATCTGCTTTAACACAAAAACAATATTTCTCTTACAATCGCGAAACTATATTGATCTTATTAAAATTTTGGTTTTTAGTGGACTTTATTTCCTTCAAGTTTTCGAAAATTTATCTTTACATGCTTCTCTAAAAAAAAAATTTGAAGATTCGGGTAATTTTTTAATTCCCTTGTTTAGGAGGCCGAACTCATTTCTATTAAACGATTGTGAAGAAAGAATTTCTACGAGGTAAATTTTTCGAGGAACTGCTTTTTCGCGTTTTTCGTTTGTTCACAATACAACCGCAAACAAATTTAACTTTATAGATTTTTTCTAGGGTAAAATTTGTGAACTATTTTTAAAACTAAAATCACCCCAAAAAAATACAAAATATTAGCAGAGGGTTCTACGCTAGATACGTATTTCAGCAACAAATTGTGTCCATCAGTAGCTATCGCTAAATTAACTCTATGAGCAAAATTGAGATACATACATAACCTTTCTACACTACGAGTAATGTAATACCGGTGATGCAATAACGGATTATCCAATACCGTATGTTGTAATACCAAACGATACAACGCCTGATAATGTGATACCAAATTATACCGGGTGGCGCAAGCTAAGGCACCATGTTGTTTCAGTGAACGCACCTAATCGGTTGTTATGTTGATGTGGAAAACAACCATGGATTATCTCTCGCTATTTCAAAAAGTGTTGAATTAACTGGACTCATATTTGAATTCGTAAAATTTTATATATTTACTTTGCGGATTTCTTTGCGGAAACTTTGCAAAGCATCTAACTTGCGATAATTCCTGGTTACTTTCAATAACTCAAGATTATTATTTTTCAACTTAATTCCAAGTCAATCATATGTTGGGCAACGCCAGACCCTTTTCTGCTTTATTTAGTCTGGAATGAGCTATGTGCTTTTGTCTTGTTGTTATTGATCTCCGCGTTTGCCCAATGTAGATTTTTTCGCAATTACTCGGTAAGTCAATATTATCATATGGGCCACCCAAAAGGCTCCACCGCTTATCAACTTTATATAAGACTCTAAAGATATTATCTTTGAATACTTTATCTGTGGCTTTTGTAAGAAAATGATGGAAAAGTACCGTCAATTTTTGGGTGACTCATCGAAGACAGACTTCAATGTCGTAATGTTACTTATTATTGACATTTTTCATATAAACTTAGCAATTCAGCAAATATATACAAAATATCTGGAGAAAAACCATGAAACCTCGCTGAAGGTCAAAATCGTAAAAATAAAACATATTGACATATCGCCAATCTGCAATGTTTCCACGTTGAGGCTCAGACCATTCATTTCAGTACAGTTTCACACGGCAGTATTCTACACAGTACATAGACTGGTATTCTGGCTACGGTCAAACAGGTTTCACAAGGATGTGACTAGCTATCAATCAAGAAATACTGCACTCAGTGGCTTCGCAGCTGCGTAGATTAAACATTAAATGACCAGGCCTGCATCACCAACTCCAATTTTATATTTTCCGTGAAGAGACCCAAACACGTGCATTTCTACATCATCGTTATGTCAATTTCAGAAGGTTACAGATATTACCTGATATGCATGCTTCTCGCGTTTACAAGAGGTAATATACATTCAATTCCAAAACGCTTCACAGTTGCCCGGGTCTTTTGCATACACTGGGTTGTCAGATTTGGCACGCTACTTTGCATGGCCACGGACCAAGATAGGTAATTTATATCAAAACTGTTTAAGCAGTTTATCAACCTAATAGGTACAGTGTACCTTAGAGCCACAGCTTATCAACCGTAGGCCAGTGCGATGGTTAAGAGATGTTATAAAATGCCATAGAAGAACACACTGGACTGAAACTCTTCATTTGGTAGTGCGAGGTATACGATCTGTGTGGAGGAATAATGTCAATACAACTTCTGCAAAAATGCTGTATGGTGAGCTACTAAAACTGCAAGGGAATTTATCACTCCTGTCTCTTGATTATTCGAAGACGTCACCGCTTCTGTATCGACCCATCGTCAGTACCTGCAGAAGCTTGTAAATGGTTCCAGACTTGGCGAGAAACATTTGTATTTATTTTCAAGGACCTCGCTTGTGCGCAGCAAGTATTTGTTTGCCATATGGGACTCAAAACATTTTTAGAGCACCCATACGACAAACCCTTCTAGGTAATTCTCAAATTCGACAAAACGTTTGTCGTCGACATCAGTGGACGTCTTGTTACTGTCTCTGTCCATAGGGTGAAGCCGGCCTACGTAATGGTAATCGTTAAGCTGTTTTTTCTGTTGTCACCAGTACGAGCTCTCTGATTGCCTCGACATCGAAAGCATTTCAGCATCATGGAAAACAAACTCAATCCTGATCACGTCCAAGCAATATTCTCATTACCGGCAAGGAGGTGTATGGCGACTGGCAGACATCGGAGCATGTTAATCATATTAAGTACTTTCAGGAAAGGTTAGTTGGGCTGATATAATTAAATACACTCTTGTAGATAATCGAATTAGACATGCTTTTAACGTAACGTACAGTTAAGTTATTTCCACGTAGAATTACCTATAATGTAATAGGACCGCCCCTGCCTTTTTGCTTAAAAGGTAAATTGGTAACATAGTTCGGTTAGTTCTGTTGGCTTTGTTGAAAAGATGCATTCTTGTAGGGCTACTAAGTTGGTGTTTGGTCTTGACTCGTTATCTGAACGGTTATAATAGGTAGTACTTCTACCATTTAATTTACAAGTCCACCGTAAGTAACTTAACCCTATACATTATTAAATCATCCTGCTTCGTTAATATAAGTGAATTTGACTGCTGTTCAATAAATTGTAAAGTGTACTGTGTTACGATTTTGTTTGCACCCTGTTTGAAGTTGGTGCAATCACTTAATATTTTTACGAAGAAACTAGAAACAAATACCTATCACAATAGGTTCCGTACTGCTCAACTGACATCCCTGTACGCCACCACCCCTAAGAATACAAGCTCATTCTGTTACATAAAAAAGCATTTTTGTTCTTAAGCTTCAAACAAATGCTGTGTTACATATCTCAGTCCAGGTACATGTATATATTGTAAAGTTAATATAAGTGTATACATATAATAGGTAGTGTATCTTAGCGTATTATTCAATCACCTAACAATAACTATTTCATTTCTGAACGTCACACCATCTGGGATTACCATAATTAAACGTTGAATGTAGCGGCTTCTCCTCCAGACACCAAAATTTACTTCATATTTCTCTTACTCCCGACGTGTTTCGACCCTCCAAGAGGTCATCTTCAGGGGATAAATCTGTCAAAGTGTCGTGTACGATCTTCAACTTCAAGTCAGTTTCCTCCTTTTTGGCGTATGCTGATCTAAGTTCCCTCTTCATCACCGACCTACTGAATTTCTGAACAATACTATGGAGATTGAATGGCACTGATCTGCTGTATAAGTTCTTGACAAATCTTGGTATTAGATCTCTCCTCAAACATGTTGACAGGAACCAAATTCTGTGCGACAATAGGACTGAACACCTAGACAACCTTCTGTAAGAATTTGTGACATATGCCAGCCTCGCATTAATGATTTCATTTAAATAAAATGCTTAAATGAAATGAAATAGCGTCGGAAGTAAGAGAAATCTGAAGTAAATTTTGGTGTCTGGAGGAGAAGCCGCTACATTCAATGTTTATTTAACATTAACTACAGTGTTACTATTTAATTAAGTTAAACAACGGAACTATTTATCGAATGACTCAACATAACTCAAAAAATAATTTACACAGTCCTTCGAGTAAACACGTAACACAATATAAGTGAATTACTCATGTAAAAGAAAAATTTTATATGAATCAATAACTAAACTATTTAAAATTTATTATTTATTATTTAACATATTTGAAAATTTCTAAACTAATATTGTACCTAGCCTAATTTAAAAGTTACTTATTAATTAATATTGTAATAATTATGATAATAAAGGGAAAAGGTTTTGGTTATATACTAACTTAAATCTAAAGTGGTGGTGATTACATTAATTGAAATATCAACTCTACCATGTTTAACCATCTCAAATTCTAAGTCAGATTTTAGTGCTATACATTTGAGATGTTGGTTCCAAGTTTCACCAAAATAACGACGTTTAATTTATAGCTCAATCACCTGCTTAAGAATATCAAATAACAAATAAAATTTTATGGTAATCTCTAGTTGGCGATAGTTCAGTCACTTTATTTTTTCTGAGTTATGTGACAAAATGTCAAAATACGGATTTATTTTTTACGTTTTATTGCAATTTTTAAGTGTAATCTCTCAATCAAAGGGTGAGTAGGTATCAAAATACTTGTAAATCCTCTTTACTGATTTTAAAATAATTCATTATTAGTTATAAAAATCACGGAAAGACCTAGTCGACAGGACCCGTCATGTGGACCAAAATATAATGCAATTTTATTCCTCGCTGATCCAACTGACCCCGACTGCAATGTTGCAAAAAGATTTGCAAATACAGATAACTACTCTGGATTGGATTTTCTCAAGCTTAAAGAAAAATGTCGAATTAAGGTAGGTCAATGACATATAATACTAAAAATAAAATGACAGCGTTAACTCTAAATCATTGTGTTATTAAAAGCACAATTTATAGCGGCTATTTTCGGCGGTGATCTGTATGACGACAAATGCTAAAATTGTTCTTTTAATAAATACTTAGTCAATTTTCTTTGAAAAGATTTAGCTTTTTATGACAGAAAATAGATTTAAGAGATACAGGTAGTTAGATTATAAGGCATCATTAACACTATAGGCACTTCTTTGGGGATAATACGCAAATTTATGCAACTCAATTATTTCTCCGGACATCAAAATTTTGTAATATCCTGCCCAAAGAGATTTTTTCAAAAATTGAAGTCATCTGTTTAGAAAATAAAAATGTCCTGACGCGGCAAGTTTATTATGAAACCGAGTTTTCATTATTTTTTACAATTATAACACATTGTTATGTAGATATATAGTGGACTGTAGATTTTTCAATAATAGAATTCACAAACATCTAAACACTTTAATTAACAACTATTTACAAATTAACTAACAATATTCAGTTATCGGGTAATATATAAAGGTATTGTATTTAACGGACTGCCGACTTTCTCGTGTTGTTCACTGCGTTGATGAATAGTCAATGCTTTCTTGTACGGGGTAGCTTCTCCTGGTCGTACACCCCCGCCCGTCTTCTAAGCTTCCAATTCTTCTTGAGAAGGACACATTGAAATACATCGAGCACAGCGGCGGGGACGGTCTAACATTAAAGAAGGTTCTAACACACATAAATTTTCTTTTATTTAAGTTTTTACACAAGGTTCATTCTAAAGAATGATGGTTATTTGTTAGGTAATTATTTACTTTCCGCACATATGTACGATCCTAATGAAATTTTCTAAACCGGCGTATTTTAGGGTGTAGATGACGAAAATCACAATACAAAGCCTGGAGGCAGCAAGTGCGTTATGGTAGCGAATTTTCATAAAAATGCTTGAATATAATAATGGTTTTAAAGCAAGCAGCCATCAAATTTGCTTACAAGTATAACCTGTACCGGCAAGACAATGTACCATATTTCATCAAAATAACTTTATTGTTTGAACATGTACGACAATTTTCCAAAAATAAACTTAAAATATTTCCGAAAAAACTGGTTTCCCGGCCAACGAACGTTATAGGTTAATAACAAATAGAGTTATTCAAATTTGAAGGATTTAAAGAGAATTCACCACCATAACGCACTTGCTGCGTCTCGAACTTTTTTTATTTATTAGCGGTACGTACCTTCTTATAAGGTGATTTTAATATTATCGCTGTCTTACCTCGTCGTTTCGAAACTCATTTCTTAGTAGGCGCTTTAGGAAGTGGAAAGGTCTGGGTTGATGAAAACTTTTCGAAAGACGTTGACGAACCTGGAATTGGCTAAGATGGTCTAGGTAAAAATGTGGATGGACCTGGCAACGCTGACATTGAACAGGGTGCGGGTGTCACTGGACGTGGTGTACTCGATGTAGGTGATTGCCATCTTTATTTGAAGATAGTTCTACATAGGGGTTTTTATTTTCGTCCACAAGCCTGTCTGTAGTTGGACTTAGCTCTTTTCCGGTAGGCATGTCTGTAGCAGCAGCTGGCAGGAAGCGGACATCTTGGAACACATTACGGTCCACTGGCCATATGCCAGTTTTGCGGAATACATTGATTACAACCGACATTGTGGCTGCTCGCATATAGGCATTTCTGAAGACCTCTCCGACCTGGTAGTGTCTAACTGTCCTACCAGAATGAGTTCTTTTTTTACCCCCTCACCATAATAAGTGCCCAATGATTTCATAAACGCCACATACAAAGGTTGCAAACGATATGCGCAATGGGGTGGGAAGCACAACAACACAACATCGCTATCCCTGGCATGATCTATAAGTTTTCTGCTTTCAACATGAGTTACGGGGTCATCCAATAGCAGCAGTACTGGACCATCTTTTTTGTAAGCGACCACTCCACAAACCTCTTAAAAGCCAAGAAGAGTTCCTTGGTTATCCATCTCTTTTTGTTGAATTGGCCCCATGAATTTAGCGGTGTATCATTTATAAGCTCTATTTTCATTCTCCCCCTTGGAAATATGAACATGGGGGCATAAAGGAGCCATCAGCCCCCATGTACACTTCAACAGTGAGAAGTTGCCCTATCTCTGCAGATAACAGAAATCCCACTTATTTTCTTCCATTGCTGGCCAAAATTTTGCCTAAAGGCAACCGTTGTTATGCCAGTCTCGTCTACAATAAACATATTATTTGCTGCTATTTTATATTTATCTATACACTCTAGCAAATCGAAGAATTTGCCCACAGAAATTCGGTTGAAGCCTTGAGCTTGAGCAGCTGACGTAGCTTCCGGTTTTCTTAGTGACCCCATCAGGTTCCTTTTAAAGAAATAATTCAACTAATCGTAATCAATGTTGTGACACTAGCCATTTTTCGCGGCCAGTTCACTATGCTAGACTACCGAATTATTTAGTTGATAGACGGAACAGGCAACATTCAATGCCTTTCAGGTATTCGGCAAGTTAATTCTCTTGTTCTGGAAAAAAACGTGTTTGAAGCTACCTGGTTTTAATGTTTCAGCTGTAATATCTGGATTTTCAATAACTTTTTTAATGAATCTTTGCAGGGTAGACCGAGAATAGATTGCCACTTGACACATTTGTTGTCTGTTATATGGGTAAATTAACAACAAAAAGAAGGGTGAAATAAACATCATATTGTTATTGTTATTTAGTGTATTGGTTCACTGAATCCTGCCCTATACAGTTTTTCTTAGCACCCATATATTTTTCAGGAATTAACACCTAATTCTTAGTGAGCAGTCTATCTGATGCTAATTAGCTAATGCTTAATTAGCTACTCAGACAGTGGCAGCTCTGGTTTTTGTTACCTAGATTTCGTTCACTAGATATCGCAGATACCGTTTAATAATTTTTTTAAGTGTGCATACTGTACAGGCTACTCCGAAAAAATTGTCGAGTATTCAGTAAACTATAAATTTTAACAAAGTGTAAATCAAAATCACTTTTAGATTTCTGACGGCGCACATTTCAACACCCTTTATATCCGTAACAAAGCCGCTAAGGACAATTGCTTATAAGAACTTTTCATTTTGCAATTACCCCAGCAATCATCTTCCGAACCCTACCAAACTACTTTTAAATTACCCTGCGTGATACGAAGCCTCTTACGCTTTCCTTATCAACAGCTGAAAACCTTTTCGTATCTAATAAATTAATTGTTTACGTAAAACGAAAGCTTTATAACTTGTGTCAAATATTTGGGAAACAGTCCACAAACGAATGCTATATCTAATAAGCACCAATATATTTCACAGCATTGCACTTCGGGTCTGGAATCAAAAATTGGTGACACTTTCGACAGCGTAATGCGTTATAACAGAGAAACTTGCAAATGTGAAGAGCTGCTGAAAACCAGTCTTCTGTCTCTCATCACTTTTTCTAGAGATACGTTAGGAATGGCTACTGGTGAGTTTCGCTTGATAATTACAATTTAATTTTTGCTAATTTTTACAACACACCTACAAACTAAAACATACCCCTAATATCGCGTGGTAGTGGCTGGACCTTATACGGGGTGAGGATGTTAAAGTGTTACAATCGGATATCTGAAAAAACACCATTCCATTTGATATTTATAACATGACACCGGCCCTTCAAAATAAGGAGGAGGAGTAAAAATGTCAAAAAGATTTTAAAGGGTGTCCCCCAGCCTATTTACCACCTCACCAAATTTTAAGCTAAATACTTCAAGCTGTTTTTCAGATATCCGATTGTAACACCTTAAGATTCTCACCCCGTATGAGATATTTTGTTTAAGCGACAACTTTTCAACTTCGCATTGTATCTTTAAAACAAAACAATTTTTTTCAATTATCTTTACACCATGATCAGTATCTGAAAAATCGATACTATTATTACCACAATAGTTTTTGACTAAAGCCACTGGCTACTGAGGTAAGCTATGAAAGTGTGAAAATTGGGATAATAAGCCACTTGCCGAGTTTCATCGAAATCGGTTAGGTATTTTCTGAGTTATCTGTTGAATACATATATATATATATATATATATATATATATATATATATATATATATATATATATATATATATATATATATATATATAGAATGGTTAAGAAAGACGCGGAAATATTTAAGGGGTTGATTTCCCAGGTCATTTTATGAAAAAAATTGGTGCTAAAATGCATTATTTCCAAGGTACAAGGTGTTCAATTTTTTGGTAAAATAAAAAAAATTTAAAAATAATTCAAATATTTTCTCACCGATTGTTTTGAAATTTGGCAGCGTTGTTTGTAGTAATAGTGGGCTGATTTGGTCTCAATTTTAGTGAGCTAAAAATGTACGCCACTAACTGCAATATAATTTGTATATTATTTATAAGTCTTTTGTCTCTTGAAATTTCCCCGTATCTTGAATCGTTACCACAATAAAAAATAAAAACCTTTTTATCACACGTCCAAATCAGACCACTATTACTACAAACAACGCTACCAAATTTCAAAACAATCGGTGATGACATATTTGAATTATTATTTAAAAAGCTTGTATCTTGGAATCATTGCATTTTAGCACCTATGTTTATGGGAACTTGTTTCCTACAATGGCCTGGGAAATCAGCGTCTTTTTTTAAACACCCTGTATATATATATATATATATATATATATATATATATATATATATATATATATATATCCAAATGTTGCTGCAATTGTGCACTGGTTGCCTGTTGTGACTCCGTGTATCTTTGCATCTTCATCCAGAGTGTTCCCATCTTCACCTGGCTATACCGTACTGATGATGGCTAATAAGCCTGAAACACGTGTTTGCGTATAAACATGTAAAAATTGAAACTAACCCTGGATATGGGTTCTAGGAGTCCTAGTTCGCGCTCATTTGAAAAAATTTTTGCAAAGTCTCACCATCGATACCTCTCTATTAGTGAATTTTTTAAAATAAAAATTCACTAATAAATACAAAAAAACAGCCAAATTTGAAAATAAAACACAAAATGTATACAATGAGGACAAGCGGTGACACGGCATAGAACAAATTTTAGGAACTGTCACTTGCTTTCAAGTAAACGATAAATAGCAGCATTTTTTGCAGAGCATACTGCAAAATATTGATTGCGAATTAGGAAAATTAGGATTTTTTTTTTGGTTATTAAAATAAGCCCATAATGTTATATACTTTTGGGAGACTTGTCAGAATTCAAATTAATTTCTTGACAAATATTCAGGCATCCCATTAAAAAAAAACATTGTTCAATATTTCAAAAACAGTGACATTTAGAAATAAACTAACTACGCCACTAGATTCTACGTAAAAATTTCTAAAAGGATTCGTTTTTACCTTTTTGACAAGTTGCCAGACAACTGAAATACAAGGGGTACCTGTAAATGCAATATCTTCAAATTCCCCCTGCCGCTCGAAAACTAATGACGATTTTGTTTGGGGCATTTTTCGTTTCAAAAAAGTCGCTCAGGTTCGCGTAAACTGCAACGTTGTATTTTCACTAATAATTCCAGCAATTTTAACCAAAACGGTATATCCTAGCAGTGTCGGAATGTGATCAAAAACACTGCCCGCGTGATAAAATGACACATTAATCCATGTTGTTTTCTAGGCAAAAACTATATTTTTGAGATGTGTTTAAACAACTGTATTTAAGAGTGAATCTGATTTTAAAAACTTCAGTGGCTCGGTGTATAAAAGTCAGCAGATTATTATTTCATAAGTACATTACACAATAGACGCAAGTTACAAAATGTTGTGGTGGTGGTGGTGAAAAAAAGGTAGTATGGCGTAGACAGAATTGTCATTAGCCAGAGATTTCTTAACTTCTCGTTTGAGGTTTATGTTTTTTCCCTTTATTATATTTGTTATTTTTAATAACGTAAAAAGCCTGGACGCAGCAAGTGCGTTATGGTAGTGAATTTTCATAGAAATGATCTGGCACAAAATATTTTATAACTTTTTTTTCTTGTAACATAGAAATCTAAATTTTGGTATATAGTTTGCTTTTTATATCGTAAACCTACCTACCAAATTTGGTTATCATAGATTTTTTATTTTATTAGATAAAAATTTTTTTCAAATGAAAACTCAAAATTTTCCCGGAAAACCTCGTCCGATTTTTTTTATTAACAAACTTGTCAAAGCCTTTTACAAAAGGAAGGTGCGTTTATCAAAATCGGCGTATTATTCTTTGAGATAAAAATTTTTTTCGAATGAAAACTCAAAATTTTCCCGGAAAACCTCGTCCGATTTTCCTGACTAACAGATTTGTCGAAGCTATTTACAAAAGAAAGGTACACGCCAAATTTTATTAAAATCGGCTAATTACTTTTTGAGATAATAATTTTTTTCTAATGAAAACTCAAAATTTTCCCGGAAAACCTCGTCCGATTTTCCTGACTAACGAACTTATCCAAGCGATTTACAAAATAAAAGTACATGCCAAATTTTATCAAAATCGGCTTATTATTTTTTGAGTTATCGGTGTGATACATATATATATATATATATATATATATATATATATATATATATATATATATATATATATATATATATATATATATATATATATATATATATATATATATATAAACATATAAAAATTGAAACTGACCCCGGATATGGGTTCTAGGGGTCCTAGATCGCGCTCATTTGAAGAAATTTTTTCAAAATTCAAAAGTCGAGATCTCCTCATTAGTGAATTTTTTCTAAGAAAATTCACTAATACAATCTCAACATATACAAAATGTGCTACAGATCTTTTATATCACTTAAAGTTAGACTCGATATTTAACAGTACTTTTAGATAATAACACAACATAAAAATTGTATAATAATAATATAGGTATGGTTTATTTACAGATCTTTTGCTTTTTTTCATGGAAATCCCTAAATCAATATGTTTTTTTTTCAGCACTGGCATCCGTTACTAATAACTCATTTACTAGTGATGTACGATTCCGAAACGCGGAAACACACGAAGAGTCCCATATGCCCGATGAAAACGAATCTTGCCAGAAACCAGAAGAGCAAAAAGAACAAAAACCAGCATCCTTATTGATCAGTGCTAAAAATGTGACCGTAAGAGAAAGTCAAGAAGATGAACCACAGCTAAAAGAGATTAATTCCAAAGAAAATGATCTATTTCCTTTCTTTGAAATTTTCAATCCCCGAAGAAAAATGAAGTTTAATGATATTAATCGCTGGCACAAGGAAGAAAAGAAGCGGTCAAAGCTGGATGTTATTACAGAACCAGAACATACAGAAACTTTTAAGATAAGGTCTAAGAGACAAGTACTTAAGACCGACAATGAAGAAGTGATCGTTGCAAAGGAAGATAAAGATAAGAATGTTTGGGATTTTCTAAACTTGATAGAAAATATTAGAGAGTCTTTTTACAAGAATCTTATGGACGACCCAGGTATTTGCTTTAGTTTAACAGATTCTTTTTTGTGACATAACTGGGTGTCATTTTATTTATTTTATAAAAATTTCTGTCACAATTGGCTAATATTCAACTGATATTAAAAATTTATGAAAATGCCTTACCGAGTGTTAAAATAAACCCAAAATTTTAGTTGGTTAATTTAGTATGAGGTGCAGCGTAAAAGAGAAGTTCAAAATGAAATCAACAACCCCAAAAAAATTGATTTAGAGAAAAACAAAATGTTATTTTTCGACATTACATTCAAGATCCAACGTTTCTCCAATAACGCAGTACCTTGCAAAAAAGTTTCTTAGGAGTCGGCAATGATCTCTTTTATTTCATCATCTGCAAATAATCGACCTCCTCGCGATTGTTTCTTAAACTTAGCAAATAAGTAATAGTCCATGGAGCGAGGTATCTCTCTCTATATATCTCTCTCTATCCCTCTCTTTCGCGGTGAGTGTGGAGGGTGTCGTAACTCAACAAACCCTCGTCCGTTGATTTATAAATAAACTGAGCCTTATGAACTCGACAATAAAATTTTTGGACACAACCGGAGGGCGTCTTTTCGCGTATAGCAACTTTAAAATCCTGAATTGTTTCTTTCTACACATCTCCGTTAACTGTAGACACTTCTGCATATATTCAATCCAAAGAATATCCTTATTATCCCATAAGTACACTTAGAACAAGCGAAATAACCACATCACATTTTAAAGACATGACAATCGATTCACTAACAAGGTTAGCGTCACCTGAGGATGGACTATTTTAACTACAACTAAAACCATGTTTATATTTGATGCAAGTAGCAAACCAGCAATAGTTTCAGAGATATTTAAATTTTGTAGAAAATGTTCGAAAAAATAGTAACTCTTTTGAAGGTGATAACTCGTCGTGTAGATGATTTTAAAGAAAAATTTTCACACTACACAGAGAAATATCAAGTTTATATAGCATTAATGAAAAAGTAAGTGTTTGCAAATTGCTTCCATATTTTGATAAGTTCAGAATATGATAACTCGCTTATTGTGTGTGTGTGTATACACTATGGATGATAAAACTCCTGGTATCAGTATCAATAGTGGTAACTTAAATGTTCAAATTGCTGGTCATTAGCTTGGAGACATTTCAAGATTATGTTCATTACACCACCAGTAGTTGCAGTCTGAATTTCTTCTGCATCTAACTCTTGGAATGCCGATTTAATCCTTTGCCCCACTTCTTGTTTCGTCGCTACATTCCCTTCATAGGCTATACTCTTAACTCTTCCCCAAACAGAAAATGTCAATGGAGATAAATCCGGTGATCTAGTGGCGAGCTATTTGGGCCACGTCGTCCTATCCATCTATCTGCAAACATATTTTCGAGTATTCTGCTCACTTCTTCACCGTTATGAGATGGAGCATCATCATTTTGGAACCAGCAGCTCATAAGTCCATGCAGGAGCAAATCGTCTAGAAAATGTCTAACTATTGTCTCAAGTATTTCAGTATAACGTTGATTAGTTAAAGCTTCATCATAGATGTGATAGCACAACTTGTCATCTTTCAACATACAGAACACATTGAAGCTGAACTGATTTTGGAAGTTTCTTTCTCTTTTGACGTGAGGATTTTGATTTGCCGAAATATGTGCATTTTGTCTCCTGAGTATACCTTCTCGGCAGAACTTTGGCTCATTTACCCAGACAATTATTTTCAAGGAACTCAGATCATCTTGTGTACGAATTCGAGTTTCTTCGCAAAACTGTATTCTGTAGTCAGCATCTCAAAGATGTATCGCCTGAACTCTCGCATACTTATAACCAATTTTTGCTCTGCCAGAAATATTTGGATTGATGAGAATAAATAAAAGTTTGGGACGCAGCAAGTGCGTTATGGTAGTGAATTTGTATTAAATGCTTCAAATTTGAATAACTCAATTTTCTATAAACTTAGAACGTTGAATTTTAGTATGTAGTAAGGTCTTTCCCAAGGCAACATATCCACCAAATTTCATTAAAATCACTTTGTAGTTTTCTGAGAAAAACATTTTTTTCAAAATAGAACTCAAAATTTGAATAACTCAATTTGCTATAAACTTAGAAAATTGAATCTTGGAACTTTGGCTTATTTACCCAAATTTTTTTTTTCGAGGAACTCGGATCATCTTGTGTACGAATACGAGTTTCTTCGTAAAACTGTATTCTGTAGTCAGCATCTCAAAGATGTATCGCCTGAACTCACGCATACTTAGAACCATGAAATTTGTGTTTTGCCAGAAATCTTTGGATTGATGAGAAATGCAGTACTAGATCAACAACCGCACTGTTTATTGAAGTGTGTTCTCAGTAATGGGACGATAATGCAAGGTATTTTTTTGAGATACCAAATTCCAACAAATTAGATTCAATTCTTCTGAATTTCTTATCAACCATTGCAGGCAAATCTGGGTACATTTCGTTGAAACGTCTGCAGATTCTCCTCACGATTACGATTATCTTCAAAACAGTTTATTGTGTGTTAGTTTACAAGATGGCCAACATTCGGTTATACCGGAAACTGTTACGAACTTTGCTATTTTAAATAGAATATCATGTATATTATTGAATTTTTTAATTTGTCGTTGATTTTTTAAGTTAACTTAGATCAATATTTGCTAAACCTAAATGCAATAGTTTCAGATATTAATTTTTTTTTTGAAGATTTCTGAAAAAAATGGAAAAACGGTCCACTATATTCTGTCGATAAAGTTTTCATTTTAAAAGCACTGACAAAAATATATTGCATTTGGTTTTATCAATAAGAGTAATTGTTTTTTTGGAAATGACCAAAGCCATTAGGTACACTATGTTAGCGCTAGAAAGGATATTTAAGTAAGCATCTTTGTGGAAAATATTAATTGATTAAAGACTTCTTTTAGATAAACTAGAAGAGGAAAGCATCGATTCAAGGTCTATAGGATCCGTCAATGAGATATCTATGTTTGACGTTGTGAAAAAGACCTTTACTGCAGTCACAGAGAATAAAGATAGTGGGTTCCTTCTTGTTGTTTTGGGAGGACGTCTTGTTGATCAGGCTAATCCGTATTCTCAACTGATGCAGAGTCTGAAGTATGTGATTGAGAACACTGATGAATCCAACACACTTGTTGTCCTTACTGGTTCTTGTCCTAAGGTACCTTCGAAACAAGAAACTGTGCAAATAGGTGGAAAACCACAAAAACCTGCTCGTAAACTGATACCTGTATTTGCTAGAGGTAAGTCCAGTATTAAAATATTTTCCTATAGAGGGATACACTATATCTACAGGATCGTCAAAGTATTATGACACAGCCAAACTCACTTTAGTCCAAAAATCAAAATTAAAAGAAACACAAGATGTTAAAGTGAGAAATTGCATTTCGATTTTTGATACCTAAAAAATTAATTATGTATCGTCATTAAAATTGGCAAAGATGAGTTTTTTGTAGCGATAAAAATAGTGCTGAAAATTGAGTCATAACTTCCACAAAACTGTGATAATCTACTCTCCTCAGAGAAATATTCTCATGAAATGAATTTGGGGTCTGTGACTTGACGACAATTTTCACCAAATTACCCCTCCTTTATCCACACCCTGAAGCGATCTTACCAAAAAAACAATTCGAAGCGTCCTCTTGTCGACTGCTAACCGCATACCAAATTTGAAGCTGATATCTCAGTTCGTTGGAAAGTTATTGCGCCTACTAACAGACAGACGTACAGGCTGACAGACCGACCAACCGACAGACAAAAAAAAACATTCAGGAATCAATCTCTCTATGTTTTGAGACTTTTTACTCCATTTTAGCAAACAACATTTTCGAAGTTCCTGTCACCGATATTCCACCCGTAGACATTTAACCGCAAATTGAATTGAAGCAGGGTACCAGATGTTTGATGAAACTGAAAGTTTTTTAATAAACAAACCCTAAAACGTTATATTACTCGATTTTTAACGAAAAAATTACAATTTTCACCAAATCACCACCCATTCATCCCCTACGCCATGGAGAAATTTCACCCAAAAACAATTGGAACCGTTCGTTTATCGAGTGCTAACTGTGTACCAAATTTGAAGACGACATCTCAATTCGTTCTAAAGTTATCGTAACTACAAACATATAGACCGACTGACACAAGACATTTTTGTTCCCAAATCATGCTTTCTATATGTTTTGAGACTTTTTACGACGTTTTAGCTGAAAAAATTGTTTGCAATTTTGGTCGCTGATGCCATACTTCCACCGTATTTACAATTTGGAAGTAAATCATTCCCAATTTTGCTCTAGCGAATAGAAGGCACTGCTTGCGGTACAGGTCAAGTCTTCAAAATGCTCGCACTATTTTGTTAACGCCCCCAGAAAACGTTTGATGGTATTCTTTTGTAAGTTCTTAACCGCAAGGTATCCGCTAAAATCGGCCGTTTTGGAAATTATTGTAGTTTAAAAGTAGCTACAACACATTTGGCAGCGGGGTTTACCCCATTTACGCATTTTACCTATCTTCTTGTCCTGAATCTGCTCCATATTGCAAGTATATTTCACTTTCGTCGTAATAACGCAGAGACAACACATTCTTTGTAATAGTTTTTAGATAATGTTTTATTTACCGCATGCTTTTCTTCACTTGACTGCTATACATATATCGTCGTCCTCAGGACGGAGAGGCTTAACCGACAAGAAAGCGAAATTGAGTTAAACCCTGCAAGGTGAAAAATCAACACAAACGATATAGCAAAGACTCTGCGCAATTCTGGTATCCAATACAAGTCTCCGACCAAAAAACTGATTATCCCTGAAAGAAAAATGGGTATCGGTTGCAATGCTGAATTTGCAAGAGAATCGGTAAGAAATGTTTTTTGTTTAACAATGATATTCGGCAGCAAATTTTTAACAAATTTCATAATCTAGGGGATTTGTAGTTGAAACGCGAATATGTAGTTCGTTTTATTAATGAGGAATGTATGAAAAGAAAAACGATATCAACGCATCAGTCCAGACGTCAAAAGACTAAGCATTTTTTTCTTCCGTTGGAGGGAAAAAAAGAGATGGTATGCAAAAGTATGTTTTTACATTAGGGTTTACCGATAAAGCCATGCGTACTGCAGTTAAAAAAAATCAGCGGTATAATTGCCAAAGATGTGTGTGTTTGTGTGGAGGTTAAAAGACAAAGCCTTACGAGTATCTGTAATCAATCACGATTTCCAAAAGGGGAGTCCCACTATAGCCGCAAGAGTTCAACAAGAAAATACCTATATAGCGATTTATCTCTGCCGTAAATGTACACACTTTATTTAGAACATTGTGCAGAAAATGGCATTGAGAAAGCGTCTTTTTCTTTATACAGTCAGATTTCTAAAAAGTATGCAGCTTTTCACAGGCATAAGAAGGACCAATGCAGTCTTTGCATGTCATACTTACAGGAATCGGATGAAATCAAGACAAATTTACATAATCAATATCAAAAGCATATAAAAGAAGTAAAGGTTAGAGACATAAAATATATTTGCAAAGAAGAACCCAGCTTTACAAAATGTCTGTGCTTCGTTTGACCTGCAACAGGTTGTTCATGTACCTATATTAAACGATAACAAAATCTACAAAAAAAAAGGCTAGGGGTTTTTAACTTTACAATATTTGATATTGGCTCTAGAGATTGTTTTAGTTTTACCTGGAGTGAGGGAACTGGTAAACGAGGTTCCTGTAAGAAAGCGACAGCTTTGTATACTTTTTTAGGTAGATACTACAAAGATGGAACTAAGACAGTATACCTATTCGCAAACGGACGTGGGAGGGGGCAAAATAAAATATCAATTATAGCTTCCACTCTACTGTATGTAATGAACAACAGCACAAATTTAGAAGAGATATTCCTTAGATTCTTTGCCCCTCACCATGGTCAAAACTAAGGAGACTCGGCCCACAGCGCGATTCAAAATGCTCCATAAATTAGCTGGTGATATAATAGTTCCCACGCAACTTAATTCAATACTTCGTCTGACGAGAAGAAAGAATCCATATACTGTTGTCCCCTTAAGCTACACCTACTTTTTAGATTTTAAGACGTTTTCGCAAAATCTTCGACCTCTCTCCATAGGAACAGATGATAGCAGTTCAGACAAAAGCATAAAGTGGAATGAAATGTTTGAGTTTGCTGTAAAGAAAAGTTAGCCGAAAAATATTTACTTTAAGAATAACCATTTAGAAACTCAGTACAGGTCAATCAGTTTAAAAAGGCAAACATATGTTTCTGCTATGCATTCAGTTATGCATAGTAACATACCCAAGCTTTACAAAGAACCACCTCCAGTGGTGCAAACCAGTTGTGAAAGAAAAAGAACACGCGAACTTTTATCGCTCATTATCTCATTAGACAGCACACTTTGATTTTTGTCTGTAAACTATAACTTAATAAACGTATTTCTTACTCAGTATGGCATTTTTGTATTAATAATCGAATAATTCTAAAGCTATCTTATTAGTTTATAGTGGGCTTATCCCACAATTTTCTTTTTTTTTTCAGTCACAAATGGCCTTATCTACAAAAAACAAATTAGTTGCGGTCCTTTTTTGATTTTTTTTACTTTACTTATTTTCAAATAAATTTGCGGTATTTTATACTTTGAGAAAAAAATAGTAACCCTTTTGGAATGAAACACTTAAATGTTTAAATTTCACGTCCAAATACTATAAAATCTTTAAAACGCGCTCCTGAAAAATAATGATATATCAGTTAAGCCCCCGCGTCCTGAGGACGACGATATTTATGACTCTTTATGGCTTTTGTACAAAATTACCAAAAATGCCGCGATATAATTGTTTCTCTAACGAGGAAATGCGAAATATGGTTTTCTTTTATGCACAAGAAAATTTTATTGGCGCCAGATCTGCACAATGTATGCTGAAAAATATTGAAACAGGGCAGGTAAATTACAAATAATTGAGCAAGAGTACAAGTTGTACAATCTTGATTTGTTCCTTCTTCCATTTGCAAAATTTTCGTTTCCTGTGCACATGCCTCAATTTTGGCTGTTAAAAAATACGTCAATTTTATTTAAAGCCTGGAGATGTTCAAATTTTCTCTCTGCTGTGGTTATTGCTGAAACACTGAAGACAATAGATAACATTTCAACTCTGACAATTTCTTATATAGTGCAGTTCTTGGCTACTTTTTCTACCTTTGTTTTGTTGAGATATTCTCTTAAAGTTCTACTTATATGTAGAGCCTGCTAGCTTTTCGGTATTTGTTTTGCAGTGTTCAGTGTATTGATGTAAGATAAGTCTCCTAATATTTTAAACAGCTTTAAAAACTTTGATCTTTCTGTATTGTTGGATATTGTATCATTGTATTATATTTCGCGTAGTACCTACCAGAAACGTACTTTCTGACAACACCACTTTATATATTTTTGAGTATTGATCCCATGAATATGGCTTTGTACAAGCCAAAACGCGTAGGGTCTTTGAAAATAAATTTTGTCTGGTAGTGTAAGGTTTTTATTTAACTTTGAAGTAAGTCGAACCCAGGCGTTTTGACGTTTAGAAATTATATAAAATCTCTACAATGCTTGAAACTACAAAGCCTCAGAATTGACCAGATGTTCAGGAGATTACATATAGGATACAGCTCGCCCACATAGAGGCACATAGCCTTGCAAAAACGGCAGTAACAAAACTATTGTATAGTCTAGAGCCCTATTGTGGACCAGCAAAATGCCACGTAAGGAATGAACGTGATACTTGGGGAGACCATCCAAATTCTTTCATACTGGAGGAAAACGCCAAGCTTGAGGCAGGCAAAATGGTTCATCACCATATCAACAGAGAAGTGTGAACTGTTTCTTAAAATGAACAAGAGCGCTTTGAGAATAATCACAGGACTTTTCACAGAATACTCCTAAGGAAGGTATCAACTTATGAAGATGGGTTAGGCGGGCAGTGAAAACTGCAGAAACTGCACTGAAGCGGCAAAAACAACAGAACACTTGCTATGTTGCTGCATGGCCCAGTTCTGCTAAAAGTTCAATTACCTTGAAATAGCTCCCAAAAAGATAGTGGACTACATTAAAAAGTCTGAAGTTTTTGGACAACTATTATAAAAAAAAAGTCATGCATAAAAGATCCATTGGGGTCGCAGCGCTGAGAGGCCGAAGGCCTCTACGACTCATTAAACAATCTACAATTGATAAATGTTCCGGTGCCAATGACCTTGGTAGGTTAGACAACAAAATTTCAGAAATAAGTAAATAAGCTTTATATATCAAGTGTGTTGAGTTTTTGAAATCAGCACTTAACACAAAATTTGAAATATTATATGTTATTATTTAAGGTTGTAGCGCAGAAACATTTAGCCAAAGCCAAGAATTATACGATGTTCCAATGGCGATCAAAAAGTGGTTAGAAGAAAAATACAAAACATCCGGAAACCAATTGGCAAAATATCGTTCAAACGAAAATGATGACTCTGAAGAAGACGAAGAAGAGAAACCGCAACCAAAGGGACAACCTTTAGGTAATTAATGTGAGTTTAAGTACTATATATTATAAAATATACTTCACAAAAGCCGTTTATTAAAAGTTAGTCATAAGCAGTGATAACTTTCTTACAAAACCTTTATTGCTGTTATTGTTAATTTGTTATTTTATTTTAATAATTGTTTTGTTTAATATTGTTAATGGTTGGTTTTCTTTTTATTTTAAATATTGATATACATCAAGGCAGTTTAAAGACGAGCTTTAATTTTTAATGTATTTATTTTTGAAAGAATTTTTTGATCAAAATATCAACGGATTTTTATTTAAAGTTGTCACGAATGCGTATGAATAAATTTAATTTCCTGTCCGACGATGTAATAGATAAGAAAAGACACACTTGTAAAGCTAGAGAAGTATCTACATACTAGTGGGCCAAACTCGATTGCGTATTAGAAATATATAGTGAACCGAAATAGATAGAAATCTGAAATTTGGGTTATGTTTATAAATTGTCACGATCTTCATTTTGAAAATACTTTTAACACTATGGCGTTACCAGATCTATCCTTACCAGATACCAACTTTGTTTTTTCAAACAAAACAGCCTATATATTGTGACATTTTCAGATTTCCGAAACATTTTAAAAGTTTTTTACATGATGTATATTTCACATATCTTGGGCCGTCAAGGAGATAAAAATTATTACTTAGAAAATTTGGCAACCTGCAGCCATTAATAAAAAAAATTACTCTTTCCGCAACCAGCATAGGTGGAGGTCTCAATTTTTTATTGCTGTTTTTCAATAGGTTATTATATCATACGTCATGTAAATCGAATTATTGCATACGGCGTGTCTACAAAAAAAATGGGCTTTTGGTAGAACATAGAAGGGCAAAATGGTGAATGAACTACAAGTTCGTGCCATCCCGAGTGTTTGAGTGTTTACACTCACTCACTCAAACTCAACTCAACTCAGCAGGGCAAGATTTTTAAGATTTGCAAATGGAACAACCTGTTTTTTATAATGAGAATAGCAAAAGCAATGTATTTTCTACCCAAAGTACCATATGATATTATGCCTATTCTCAGCGGTTTTTGACTTAGAAGTAAAAAACCAAAATATTGCAAGTAAAATTTTTAAACTCCGCAGAATAATACCAATTTTTAATTCCTCAACAATTTGTCATCTGATCAAATAATGCTGAAAACAATCTGGTCCATTATTCGGTACTCCAAAATTACAGAATGAGCGGTAATACTGCATATTATGAGCCAACTAGTTTTAGATAAAGCGGCTGCTGATAAATTAAGTTCACTTCTGTGCACTTTGATATTTTTATGTTGTGCAAATTCGTTTTTACATTGTGGTAATTTGTTGTTGCCCAGTTATTAACATTATTACTTTGTTGCTCGTCACATACGGGTAGCTTAAACTGATTAATTTTTGTTATAAAAGGCATGTTTTGGGGCTGTCTTGGATGCCTCCAACGTTTTCTGGTCAGGTCATATCAGGTCGCGTTAGATCAGGTCAAGTCGTTCAGGCCTGCTTGGTAGAGTGTTTTCTGCATAAATGACAATAACAGTGTTGCACCTTTAACCCCTAAACAAGCTGAGGGAGCAAATAAAGGTGCTGGAGGAGGAAGAACATTAATAAGAGAAAATGTTGATGCAAAATGTGAAAAAGGCGGCTTATAGAAGTCCAACTAAGCTGTTTTTGTCGATGGTCCTTTTTTATTTCCTTACACCCCGACCCAACCTCAGCAACCCCAGCACCCCGGTTCACTCGGGATCGACGTAACTTTTGGGGGCTTATTTTCGTGAATTTAAATTCTCTTGGTAAAAGCAGATTCTTATTTGGTCGTTCATCATTAAGCAGAAGATATTGAAAATTGTGTTAAAACCTCGTTCCTCTAACGATGTGCGGTTTTTCTACGGCTCAGTAATGTGAATTCCTCCGATTAAAAATGCCTTCCTGGTAAATTTGCATTCGTCGGTCCAAATAATTTTCGTCAGAAAATTTGGATCTTCCTCTGTAAGAATTAAGATCATCTCACAGAAATCGACACATTTTGAAAGATTATTTGGCTTGATGGATTGGAGTGTCACAAATTTATAATTATGCACTGCGTGGTTATGGATAATCATTTTTATAGATTTGTAAGCTATTTCTAAGTCTTTTTCAGCAGAGTAAAGTGACGTATGGAGATTTGCAGAAACATATACCAGGACAATTATTTGATTGTCCTCGTTACGTGTTACAGGTTTAATTTGGAATATTTGGCTTCCTGCTACTTTACGTAACCGTTGTTCATGAAATTATCTTTTAACCTCTTAAATTACTTCTCAGTCATTGGAACTGCATTTGGATACTGTTCGTTGAAGTTTCTGCATGTTCTAGCAATAATCTTATTACACTGGCCATATGGATAAAGAACAAGTTTAAAATTTGCTCATTTGTAAAAGAATAAATAAGATAATAGATAATAAGAACAGATAAGAGATAACTCACAATCAGTATGATAACAGACTTGCAATCAGACAGTTACATTTTGACAATCGGTCTCGACTGTTTGGAAGCATTGCATACTGATAATAAGAAATATGTTTCCATTACATGCAATATTTTGGTTTTCTGCTTATGAGCCAAAAACCGCTGAGAATAGGTATAGCATCATATGGTACTTTTACATAGAAAATCAGTTTAGCTTCCTACTCTCATTATAAAATACAGGCTATTCCATTTGGAAATCTCGCATTACTTGCTCTTCTATGTTCCACCAAAAATCAATTTTTTGTAGACAATAATTGCATGACACATCATGATATATCAACCTATTGACAAACAGCAACAAAAATTCAGGCCGTCACATATGCTGGTTGCAGAAAGAATTTTTTTTTTTCATTAATAGATACAGGTTGTCAAATTTCCTAAATAATTGTTATAATAAGTTGGTATTTGTTATAGATGGATCTGGCAACGTCGTAATGTCAAAAATATTTTCAAAAAGATCATAACCGCTTATGTACATAACCCAAATTTCAGAGTTATCTCTTTTCTGGTTCGCTATATACCTCTAATACGCCATCGAGTTTAGCCCACCTTGCATGTATTCCGATCGATATTCTCAAACAGCTCTAGAATTGCGTGCTGGGGCACCATCTGATTGGAACCAGTAGTTACCAATATGTCCTTGATATAAATTGTCTAGAGCTTCTTCAAGATTGTTTCAAGCATGTTTAGGTAAATTATCGATGTTAATGTACTATGATAAATAAAAGGACCAATAATTTGTGTTAAAAACATTCTGCCTATTAAAACCAAAACCCTGATGGTTCCTTGCCGTTTTGATTGACTGTTTATTTTCTTGTGGCCAGTTGTGTGTATTTCTTCAAATAAAAATTCCGTTCGTAATGGCCATACTTTCGTGAGACCAGATTATCTTGTGAGGGAAGTTTTCGACATCTTGCCTTTTCCTTGTATTTTAGTCACAAAATATTCTACGTCTTTCTTCGTCCCCTGGTTATAGTCCTTGGCAAACACAAAATTTGTAAGAATAAATTTATTAAGATATAATGGGCTGTGGCTTTTGGTATACCGATATTTCTTTGAATATGACTTGATAACACACTGTAATTTTCAGCAACTGTCAGCACCACCCTGTGTTGAATTTATTCATTCCAGTATTTGTCTGAACAAGAAACTGGTTTCTCAAACTAGCCTTATTCTGTTAAATATGCAGCCAACCTTCTGAAAAGTGTTTTATTAGGCTGCCTTGTTTCTGAGTATCTACTCAGGTAAAAACGCTCAGCAGCAACAAATAAGGTGATACAAAATATAGCATTTATCATATCAGACTTCGCTTCCCAGGATTGCCCTTCAACCTTTTCAGTACATACTGTAAAATTAACATCAACCAAGGTTATCGCATTGTACGTGAGCAAGTTAAACGACTGCAGGTTCTTCCCTTCGGGGGGGTCGTAAAGCCGTCGGTCGCGTATTGGGCACGTTAAAGATCCCTACCCCCTTACAGGCAGGCAGGGGTTCGGAAAAATTTCCAGGATAGTCGCAAGAATAGATCGACGTTAATGAAAGAAAACCACGTACATATCAGATGTCCCTTCTTTTGTGGATTTTTCCATTATTAAATTGATGAACACTATAGGATCAAGTGCAATAACAAACAACTGCTGTCAGATAAAACAACAGGCAACTAACGTAAATCTGTCATTGTGCTTATAATAACAAATTATATAAAAGGTGTGGTAGAAAATTATTTTTTATTGGCTACCAAATTTTTTGATGATGTACTTCTAATAAACGGTATACGGCTGCCCATCGTCTACATCGGTATAATAGGTAACTTTGTTATTTCGGAAGATACAGCTTCGGTTAATATAGAAAAGTTGGGCAGGATTTCAAGAGAAGTTTGATGAGATGAACAAACTTCTAATGCATTGCGTAATTCCTGAGATAATTTGAACAAAGTGAAAAATGACCGACTTTTTCATTCTTGAATATTTCCGGCACGGTTAATTATACAAAAGAGACAAAGACATCCATTGCGTGCTTGGTTTAAAATGGATAACATAAAGAAGTTGCATTTTTTAATGGGAATTATAGTTGGATGACGTATTTCGTAACCTTATTTTTTCTGATTCCAACAAAAGGATGGAGATTTATTTGACAAAAAGTATATATTATAAATTATTTGCAAAATTATGTACCAAGCAGGCGGTGAATTGGATGTAATAATTGTTCCAGGCATATATCTATTAGAGAACTATTTTTATGAGTGGAATTTTTTTTTATTAGAATAAGTATAACAAACGAATTAAATAACTTATTATATTAACATTAAAAGAAACGTTATTTGGAACACTTAAAAAAGGATGAAACAAAGGAAAATCAAATCTGAAAAAATTTATCTATAGTAAATGTTTAAAGTGCCTATCTAAAACTTCTAAAGACATCTATCACGAACTATTTCACTCTGTGCTTTTTTCATCGACTGGTGACGAATGTTTCTTACATAGGCTTGAGTATTATTTTTTAGTTCTTCAATCTTCTCAGGTTTTTTCTGATGCGCCTTATTTTTTAAAGTACCCTACAAAAAAAATCAAGAGGGGTCAGGTCCAGAGATCTCGGCGGCCACAAAATGACCCGGTATTTCCTATCCAGCTGGGAAAATGTTCCGTTAGATAGGCTGACACATTTCTAGAATTATGGACAGGGGCACCAAAATGTCGGAAACGAGTTAGATGCTGAATCGTACTCAGGGGTAAAATGTCAAACATTTATGCCATTTGCTGGAATCCCAAATATCGTTCTGAATTTAGGTTCGTGTCATAGAAAATGATCCTAAGATTGTGGTACCACTAATTTCGTACCACACATTTACGGAAAATACGGACTGGTCTTTTCTTTCTGCAGCAAGATGAAGATTGCTCTGATCACAATATACAGTATTGTGTAGATGAAATATCCCGTTATTAGTGAATTTAGTTTCATATGTGAAAATAATTCCATAGGAAAAATGATCGTTTTGCTTTGTTTACCTTACCAACTATTTAGCACAATGGATTTATCGGCTCAAATCTCCCGAATATAATGCATTACTGATACTACATTTGTAGGGGAGATAACTAGTCTGTTTAAAAATCAAACGGGCCTTTTCTTTTGAAACCCCGCACTCGTTCGCCAATTATCTAGTGGATGTACTTGGTGTATAATTAACGGCTGCAAAACACTTTCTTCGTTTTCCTCTTTAAATTTCAACTTCTCAGTTTTTGGCTTGTTGAATGAACTGTAAACCTTAAGATTGATTTCCAGTTTCGCACAAAGTTTTTTACTGGGCTGCCTTTTTTCCGGGTATCGTTGGAAATACATTTTACTAGCTTCATCGACATTTCTGTTACTGGCATAATAACAGAAAATCATTGCAGTTTTCTCTTTATTTGTATACATTTATTGTTTGGAGAACTACGTATGACCCAAGCTTGTACACTGACAGTTTGTTGATTGTTACATCGGATTGGATGTATGTACCGCCAGCTTGTTACATAGTTTTGCATAGTGTTTATAATAAATAATTTTTGTTAAATAAATCTCAAAGTAATATAAATAATCATATTAAACCTTATATAATTGGATCCAGAAAAAAATCTTTTGAAAGACGTCACAGCCAACTATGATTGCCAATTTAAAAAATGCAACTTTGTGTTATTTCTTTTAAACCAAGCACGCCATGAACTTTGCTAATTTAACGGAAGCTTTATCTTCAGAAAAAGCAAAGTTAGCCATTATAATGAGGTAGATAATGGGCATCCTGTAGAGGAACTGTATTTTTTAATTCTAAGATATAATTAAATTTTGTCACAGGTCGAGCTGCTGCATCTGGGTCTGAGTTAGTAAGAAATAAGCGTAGCTTGTTGGGGGATCTTAAACGGAACGCCCAAAGACTGAACGAAGCGAATATTCTGCAAGTATTTTTATCATATTCCCTTATAGCAGCATTATTTGTATTTTGTTTTTAATTAACATGAATAATATACATTTATACAATGTGTCTGCGTTTGTTTATTTATATTTGTTAGGTGTTAGAAACAGTAATGGGAAAAAATTTGCTCAATGTTTGGTTGTTCAGATTACAAGATGATAAACCACTCACAAACATTTTTTTTCACGTTTTAAAAATGATGTACTTATATGTGTCAAAAATAAAATCTTAATTATATTAGGAATGTTAACAAATAAAAACTCATAAAATATTTTTAACAACTTACCGGATGCATTGGTCTGAAGGGTCTAGGTCCGGGCGGTACAGGTGGCGGTGACATGCACCTGGGTACCGGTGACGGAGCCCCTCTAGCCAGAGGCGGGGGTACTGGAGACCCCCTAGACATGGGTGGAGTAGGGGTCATAGGCGAAGGCCACCGCGGTCGCGGGCAAGCCATAAATGGCATGCGAGAGCCCAACATATTCATGCCTGGACTGCCAAGACGTGGTGGCGGCGATGGACCATACGGTGAGGGGGGACGGTAAGGCTTAGGGGACCAACCGCCCCCACGGCCCCCGCCCGGATGATGACCGCCCGGCGTGCCGGACATCTCTCGGCGGGTCGCTGGTAACGCGTACTAGCTTCTTGAAGTGTTGAGGTATTGTGAAAATAAACCGGCACCTTCCATCGAATCTGAAATAAGACATATTTTGTCAAGATTCTGTCAAATATTTGAGACAGTGTAAAAATTAAACTCCAAGAAACATATGTGATTTGCTTTAGTCTCGGTGCTTATGTTACATAACAGAAGCGTAGGTATTGTTCCAATGATATGAACTATAATAAAATATTTAACCCAGAAATAATTTTTAGGTTTATATAAATAATAATATTCATTATTTGTTCTCATAAACAAATTACAGATTTGAGTACACTGTGCTGATATAATCCGAAATTAAATAGGATAAAATAAAGACAAACACTTAAATTAGAATGCTTAAAATTAATTAGGATATTAAATAGTGCACTCCAACTCAAAAGATTTGTGTGCGTACAAATAAGTTGTATTCGAGAGTACAAGGAAACAAACAACTTAGCTTAGGAGAGAGAAATGTAATAGAAGTCCATACATAAAACTTAAATGTACCAACTAAACTAGTGTCATTTTAGTGAATTTTTTTTTTTTTTTAAATGACTAATAGAGAGGTATCGATGGTGAGACTGCAAACATTTTTTCAAATGAGCGCAAACTTGGAACCCTGGAACCCATATCCGGGGTCAGTTTCAATTTTTATATGTTTATATATATATATATATATATATATATATATATATATATATATATATATATATATATATATATAGATATATATATATATATATATATATATATATATATATATATATATATATATATATATATATATATATATATATATATATATATCCGTCTGCTAACTCAAAAAATAATTAACCGATTTCAACGAAACTAGGCAAGTGCCTTTCTTTTATTCATGGCTTGGATGAGTTCGTTGGTCAGGAAAATCGGACGGGGTTTTCCGGGAAAATTTTGAGTTTTCTTTCAAAAAAAATATTTTCTCCGAAAATTACAAACCTGTTTTAATGAAATTTACTATATATGTTGCCTTGGGAGAGACACTACTACGTATCAAAGTTACACTTTCTAAGTTTATATAAAATTGAGTTATTCAAATTTTGAATTTTCTTTCGACAAATTTTTTTCTCTCCGAATCTTACAAAGTTATTTTAATCAAATTATTTGGATATATTGCCTTAGCAAAGGTCTTACCTCATACCAAAACTAAACTTTCTAAGTTTATAGAAAATTGAGTTATTCAAGTTTGAAGCATTTAATAAAAATTCACTGCCATAACGCACTTCCTATGTTTCGTTAGCTTGGTTCTATTCAGTCTGTTAGTTTCTTCCAGTTCTGTTAGTGACCAATGTATTATACCGAATAAATAGGACAAAATGGGGATCGCAAAGATGTTGATTACTTGAAATAGATTCTTGGATTTGAGATGGGGCTTCAAAATCAGGGTTAGCCTTTTTGTACCTCTCTTTTAGTTAATGTTTGCTATCTGCTTGATTTATTTTGTGTTTTGTTGAAGGCCGGTGAATTTGCCGGTCTCCGCTGGTTGGATGCCTTAATAATTTTTTTAAATTTTAACAACACACCACGAGGGCTCACAGCCTAAATACTATCGTACCGTGGGTGTTGACAAGGAGGAAAGAGGCAACTTGTTAATTCTGGACTTGAAGGTTTGGAGGTTCGGAGGAGAAGGAAAAACATGTGCCGGAAAGGAATTCCACAACTTGGAAGTCCTAGGGACAAAAGAGCGGGCATAACAAGATGTTCTGTGTCTGGTGACCTGGACAGTAAAAGGGTGCATTCGCTCTGTTCCCCTGGGAGACCTGTTGGGGGCAGCAGGTGGGGGAACTATGGAGGAAAGCTCCTCTGAGCAGTGCCCGTGCAGATATCTATAAAAGAGAGAGAGAGGTCACCAACGGCACGTCGGTGGGCAATGGATGGCAGCCTTTGGGTGAGGGTAGGGTCACCGATTAGACGTATAGCTCTGTTTTGAATGGAGTCCAGGATAGCGAGTGTAGAAGCGACAGCTGCACCCCAGATGTGGGAGTAGTATTCGCGGTTTGGCCTTATTTGTGAAGTATATAAGGTATAGAGATTAGCTGGTGAAAAGTATTTGCGAGCCCAGAAGAGGAAACCGAATTTCTTAGCAGCCGCTTCTGCAATTGATGTGACATGTTGGTGCCAATTAAGATTTCGATCCACAGAAATGCCAACAAGAGAAAAGGACTCATTACTTTGAATAACTTGGTTGTTCATTGTGATGGGTCTAGGGCTGGTGTATCTCTTATGAGAAAGAAAGCAAGACTGAGATTTGGTGGGGTTGAATTGTACAAGATTTCTACTTCCCCAATCTAATATTTTTTGGAGATCCACGGAGACAGACCCTCCATTAGTCTGCGATCCTCATCTAATTGGGCTAAAGGGACAGGCTTAGAATATTGTATATTTGAGTGGAGGGTGCTGTAGTCCGCGTAACTGTGAACTCGGTTGGATGTGCTAGAGAGGAGGTCATTGATGTGGAGAAGAAACAAAGTAGGGGCTAAAGCTGAACCTTGAGGAACTCCTGTATTAATTGGATACAGTTTAGAGGAATGGCCTTCCACAACACAAATGCGCCTGTTGGAGAGGAAATTTGCTGTCCAGGTACAAAGTTTTGGTGGTAGGCCATAGGCCGGAAGTTTATTAAGCAGCGCTGCGTGCCAAACCTGGTCGAATGTTTTGGATATGTCTAAAGCAACAATCTGAGATTTACCGTGTAGTTGCATAGACTTGTTCCAAGAATGGGTGACAAAGGAAAGGAGGTCGGCAGTCGATCTGCGCTGACGGAATCCATACTGCCTGTCGTGGATTAGACTGTGTTTTTTTTTTAAATTTAGTAATTCGGTGTTTATATACTTTTCCATCACTTTAGAGACGACTGAAAGGAGAGATAGGTATGTAGTAGCTAGGAAGCGCTTTGGATCCTTTCTTGAGGATGGGTTGTACTCGAGAAGTTTTCCAGTTACTAGGGAATATGCCTTTATTGTAAGATATCTGAAACGGACGACTCAGGACAGGAGCAAGTTCTGGTGCGCAATTTTTGAGAACAATTGCTGGGATCTCGTCAATGCCAGAGGCTTTCCTGGTATTAAGGGAAGAGAGCATTTTTCGTACCTTTTTAGTTTTGAAAATGATATCCGTCATTTTATGCGCGACATTGGGGACTGTTGGTGGTTGAACATTTGGAGGTGGATTGAGAATAGAATTGCCGGCGAACAACGAAGCAAAAAGTTCAGCCTTGCCTAGGGCGGTAGAAACAATTTCATCCCTTGAGACAAGAGGTGGGAACGTACTTTTGCAGAAATTATTCCCAATAGATTTAGCAAGAGTCCAGAAGGGTTTGCTGCCGCTGGAACTTAAGAGGACTTTGTTTTTGATGTGGTTATTAAACGAGTTTTTTGCCTCAGAAAGAATGCGGACATAGCGGTTTCTTACGTCGTTAAATGCTTGACGATTTTCTTGACTGGGATTGTGTAGAAGCGTTTTGTGAGCTTTGATCTTTTCAAGTCTGGCCTTGTCACAGGATTTAGAGAACCAGGGCTTTTGAGTGGCTGAAGAGGTTTTCTGTGTCCGTGAAATAAATAATTCCGTGCTGGCTTGGATAATTTCGGTGACGTTTTGTGAGATATCAGAGGGGTCAGGATGAGAAAAGCAGAGAGACGCCCATGGAAATGAGGAAAAGTAATCCCGCATTTCGTCCCAATTTGCGGAGTTGTAGTGCTAAACGATACGTGGGTGTGACGACTGTGTGACCTCGGGTTGCATTGCGCAGGAAGCAGTGACCATGCCGTGGTCTGAGCTACCAAGGGGGGCGGTGACTGATATATTATAGCATTCAGGTTTTGTAGTAAGAAGGAGATCCAAGGGATTTGAGCTGTGTATTGGGATACGAGGAAAGTAAGTAGGTTGCTGAACCATATTGGCTAAAGAATTGCTGATTGCAAAGGCCTCCGCTGCTCTCCCTTGTGGATCGGTTTTTGAATATCCTAGCCATTCCTTATTATGGACATTGAAGTCACCAAGAATAGTGACCTCGGAGGAAGGATATTCAGAAATCAGATAGTCGGTTTTTTCAGAAAGGTAGTCAAAGAGCTGGACAAAGTTGTTGTCAGAGGGTGACCGGTAAATGCAACAGATGAATTTAGTTGCAGCCCTGAGAGAGAGTTTTATCCATAGTATGTATTTTCTTCCAGCTTCTAAATTGGGGAGTCTGGTGCAGGGTAGATTGCTACGGACGTATGCGCACACGCCTCCATACAATCTAAAGGAAGTAAGAAGCTTATACCCCGAGAAATTAAGGTGATTAGTGGCTGTTTTGGCACTGATTTGGGTTTCGGTGAGGAAGAGGATTTGGGGCCTGTTAGCCTGGAGGAAATGGTGTACTAAGTTCAGGTTAGAATTTAGGCCACATATATTCGAAAAGGATATGTTAAATCTTGATGTATGGGGTGGTACCTCCTCGGGCGTGAAAATAATCCTTTACTATTACGTAAAGGAAAATTCCACTACCACCTGCTAGTTCGATTATTTCGTTGTTGACTGTCCTGCCAGTTTCGCTGTTCGCTTATTTGCCTCTGTTAATGCCAAAAATCTTGCATTTATCCATGCCACATTACGCGCCTGTATCTTTGCTATTGGTCTCAGTTGTTCGGAGCAGGGATGTCACCAACGGATATGTCAAAGCGTGGAGTTTAATGTCATGCATGTATAGGACATGATTTATTCTGTATTAGACTTTGAGGCCGCACTTGATAACTATGCTGTATTTTGAGTGGTTGATAATATATTAAAACTGAAACAGAACCACATGGAGCTAAGCTCGTCCCCTTGAAATGTGTCTCTTTTGGCCTGGTACAGTAAAACTGGCCGAAAAGTAGTAGTTATTTAAAAATTCTCTCCACAATTTTGTGTGAACACGCAACAGGTGCAAGCAGATAATCTATTAGAGCAAAAATTATTTTCAAGTATCAATAAGGGACAAAGTCACCTCATGTCCAAATAAATAAATGTTCACCACCAGCGATTATTTCCTCTTGTGGCTTCAATTAATTGAGTATCCGGTGTATCGTCAAAATAAAAGGCTGATCTATTTGCCTGCCTGTTTTATTCAGACCCCATGCTTGATCCGTAGCGAAAGTGCCCACCAAATTTTACAGCTGCAAAGTTAAAATGGGATAAATATCTATGAGACATCGTACTGTTAACCCTTTAGCTGCTTTGTTCGGATATATACGTTTTAATTTTCCGTCAAAATGGTGCTTATACCGCACATATGCGTTTTAGTGCTTTACAAATTATGTGCTTTGATCGCATTTATACGTACGATGATTGTATATGCTCTTTCAATAGTTCTACTATGTAGCGTTCATATGGACGTACGACACAAGCAATCATTTTCCTCCTAACGTGTCTGTACACCGAATACGGGGGCGCTGATCAACAATAAGCAAACTATGCAACTTGTAATTTTTTCTCCGAATTTCTCTGTATTTTTTACGGGACTGCATCTTAGTATGTAACTTGTTTAGTATGCAGTTGTAATTTTATATAGATCGAACACAGTGTGGCACAACGTCAATGAGTCACAATGACTAGTTGTTTTGTTGTTGTGTTCGACGAAGGGATGGCCTCGGAAATCAAGTTCAGCCGGCCACAGTACATTCCAAAGATATAATTCAATTCTCTACATATTATAGAAATGTATAGTGTAGACTCATATACACATATATTAAGAGACAATAATAAACGCAGAAACATGGTAAAAATAATAAGTGGGTAATAAAGTAATTGTAGTCTCTATACTAAAGTTTTAAACTTATTAGCTTATTGTTTTTGTAATTAAATTACTGACGGGTGAAACGAATATGTGTGTTTTACATGTATAGATATATTGGAAACTATTAGTCAGTTTTTCTTCTTAAATTAATTGTGCTGTTTTTTTTTCTGTTAAATTAATTGTGCTATTATGTTTTTTTTTTTACAATGACTAGTAATTGTGTAGGTTTGTCTGATGAAGAAGCAAAACAGTTATGCGAATTGATTACGACAGTAGAATCTGACGAATCAGATATTGAAATTTATTCTTTAGATGTAAGTGATAATAGTGATGACGAAGATTTTGATAATATAGATATAGATAATCAAATCAAATAATCAAATTTCTCATGACGTTGAGACAACTTCTACAGAAACTGAACCTTCAGTTTCTTCTAACAAGGCTGTTGGTCAAGTAAACATACAAACAAATAAAAGAACTAAATCTTCCGGGGACAAGACTGCTAAAAAACAAAAACAAAATAGTAATAGCTCCCATATGTGGCATTATGGAACTTTTGTACCTATTGTACACGACTTTGATGATACAGGCAGCGGCTTTCACTCAAGTGATGTTGAAATTCAAACTTTTCAGATATCCTAGATTGCTTTGAATACTTTTTTCCTCTTGAGTTAATGACAATGATTGCAGATGAAACTAATAGGTAAGAAAAACTTTATTATAAACATGTTTACATTTACCGTTATTACACATCTTCCTTCCTTCTAGGTATTTTGAATATGTGAGCATAAATACAGATAAGAATAAATGTTCTCGCCTTCAAAAATGGCAGCCCACCAGCCCTAAAGAAATGTACCTTTTTATTGCAACCACACTATTAATTTCACGAAACAATAAACTTAAGCTGAATGATTGTTGGTCGAGAGATCCTTTAATCCACACACCTATATTTGGAAAAACTATGAGCCTAGATAGATATTTACTCTTACTAAGATTATTACACTTTTGTGACAACACTAAACAAGTTCCGGGAGATTGTTTATATAAACTGAACAGTATACTCAATTTTTTGAAAAATAAGTTTCAGAGAAGTTTTATTCCTTTTCGTAACTTTTGCATCGATAAGTCATTAATTTTGTATAAGGGTAGACTATCCTTCAAACAATACATAGAGACAAAACGACATCGTTTTGGCGTAAAGTTTTTTGTGTTAGCTGATGTGGAAACTGATTATATTCTAAATTTTATAATATACACTGGCTCTAGCACGAAAATAACTGAACGTGCTGACCTAGGCGTTTCAGGTTGTATTGTTGCCACCTTGATAGAGCCTACATCAATAAGGGCGATCACTTATATACAGATAACTGGTACACCAGTCCTAAATGGGCACAATATTAACACCAGCACAAAACCAATTTTTGTGGAACGGTACGAAGTAACAGGATAGGTATGCCAGTATTACCAGAAGTAAAACAGAAGGGTGCAACAGATAGTTAGCATACAGAAATGATGATGGTAACTAAATGGCTAGATAGAAGGCTTGTACACATGCTGACCACTATACATGAAAATAAAATGGTGTCTACAGAAAAAAGAGATAGATCAACTGGCAAACAGTTGAATAAACCTAAATGCATTATCGATTACAATGAAAACATGGGATTGATAGATGAAATAGACATGCTTTTGAATTCGGTCAAATGTCTAATTAAGTCCACAAAGTGGTATAAAAAATATTTTTTCACCTGTTAGATGTTACTATTATCAATGCTCATGCCATATATAAAGTGAAAACTGGAAATTGCAGATTTGATAAGACAGCTAATAGAAAAATATGCAGGAGAAGAAAAGACTGCTGCAAAACTACGAGCCGGTTGACATTGAACAAAAGATTTACCTACTCGTTTAGGAGCACACCATTTTCCAGAATTTGTACCGCCTGTTCCTGGGGTGTAAAGATCAGCCCAAAGAATATGCTTTGGGTGTAAACATACTCAACTTGGTCCAAGAAAGAGAACAGATTCTAGGCATCAGTGTACTGAGTGTGAGGTTGGACTTTGCATTGTACCATGCTTTGAAAAATATCATACCTTGAAGAAATTCTAACTACATTACATTTTATATTTTTTCTTCTTAGTCGAATAATGCCTAATTTTTGTATTTCTTTTACAGTTCTCAAATAAATAACCTCTCAAAGTATACAAAATGTTTTTTTGGAAATATAAATAATGCTATTGACCCATGTGTACGTAAGACTTTAACACCTTTTGTGCTTCTACCGTATATATACGTACGGATTATTAGCATTTTTAGGGCTCGCACTAGGGATGGGCACATTTCTTAAAACATCGATGTTACATCGAAACCTACTATCGATGGTAGGAAAAACATCGGCTGGAAAACATCGATGTTGGGAAACATCGATGTTTTCAAAATAATTGTGAATTTACCAATTCTATAATTCTATGTTCTTTCGAGAAAAAAAAATAGTTTGTAGTTTTGTAGGCATTAGAAAATGGAAACATATTCCGATGCAGATTATGGCAGGTGCAAGTAATACAAAAAATAAGTGGTAACAAAAATAAATAAATGTTTATTGTACTGCAATAAAATAAGAAAGAATGTGTAAAACAAAAATAGAAAAACTTAACTTCTAATGACTTTAATAATAAAAAGTAAACTTCAAATTTAATTCTAAACTGTTAATAACTCTGTTTATATATATATATATATATATATATATATATATATATATATATATATATATATATATATATATATATATATATATATATATATATATATATATATATATATATAATATATAATTCACCAATATTAGTGATAATACTGATAATCTCACCATACAGTTTTATATACTCCAGTAATCTCTGTCAATGGACTGACGAAATCATATTTTGCCCAAGTGTTCTCCAGTTAAAGGGTTTTTTTCTTGCGTGGCTGTCTGTTCAGCTTTGGAAAAAAAATTCTGCCGGTGCAGAAGTCGCCACTATGGACAAGAATTTTTTCGCGACAGGGTATAAATGGGGACATACATTTTTATTATCTGACCACCATTTCAGTGGATTCTCGGTAAGATTAATTAGAGGATTCTTTAAATACAAAGACATTTCGCTTAATTGTTCTTTCTCTTGTGAAGCACTCTTTTGAACTAACTGAGAATGATGCGCCCATATATTGCCCTTTGGAGTAACCATAATTATGTTAAAATTTTTACCAAACATCATTGTGACAATCTAGCCTACTTACCCGTGTCCTGTTTATTATTTGTCGTTTCACTTTCTATTATTTCGCGATTGTGGTCATCATCTCCTTGCGTTTCTGCTAACAGTGATAACTGTTGTATTAGATTAACTGCTGCTGCAACATTATGAGGACTCTTAAAATAAATCTTTTTGAACCTTGGATCCAGCAAGATTGCCACGGCTAATTGTTGGACTTGTTCAACAGCAGAAAATCATTTCCTACATTCTTGGAGAAGTGCTTCTTTTAGTGAAATACCTAAGGTGTCGTTTACATCACATTCAATGTGTTAAACTTCTTTTTCCAAATTATACGTGAGAGGGATTACAAGACTCGAACTAATATACTTTTGACCACAAATTTCTGTTGTTACTGCTTCTAACGTCTTTAGAAGTTCAATGATTTTATTCAGTTCAAAAACTTCCTTGGCTGTAACCATTGTGGGGGCAGAAGGATGTCTGTTCATTATGGTATTTATGTATTCCCGCAGTTCAAGAAAATGATTAATCATGTAGTATGTGGAATTCCAGCGGGTGGACACCTCTTGTATAATTTTTTTTTCAGGTTTATGGTCGCTTGTTTGTGCCTTCCGTAATTCATCAGCAGCTACTACTGAATGCCTGAACCACGTTACAATTGTTTTAAGTTAGATATAACTGATCACAATTCCGAAATAGATGTTATAGCTCTGTCAGCAACTAAATTTATTTGATGAGCGAAGCAATGAATGTGCCTTTTTTTGGAAAACGTTTCCTCAATAGCTTTTGTCATATTGGCCGCTCCATCCGTAACAACAGTAGTAACTTTAGTTTCTAGGATACCCCATTCCTCACATATACGTTTTAACACTCCTGAAATGTATTCGGCTGTATGCCGTTCATCTAAAAGATATACACCTAAGTCAACAGAATTTATGGAATTGTTATCTTCAAAGTGCATAGTAACACCAATAAAACTTCTACATTGCATATCTGTCCATATATCTGTCGTGAAACAATAGCAAGACAATTTTTTTAATTTGCAAACGATATGCATTTGCAACAGGATTTGTGGGATACGTAACGATGTTTCGATGATTACAAGTAACATCGATGTTAAAAATATAACATCGAAATTACAACATCGATGTTTTAAACATCGATGTTCAATGGAAAACATCGATATTCCAAAAACATCGATGTTAGGTGCCCATCCCTAGCTCGCACCGTACAAATACATACGAGAAATATCTCACGTGCGGCTACAGTATATAAACGTTTTAGGCAATTCCTAATTCAGCACACCAGTTGGCCACATGCTTTCTTATTTCAGCGGCGAAAGGGTTAAGCATATACTGACAAATGTCGACATCAAAAAGGCATCAAGATTCGATGGAATCCCAGCAAAAGTTCTTAAGAAGTGTGCCCCTAACTCACTGAATTTGTTCCATTTGGCTGTCCCACACTGTATGTTACTACTGAGGTTTGTATCATATTAATAAATTAATACATTGAAGCAGTACATAGTTACTGCATGCAAAAAATGGTGTTTTTAAACATTTAAATTAGCTATTAATACAAGCTGACATAGCAAGACTGGAGAATCAGCTTACTCACTATGTCCACGTTCTATAATAAGATTAATACAACATTGTAAGGAATTATAGGTCATTTACCGCGGATTTTATTATGTATACAATTACAAGTGTACTCTGCAAAAACAGTGCGGTTTTCGATTTCACAAAGTATTTAGCTTTCCTTATTGACGCATTGTTTTAGCACTTATAGGTTTCTTACCCCTGAGCTCTGAATTAAGGTCTGACAATCTTATTTATATCTCAGTTCCTTCAAATACTTTGCTATTTATTCCCCATCACTATACAGGATACTCTCCTTTCAGTTCGTCATTCTCTGCGAAATGTAGACTTAAATATCAAAAACTCGCTTAACAATTTTAAACCTCGTTGAGTCATTTATTAATGTCGTATAAGAGTTTATTTATAGCTTCGTAGTTTCATACAAGCGCGTGTTTAGCTTTCAATAAAGCCATTATAAAACTAAAACTATGTTTTACATAAACTGCTGATTTGTGTTTTGCATATTATTTCCGTATATTGATTTTTAAAATAGCTACAGCCTAGTGTCAGTGGCAAGGTTTCTCACAAAAGTTACACCTGTGTCATTTTGAAATCCATTAAATACATAAATTCTGTTTATAAATAGGTCCCATAAATAAAGGTAAACGCTTTTAGTTTTTCTTTGCGAATAAAGTCAAAGATGAATCCTTCTAACCCCTGTCCTTCAAAACCATTATGGCAATTATTCTGACCTTGTTAGGAACTACTCTATACTTCATTAATAAGTACACTTGGAAAAACCAAATCACCACAAAACATATTTTTACAGACCTTACGATCGTTTCACTAACAAAGTCAGCGTCATTCGCGGATGAAAAATTGAGAATTCTGAATTTTTAGTGGATTTTCTTTAAAAAATTCACTAATGAGGAGATCCCGACTTTTGAAAACATGTCTTCAAATGAGCGCTATTTAGGACCCTTGGAACCCAAATCTGAGGTCGGTTTCAGACTTTATATATATATATATATATATATATATATATATATATATATATATATATATATATATATATATATATATATATATATATATATATATATATTTGTGTGTGTCACACCTATAACTAAAAAATAATGGACCGATTTTAATACAACTTGGTTAGTACCTTCATTTCGCAAGTGGCTTGAATAAGTTCGTTAGCCAGGAAAATCCGCCGAGGTTTTCCCGGAAAATTTTGTGTTTTCTTTCGAAAAAAATTTATATCTCTGGAATTAACAAAGTAAGGGCAACCAAATTTGATTTGGTACGCGGGTTTATATCATTATAGGTAAGTTACCTACCAAAATTTAGCTTGGTAGGTTGAAGAACAAAAAAGGTACAGGCATTTAAAAAAAAAAAATTTGAGTTTCCCTCAAAACGTCAAAAGTCGCGATTTTAAACTTCAAAATTGGTAATATTTAGGCAATAAACCTGAAAATAATATGAGCTACGGAAGGAAAATGTCTCAAGAATCATGTTTTACAAAGCCTGAAGTCTTAGTTTCAATCGTCATTGTCCTTCATTTTACTAAAATATTCCCAGAAAATTCATTTCAAATAGACCCTTTCTCTGAAACTTTAGCAGTAGTGTTGGCTATAGAGTTTATCGGTTAATGGTATATCATTTTTGTCGAATTTTCGTAAAAAATTCACTAATGGGGAGATCCGTGTTTATACATACACACACACATATATATATATATATATATATATATATATATATATATATATATATATATATATATATATATATATATATATATATATATATATATATATATATATATATGGGGCTCTCATTAATTCCGAACCCCACGTGACCGGATTCTGTCTCTCTGATGATTTTATGAGTTGGCAGTCGAAAAAGTAACCAAAAAAACCACTAGACTAGGGACCCTAAAGTTACTAAATCAATTGACAATTGACAGTTCAGTCCATTGGCGCTCAATTCCTTTTGATGGTTATTTTGTATGTATATTGTGCATTTTCCAAGTTCGACCAGTGTTTACCTTCTTCAAATAATTTTCTATCTGTTGGACAATAAAAATAAACAGCTTTTATCAAAACATAGCATTTTCATTCCGTTTTACGTAAGTTAAAAGTGTAGGTATATTAAGGTTATATTAACGATATTCAAGATCGCATGAACAAAGCATTATCAAATCTGTTCGTCGGTAATCTGCCCAAACACGTACATATTTGTTCAATGTTACACAATACAGATTTGTAAAACCGTAAATTAGAAGTTTAAATAATCGGACCTCAATTTGTTTACGTAATTACAAAATTTTGACATCTATACAAAATAAAAGTAATATTTTATTGTTTTTAATTTATTTTTTTAATAATCAATAACAGTAAACCATACATGAACAGACTTGCTGTTAAAAATAATAAATACATTTAAGACTTTACTGTTTCACCTTATTATAATTTTTATAATTTTTTATAAAACCCCAAAGGAAATATGAGACAACACTGGCATCTTTGGGATTTCATTAATTCAGGTTGTACAACGGTGTATGCCGGGTTGCCTAACTTAAGCAGTCAAGTGCGGTTCGGGAATTAATGAAAGACCTGTATATATATATATATATATATATATATATATATATATATATATATATATATATATATATATATATATATATATATATATATATATATATATATACTTTTAAGGGCAATTACGACCAAAAACAAGGGCTATATTTTAAAGAAAGTCACTCTGTACTAAGACTCTTGGAGTCTTTCTTTAAAATATAGCCCTCGTTTTTGGTCGTAATTGCCCTTACAGGTATACAAATTTTAGCACGCTAACGTGTAACGACTGTTACTCCTCCCTTCAATCATATATAATCATATATATATATATATATATATATATATATATATATATATATATATATATATATATATATATATATATATATATATATATATATATATATATATATATATATATATATATATATATATAGCTTAACTCAAAAAATAACAGACCGATCTTTATCAAATTTGGTGAGTACCTTACTTTTATAAGTTGCTTGGATAAGTTCGTTATTAAGGAAAATCAGATCAGGTTTTCCCGGAAAATTTTGTGTTTTCTTTCTAAAAAAAAAATGATATTTCCAGAAATAACAAAGTGAGGGCAACTAAATTTGGTACGCGTATTTGTACTTTAAAGAGTGAACGATGTACCAAAATTTAGGTCTTTGAGTTTAAGGAGAAAAAAGTTACGGGCAGTTTAAGAAACAAATTTTGGAGTTATCCTCAAAACGTCAAACTCGTAATTTAAAACGTCAAACTCGCAATTTAAAACGTCAAAATTGGCAATGTTTAGGCAAAGAACGTGAAACAAATACGGATATAAAAAAAAATGTTGCAAGAAGAGTGTTCTGCGGACTCTTAAGTTTCAGATTCAATCGTCATTGTCCTTCATTTTACTAAAATATTCACAGAAAATTCATTTTAAATAGACCCTTTCTCTGATGCTTGGCTGTCGGTTTAGTTAAGTTGATGCTTTCGCTGTAGGTTTATGGTTTAACGGTCTATAATTTTTAGCTAATTTTCGTAGAACAAATTCGTTACTGCATTTTGGCATTTTTTATCGAAATATGATGCATGTTTGTAAGAAAAAATCTGGACGCGGTAAGTGCGTTTTGGTAGCAAATGTTCATTAAATCCTTCAAATTTCAATAACTCAATTTGCTATTAACGTAACTTTTGTTGGTTAGGAAACCAACATTAACTTTATTTTCGGAAAATGTTTGTTTGCGAATTTTCATTAAATGTTTCAAATTTCAATAACTCAATTTGCTATTAACCTAAGGTTGATTGGCTAGGAGACCAGTTTTCTCAGAAACATTCAAAGTTTATTTTCGGAAAATTGTTGTACATTTTCAAATAATAATTTTGATAAAATATGGTACATTGTTCCTACTATATAGGTTATACCAGTAACCAAATTGATGCCTGCTAACATTAGAGCAATATATTTGTAATTAAAAACATTTTTATGAAAATTCACTTCCATAACGCACTTGCTGCGCCCAGAGTTTTCATCCTCTAATGACGCTAACTTTGAAACGATCGTTAGGTCTTTAAAAATATGTGTTGTGGTGATTTGGGTTCTCCATGTGTACTTATCAGTGCTCATCACAGGTTCAAATCTTCACTTAGTGACTCGAATAATTATTGTTGTTGCCCTTACTTGGTGAAACCGTTCCGAGGAAGAAGGCTCTAAATCTTTTATTAGTCTGCTCGATACCGTCAAAATGTTAACATGGAGAACTAGGTCCGCAAGGTCTTTCGTCGGGGAATTAGTCAATCTTGGCCGCATTTTAAATAAAATTAGTGAATTTTCATAAGACGTACACTATTATTATACGGCATATTACTAAAATTAATACTTAAACTTACACAGACCTTGAACATCGATTTTAGGGGTCCTAGTACGCGCACATTTGAAGAATTCTTTCGAAAGTGTTACCATCGATATCTCTCTATTATGAAAAAAATCTTGTATTTTAACTTCTTTTGAGATAAATGCCCAAAACTAAATTTTCTATTTAAAAGATATCTGTATTACAAATTTCATTAAAGTTTCCAGAAGGAAACTTAATTCATATTTAAAAACGTAAAGTATGTGCCAGATTATAAACGTAACAGTTATTTTTCCTTATTAATCGCCAGAATGATTTCGTTTTAGTCAACCTAATTAAACCCGTTTTTTCAATATCAAATATAACAAAATGTCTGCTGCAAATTATAATTTCAGACTCAAAGGGGACAAGGTTATTTAGGCGTTTTAAACAAAAATGAGACCTTGTTCAAAACGTATGCAATCTGTGCCCTATTGTATCTCCAAATGTCAAAAAAAACAAATAAAAAACAAAAAAAAACATAGTTTCATCGAGCTGGAATCGATCACGCAATATTTTGCGTAGAAGGCAAGCACGCTGCCACTAAGCTATCTAAAGATACGTTAACTAACGTTTTGTTAGATGATACTTCACACCGGCTTCATGTCCGGGATATATTATATGTATTATATTAAAAGTATACATAACAATTAATTAGAGAATTAGTAGAATTGCCATTGAAAAACATTCAATGATTTTTTCGGTCTAATATGACGTCTTATGTTTAAGTTTGAAGATTAAAGAAACTATTTTAAACTCATTTTTATAGAGACTTGACTTGATTTTGTTTACATTCCTACTATATTGTGCTACACTTTCAGTCTGAAACCACAAAATAATATATCTATGCCGTGCTCAAACTATATTTAAGGCGGTTCATCAAGCTACAAATATAGTGTATTTTAAAAATTGATTGAATCACCAGTTAAATTACATTCACTTGGCAAATTTTTAATTTCATGTCGTCCGTCATTTGCGATATTTGTGGCAGAGCTCTCACGATTGTTGGTTCGGGTAGTATGTTTTATGTCATTTATTTATTTTGTTTGGTTACCGTTGATGTATGGTTTATACCTGTTGTATGAATCAATCTACGCGTGGCAGTTAACTACTCTCTCTGTCAGGCATTGGACTTTAACAACTAAGTCGTTTCAACGCCTGTCTTTCAGATTTTATTCTAAATTCGGAAAAAATGTCATTATTGTGTATGAAATTACTTAAAATTCTCAACATAGGTTTATTCACACCATTTGTAGCCACATGTAAAGTCTCATTCCAGTTACTCTGATACTTACAAAAATATAGCGTTTTAAAAAATATTTTTGCATATTTTTGGGGAAAAAACGTCCGTTGTAGCTGATATACGCACTCGTCCGCGGTCTTAATACAATAAATATATGTGCCAAGTTTCATTCAAATCAGTTGAGTATTTTTTGAGCTATCGCTCGGATACATACATATATTTATTTATGTATTTCCAAAAAAAAAGTTCGGGACGCAGCAAGTGCGTTATGGTAGTCAATTTTTATTAAATGCTTCAAATTTGAATAACTCAATTTTCTATAAACTTAGAAAGTTTAATTTTGGTGTGTAGTAAGGTCCTTCCTAGGGCAAGATATCCACCAAATTTCATTAAAATAACTTTGTAACTTTCGGAGGAAAAAATTTTTTCGAAAGAAAATTCAAAAAGGTAAATAACTCAATTTTCTATAAACGTAGAAAGTTGAATTTTGCTACATGGTAAGGCCATTCCCATGGCAACATATGTAGTAAATTTCATTAAAACAGCTTTGTTATTTTCGAAGAAAAATTTTTTTTTTTGCAAAAAAACTCAAAATTTACCCGGAAAACCCCGTCCGATTTTCCTGGCTAACGAACTCATTTAAGCCATTAATAAAAGAAAGGTACTTGCCGAGTTTCTTTGAAATCGGTTTATATATATATATATATATATATATATATATATATATATATATATATATATATATATATATATATATATATATATATATATATATGTGTGTGTGTGTGTGTGTGTGTGTGTGTGTGTGTGTGTATATGTATCACACCGATAACTGATGAGCCGATGAGCCGATTTTGATCAAATTTTTTGAGAACCTTCCTTTTGCAAGTGGCTTGGATAAGTTCGTTAGCCAGGAGAATTGGCCCAGATTTTCTTCCGGAAAAAAATCATTTCTCTGTATATAACAAAGTCAGGTCAACCAGATTTGGTACGCGTATTTGTATTATAAAGAGTGAACCATGTAACAAAATTTAGCTGTGTAGGTTTGAAGACAAAAAAGTAATGAGCATTTAAGTAAATAAAAATTTTGGGTTTTCCTCAAAACGTCAAAGTTGCGATTTGAAACGTCAAAATGGGCAACATTTAGGCAAAGAACCTGAAACAAATACGGATTATATAAAGAAAATGCCGCAAGAGGAATATTCTGCAAACCCTTAAGTTTCAGTTCAGTTTCCCGAAATATCATTTCAAATAGACCCTTTTTCTGATGCTTTGGCGGTAGTTTTAGTTAAGTTTATGTTTTAACGGTCTATAATTTTTAGCTAATTTTTATAGAAAAAATATTCGTTAATGAAGAGACCGCGCCTTGTGAATTTAGATTTCTTCAAATGAGCGCAAAGTAGGCACCCTAGAATCCATTTTAGTTTCAGTTTTTATCGGTTTGCATATATATATATATATATATATATATATATATATATATATATATATATATATATATATATATATATATATATGACTCATTTCTACGGTAAAGCTCACTATGATTGTTATTATACATGATACGAGAAAAAGTGGTATACGTTAATTATAGCTGCATCTTATAAAATTATTTTGACAATCGCATGTGGCCCATAAGTCTTGGGCGATACCTACCCTACAATTTTTTTTTTCGAACACCCTTATATTATTGCATTTTTGCATTTTTTAGTCGAAATATGATGCATGTTTGTAAGAAAAAAATCGGACGCAGTAAGTGCGTTTTGGTAGGGAATTTTCATTAAATGCTTTTCAATAACTCAATTTGCTATTAACCCATGGATTTTGGCCAGGAAACCAAGTTTCTCAAAGTTATTTTAATTAAATATGGTACATTGTTGCTACTATATAGGTTATACCGGTAACCAGATTGATGCCTGCTTGCATTGGAGAGACATATTTGCTATTAAAAATATTGTTATGAAAATTCACTACAATAACGCACTTGCTGCGTCCAGACTTTGTTTGTATGGCTGCGCTTCTAGATATAAACAATGGCGTTAAATTTAAGTAGGTGTAAATTCTGGATCATTAAATTTATATGTAAGCTGGATACATCCTATAAAACTGGTTTGAATGCTACACAAAAAGCTTATGTTACTTTTTAAAATAGCATGCAAGATGACATAATATTCTCACCAAATAGTCTGAATATGAAAAATGTATTTAAATATCGCTTAAATGTTTATATTGCATATACAATTTGAAAATATCTGTATAGTAAGAATCAGTGCATGAGTGTATTTGCTAAAAATAAAATGTAAATATAGTCAGTGGGTCATTCTGGGCGTATTTTCACGAGACTATGCAACTGGATATTGAAAAATATAAAGAAAGAGTGCCACTGAATTTCGCCAGCTCTAAGTGGCCCAAAATATTCACCTAGAGGTGACGTAAATTCTGGAAGATTTATGTTTATGGTTTAGATATGTAATCTTGAACACCTGTACCTCAATAAGTTGAACATAAATTAAATTTGGCATTCTAATGTGTTACAACATTATTTATAAGATCACAACTTCACATTATAATTACCATTTCAGCAAAATTTTACAATCATGTATTTTTGTGAATTTTCAAAACAAAAAATAGCCAACTACGCCAACGAGCGTACACAAAGAAAAAGTGCCACTGAATTTCGGCAACTTTAAGTGGCCGAAAATATTCATAAAATTATTTACGTCTGATAACTGACCTAAGTTCTGGATGATTTATGTCTATGGTTTACATATCAGTCACCTAGATACAAATTCCGACAGTTCCACACAAATAGAGTTTGAGATAAAAAAAAATTAAACTCATAAAATACCTATTTGACTGAACCTGGGCATTGAAATATAATCTTGGACTAGGAGGGAACGTTAATAGACTAGAAGTTGAGGTAAATTTTCGAATAGAAAGACAGAAGAGAAGACGAATATTAACATGGGAAAGGAACAAAGAAGGAACGAGAAGAAGATATTAAATTAGAAGAATATTGACAAACCGAGAAAGAGTCTTGAAAAGCAGATAATCAATATGCAACCAAACCGAAATTTTACACAGGCGTTAGAAACGAAAAAATAAGAATAATTTGGTCAACCAATTTCAAAAACTGAAGGCACCACACGCCAATATGAGAAGAAAGCAACGAGGCATCTATTCCGAGGAGACAAAAGTCCACATGAGAATTCACCTGCGTTCACAAATATAATTAACATGCAAGGGTAAGGTTTCTCTTGGACTGCTCGGAAAAAAACCCTGACATCGGAATTTAATGTGCTAGATATTTTACAGCATTCTGCTCAAGATGTAGCCTAAAGCATAATCTCCACCAATCTAATTCGAATACATTCATTTGTACTTCTTGTTTGAGGAAACTACCAAGATGCTGATTTTCCTACATGTTTGGAACTCTGATAAGGTATTCATATCTTCTGGCAGGATCTTATGATAATTTTTTTAATGAATATGTCTTCTGTTTTCTTTCAAAAGTAATCGTATCAATGTTATATTAACTCTTCTTGACAATAAATATCTACATATTATAAGTTATATCAACAGTTTCATATCTTCAATGAGTGGCCAATAATTATACATAAAAGGGCTAATCACTATACTATGACAGCCAATAACTGTGAATTTAAAATTCTTCATATGAAAATACATTTTTAAAATATTGATACCAACATTTGTGAAATTTTTCCTTGACTTACTCTTAATTCAATGTTCTCTCTGACTTACGGCATTAAGAAAAGACTGATATATAGTACATATTTGTTTCATAAAACCAAACAAGTTTTCAGAAGCCTTAAGGGGTCAATAATTGTGTAGTAATTAACTCTACTGTCATGCGGTTACAATCACATAGCAAAGGCTAAGGGGTTGTAAATAAAACTAACATTGCCAACTATGAAGAATGGTGATAACTTTTAGTGAATTTTCTTAAAAGAAATTCACTAATGAGGAAATCTCGACTTTTGAATTTTGAAAAAATTCCTTCATCAAATTAGCACTAATTAGGCCCCCGAGAACACATATCCGGGGTCGGTTTCAATTTATATATATATATATATATATATATATATATATATATATATATATATATATATACATATATATATATATATATATATATATATATATATATATATATATATATATATATATATATATATACATAATATATATATATATATATATATATATATATATATATATATATATATATATATATATATATATATATATATTTGTGTGTGTGTATCACACCGATAACTCAAAAAATAATGGGACGATTTTGATCAAATTTGGTGAATACTTTCCAAGTGGCTTGGATAAGTTCTTTAACCAGGAAAATCTGCTCAGTTGAAATAGATTAAACAATGTTTTCTTTTAATTACACAGACGGATTCCCCCTATCAGTGTCAGTTCTGAGCCAGCCTTAAATGTATGGAATTTACACAACGAAATTATAATGCATGTTTGTAAGAAAATAAATTCGGGACTCAGCAAGTGCGTTATGGTAGCGAGTTTTTATTGAATGCCTCAAATTTGAATAGCTCAATTTGCTATTAACCTATAAGGTTCGTTGGCCAGGAAACTAGTTTTTTCGGGAACATTTTAAGTTTATTTTCGAATTTTTTTTTACATTTTCAAACAATAAAGTAAATTTGATGAAATATGGTACATTATTTTTACTATATATGTTATACTGGTAACCAAATTTGATGTCTGTTTTCTTGAAAAAAACACATATTTGCTATTTAAAACATTTTTATGAAAATTCACTATCATAACGGACTTGCTGCGTCCAGGCTTTTTAGTGAATTTTCTTAAAAAAAATTCACTAATGAGGAGATCCCGACTTTTGAATTTTGAAAAAATTTCTTCAAATGAGCGCTAATTAGGCCCCCCAGAACACATATCCGGGGTCGGTTTAAATTTTTATATGTTTATATATATATATATATATATATATATATATATATATATATATATATATATATATATATATATATATATATATATATATATATTTATATATATATATATATATATATATATATATATATATATATATATATATATATATATATATATATATATATATATGTATCACACCGATAACTCAAAAAATAATGGGCCGATTTTGATTAAATTTGGTGAATAAATTCCTTTTGCAAATGGCTTGGATAAGTTCGTTAGCCAGGAAAATCGGTCCTGGTTTTCCCGGAAAATTTTGTGTTTTCTTTCGAAAAAAAATTATATCTCCGGAATTAACAAAGTAAGGGCAACGGTACGCTGGTTTATATCCTTATAAGTAAGCCAGCTACCAAAATTTAGCTATGTAAGTCAAAAGACAAAAAAGATACAGGCATTCAAAGAAAAATAAATTTGGATTTTCCTCAAAACGTCAAAATTGCGATTTTAAACGTCAAAATTGGTGAGTACATTCCTTTCGCAAGTGGCTTGGATAATTTTGTTAGCCAAGAAAATCCGCCGAGGTTTTCCCGGAAAAATTTGTGTTTTCTTTCGCAAAATATTTATATCTCCAAAATTAACAAAGTAAGGGCAACCAAATTTGGTAAGCTGGTTTATATCGTTATAGATGTGCCACCTACCAAAATTTAGCTCTGTATGTCAAAAGACAAAAAAGTTATGGGCATTTAAAAATAAATAAATTGGGGGTTTCCTCAAAACGTCAAAGTGACAATTGAAGACGTCAAAATTCGCAACATTTAGGCAAATAACTTGAATCTAATACGGGCTATGGAAAGAAAATGTCTCAAGAAGAATGTTTTACATACACCGAACTCTTAGTTTCAACCGTCATTGTCCTTCATTTTACTAAAATATTTCCAGAAAATTAATTTCTAATAGACCCTTTCTCTGATGCTTGGCAGTAGCCTTAGCTATAGAGTTTATTGTTTAATGGTATATAATTTTTGTCGAATTTTCGTAAAAAATCAATAAAGCTCAATATATTCGTTATTATACAAGATATGAAAAAATATTGTATACATTAATTATACGGTGTTTTGAGCTACATCTTAAAAAATTATTGCGACAATCACAGCATGTCGTTGGTGATACAAATAAATTTTTTTTGTCGAAAACGCCTTATTTTTTTGCATTTTCCATCGAAATATAATGCATGTTTGTAAGTTAAGAAATTCTGGAGGTAGCAAGTGCGTTGTGGTTGCGAATTTTGATTAAATGCTTCATATTTGAAAAGCTCAATTTGCTATTAACCTATAAGGTTGACCAAGAAACGGATTTTTTCAGTAACACTTTTGGTTTACTTTTGGAAATTTCTGTACGTTTTCAAACAATCAAGTTATTTTGATGAAACATGGCACATTGTTTTTACTATATATGTTATACTGGTAATCAAATTTGATGCCTGCTTTTTCTATATAGGTTATACTGGTAACCAAAATTGATGTCTGCTTTCTTAAAAAGAAAACACACATATTTGCAATAAAAACATTTTTATGAAAATTCACTACCATAACGCACTTGCTGCGTCCCGAGATTTTTGAAACTGATACCGTCCAAAAAGGAAATTGTTTTTGCTTGCTTTATTATTATTAATAATGAAACGCGATTGGTAAATAATTTTTTGTGTATTATAGCGAAGTTCGTCAATCAGATGAATGTATTTTTTAGTGAATTTTCGCAGCAAAAATTCACTAATGGGAAGATCACGACTTTTGAATTTTCACAAATTTTTTACAAATGAGCGCGAACTAGAACCGCTAGAACCCATATCCGGGGGTCAGTTTCATATTTTATATGTATATATATATATATATATATATATATATATATATATATATATATATATATATATATATATATATATATATATATATATATATATATATATATATATATATATATATATATGTGTGTGTGTGTGTGTATCACACCGATAACTCAAAAAATAATTGGCCGATTTTAATAAAATTTGGCATGTACCTTCCCTTTGTAAATAGCTTGGACAAGTTCGCTAATCAGGAAAATCTGACGAGGTTTTCCGGGAAAATTTTGAGTTTTCATTAGAAAAAAATTTATATCTCAAAAAATAAAAAAGCTATGATAACCATATTAAGTAGGTAGGTTTACGATATAAAAAGTAAACTATACACCAAAATATAGATTTTTATGTTACAAGAAAAAAGTTATAATAAAATATTTTGTGCCAGATCATTTCTATGAAAATTCACTACCATAACGCACTTGCTGCATCCAGGCTTTTTAATTTTAGGTTTTGTAATAAATTTTAAAACCATAGCATTTTTGAATAGATAATGAAGATATCATTCAAATGAGGTATCATAAGCCACTAGCCCCTATTTAAAAATTTGAGGGTTGCAACTGTTGCTCGAAGGGGCTTGAATGTAGGGGTGAAGTTCTCAGGTTGCAGGATGTCATTTTTTAATCTAAAATTGCGTGTTTAGCGAATTATTTGGCAGTTAAAGATATTGGAAGAGACTACTTATTTATAAAATTTATGCTGTATAAATGCACAAGCAACTGCTTTTGTGTAAGCCATTCTGTATAACTATAATGTGCAAGAAATAAATAAATTGAGATCGTAATATAAATATATAGTAATAAATTTGTTTTGCAAACTAATTATACAGTGTATCTTAGAAAGAAGCATTGCTGAATTGATTCCATTTGGCTATTCCACACTGTATATATATATATATATATATATATATATATATATATATATATATATATATATATATATATATATATATATATATATATATATATATATATATATAACTAACGCCAATCACAAAGCACATTTCTTCGATTTTGGGGTAAACAAAAAAACATCTAGGAACATTTTGATCTGTTTGGTTTTCTAAAAGAATATTTCGCACTTTTAACGATTCTATATATGAAAAAAGTTCGGGACGCAGCAAGTGCGTTATGGTAGTGAATTTTTATTAAATACTTAAAACTTAGATAACTCACTTCTTGATAAACTTAGAGAGTTGAATTTTTGTATGTAGTAAGGCCTTTCCCGAGGCAACATATTCAAATCCAAATCCAAATTTCATTAAAATAACTTTGCAATTTTCGGAGAAAAAAATTTTTTTCCAAAGAAAACTCAAAATTTGAAAAACTTAATTTCTATAAACTTAGAAAGTTGGATTTTGGTATTTAGTAAGGTCTTTCTCAAGGCAATATATCCACCAAATTTCATTAAAATAACTGTGGTAATTCTCGGAGAAAAAAAATTTTTTTCGAAAGAAAACTCAAAATTTTCCCGGAGAACCTTGTCCGATTTTCCTGGCTAACAAACTCATCCAAGCCATTAATATAAAAAAAGGCACTTGCCGAGTTTCATCAAAATCGGTTAATTATTTTTTGAGTTAGCGGTTGGACACACACACACACACACACACACACACACACACACACACACACACACACACACACACACACACACACACACACACACACACACACACACACACACACACACACACACACACACACACACACACACACACACACACACACACACACACACACACACACACACACACACACACACACACACACACACACACACACACACACACACACACACACACACACACACACACACACACACACACACACACACACACACACACACACACACACACACACACACACACACACACACACACACACACATATATATATATATATATATATATATATATATATATATATATATATATATATATATATATATATATATATATATATATATATATATATATATATATATATATATATATATATATATATATATAAACATATAAAAATTGTAACTGACCCCGGATATTGGTTCTAAGGGTGCTAGAAAGTCTCACCATCGATACCTCTCTATTAGTGAATTTTTTAAAATAAAACTTCACTAAAATGCGAGAGTATGGCTCAAGTCTTTCGAAAGATATCGTGTTTACAAAATCGTTCTACATACATACATATAGACATCCGATTTTTGGATTCTGTTATTAGCGAATTTTCCGTAAAACGAAAAATTCACTAATGAGTGAGGAGATCTGTATATATATATATATATATATATATATATATATATATATATATATATATATATATATATATATATATATACCGATAACTCTAATATCAACCGAATTTGATGAAATTTGGTATGCACCTTCTGTATCTCCGAAAATAACAGAGCTATGACAACCGAATTTGACATATACGTTTCTACTATCAAACTTACCCTACACACCAAAATTTAGGTCTGTATGTTACAATTTAAAAAACTTATAGAGATTTAAAGAAAAAAATTGGGTGCCACTGGTGATCAGAGAAAAGAACAAAATATTTTGTGTGATTAACAAAACCAATTGAATATTAAAGACAACGGTTAAGTTTTCTTGGCGCAAAAGTCAAGAAGCAGCAGAAAAAACATTTTGAAATTTTTATAATTTTTCTTCTTGAAACGTGAAAGTTGCGATTTGAAACGTCAAAATTTGCTATTTTCAGACAACGAATTTGAAGCAAATACGGATTATATCGAAAAAAAACTCTTAATAAATGTGTTTTACAAAGCCTTAAGTTTCAGCTTCAACCATCACTGTTCTTCATTTTACTAAAATATTTTCGGAAAATCCATTTCAACAGACCCTCTCTCCGATGCTTCGGCAGTAGTATACTATAGAGTTTATGGTTTTAATAGTCTATATTTTAGCAAATTTTCGTAGAAAAAATTCGTTATTAAGAATACCGCAACTTATGAATTTTAAAAAGATTTCTTCAAATGAGCGCGAACTAGAACCCCTAAAACCCATCTTTAGTTCTTGCCTGTTTACACATCTACAGGATGACACATTTCTACGGTAAAGCTCAATATATCCGTTATTATACAAATATGTGAGGAAAAAGTATAGACGTTAATTATAGGGTGTCTCGAGCTGCATCTTATAAACATATTTTGACAGTTGCAGGGTGGCCCATAAGTCGTTGGTGATACACGCTTTATTTTTTTAATAAAACACCCCTTATGTTATTACATTTTTGTGTTTTCCATCAAATTATAACGCATGTTTGTAAGGAAAAAAATGATATCGTTCATCGTTTTTGAGTTATTTCAATTGTTTTGCAACTTTTCAGGTTTTTGGCACATACTTTAAACGCATATCACAGATTGTGATTTGGCGTTTTTATCAATAAATAGCCGACCCGCATGGAAATGACGCATTCAGAGTGCTTTTTCCTTGTATCAATCGACGAAGAAATCGAGATATCGTAATATATATATATATATATATATATATATATATATATATATATATATATATATATATATATATATATATAATTATATCTTGTCAGCTGTGTAAGTAGCTTAAAGAGGTTCGGTGGCCAGGAAAATCTGACCAGTTTTTCTGGAACTTTTAAGGTTTTATTTCGAAAAATGTTCGTACTTTTTAAAACAACCAAGCTATTTTAATAAAATATATTACATTGTTAGTGCTATATAGGTTAAACTATAAACCAAATGTCCTTTTTGTAAAAACAAGACATATTTTCCATTAAAAACATGTTTACAAAATTCGCTACCATAACGTATTTGCTGCGTCCCGAACTTTTTTTGTGTTCAGAGCATTCTGATTCGGATCTGTGTGCATTTTTTTTAATACGGCAACTGAAAAAAATTTCACTATTAAAATATATCTATTTTGGTAAAGTCAAATATATATATAGTAATAAAATCATAGGAAATATCTCATATTTCTGAGAACTGTGACGCTAATTGCAAATATTCTCTATTATCGCAACATTAATTGTTTTTCAAAGTTACGTTTATTGGAGGGACTCCAACTATAACAAAATATGGAGGTTTAAATTAGTCCAGTGCACAAAGTTGATATTGGCAAGTTTTTTTTGTGTGTTTATCCAACGTAAGCACACCTGAAAATAATATTATGTCGTTGGTCACATTGATGTAACATTTCATGTTTTGTTTTCAGAATTCAAGACACACAGGGAAAGTATTGAAAAGTGCTTTGCCTACAATAGGAAACGCGAAAATTTGTTTAAACACTCCTCTAAGATTTACACATTTAACTAATTCCACAGTCAGAATATATCTATTTTGATAAGGTCAATGTTCTTAATTATGTATGTTTCTCTGCCTATATTGGTGTCTTCTAGGTGCTGCGCTTTGTTCTATGTTCTATGTTTTGTTTGCTTAGCTTTGATTTTTGTAGTGTAGAGTGTAGATTTATTTTACTATTTGATTGACGGACTGGTAACTGTTTTATCTGGCGTCAATGTGCCAGATATCTATTGTTGGTAGAAGAAGGTCGGTAAATACGGGACAGGATGGGTAATATGGAATATGGGTTTATTTCTAATTCTGTTCAATAATACATGTATCAAATACTTGCAGTTAGTTGCTGTTCTAAACGCAAATGCAGATATACAGGGTGGCGCGTTGAAAACGAAACAGACCGATTTGCGTCCAGAGAAATTTTTTTTAAAGAAACGCTGAAACACGTTAATTTTAATATTGAGGGGGACATGTTTTGACATAAAACTCAACTTTGTCACATCAACCCCTTAAGAGTGGTGATAACAAAACTTATATTTAAAATAGGGAACATGGGACGAGTGTTACATGATTTGAAAGCTCTTTCTTTTCTGAATTCAGCACACAATTTTTTTTTGAAGTTTTATCAACTCGTTTAAAAATTAATCACAGTTGGAGTTGCAAGAACGTATTTCATTCATTGTTATAAGAAATGCACTAATTAGTAAATTTTTCGTTAAAAGAAACTAAAAACAAAACCAAACGTTCAAAAATGTTTATTCAGTTAAGTAAGTGTTCAAATTGTTGACCACCAGCTTCCATACAAAAGTACAAATTTTGTTCAAAACGAGATCTAACATTCTGAAGCATTTGTGGAGTTATTAGACGGCATTCTTCAACAATGCGTCGTCGTAATTCTACCAGAGACTCCGGTTCTGTTGCGAAAATTCTACTCTTTAAATGGCCTCATAGAAAGAAGTCTAAAAGAGTTAAATCCGGTCCACTCAATAGCACCTCTACGCCCAATCCATTGTCCTGGAAACTCTCTGTTCAAAAACTCCCTAAAACGTTCTGAAAAATGCGGAGGAGCTCCATTTTGTTAAAACACTAATTGATTTTCTTGATAGCGATCATCATTTTCAACAATTTCAATTAGTAGAGGGTAAACGATATATTCTAGTAACTCCAAATACGTTTAGCCACTCAAATTGCCATCAAGAAAAATTGGTCCAATTAAACGGTCTCCAAAAATGCCAGTCCAGGCATTCAATTTCTGTGGAGTTTAAGTGTGGACTTCGTGAAAATTTCTTGGATTATTATCTGCCCAATAACCACAAGTATGACGATTGTCTGTAGAGTTAAATAAAAACGTACACTCGTCTGAAAAACAGATATTGAACAGAAAGTTCCCGTTACCATTCGTGCAGTCATAACTTCACGAAACTCCAGCCGCCGATCAAAATCATCTTCATTCAGTTGTTGTACAAGATGAATTTTATACGGGTGAAATTTATGATGCTTCAATATTCGCTGAATAGTTCTTCTTTTGATGTTTGAAACAGTGGCCAATTTTCTCGTGCTCAAAGTTGGGTCTGCAGCAATTTGTCCTAAAACTTCAATCTCAGTAGTCTCATTTCTAACCGGAAATTCACGTTCATGATCCCGTTTTTTGTTGGCTACTGAACCACTTTGTCGAAACTTTGCAACTAACTCCAGAATGTATTTTCTGTTAACATGTCTCTTCGCATGTCGTTCATTAAACAAATTTGCGGTACGGTTGGTACAGTCATTGTTTTTGAAAAAAAGAGTAATTATTTCAACTCTTTCTTCTGCAGAATATACCATTGTGAAATTAATTTTCGGTTGTACTATCAAGTATCAAACCGACCGATAAACTGAAATAATAAACCGCATTTCTCTCATTCCGGTAAGAAATGTTCTAATAGTCAATTTTTGTTTACAAACCAACAAAACATAGACTATCAGCACATTTCTTATCGGAATGAGTGAAATGCGTTTTTGCATCTTCAACTGTGAATAATTTTTAAGCGAGTTAATAAAACTTCCAAAAAAATTAGTGTGTTGAATTCAGAAAAGAAAGAGCTTTCAAATGATGTAACACTCGACCCATGTTCCCTATTTAAAATATAAGGGTTGTATTCACCACTCTTAAGGGGTTGATGTGACAAAGTTGAGTTTTATGTCAAAACATGTCCCCCTCAATATTAAAATTGACGTGTTTCAGCGTTTCTTAAAAAAAATATCTCTGGACGCAAATCGGTCTGTTTCGTTTTCAATGTGCCACCTATATATATATATATATATATATATATATATATATATATATATATATATATATATATATATATATATATATATATATATATATATATATATATATATAAATGTAAAAATAGAAAGAAATAATAGAAACGTGTAAAACCTTGGACCAGTTTTCACCATTATAGTGGTCATGAAAATTAAACCTCCGACACCGACATCAGTTTTCGCCTCGTTTAGAAATAATATAAGTTTTCCTTTAAAAGTGGCCAATTCGGTCCACACTGTAAAAATCTTATATAGTGTTACCTACACTACGATAACAAAATATGCTGTTGATGCAGCAAGTTGATACGGCGGATGACAAATAGATGGTTCTTTTTGGTGTTTCAGCGTTTCTTTTAAAAAAATTATCTGGACACACATCGGTCTGTTTCGTTTTTAATGCGCCACATAACATAACTACCAGTACCTAAAAATTAATTACAATATTGTTTAGAGCTTTGTGTTTATTTAAGGCAATACAGGTTTGTTGATTAGGTACGTATACTACAGAGATAAATGCATGCTCTATCTAGTAGAAACCATTCATATTTTCCAACATCGCGCAATGGTTTACATAAACATAATTTATAAGTTATTCTGATATAATGAGATATTGCGTATTAACAGGTATTCCATATTGCCCGAAGTATGCTATAACATGAAATATAATGTTTCTTTTTGTGGGAACAACAATGGCCTCTAAGACAGTCAAGCTGAAAGCCAAGAATGGTATATCAATAATATGCGCAAAGCAATTGAAGCTGTGAAACAAAATACAATGGGTTATTTAGCACCGGCCAAAAAATACAACGTTCCGCGAACCACACTTTTCCGTGTTTGCAAAGAGGATGGTAATTGTGTCTGTAAATCTTCGTTTTAATGAAAGCCAATGTTACCACCACCTTTAGTAAATGAAATAGCCCAGCGTCGGCCTTAACCACCCAGGCGCCCCGGACGAGTCAATGATTTGGCGCCCTTTATTATATGATAATGATATAATACTTATGTATAATTATATATTAAAATAATAAAGGAAGTTACTTGGGTAGCACATTTGTTTTAAGTTTAATATAACTCTAAGCTTGTTTGGCAGTTGCTTGAACTCGAACATGTTAAAACTTTTCTTTTCTAGCTTTTTGTCAGCAAATTCTCTAATAAGACAAGCAACATCTAGGTTTTCTGCAACTTGATTTTCCATGGACAGTGAGGCCAAACTGGTCAATCTGGACATTGTAGACCGCAAGTAGGTTTTTATCAATTTCAGTTTCGAAAAACTGCGTCCACCATTTGCAACAGTCACTGGTATTGTTAACAGAATACGCAACGATATTCAGGTGTTGGGATATAATTCTGGAAGGTTATACTTCTTGATAAAGTTTAAGGCTTCAATAGGCGTTGCTTGATTGTCTTCAAGATAATATTGCAGGCCTAAAATTTCATCGCACAACAAATTGCCATCGATATCTGATTTAAAATTGACTGTTAACTGTTCCTGTAATTTAGCACAATGTTTTAATAAGCGTTCTTTATTTTGATTCTTTTTTATGTTAAACAAGAAACTCCACGTCGTAGAAAAATCTTGGATCTTTTCAAATCGTTCTTTTATAGATATAAGCACGGTATCCAAAATAGAATTTAAAAACCCGCGGCGTCCCTGTGCTCCGGGACCCTGGGCGACCGCCCGGGTCGCCCTCCCCTAAATCTGGTGCTGAACTAGCCTAACACGCCAAGATGTACCCAGAATGGCATATCAGCTATCAAAACGCAACAACTTGCCTCAAACATTTACGCTTATAAACGAATCAGCAGATGAACTGGCTGTATGCGTCTCTAAGGAGACATAAAGACACTTTAAGCGTAAGGAAACCAACAGATGCGTCTGTAGCATGAGCTGTAGGTTTTAATAGAAAACAATTTGACCAGTTCTTCAATTGCTGGAAAACCTTATGGACAAGTATAATTTCGCCTCCACTCTTATTTACAACGTGGACGAAACAGGACTCTGTATAGCTCAGACCAAGTGCCTACAGGTCATTGTAATGAAAGGAAACGACAAATTAGTGCCATCACGTCAGCTGAAAGAGTATCTTTGGTAAGAGTCGTTCTCTGTAAGAGTGCAGGTGGAACCTTCGTACCACCAATGATCATCTTTCCGAGGAAAAAGTCTAGTGAACAATTAAAAAAAGAAGCTCCCCAGGTTCACTGTTTGCTTTTCATCGATCTGGGAGGATCTAAACTCATTTATTCACAATGTGGTTGGATCATTTCTTGGAACATGCCAAACCCACCGAAGACAACCAAGTACTCCTTGTATTAGATGAACATCACACCCATACAAGAAATTTAGACGTCATTCTGTAGGCCAATGAAAAGTTTGTTACAGTAATGGGTACCACCACACACAACCCACAAAATGTAACCACTGGATAAAAGGGTAATGGGTGCCTTGAATACTTACTGCAGTGGAGAAGTGAGTGTTTTAATTCATACTACTTCTTTGAAAAATAGGATATAACCAACGGTACATTTTTTAATGCAATCTGTTATTTATTTAATATGCAAATACACAGCTTATAAAACCATTTACGTATTGCCTAACAAAATAAGCTATAACTAGGGTCTACACCTATAATTCAATAATCTCACTGACTACCCACATTAAATCAGAAACAAAACAAAACAACATTTCGGCAAGCTTAAATTCAATTTCAGGATTCACAGGCAGTTCATCAATTGTATAAAACTAAAATCAAATTTAAATTTACTTTATTTATTTTAAATTCAAATCTCAATCAGACTATTTGTTCTGTATCTTGGTATACAAAATAGTTGCTCTAGTCTACTAACCCTTTGAGGGACCCTGAACTGAATCCTGCCCAAAAATTCGGAAAAATTTACCAAGTTCCTCACAATTTTAAATAAAAACCCTAGGTCAGCAACTATGCGCCTGCTCTGAAAACTGGCCATATTAAACACAGCAAGCAAACTTCCATAAGGTGTAAAATTGGGATAAGATCCAAAAACTTAAAATGCAGAAAACGAACAAACATCCGCTGAACTCTCTCCACCACATCAGAATGAACCCTGTAAAAAGGATTCAACACCATCGAGAGTTACTCCATTTTTGAACGTATGTATGCATTAAAAAGAATTTTAACTGTTTTAACTCCACGCAATTCTCTCGAATTTCGTATAATAAAGCCCAAAGTGTTCAACCCTGAGGCAGCAATTTTTTCCACGTGCTTCCCAAATGTTAATTTAGTGTCAAACTCAATTCCTAAGTCCCCAAACTGGGTCTTATGCATAAGTTGGTCACCTCCAACAGTATATTGGTATTCAACAGGAGCAAGACGCCTCGTAAAAGTAGAAACAAAACATTTCTCAATATTCAGGAACATTCTATTTACAAAACACCATTCTGCATCAATGCTCCTCTGTAATGCCCCACAATCACTAATGCTTGAAATAACACGAAAGATCTTTAAATCGTCAGCAAACAATGAACAACGGGAGCCAGCTATACTTTTCGGCAGATCATTGACAAACAATAAAAACAATAAAGGTCCCAAGTGTGACCACTGGGACACCCCAGAGGGTGACAAAAAGAAAGAGGACTCGCTTCCATCATAAACCACATATTGTGCCGTTCCAGTCAAATAAGCTGTAAATAACTCGAATCAGGTCAAGAGAAAAACCACACGTATAAAGCTTCTCCAAAACAACTTTGTGGTCCACCTTATCGAATGCCTTCTGAAAATTTGCATATATGGTGTCCATCTGACCACCAGCATTGATTGCCTCGCTTGCTACCTGAGTAAAAAGAGCAAGGTTGGTATCAGTAGACCTGCGCGGCAGAAATCAATTTTGTTCATCTTCGATCAGATGCTGTACATGTGCGAATACTTTAGAATACAAAATACTCTCAAAAATTTTGGAAAAATTTATATCCCATATTACCCGATAATAGTATTTCATATCATTCACCACTTCCTTAACCTCTAAAAATGACGTCATGGGTCATATGTTTACATATTATGTCTTGAGTGTTTTGACTCAAATTATATAATCTTTTTCACGGAGTCAATGTATTTAAAGACTCATATCTGAATTTAAACAGGTAGTTATGCTGCTATGCTAGGCTACAGCTGTAGAATAAAAATGGGTATTCCATATTTATCGAACTTCATCTATATCTATATTAAATTGGAACTGATATGTAATGTAACTTTGATAGCAATAAAATATTATTATTATTATTATCATTACCAATGTTATTATCATTATTATTATTATTATTATTATTATCATTATTATTATTATTATTATTATTATTATTATTATTATTATTATTATTATTATTATTATTATTATTATTATTATTATTATTATTATTATTATTATTATTATTATTATTATTATTATTATTATTATTATTATTATTATTATTATTATTATTTAGCAAAACGTTCATAAGGCGATTTTGCAAGCATGATAATTTTTGAAAGGCTAGGTCAAATAGATATGCAATATTCGGCTATATCGAATGCATCCTGCATATCTTTTATTTAACTGGGCAATATTATTACCTTTACAGGTCTTTTGTGCAGTAATTACTTAGATTAAATATCTGGACGCAGCAGGTACGTTATGCTAGTGAATTTTCATACAAATGATCAGGCACAAAATATTTTTTATCGCATCTAAATTTTGGTGTATACTTTAATTTTTATATTATAAACCTACCTACCAAATTTGGTTACGACAGCTTTTTTATTTTTTGAGAAAATTTTCCCGGAAAACCTGGTCTGATTTTCTTTGCTAACGAACTTATCCAAGCCACTTACAAAACCACTCGAAAACGAAACAGACCGATTTGCGTCCAGAGAAATTTTTATTAAGAAACGCTGAAACACGTCAATTTTAATATTGAGGGGGACATGTTTTGACATAAAAATCAACTTTGTGTCACATCAACCCCTTAAGGGTGGTGATAACAACCCTTATAATTTAAATAGGGAACATGGGTCGACTGTTACATCATTTGAAAGATATTGCTTTTCTGAATTCAGCACACTAATTTTTTGGCAGTTTTAGTGAATTTTCTTAAAAAAAATTCACTAATGAGGAGATCCCGACTTTTGAATTTTGAAAAAATTTCTTCAAATGAGCGCTAATTAGGCCCCCCAGAAAACATATCCGGGGTAAGTTTCAATCTTTATATGTTTATATATATATATATATATATATATATATATATATATATATATATATATATATATATATATATATATATATATATATATATATATATATATATATATATATATGTATCACACCGATAACTCAAAAAATAATGAGCCGATTTTGATCAAATTCGGTGAAAAAATTCCTTTTGCAAATGGATTGGATGAGTTCGTTAGTCGAGAAAATCTGCCCAGGTTTTCCCGGAAAATTTTGTGTTTTCTTTCGAAAAAAATTTATATCTCCGGAATTAACAAAGTAAGGGCAACCAAATTTGGTGCGCTGGTTTACATCCTTATAGGTAAGTTACCTACCAAAATTTAGGTACTTAGGTCAAAAGACAAAAAGGTTATAGGCATTTAAAAATAAATAAATGGGGGTTTTCCTCAAAACGTCAAAGTGGCGATTTAAAATGTCAAAATTGGCAACATTTAGGCAAATAACTTAAATCTAATACGGGCTATAGAAATAAAATGTCTCAAGAAGGATGTTTTACAAACCCTAAAGTCTTAGTTTCAACCGTCATAGTCCTTCATTTTACTAAAATATTTGCAGAAAATTCATTTCAAAGAGACCCTTTCTCTGATGCTTGGCAGTAGCCTTAGCTATAGAGTTTATCATTTAATGGTATATAATTTTTGTCGAATTTTCGTAAAAAATTAATAAAGCTGAATATATCCGTTATTATATAAGATATGAAGAAAATTTGTATATATTAATTATAGGGTGTCTTGAGCTACATCTTAAAATAATATTTCAGCAATCACAGGGTGGCCCATAAGTCGTTGGTGATACAAATTTCCTTTTTTTAATCAAACACGCCTTATTGCATTTTCCATCGAAATATAATGCATATTTGTAAGAAAATAAATTCTGGACGCAGCAAGTGCGTTATGGTAGCGAATTTTGATCAAATATTTCATATTTGAACAGCTCAATTTGCTATTAACCTATAAGGTTGACCAAGAAACGTGTTTTTTCGGGAACATTTTAAGTTTACTTTTGGAAATTTTTGTACATTTTCACACAATAAAGTTATTTTAATCGAACATGGCACATTGTTTTTACTATATAGGTTATACTGATAACCAAATTTGAAGCCTGCTTTCTTAAAAAAACACACATATTTGTTATTAAAAAGATTTTTATGAAAATTCACTACCATAACGCACTTGCTGCGTCCAGAATTTTATTTAACTCGTTTAAAAATTATTCACAGTTGAAGATGCAAAAACGCATTTCACTCATTCCAAAAAGAAATTTGCTGATAGTCAATGTTTTGTTGGTTTGTAAACAAAAAATTGACTATCAGAACATTTCTTATGGAAATGAGAGAAATGCAGTTTATTATTTCAGTTAATCGGTCGGTTTGATACTTGATAGTACTACCAAAAATTAATTTCACAATGGTGTATTCTGTAGAAGAAAGAGTCGAAATAATTACTCTTTTTTTCAAAAACGATGACTGTGCCAACCGTACCGCAAATTTCTTTAATGAACGACATCCGAACAGACATATATATATATATATATATATATATATATATATATATATATATATATATATATATATATATATATATATATATATATATATATATATATATATATATATATATATATATATATATTGAAACTGACCCCGGATATCAGTTCCAGGGGTCTTAGTTCGTGCTCATTTGCAAAAAAAATTCAAAATTCGAAAGTCGGGATCTCCCCATTAGTGAATTTTTTCTACGAAAATTCACTAAAAAGGAAAAACATAAGCCTTGTAGTGGTTTTAGTTTTCCTAATGTCATTTTCACCTTTGATTTTACATTGTTTGGCAGCAGAACACAATTTGTTCTATGCTTTTAAGGCGCCGCTTTAAAATGTATGGCATGAACCAAAGTACATGTTTATATAATGTGAGGCAGTGTTTGTAAAAAGAACATTTAATATTAGCCAACACACTTTTTTCGTTGTCCTACTCGCGAATCTAAAGAATCGATTCTCACCAATGCAATTTTAAAAATCGTAAGACCTAGAAGAGGGGTAACAACGGAAACAGTTTTAGCACATTTATTACCTTGTTCGCCTTAAATTCATTGAGAAAACGAAGTCAGCTAAGATCGTTTTTGTGTTGTTCGAAAGAAAAAAAGAACATTTGGCGAGATTTCGATTTGCCTACTAGCAGAGTTATCTTTAGTCTGACTTGATTGAGACTTTCATATCATTAAGGCACTTTTTAATTACAAATATTGTGTTTTATACAGCCAAACAGATTTTTTTTAGTTATCAAATACTTTCAACCATTCGTTTTTTTTGTATGGCAGCCATCTTATGTTTTATCTTGTCAAATTTCACTTGAAAAGAGCTTTTCAATTAGGTATCACACGTTAGTAGAAAGCTTTATTTTAAACACTAGTTTAGAAAACAGAAACCAATTAATTTTCAAATAAAATAGTAGAAGGCTGCAGAAATATACGGGACGTAGCAAGTGCGTTATAGTAGAGAATTTTCATAAGTTTTGTAATACAGAGCGCAACTTACTTTATCTGATACGCCTACCATTGGGCCTGATTTAACTTATTTGCCCTACATTTGAGTAGGTGATTTTTATAAACAAGTTACTCCAAAGCATCTAAATTTTTTTTATGAACTCAATATGAAAAGTCACTCAAATCGTGTAACACTTTTTTTGTACTTTAACGTCGGCCTATTTCCGCCAATCGCCGACGCCAGGAAGCAGTTTCACCTCACTATCCTGAAAATTTTGCCGAACACCTGTCTTTCTGTAAGGACGGTAGGGATCTTTAACGTGTGGGGCACGCATGGACACTAGGCCGACAGTTTTACGCCCCTTTGAAGGGCGTAACGTACAGACGTTCAACTTGCTCAAATACAATGTCACAGCCTCGGTTGGTGTTAATTCTACATGCAGTATGTACCAAAAAAGTAGAAGGGTGTGTGTGTGTGTGTGTGTGTGTGTGTTAGGTTAGCTTGGAACTTTACGTTCATTGGCCACAGAAATCTACATTAAACCGACAAAATTCTAAAAAAGCCTGGACGCAGCAAGTGCGTAATGGTAGTGAATTTTCATAGAAATGATCTGGCACAAAATATTTTATTGTAATTGTTTTTCTTGTAAGATAGAAATCTAAATTTTGGTATGTAGTTTACTTTTTATATGGTAAACCTATCTACGAAATTTGGTTATCATAGCTCTTTTAGTTTTTGAGATAAAAAAAATGTTCGAATTAAAACTCAAAATTTTCCCGGAAAACCTCGTCCGATTTTCCTGAATAATGAACTGATCCAAGCCATTTAGAAAATAACGGTACATGTCAAATTTTATCAAAATCGGCCCATGATTTTTTGAGTTATCGGTGTGATTATATATATATATATATATATATATATATATATATATATATATATATATATATATATATATATATATATATGTGTGTGTGTGTGTGTGTGTGTGTGTGCGTGCGTGTGTATGCGCGTGTTTGGGATGACCTCGGAAGCTTAAGTCCATTGGTCACAGACTTTTGAAGATTTTTGTTTGTTTGATTTCGCGGATACAATCATATGAATTTATTTTTGTGTCTTTTAATGTTTTTCAGTGAGCCTCCTATTTGACCATAGCTTTACAAATTGATAGTACTTAAATATAATGTAAATAAAAATAACATCTTTTGTTATTAACTATGAATTCTGTATATTTATATTATTAATATCTTATTAAGGAAGTGTTTTTCTTTTTTAAATTCTTCAATTTTTCATCGTGTATATATATATATATATATATATATATATATATATATATATATATATATATATATATATATATATACATATAAAAATTGAAACTGACCCCGGATATGGGTTCTAGGCGTCCTAATTCGCGCCCATTTGCAAAAATTTTTTCAAAATTCACTAAAAAATGGAGGGTCTTAACCGGTTTGACTACAATTCTAATTCTAATCAGGTGAAATTTTTCGAGGTATACTCAGGGACAGCAACCATATCCTACATTTATAAGTCATTATTTTTAAATTTTATGTACAATTGCGTGACTATAGTTACTAACGTGTCATTTCCGTGAAGACTTATTATAATGCTATGCAGAAAAAATAATCAGAGAGCTTTGGAGAGTCATGAGAATTAATTTTCTGAGCGGGATGTTATGTTGAGCAAGGAGATTCAGTGGACCTGTGTTTGCTGTGGTCTTATGGGCTTCAGAATAATTGGTCCAATTTTCTTTTAGGGCAACCCGACAGCCGAGCGATATATGGAAATAACTATGCCCGTACTGGAAGATCTTCTAGATGACGTGGACTTGGCTAAGAGGGATGGTAGGTATGTACATGCAGCAAGATGAGGTACCCGCTCTTAATTTTCGAAATCTGAAATGTTATAAAATATGTCACTGGACCTCACATCTCTCGACGTTTTCTTCTGGGGCTATATTATGTACAACATCAGATAAGGAACTCTTAAATCACTTCAGAATTCCATTACTACTGTTTTACATAGAATTGATACAAGAATTATTTTAAAAGCTACTATGAGCGTTTACCCACGAACTCAAAAATGCATTGAGGTGCAAGAAGAAGTTACTTACATTTACTCTAACCTTAGTATTTATTCTTGTGGTCTTAATTTATAGTTATTGTTGCTTTCATTCCAATATTACCTTCATTTTAATATTTATTAGTGAATTTTTATTTTAAAAAATTCACTAATAGAGACATATCGATGGTGAGACTTTGCAAAATTTTTTCCAAATGAGCGCGAACTAGGACCCCTAGAACCCATATCCGGGGTCAGTTTCAATTTTTATATATATATATATATATATATATATATATATATATATATATATATATATATATATATATATATATATATATATATATATATATATATATATATATATATATAGTATTAAGTTTTTCGTGACGGTAATAGTGTTATTTATCAAAAAATTGTGGGAAAGCCGTCAGTTGCAAAATAGAACTCTTTATTATAGGCCGAGTTTTCGGAAAAATTTATTCCATTCTCAAGGCTACAACATGGAAAGAAAAAAGTTTACAATTTACATGGGAAAAATATAAAAGTTTAAAATACTTACATATAACGTGAGTTCTACTAAACTAATTATTAAATGACAAACATAAAAAAACTTTTTTTAAATTTGACTGAGGTCGAAAAGTGCCAAAATGACATATAAAGATAACTATTATCTAATTGAATTTGTTTTTTGTTTTTGCGCTCTGTCAGAACATTATCTCGACACTGGCCACAATATAAATTTTAGTAATGTTTCTATTTTACACTGTGAAACCTTAAGTAATAAAAGAATGTGTTTAGAAGAATTTGAAATTACTTTTAACGACAATTTAATAAACTTAAAGAAAAATTATAAATCACTACCCCTCTTTATATTTCATAGACAAAAACAAAAAACAAATTCAATTAGATAATAGTTAGCTTTATATGTCATTTTGGCACTTTTCGACTTCAGTCAAATTTAAAAAAAGTTTTTTTTAAATGTTTGTCATTTAATAATTAGTTTAGTAGAACTCACGTTATATGTAAGTATTTTAAACTTTTATATTTTTCCCATGTAAATTGTAAACTTTTTTTCTTTCCATGTTGTAGCCTTGAGAATGGAATAAATTTTTCCGAAAGCTCGGCCTGTAATAAAGAGTTTTATTTTGCAACTGACGGCTTTCCCACAATTTTTTGATATATATATATATATATATATATATATATATATATATATATATATATATATATATATATATATATATATATATATGTATCCAACCGATAACTGAAAAAATGATTAACCGATTTCGATGAAACTCGGCAGGTGCCTTTTTTATTAATGGCTTGGATGAGTTCGTTATCCAGGAAAATCGGACAAGGTTTTCCGGGTAAATTTTGAGTTTTCTTTCGAAAAAAATTTTGTTGTCCGAAAATTACGAAGATATTTTAATGAAATCTGGTGGATACGTTGCGTTGGTAAAACCCTTACTACGTACCAAAATTCAACTTTATAAGTTTATAGAAAATTGAGTTTTTGTAATTTTGAGTTTTCTCCGAAAATTACAAAGCTATTTTAATGACATTTAGCGGATATGTTGCCTTGGAAAAGGTTTTACTACAAGCCGAAATTCCACTTTCTAGGTTAATTGAAAATTGAGTTATCCAAGTTTGAAGCATTTAATAAAAATTCACTACCATAACGCACTTGCTGCGTCCTGAACTTTTTTAGATTGTTGAGTTTTATTTTATTCGTTTGTTTCTGAATTATCAATAGACTAACACTCGTATGTTTTGCTCTGTAAACGTTTTCTTTCCAATTCATGGCTACCTAATTTAAATTCTTAAGTTTGACGATATCTCGTTTATTTGGACATAACAAGTTGTTTGTTTAGAATTTGATTTTCTATCGAATATAGCGTCTTCCATTGGCAAAAATAAGCAAAACTTTCCATTTGAAAACTTTCGCAATATATCAATTGCTTCATCAGCCAAAAAAATTTAATGGAGATATGGTAGATATTAAAATGTCTTAAAAATTAAAACTTAGCAAACCCTCTTTGTGTAGATCTCTTGGATTGGTTTATTAGCCAACCCGGTCAGATTAGTTTAAAAAAGTTATAAAATAATAAAGTTACTCTGATGACATTTACCACGTATGTTGCTTTTATAGAGTATTATGTATTAAAATTGAAATTCCAGGTAGAAAATTAAGTTATCAAAATTTGAGATATTTTTTAAAAATCGGTATCATAACGCCCGTACTGCGTCCCGATTTTTCGTACTCTAGTTGCTGTCGTGTGGATAATTGATAAATGGGATGATTTTTAACTTTGGCAGATTCAAAAATAAACTATGTTCACACAAATAATTCTAATTTTTAAAAGAATAGTTTCCAAACACTTAATTAAATAAATTATAAATATTTTAATTATAGTCATTGCTCATACGATTATCCTAAAGCAGACCACATGTTTCTTAAACCATTCATTTTTCAAACTCAATCCAAATAACACACACATCCACAAAATATAATTATTAAATAATCGCACACTCAGAACACCACCTTAATTTAATTAATAACTTTCAAATTAATTAATTACCGTATGAATCGAAGGAGATGCTAGACGCGACGTGTTATATTCAATATAACACTTAAAACTGCAAAATTTAGACATTCATCAGGCAAACCTACGTGTAATTCACCCCTTCCTCTGCTCTGTAACTTTTAATTTTAGAATTGGCATCGCGACGCACACTGATCTCGCTCTCTGACGCGGCGTCGTTCTGATGTACGTGTAACTGGCTTCATAGTTATTGCAAAGTACCACATTTCTAGTTTCAGTTCTAAAATCTTCCTTTCGTAGACAATCATTTCTAGATCGTTCGATGAATAACATACGGAATTATATATTAACAAAAATATCTATTAGATTGGGGGCTCGATTATAAAAAAATATATGATTGTAGCTTTGAGTAACGTTGCATAACTCGCTGTTTCACACATTTAAGAAATTTTCCTTTAACTGTCCTAATACTGGCCAAACTGTGTCCCTTAAAGTTAGGTATTTCTAGACCCCAGCTTAAAATATGTTAATTACTTTATAATTAATGCAAAAAGTTAAGACATTAAAGTCTTCTTAAGCTCCAAGGGCACCAAACCCTTCTGGACTTTTGCTAAATCTATTGGGAATAATTTCTGCAAGAGCACTTTCCCACCTCTTGTCTCAGGAGATGAAATTGTTACTACCGCCCTGGGCAATGCTGAACTGTTGCCTCGTTGTTCGCCGGCAATTCTACTCTCAACCCACCTCCAAATGTTTAACCACCGACAGTCCCCAATGTCGCGCATAAAATGACGGACGTCATTTTCAAAACTAAAAAGTTACGAAAGATGCTCTGTTCTCTTAATACCAGGAAAGCCTCTGGCCTTGACGAGATCCCAGCAATTGTTTTCAAAAAATGCGCACCAGAACTTGCTTCTGTCCTGACTCGTCTGTTTCAGACATCTTACAATAGATGTATATTCCCTAGTAATTGGAAAACTGCTCGAGTACAACCTGTCCCCAAGAAAGGATCGAAAGTGCTTCCTAGCAACTACAGGCCTATTTCTCTCCTTTCAGTCATCTCTAAAGTGATGGAAAAGTATATAAACACCGAATTACTAAAATTTCATGAAAAACACAGTCTAATCCACGACAGGCAGTATGGATTCCGTCAGCGCAGATCAACTGCTGAGCTCCTTCCTTTGTCACCCATTCTTGGAACAAGTCTATGGAACTACACGGTGAATCCCAGATTGTCGCTCTAGACATATCCAAAGCATTCGACCAGGTATGGCACGCAGCACTTGTTAATAAACTTCCCGCCTATGGCCTACCACCAAAACTCTGTAGCTAGACAGAAAATTTCCTCTCCAACCGGAGCATTTCTGTTGTCGTGGATGGCCATTCCTCTAAACTATATCCAATTAATGCAGGAGTTCCTCAAGGTTCAGCTTTAGCCCCTACTTTGTTTCTTCTCCACATCAATGGCCTCCTCTCTAGCACATCCAACCCAGTTCACAGTTACGCGGACGACAACACCCTCCACTCAAATATACAATATTCTAAGCCTGTTTCTTTGGCCCAATTAGATGAGGATCGCAGACTCATGGTGGGTTCTGTCTCTCTGGATCTCCAAAAAATATTAGACTGGGGAAGTAGAAATATTGTACAATTCAACCCCACCAAATCTCTCTTGCTTTCTTTCTCATAAAAGATACACCAGCCCTAGACCCATCACAATGAGCAACCAAGTTATCCAAAGTAATGAGTTATTTTCACTTGTTGGCATTTCTGTGGATCGAGGTCGAAATCTCAATTGGCACCAACATGTCACATCAATTGCAGAAGCGGCTGCAAAGAAATTAGGTTTCCTCTTCCGGGATCGTAAATACTTTTCACCAGCTAATCTCTATACCTCATATACTTCGTAAATAAGGCCAAACCTCGAATACTGCTCCCACATCTGGGTTGCTGCTGCCGCTTCTACACTCGCTATCCTCGACTCCATTCAGAAGAGAGCTATACGCCTCATTGGTGACCTTACCCTCACCCAAAGGCTGCAATCCCTTTCCCACCGACGTGCCGTTGATGACCTCTCTCTCTTTTATAGATACCTGCACGGGCACTGCTCAGATGAGCTTACTTCCATAGTTCCTCCACCTGCTGCCAGGAGAACAGAGCGAATGCACCCTTTTACTGTCCAGGTCACTAGACATAGAACATCTTGTTATGCCCCTCTTTTGTCCCAAGGACTTCTAAGTTGTGGAATTCCTTGCCGGCGCATGTTTTTCCTTTTCTTTTTTCCGAACCTCCAAACCTTCAAGTCCAGAATTAACAAGCTTCCTCTTTCCTCCTTGTCGGCACACACGGTACGATAGTATTTAGGCTGTAAGCCCTCGTGGTGTGTTGTTGAAATAAAAAAAAGCAAAAAGTAATACATATTTATAAAAATTAATAATTGTACCATGATTTATAGTAAAAAAATATCATAGAAAATTAGCAACTTGTTCAATAATTATCTAACTATTTTTCAAAAAAGTTCAAAAAAGTTGTGTAAGATAACGAGTTGATGTGTGTCGATCTTTTCATTGTATTGAGTCTGCTTTATTACTGCGCTGTTTAGTTATTTTATTGTTATAATTTTTGTTATGATTGTTGTCATAGTTATTATTTGTATATATTTGTATATTGAAATACATCACGTAGATATTTTGATGGCGGTAAGGATCTTTTCTTAATCAAAACATCATAACGTAGCAACGGATTTTTATTTGTAGTTGTCATGAATTCGTATAAATAAATTCAATTTTCTTATGTCTGATGATGCTGTCAAACAGCAAACAACCCGTTCGTTATAGTGAAGAAAATAAGCATTTGTGAAGCCAGAGAAACAGTCTCTACATATGTATCTAGTAACAACTTGTTAGTTTTTAAAATCCATTAACAATGAAAATATGAACTAATTTTCTCACTGGTCGCAAACAATTTTCTTCTTGCAGACAACATTTCCACAAGTTTCGCATTTATTGCGACTTTTTGTGTCTTTTTGTGGTGAGCAGATAACACAACCGCCAAAACATTTTTCCGCAATAGATTTCACGCTATAAGCGCCCAACTCTGGAAATACTGTAACCGTGTGATCACTGGTTGCTGGATCCTGTTTTTATAGCTTCTAATTATTTGAGCTTTTAGAAGTGCTTTCCAAGGCATAACAAAAATTTTCGCGTGATTTCCAAATATGACTTGTACAAATCAGGATACTTTAGTCTCTATAGAATAAAAGAATTTAGGACTGCGGTACCAATAAGATGACCAAAAATAACCATCTATTTGTCATTCGCCGTATCAACTTGCTGTATCCACACCATATTTTGTGCTATCGTAGTGTAGGTAATACTATATCAGATTTTCACAGTGTGAGCTGAATTAGTCACTTTTAAAGGGAAACTTTATTATAACTATTATTTCTAAAGGAGGCGAAAACTGATGTCGGTGTCGAAGGTTCAATTTTCATGACAAACTTAATGGTGAAAACTGTACCACAGGACTGGCTGAAGGCGGTAGTGACAGCAATATTTAAAAAAGGGGACAAAACAGATCCAAATAATTACAGACCAATCAACCTTACACGGATTGCATGCAGAGTAATTGAACGCATCGTGGTAAAATATCTTTTTTCTTTTCTCATCGATAATGGTATAATACCAGACACACAGCCTGGCTTGCTTTCTGGCAGATCTATGGTGACAAACTTGCTTTCAGCTGCTAATGAGTGGACTCGCTTGCTCGATCAAAACTTACCTGTGGATGTCATTTACCTATATTTTAGCAAAGCTTTTGATAAGGTGCCGTATAACCTATTGCTACTGAAGCTAAGAACACATTGGTATTAGGGCAGAACTGTTGTTGTGGATCTAGAGCTTTCTAACTGGCAGACGTTTCTCAGTACGAGTCGGTTCATCATTCTCCAGATCAACTCCTGTTGCTGGCGGTTTGCCCCAAGGATCTGTTCTTGGTCCTGTCCTGTTCCTGGTCTATACAGCTGATGTACTATGTTTTCTCACTTCTCCCCATAATGCTTAGGCGGATGACTGTAAAATGTATGGTGCCCCCTATTGACTAACAACAGCATTTAGACGGATTTAAACGCGGTAGTGTCTTGGTGTTCAGCGTGGAATATACCGTTAACTATGATAAGTGTACAGTTATCAACCTAGGCCACAACAACGCTCGCCAAGTTTATTTTCTGTAAAATAAGCAGATTGCGTGTGTAGAGTGTCAAGCTGACCTTGGAGTCATTGTAGCATCAGATTTGACCTAAAAGGCAACAGGATAATATATTTGTTGAAGAGAACCTTCCGAAGACTTACTCCTGCTCTTGCCAGAAAACTTTATACAACATATATTCGACCACATTTAGAGTATGGAATCCCTCATGGTCAAAAAACAACGTGCAGCATCCAGATGGTCTCTGCAGCTTCGACACCAAACCTATGAAGAACGTCCTAAGTGCCTCAGACTGACAACCTTGCAGAAAAAGCAATTAAGATGTGACCTGCTTTATTTGCACAAAGTGACTCATGGTCTGTGTCCACCTCCATGTGAAACCTTGGTTCTTCTTAGTGATGTCTTTAGACTTTCAATTTATTATACACGTTCTGAATATTTTATTTTAGTTTTGAATGTTGCACTTTTTATTTTATAATAAATAAATAAATAAATGAATTCCAACATATAAAGTGAACAACTAAGACCGCGGCTCGTTTCTACCGGATGCCTGTTGCTAATAATCAAAAACAGTTACTCCAATCCCGTTACTCCGGGGCCTGTTACTAACGAAAAACACGTTACTCTGAGGCCCATTTCTATTAGGAGCTCGTAACCATGGAGAACATCTTCCGACCTAGAAGCCAGTGTCTAGTTACATCATGTTAGTAAAAGTTTCTCCAGCTCTAAATGTCCAAATCAACTCAAACGAAGATCCAGCTTGTTAGTGGAAGTCCACTAGCTCTAAATGGTTATGGCATACTGCAAATTAGGCTCTGGCTGTATTACGTCAACGGAGGAAACCTATGTTAAGTAAAATTCTCTTAGTTCGATTAGTTTTCTTCAATTTTTAAACTAGTAATTTTAAAATCTTGAAATTTGACATTAATTATCCTTTTATTTAAAACTAGTAATTCCTTAACATTGTTAGCGTTTAATATTTGACTTTATAATAAACTTTTTAAACCAAATCTCTCTTTTTATTGTGCATATTTTTATTATCTATACAAATATCAACGGCGAAAACCGACGCCCTCTTAGTTTATTCATTAATTGATTTCATTTTAAATAGGTTTTATTCCATTTTGGTTATACTCCCTGTTCATTCATATAGTCATTTATTTATGTATTTAAATTTAGTTATAACCGCATCTCGATATCTATCACCTATTCTGAGATAGGGGGTTTTTCAAAACTTGTGCCCGTTTGGAAAGTGGCCATAACTTTCTTCCTATTGATTTTTTTTATTTCTATGAAAACAATTCTGCGGCCCTTTTTTACGTAGAATTCAATGGTGTAGATTACATAATTTTTTTGTTGATGCCAAATTTTATATTTTTGTATTAATATACAGAACTTTTTTTAAATGAGACATCAAGTATATTTTGGCATACTTGAGTAAAGCTTGAGATTACCATTACAAAAATATAGCACATTTGATGTTTTGCACAACACTTTAAAAAATAGAGCATTACAGTTCTTTATGTATAACTTGTAAAACACGCCATTTGACAGGTAGCCTTTGGACAACGCGCCGACGAAACCAACAACCAAACATCGATCTACTGGTGATATTCTGACATACGTCACTCGTCTTTGGAATCCTGCTCTAGAAAAATATGGAAATTTCATCGGATATTTCTAAAGCATTCGATCGGGTCTGACACGAACTACTCCTTAATAAACTACTATTAAACTAATTTACTTTAAAACTATGCCTATAGATATCTGGTTTTCGGAAGAAGCGTTCCTTGTATGTTGTCGATGGTGTCTCATCAGACGAATTAAAAATGTATGCGGCTGTTCCACAGGGCTCCCGCGTTTTTTCCTTTGCATATAAATGACCTTCTGTTAACAACCAACATTTCAATCCACAGCGCGTTCTCATTATTAACGTGTCCAATATCTGCTTCTAGTTCGTTATCAGATTATTTCCATAACTTTAGACAATACTGGAAACATGTGGAAATTAGGCGGTAATGCCCCTTAATTTGAGGACAGGCTGAACTCGAGGTTGTTCCCAGGAATATGAAAATACTTCCATCTTATAGGACAATACGGTCTCGCAGTATTTCTGGTGTACACCTATTACAATGTAAAAAAAACACGTATCAACACCATCCTAAATAAACTCTCAGATTAGGAGTTGTTACTGAACATAATGTTTATTTAATGATAATATAGATTGCAAGAACATTCTATTTGAATTATGTAATTACTTACCTTAACAATTTACCCAAAAAACCACGTAAATCACAAATCCGAGTCAACTTTCATGCACTTGCAGGCAATACACATGGGAGCCAACTGACGATACGAAATTCTGAATTATCTTTCCTGCGGCTGGTTGTGACATTACGTGCTCTGGGACATGTGGAAGCCTTTTGTCAACTTGAAAATACAAAAACCTCCAAATGTTCAAATTTGATGATACGTGGTATTGCCGCCAGGCCATAGACATATTCCATGAAGCTAATAATCAAAGTCCTGAAAAATTAGATGTGTGGGTCGTAAATTATGGCAATTGTATTGTTGGTCCTTTTTTATGGCAGAAAATCCAAGAGAATAAATGTATTTAGTTGTTGGAGAAAGCCATTAATCCAACAGAAATTTGTGAACACAGCAACACAAAGCATCACCATACGATACAGTGGTGTTCGTCGGTATCTGGACCAAACATTTCCTTAGAGATGGATTGGGTGAAGAGGTGCAATAGAATGGCCTCCAAGATCGCCAGATTTAAACCCTTTAGACGCTTTGTGGGGCCATCTGAAAAATAGGATTTACACTACAATGCCAAAAACGCAGATGATTTACGCCAACGCATTATCGCTATGTCAACATATTTAACTAGAAATTCGCAACGTTCGAAACCGCTTCGAACAAAACAGAAAGCTGAAGGTCAGCATTTCGAACTTTAAATACATTAGTATACTGTTAAGGTAATAAACAATAATGTATGAAACTTGGTTGTTTTGTTTGGCAGACAACATTTTGAAATACGTTTTCTTAAAAACCACTAAAGCGATTTTGAAAAGCTGACACTTTTCGCAAAAAGAATTTGATTATCTTCAAAATCAGGTGTAACTCAATACCCTGTTCGGTTTAAAATTACAGAGGTGAAACTAACCTCCGCTAGAAGGATGAACTGACAGGGTTGAAAATATCACCAAGACGTTTTTCGCCCGAATTAAAAATTGACATGGGCGAGCGTTTTTTAAATAACAGGAAATATAAAAAATCTGTTCTGTTTCCTTTTCCTTGCGCTACTCTGTGTGCTTCTGTATCACTTTAAAAGATTTTCCGTGTTTAAATGACGCCCCAAAAAATAATCTGGGCACTGGAATGTTTGTCACTGACATACCAACATGCGTAACACATTTTTATTTACAATAAACAGAACCTAAAACTCCTCTATTTTTCTCTGTCTGACATCTCATCGTTATTCTGAGCAGATCAATTGATGTAGAGTAACACTAGTAAATAAAGTAATGAGTCATAACTAATTGGAACAATTCGAACAACACAATGTGCCAAGTGGACCCTAAAAGCATCCTACAAGAATAAAAATATCACAAGTCAATACAATATGCTATACCTAAGTCGATAAATTTTTCCCACCAATCGGTCATACATTATTAATAGACGTGCACAGCATTCATACCTCATATCTAAAGTTAAATTTGGATGGACATCCTGAGACACATTCCAGAATATTATGATCAATCAACTTCAGTATTCAATGATAAGTAGCCCATTAACATTCAAAACACCAAAAGAAAAAAAAATATCGAAAAAAAACTATGATATAAAATGAACATGAAGCTGACTTAAAACCTCGATAGTCACGAAAATTTCAGCAAGCTTAAAAAGGTCTGGACGCGGCAAGTACGTTATAGTAGTGAATTTTCGTAAAAATGTTTTTAATGGCAAATATGTATTTTTTCAATGAAATCAGGTATTACCAATAAAACCTGTATAGTGGAAGCAATGTACCATATTTCCTCAAAATAATTTTATTGTTTGAAAAAGTTTTAAAAATTCCGAAAATAAACTTAAAATGTTCCCGAAAAAACTGGTTCGATTTTCCTGGTCAACGAACTTCTTCAAGGTATTTACCCACCTACGAAGATATAATTATTCACAAAAATTTTCGACAAAACATGCAAAAAAAATCTTGAAAATTTGCAAACCATTTTTGCCCGAAAATCCGAAAACATTTTTTTACAATAACTTATTAAACATTTATTATTAATTACCAAAATTTTACAAACAATGATTTCTACGGAAAAAAAAAAGTGTACGGACCTCGATTTTTTTCATGAATAATGTAAAGGAAAACCTCTCTTAATGAGTCATTTCCATGGGACTCTGCTATATATTGGTAAAAACCGTATAAATTTTTTTTATATGTGCCAAAAATGTGAAACAATTGAAATAGCTCGAAGACGATAAACGCTGTCAATTTTTTTTACAAAGATACATTATAATTTTTTTTCAGAAAACAGGCATCAAATTTGAGTACCAGTATAACCTATATAGTAAAAACAATGTGCCATGTTTCATCAAAATAACTTTATTGTTTGAAAACGTACAAAAATTTCCGAAAGTAAACTTAAAGGGTAACCAAAAATAAAGTGTAACCGAGAAAATCCATTTCTTGGTCAACCTTATAGGTTAATAGCAAATTGAGCTTTTCAAATATGAAGCATTTAATCAAAATTCGCTACCATAACGCACTTTCTGCGTCCAGAATTTCTTTACTTACAAACATGCATTATATTTCGATGAAAAATGCAAAAACATAAGGCGTTTTCGACCAAAAAAAAAAATTTGTATCACCAACGACTTATGGGCCAGCCTGTGATGGTTGAAATATTTTTTTAAGATGTAGCTCAAGACACCCTATAATTAATGTATATCGGTTTTTTCATATCTTGTAGAATAACGAATATATTGAGCTTTATTGATTTTTTACGAAAATTCGACAAAAGTTATATACCATTAAACGATAAACTCTATATAACTCTACTCTAATATTTTAGTAAAGTGAATGACAATGACGGTTGAAACTAAGACTTCAGGGTTTGCAAAACATTCTTCTTGAGACATTTTCTTTCCATAGCCCGTATTAGATTCAAGTTCTTTGCCTAAATGTTGCAAATTTTCACGTTTTAAATCGCAACTTTGACGTTTTGAGGAATATCCCAATTAATTTTCATTTAAATGCCCATAACTCTTTTGCCTTTTGACCTACAGCGCTAAATTTTTGTAGGTGATTTACCTATAGCGATATAAAACGATGTACCAAATTTGGTTGTCCTTACTTTGTTATTTCCGGATATGATTTTTTTTTCTAAAGAAAACACAAAATTGTCCGGGAAAACCTCGGCCGATTTTCCTGGCTAACGAACTTATCCAAGCCACTTACAAAAGGAAGGTATTCACCAAATTTTGTCAAAGTCAGTCCATTATTTTTTGAGTTATCGGTGTGATACATACATATGTATATATATATATATATATATATATATATATATATATATATATATATATATATATATATATATATATATATATATATATATATATATGTATATGTATATATATATATATATATATATATATATATATATATATATATATATATATATATATATATATATATATATATATATATATATATATATATATATATATATATATATATATAAACATATAAAAATCGAAACTGACCCCGGATATGTGTTCTAGGGCGCCTAATAAGCGCTCATTTGAAGAATTTTTTTTAAATTGAAAAGTCGGGATCTCCTCATTAGTGAAGTTTTCTTAAAAAATTCACTAAAAAGAAATTTGTGCCACCAAAATATTTTTTTTAACTTTAAATGCGTATGACTTTTTTCTTAACTTAAAGATCTAAATTTAAGTACGTAATTGCCTTTTTATGACGTAACTCTGTGTACCAAATTTGGTAGTCATAGCTTTGTTACTTACTATCCATTTGGAAAAGGAACGTAATCACCAAGTTTGATTGAAATCGGTCCTTTTTTGAGTTATCGGTGCGATACACCTACACCACCCCCCCCCCCCCCACGCACGCACACACTCACGCACACACGCACGCATGCACATAGGGTTATTCACTTTATTCTACACGGAAGATTATAGATAAAACACCAGATCATACACGCGTTTCTTATTGGAGGAATTTTAAATTATTTTCGTGGTGTACAGGTCTCCCAAAAACACAGAACGTATCAAAGTTGTATTTTTTAAATGAAACACCCTGTATATTACTTCGTTTTCAGTTCCTATGATCAAAATGAAAGCAAATTGCATTATTTTATTTTCGTTATTTTATTTTATTATCTACCTTACTTAAACCTTAAGGTTTGTGCAATATTTTATATTTTGTGAAAATGTAGTAACAGTTTCAAAGTTTAAATTCTCAACATGTATTTCCTTTTTGTAAACCAAATTTAACTTGGAATCTACTCAATAAGTTTTGTGACGGCCATATGAACCCCAAAAATGAAACTTGTGGTTATTTTTTTTTTTCTTAAATAAAATTCTATAATAAAGAGATCGCGATTTTTGACTTTAAAAAAAACTTATTCAAATGAGCGCGAAGTATGGCCGCTGGAACCAGGCTCTAGACGGCAGGCAAGGTAAGCGACTGCCTTAAGCTAGGTTCATTCACTTGCGAGTTGCGAAAATCGAATTTCGAAATCGCATCGAAACGTATTTCTATTGCTTTATTTTAAATAATATCGTAATATTATTTAAAATAGACCAATAGGAATTAGTTTCGCAATTCTCTTTTCGCAGTTCGGGAGTGTAGGAACCTAACTTACGACGGCAAAATTAAGAGCCCAAAACCACCTGAACTAAAGTACAATATTAATAAACACAACACAACCAAAGAAAACATAGAGCTGCTAATTGAATCATAACTTCCACATAGACATTCTCATGAAATGAATTTAGGGTCCACGACTTGACCACAAACAACTTATTCGTATTCCTGTACCCATAAACTTCTGAAACGTTATTACTCAAGTTTTAACGAAAAAAAGCAATTTTCACCAAATCACCCCTCATTTATCCCCTACCCCCTGAAGAGATCTTACCCAAAAGCAATTCTAAGTGTTCCTTTGTTGGATGCTAACTGTATACCAAATTTGAATATGATATTCCGATTCGTTCGAAAGTTATTGCGCCTACTAACAGACAGGCGTACAGGCCGACAGACGTAGAGACAAAAATCCAGAATCAAGTTTTCTATATGAACTAAGACTTCTTACGCAGTTTAGAAAAAAAATCGAAATTTCTGTCACCGACATTCCACCCCCACACATTCAGCACAGAATATCAGATGTTTGATGAAATTGAAACGAAAAAATATAAAGTTTCACCAAACACTCCCCATTCATCCCCTACCCCCTGGAGCGCTTTTACTCAAAAACAATCCGAACCGTTCGTTGGTCGGGTGCTAACCGTATACCAAGACGATGTCAATTCGTTCTAAAGCTATCGTGGCTACTAACAGACAAACACATCATGTTTTCTATGTGTTTTGACACGGTTAAGAACATCTAGGCCAATGACTTTTTTACATTTTTGTCACCGAGGCCATACTTCCACACGTATTGACGATGTGAAAGTAATTGAAATATGTAGCCACCGCCTAAGGTTTGAACTCACCTTAGAAGAGGATTTATTCCTGATCTAGTACTCGTCCTTACCACTCTGCCACAGAAAACATGACAAGTGCAGTATAATGCGTGGTATATTTGACAATTTTTATATGTTTATATATATATATATATATATATATATATATATATATATATATATATATATATATATATATATATATATATATATATATATATATATATATATATATATATATATATGTGTGTGTGTGTGTATGTGTGTTTTGTTTCTTTAACGTCGGCCTATTTCCGCGACTATGACCAATCACCGACTCCAGGGTGCAGTTTCACCTCACTATCCCGGAAATTTTGCCGAACCCCTGCCTTTCTGCCAGGAGGGTAGGGATCTTTAACGTGCCCAACATCGCATGGACACGGGACCGACGGCTTTACGCTTAATGTTACAGCTTGTACTAAAAAGTGAAAGGAGTGCCCTGGGATCGAACCCAGTACCCTTCGGTTCGGAGGCACACGTTCTTACCCCTGAACCACCGAGGTTCTCTTATATATATATATATATATATATATATATATATATATATATATATATATATATATATATATATATATATATATATATATATATATATATATATATATATATATAATATATGTATGTATCTAACCAATAACTCAAAAAATAATTAACCGATTTCGATCACTTCGTTAGCCAGAAAAATTCGACGGTTTTCCCGAGAAAATTTTCGGTTTTCTTTCGAATATTTTTCGTGAAAATAACAAAGCTATGGCAACCAAATTAGCTGCGTAGGTTGCTATTATAAAAAGTATGCTATGTGCCAAAATTCAGATCTCTCAAGTTGAAAGGAAAAAAGTAATAGGCATTTAATGAAAAAATAATGGTGCCACATGAGCTCACAGGGCACAAGACCAAAATATTTGTGCGTTTAACAAAAACTGTTAAATATTATAGGCAAAGATTAACTTATCTTGGCGCAAAAAATTCAAGAAGTACGAAAATTTCATATTTTGTTACTACTGAAAATGATAAAGTAGCAATTTTAAACGTCAAAATTGGTAATTTTTAAACATATTGTCAAATTTATGCAGTCTATAAGTGACAAATGTTGCCCGAATTACCTTTAACAAGGTCTTAGATGCATGTTCCAACTATTACTCTCCTTCATTTAATTTATATATTAGCAAAAAAACATTTCAAATAGACCTTATTTTTACAAATAACAAGACCGTAGAGAATTCACATATGATCTTATGTGATTATGAACGCCAAATATACCTCGCATTATATTGCAGTTGTCATGTTTTCTGTGGCAGAGTGGTAAGGACGAGTACTAGATCAGGAATAAATCCTCTTCTAAGGTGAGTTCAAATCTAAGGCGGTGACTACATATTTCAATTACTTTCACATCGTAAATACGTGTGGAAGTATGGCATCGGTGACAAAAAATTTAAAAAATGTCCTTGGCCTAAACGTTGTTAACCGTGTCAAAACACATAGAAAACATGATGTGTTTGTCTGTTAGTAGCCACAATAGCTTTAGAACGAATTGACATCGTCTTGGTATATGGTTAGCACCAGACAAACGAACGGTTCGGATTGTTTTGAGTAAAAGCGTTCCAGGGGGTAGGGGATGAATGGGGAGTGTTTTGGTGAAACTTTATATTCTTTCGTTTCAATTTCATCAAACATCTGATATTCTGTGCTGAATGTGTGGGGGTGGAATGTCGGTGACAGAAATTTCGAATTTTTTTCTAAACTTCGTAAGAAGTCTTAGTTCATATAGAAAACTTGATTCTGGAATATTTTTTTTCTCTACGTCTGTCGGTCGGTCGGTCTATCGGCCTGTACGTCTGTTAGTAGGCGCAATAACTTTCGAACGAATTGAGATATCATATTCAATTTTGGTATACAGTTAGCACCCAACAAAGGAATACTTAGAATTGCTTTTGGGTAAGATCTCTTCAGGGGGTAGGGGATAAATAAGGGGTGATTTGGTGAAAATTGCTTTTTTGTTCGTTAAAACTTGAGTAATAACGTTTCAGAAGTTTATGTGTACAGGAATACGACAAATTTATTTGTGGTCAAGTCGCGGACCCTAAAAAGTGAAAACATCAAAATTATAGTAATGAGAAAATGAAAATTTTAATATTAGTTAATAAATTTGGTGTTATATTGGAATGAGTTGTTTTGGAATGGTAGTTGAATACTGGTGGCAGCTGCAGGAGTGCTATTGATAGAAATGCAGATAGGAAAAACATAAATTGAACAACATTTTTAAACTGACATTTTATAATAATCTTTTGTTAGTTTACTTTGGAACATGAAATGAAATTCTGTTAACTGCAAGCACAAGCTTATGGTTGTTTGTAGAACACACTGTAAAATCTGAATAAACACAACATACTAATACTAATAAGACTAATACCTTTAAATCACTTACCCCATTTGTAAAATCTTCGGAACTAAAAATCGCACGCACATAATAACAACAAACAATCGATGCATTCTCTTAACACATGAAAATACACCTAATGTTATTTATTCGATAAACTAATTTTGTTTATTTAAGAAGTAAATTCACATAAATTCTTCTATAGCCTGGCACCTATGAAATAGAAGTGTAACGTCGATTTAATATAGCCACAATGAATTATTGCAAGCGTGTAAGATGTAAAAAAGTATACACGCTTATCAGTAGTTTTTTTAACATTGCGACAAGATAAAGCTGATGAGTGAGCTTACAGATGTGCTTATCTATGTTTTTATATTGTTTTAAAAATTATAGGCAATAAATGAATTCTTTGGTCCTGTTTAATCGTTTTTCTGTGAAAAGAGACATAACTTGATTATATAATAGTTAAAATACTGTTTTTCCCTCACTTCTTGACTAAATACTTATTTAAATATTTCACTGGCATTTCGATCTTAAATACTTACATAATGTACAGTGCCAATTTGTAACTTAGAATAAATTCAGTTAACCAAATATATAGCTTCTTTTTTTAGAGAATTTTCGTAGAAAAAATTAGCTATTGAGAACCCGACTTTTGAATTTAAATAAATCTTTAAATGGGCAAGAACCCACGTCCAGGGTTTAGTTTCAAATTTTATATTGTTCCTAAACGTCAAAATTTTTGGGGTTGACATCTTTGGGTGAGTCGAATAAAAAGGCTTTTTCTTTCCAAACAAATGTTAACTCCTTGCCCCGACGCGTTTCGACCAATTAATCGGTCATCCTCAGGGAAATCTAGAATTTACAAGTCTTTTTGTAAATTCTAGATTCTAATACAAAATAAGTACATATTTCATTTTCAACAAAATTTATATTAATTCTTAGGTAAATTAAATAAATATTTGAATTTTACAAAAAGCAAGAACAGAACTTTATGCTTAGTAACATGCCGTTGAGAAAGCAATTTAATTTTAAGGCGTAGGTAACTATAACTGCAACTGTCTTTTTAAATTCGCTAATGAGGAGATCTGTGTTTACATATATATATATATATATATATATATATATATATATATATATATATATATATATATATATATATATATATATATATATATATATATATATATATATAACTCAAAAAAGAATGGACCGATCTTGATCAAATTTGGTGAGTACCTTCCTTTTGCAAGTGGCTTGGATAAGTTAGTTAGCCAGGAAAATCGGACCAGGTTTTCCCAGAAAATGTTGTGTTCTATTTCTTAAAAAAATCATATCTCCGCAAATAACAAATTTGGTACGCGTGTTTGTATTATAAAGAGTGAACTCTGTACCAAAATTTAGGTATCTAGCTTTAAAGACAACGAAGTTATGGGCAGTTTGAAACAAATACCGATTGTGAAAAGAAAATGTTGCAAGCAGAGTGTTCTGCAAACCCTTAAGTTTCAGATTCAACCGTCATTGCTCTTCATTTTACTAAAATATTTCTAAAATATCCATTTCAAATAGACCCTTCCTTTGATGCTTTGGCTGTCGGTTTAGTTAAGTTGGTGCCTTTTTTTTTGGATATTTATTTGTAGGTTTAGTGAAGTTTATGGTTTAACGGTCTATAATTTTTTTAGCTAATTTTCGTAGAACAAATTTGTTAATGCATTTTTTATCAAAATATGATGCGTTTATAAAAAAACTGGACGCAGTAAGTGCGTTTTGGTAGCGAATTTTCGGTAAATTTGCAGATTAGCTCCCGAACGCTTTTCAAAAAACTGTGTTCAGAAACCTGCCTACTCCCCCACCACCCCCCCCCCCGGATCCATAAAACCCAAGAAAAATTTATTGTTCACACAACCCACAACCCCCTCTCCCCACCCCCCCCCCCCCCCCCCATGAAGTTACGGGACCAGGAGTGAATAAGGGTGCTGGGCGGGGTAGGTACTAAAAAGGAAATATGAGCAGAAAATGCGAATAAAACGGGCTTGAATGTTGTCTTTTTCACATCTTGAAGCCATATTCCCCTTAAACCCTGCCTACCCCGCAAAGCACCCATAGTCTCTCAAAAAATTTCTTGTTTACACTCCCCAAGGAAGTTACGGGACCAGGAGTGAGTAGGGGTGTATAATTTTTTTTAGCTAAATTTCGTAGAACAAATTCGTTAATGCATTTTTGAATTTTGTATCGAAATATGATGCGTTTGTAAGAAAAAGATCTAGACGTAGTAAGTGCGTTTTGGTAGCGAATTTTAGGTAAATTTGTAGTTTAGCTCCCGAACGCTTTTCAAAACACTGTTTTCAGAAACCTGCCTAGGGTCTCCCCTGGATCCACAAACCTCAAGAAAAATTTCTTGTTCACACTCCCCAAGGAAGTTACGGGACCAGGAGTGAGTAGGGGTGTATATTTTTTTAGCTAATTTTTATAGAACAAATTCGTTAATGCATTTTTGCCTTTTTTATCGAAATATTATACGTTTGTAAGAAAAAAAATATGGACGCAGTAAGTGCGTTCTGGTAGCGAATTGTTGGTAAATTTGCAGTTCAGCTCCCGAACGCTTTTCAAAAAACTGTTTTCAGAAACCTGCCTAGGACCCCCCTGAATCCACAAACCCCAAGAAAAATTTCTTGTTCACACCTCCCAAGGAAGTTACGGGACCAGGAGTGAGTAAGGGTGCATATTTTTTTTTAGCTAAATTTCGTAGAACAAATTCGTTAATGCATTTTTGCATTTTTTGTCGAAATATGATGCGTTTGTAAGAAAAAATCTGGGCGCAGTAAGTGCGTTTTGGTAGCGAATTTTCGGTAAATTTGCAGTTTAGCTCCCGAACGTTTTTCAAAAAACTGTTTTCAGAAACCTACCATACCATACCGGTAATCAGATTGATAAATTTATTTCGATGAAATATGGTACATTGTTTCTACTATAATATAGGCAACCAAGTTTGATGCCTGCTTTCATCAAAGAAAGACATTTGCTAATAAGAATATTTTAAAGAAAATTCGATACCATAACGCACTTGCTGCGTCCAGAGAAGTCTAGTGGGGTCAAGTCAGGTGATTTAGGCGGCCACTGTATCGGTCCATTTATACCTATCCATTTTTCTCCGTAAGTTTCATTTAAATATTGTTGGACAATTCTTGCTTTATGCGGTGGAGCTCCGTGATGTTGGAAACACATGCTTGCTCGCAGCTGTAATGGCACATTTTCAAGCAGCACAGGAAGTTGTTCTTGGAGAAATTGCAAATATCGCTCACTATGGAAAATTCCTTCGTAAAAATATAGACCAATCAAATGCCCGCTAGTAATACCACAATAAACATTAATTCCGAAGTGTCCTTGATGTTTAATCGGATTGACAAAATGTAAAATTTCAGTAGCCCAAATATGCTCTTTTTTTATTAGCCTTACTGTTACTAACAAAACGGCTTTCGTCCGTCCAAAACACATGCTGAAAAAAACTATTGTCATTGATCAAGTTTACCATCACTTGGGCAATATAATTAATTCTTCATTGTTGATGTTGATCTGACAAGTGTTTTAAGTTATGAAGTTTATAATCGTGATAACCATTTTCTTTCAAAATGTTTCGTGCCGAACTATATGTTAAATTCAACTCACGACAGGCTTGCCGAAGCGAGTTCCTTGAATGGTCTTCAAAATACTGCACGCTAATTGCGTTCTCTTTCAAATATTTTTAAGCTAGGAATAACACGTTCAGGGTATCTCTGGGCGTATAACTGAACTGCTCTTCTTGGGTTCTTTTGAGATTCACCATAAACTAATAACATATCGACTTCTTCGTTGTGCGTAAACATTTTTCAAAGTGAAATGACAACAAAACAATATTTGTAAACCGTTAGTTTAATTATTGACAAATGAAACGTTGCTACGTGAGATAAAATTTTGCTATTTGTTTCTAAAGGCTTCTTGTTTATATCGTGATGGTTATGCGATTTTTTTGTTATACTTTTTCTATAAATTTGATTCATGGTCATGAGGTGAGTCTTTCAGACAAATAACTGTGAGTTCTTTTCAGTCTCAATTATTCTGACATCCATATAAGGCTAGATGTATTCTCTCCATAATTATAAACGCAGACCGGTTTCACTATAATTAGAGCTTGTCAGTGCGATATACTAATTACAGTGAGAACACACCTATAAAGTAATACAGCTATGATAGCCAGCCTCCTGGAACATTGTAAGGCAGGGTCGCCATCTCGTTGCAGAACTAGGTAGTATGTTGTCACGACAGCTCCAATTAATACAAAATATTATAAAATAGAGACTGTGTACAACCAACTAACAATTTTGAAAAATTGTGAACCCTGGACCATTTCTTCCTTAATATAGGGACAATGTATGTAAGGCTAGATATATTCTCACCATAATTCGAACTGCAGACCGGTTTCGCTCTAATTATAGCTTGTCAGTGTGATATACTAATTACAGCATGAACACACCTACAAAGTAATACAAGTATGGTAGCCAGCCTTCTAGAACATTGTGAGATGTACGACAGGGTCGCCATCTGGGTGCGAAACCAGGTAGTATGTCGCCACGACAGCTGGCGACCCTGTCGCACATCTCACAATGTTCTAGGAGGCTGGCTACCATAGCTACAGCTTCAGTTTCCCTTGGAATTATATTTCATTGCTTTAAATGCTTTGGTTTTCTAAAGCGCGACTTCTTTTGCATAAAAAGTCTGCCTTTTTGTTTGTTTGTTATACCTTTGCCATTTAGTTTATTTTGCATTGAGTCACATTAGGCACGCACACACTAACGCACGCAACCAACCGCCCCCACCCACACACACGATGCAATACAATAATAAATTTTGAGAGGGTTGGTATCTATTATTCAAATAATGGAAAAGCATTAATGTTATTACTTCGTCAGTACGTTTTTTGGCTTCACTTTTGTGGTAGTGCTGCCAGTGCATGCTAGTGTTTTGCAACAAAATCATTAACCCACAAACATAAAAGCATAACTGTTGGGAAAAAAACACAAGTGTAGTGATATGAGGAAACGGAAGATTTTGCTAATGTAATGCATGAACTTCTCCAGCTTCAGTTTCTCTTGTAATTGTATTTTATAGCTTTAAATGCGTCAGTTTTCTTAAGTGCAACTTTTTTTGCATTAAGTTAGCTTTTTCGTTGTGTGTTATATCTCTGGCATTTAGTTTATTTTGCATCGAGTCAGTGTGGCACATGTATCAAACCATGAATAACCGAATTTTATATTATATTTATATTTGAAAATTTGCCAATATACCTTATACGGACTTCCTACAAAACACTTTCATGCATGTCTTGAACAGTGAGATATTCTGATATGATCTGTGTTCATACGCCTTGCATAGTGGGACTGACGAGGTTAAAAACCGTTTATGGGAATTTAGATTGGATTGAACACTTCAGTTGGAAATTCTAATAGGCGGTTAGAATGACGTCTTCTTAAATCTAATTGACCGTTGTTTAGTAGACTCTTTTAAATCCTTCACAATCTAGCACGGGTGATACGCCGTGATCATTAATCAATGCCATCTTGCAAACGATTAAATAAGATGATGAGTGAGGCTTTTGTCCTTCTTTGTAGATATCCCGGTTTTGTCAACATCTACTAATCTGCCTTAAAGAGACTAATCCTATGCATTTTTGGAAGTCATGTTGTTGAAACTATGATATATTTCTTAACTTCTGATGGTTTTTTTTATTAGAGTTTTGACTTTGAGAACTGGCTCATTCAGTCTCTGTCAATCTTCAAAATGAACAAGTATGCATCTGACCTTGATTTTCATTATGGAAAAACCTGCCTTAAAAATGTTAATCTAACAAGCTCTTTAACTTTTTCCTTTTAACTTCTTTTATCTCCCTATATGCTTGCTGTTTACTAAAAATATATCTTAAAATTAAAACTTAGATACTCCACTCACATACATACGCGAGCGCATATACAGTCATGTATACGCACTCACGTCAATAGGCTTTATACGTCCAATACTTGACACTATGTGCAGGACAGAAAATGCACATTATCTCTTCATGTGCACATACACACACACATACATATGCATACACACATCTACGCTACGAGTTGGGACACTGGGACACTTTTCACACCAATGGAGCCTGTCATGGTGACTTTTTTTTTCAACAACACACCACGAGGGCTTACAGCCTAAATACTATCGTACCGTGGGTGTCGACAAGGAGGAAAGAGGCAACTTGTTAATTCTGGACTTGAAGGTTTGGAGGTTCGGGGGAGAAGGAAAAACATGTGCCGGCAAGGAATTCCACAACTTGGAAGTCCTCGGGACAAAAGAGCGGGCATAACAAGATGTTCTATGTCTGGTGACCTGGACAGTAAAAGGGTGCATTCGCTCTGTTCCCCTGGTAGATCTGTTGGGGGCAGCAGGTGGACGAACTATGGAAGAAAGCTCCTCTGAGCAGTGCCCGTGCAGATATATATATATATATATATATATATATATATATATATATATATATATATATATATATATAATAAAAGAGAGAGAGAGAGAGAGGTCACCAACGGCACGTCGGTGGGCAAGGTATGGCAGCCTTTGGGTGAGGGTAGGGTCATCGATGAGACGTATAGCTCTCTTCTAAATGGAGTCCAGGATAGCGAGTGTAGAAGCGGCAGCAGCACCCCAGATGTGGGAGCAGTATTCGAGGTTTGGTTTATTTGTGAAGTATATAAAGTACAGAGATTAGCTAGTGAAAAGTATTTGCGAGTCCGGAAGAGGAAACCTAATTTCTTAGCAGCCGCTTCTGCAATTGATGTGACATGTTGGTGCCAATTGAGATTTCGATCCACAGAGATGCCAACAAGTGAAAAGGACTCATTACTTTGAATAACTTGGTTGTTTATTGTGATGGTTCTAGGGGTGGTGTATCTCTTATGAGAAAGAAAGCAAGACTGTGATTTGGTGGGGTTGAGTTGTACAAGATTTCTACTTCCCCAGTCTAATATTTTTTGGAGATCCACGGAGATAGAACCCTCCAGGAGTCTGCGATCGTCATCTAGTTGGGCTAAAGAGACAGGCTTAGAATATTGTATATTGGAGTGGAGGGTGCTGTCGTCCGCATAACTGTGAACTGGGTTGGATGTGCTAGAGAGGAGGTCATTGATGTGGAGAAGAAACAAAGTAGGGGCTAAAGCTGAACCTTGAGAAACTCCTGCACGACAACAGAAATGCTCCGGTTGGAGAGGAAATTTGCTGTCCACGTACATAGTTTTGGTGGTAGGCCAGAGGCCGGTAGTTTATTAAGCAGCGCTGCGTGCCAGACCTGGTCGAATGCTTTGGATATGTCTAGAGCGACAATCTGGGATTCACCGTGTAGTTCCATAGACTTGTTCCAAGAATGGGTGACGAAGGAAAGGAGGTCGACAGTTGATATGCGCTGACGGAATCCATACTGCCTGTCGTGGATTAGACTGTGTTTTTTCAAGAAGTTTTAGTATGTCGGTGTTTATATACTTTTCCATCACTTTAGAGATGACTGAAATGAGAGAAATAGGCCTGTAGTTGCTAGGAAGCGCTTTCGATCCTTTCTTGGGGACGGGTTGTGCTCGAGCAGTTTTCTAGTTACTAGGGAATATGCCTCTATTGTAAGATGTCTGAAACAGACGAGTAAGGACAGGAGCAAGTTCTGGTGCGCATTTTTTGAAAAGAATTGCTGGGATCTCGTCAAGGCCAGAGGCTTTCCTGGTATTAAGAGAAAAGAGCATATTTCATACCTTTCTAGTTTTGAAAATGATATCCGTCATTTTATGCGCGACATTGGGGACTGTTGGTGGTTGAACATTTGGAGGTGGGTTTAGAGTAGAATTGCCGGCGAACAACGAGGCAAAAAGTTTAGCCTTGCCCAGGGCTGTAGAAACAATTTCATCCCCTGAGACAAGATGTGGGAACGTGCTCTTGCAGAAATTATTCCCAATAGATTTAGCAAGAGTCCAGAATGGTTTGCTGCCGCTGGAGCTTAAGAGGATTTTGTTTTTGATGTGGTTATTAAACGAGTTTTTTGCCTCAGAAAGAATGCGGACATAGCGGTTTGAACATACTGGGGAGGCTGCGGTCAAAAGATAACCTCTGATGTTATTTTATTATAAGATTTTAATAACTTGGATCTAAAAAAATAATTAACATAGATCTTAGATATTCACTATTGATTTTAAACAATAAATATACCTTTAATCAGCATCAGTCACACGGACTGCAACTACTTTGTTTTTACGATTAATATGCTCTAATCCCTTCACTTTCACCATATGTATTTACAGACTTTTTCACTTTCTTTGGCTTTCTTCTCGGCCAGTTGTAGTTATAGCTATAATTTACAATTATTACTTATTACTTGAAAACAGCAGAAGTTAAACTTAATGACATTTGGAAACAAGAAGAGGTTATATATTAATACCAACTCTTTCCATCAAAAGCAACACAAGTATTGGACTAATTATATTTCTGATAGAAACAATGTGGACTTGTTTTTGCAGAACTATCCTAAATACACAACGCTGAAACTCTGTATATGTATGATTTTCAACTTAACTACTTGTTCCGGCCAATGAGTGACACAAAAATTGGACACCGCTTGTAACTCGATTTCATCAATCTTGGATTTATGCTGTTTTTGAAACAAACGCCTCAATTATCATTATTATTTTAATATGGATTAAGCTGCAAAGAAAACTATTACAACTTTTCCATTTATGATTTTTTCTAAGTTGAAAAATGTTTACTGGTGTAACTAGTGTAGATGTGAATTACCCTATACAAAATCTAAATTTAACGGTTTCCTATTCTTACTTAAACAACTTAACATAAATTCGTGTGGAGGAGGGAGGATTAAAAATGCAAAAGTTGTAAGTAAGCAGCTTTAATAGAAATAATCCTGTAAGTGAATATAATAATTCGATTATTATTAGAGTACAAAGTAAATAAAAACAAATTTTCAAAATGATTTGTATTTAGATATATATATATATATATATATATATATATATATATATATATATATATATATATATATATATATATATATATATACACAACAGTATGATTCATTTGGTCTTCAAGTTAATGGGGTATGTTTTAATCAGTTATATATTACACACTCTGCCATGAACACATCTTAAAATTCTATGACTGTGGTTCTATCTTTCCTAGAATATAAATTTGCATACAACTGAACCAAAACCGCACAAGCTATACATAATATAGTAACATACATATTACCCTATCAAGTTGGGCTAGAAAAATATTCAATTGATGAAGCACAACACGCAATGGGCCTAGAAATACATGTGGTGGCATGATTTAATTTGTTCGAAGGTTTGATTTTATATATTTATTTATCAGATATTGTTGTTGCCACCTACTGATCCTCTTATATCTCATGAGCTGGAGAACAAAACTGATGCCACTGGCAACTGAATTTTGCAAGAGAATATTTTGCACTTTCCACAAGAAACTAGACTACAAGAAACTACATCTCATTATTTCCTGCCATTTCGACAGTGTCTAGGCGACAAACTTTCTGGTAGATGAATTGCCAGAAGGGGAGCAATTGAGTAGCCAGCAAAATCACCGGATTTGCTTCTTTCTTTAGAGCAGCTTAAGTCTGTTATTTATAAAACAACACCTGTGGATATTATGGCCATAAAAGATGAATTGTAGTAGCGTGCAAATCACTCCCACAAAGAAGTACTTCGGAGTGTTAAGGAAGAGAATTCCAAAACAATTAACAGGTAGGTGAATAAATTGATGTGATTATAAAAATAAAATACAGTACAGCGTCGTATTCTCCAAAATAGGTGAAGACTGGTCATAATCAAATTGTATCGTGAACATGCAACTTCTTAAATTGCCATCTTCGGATCCCAGAGGCGTAGCTTCAGGCATTTTCCAGTGCATTTTAAAGTGTGAGAGCAACTTTTCAAAAACTAATCAAAAACAAAAAAACTCATGTTTGAAAGGCAATTAAACGAGCTTTAAAATGAGGTGCCGTTCAAACCCTCTTCCCTATTATAATTGTAGGAGTTAAGCCGACCCCTGTTACATGGTTATGGATGAGTTAGCTACACCATAAAACTTTTCCCATCAATAATAAAATCGACTTATCTCGCGGAATCAATATTACATACCAAGACAGAGATATGAAGAGTGGAAGGTTTTACATCGACATCATGTATATACCTGCCAAAAGAGAAATTTGTGAGAAAGCCGGAAAGTTATAAACAGACTTTGATCAATTACAAGCTTTCAGAGGCCCCTCGACCGATTAAAGTCCGACATACCTATGATGAACTGAGACCACAAACAGACTCTATCAAGTTAACGCCTTAAACACATAACACTCCTCCTTGCATCGGGGATTTAAAATGACAAACAACAATATTTCGTAAATAATTCACGAATAATTTGTCATTAAAGGGGTATTAAAATGACAAACACATATATAAATAATTCAATAATGCCTCTACTATAAAAAATTATGTTAACTGAAATATCAACTAACCGAAGTGCCAACAGAGGAATAAAATGAAACAAAATACTTTTTAAAAATCAAGTCTGAGAACGTATTGTTTTCCCTGGAGAGCTATTTAATCCTTCCTACAAACTGCATCATGATCTTTAACAACTGCTTCAGTAACTAAGGTCATTAACAGAATGTACGCTTAAACAGAACACACTTATTTTGCTTTACCTGTGACACGAAGCCATGTCAGGGCAGACGTCACAGAGTTCAATGACTAACTAGGGTAATGGCATCAGTAATTGCCATTTGTACATTAAATCACCTTAAATAAGCTTTTTTAGACGCCCTCGTGGCGCAGGTGGCTAGGTGCCAGCCTGCAAAGCGAGAGGTCCCGGGTTCGATTCCCGGGCGAGCCAATTTGACTGTCTGGAAAATTTTAAAAAATATTTAATGATGGGAAAAATGTGCCATTGGCCCGAGATGCCGCAGCCAATATTAAATTAAAAAAAAAAAAAAAGCTTTTTTAATCAAAACTCAAGCTGGTTACACCATCTAGCAATTCCATGAATATTTAACCATAGGTGGAGATGCTCTGTACCATTTAAAGCGAGGCCATTATCTAGGCAGCCATTAACTTAACTCATAATGGCCTCAACCATCGTTTTGCAATCATATTATACTTGATTTGCTAATAAAGTAACACAAAATTTGGCTTCATAAAAGTTTATTCTTTGATTAAAGTTTGGTTTAAACATTCTTACACGAACATCAGGTATGTATTGGGATATAATATGAATGTTTTAGGCATTGTTTTTATTACTGTTTATAATTTTGAAAGGTGTCAATTACTGAAACAGAAATTAAAAAGGTATCCAGTACTCGACAGAGCAAATGGAAGCAGCTATAGCCGCTTGTCAGAAAGGAATGCCGTTTTCAACTTCTGCAAAACAACATGGAGTGCCTAGAAATACTTTAAAAAAAGGTTAAAGGTAAAACACCTTTGGAACGCAAAATGTGATAGTGAAGAAAGTGAAAACGGATCAATTGAATATACAGACAGTAGCGTTTTTGATCCTGAGGATTTTTCAGATTCAATAGAAAAAGAGAACGACTCACAAACAATGTCAACTGATGGTGTAATACCTAATAATGTGAATTTATACCTAGAACATTACTATGCTGTATTTTATTATGAAGAGTATTTTATTGGAAGGCTTATTAAATTAATTAAGGAACAAAAATTACAATACAATTTTTAAAGCAGGTGACAGAGACCTCTTCAATGGCAGATGAAAGATGATACCGATGAAGTTGAATTTTACATAAATTTTTATGGACCTATCCTATTATTCGAAAATAACCCATTTTCCGTAGACAGTGTCCACAGGCAATGTCAACTGATGGTGTAATACTTAATAATGTGAATTTATACCTAGAACATTACTATGCTGTATTTTATTATGAAGAGTATTTTATTGGAAGGCTTATTAAAATTAATCAAGGAACAAAAATTACAATACAATTTTTAAAGCAGGTGACAGAGACCTCTTCAATGGCAGATGAAAGATGATACTGATAAAGGTGAATTTTACAGAAATTTTTATGGACCTATCCTATTATTCGAAAATAACCCATTTTCCGTAGACAATGAGATTACAAAGAAAGTTAGGGTTGCCGGTAGAAGATTCAAATCATATAAAAAAACTCTGATAGCATAACTTTTTTATATATTGTTTTGGTTTTTATTTTTGCACTGTGTTTTCAATCACTAAATTAAATGTTAATAACTGCCCTTACATTTAATTGCGACTTCTTAAATTATGTGTTATTATTTACTTAATTTGATGGCAACTCAGATGGCAATTATTGATATCTGTGGTGTAAATTATTGGTGTTAAGTAAAAAAGAGATAGCAATTATTGGTGACTTTGCTTATGTTGCAAATAATTATAATACAAGCAAAAATTAAGTTAAATATATATATATATATATATATATATATATATATATATATATATATATATATATATATATATACACAACAATATTCTCATATATCACCCAAGTCACTAAACATTTTTGCAAATATATTTACTTAATTTTATTCTATTTATAAATATTTACTTCACTACTTGACTCATATAATGGCAATTACTGGTGCCCTTACCCTATATGTCATATACTTTAATTTTGAACTTCCTACATCTGTATTTGGTATGGAACGGTTTTAACAAGTAATGGCAACCACAATTAATGAAGCCTATTGGACATAAAATATGTATATACATAAATGAATAAATAAATAAGTGTGTAACATTTAGGAATTTGTGGGAGTCAATAGTACTTGGTACAAAAACAAGTTGATTTACACCAACTTATGTTATGTATGTACAAAAGGTACCACTAATAAGGTACAACTCCATCCAAAACTTTCATATAAAAATGGTATAGTTTTTTGACAAAAGTGAGGTAGTACATAAGTTGAGTCAAATCAACTCGTATTGGATAGCAGATGACAGTATTAATTTTTACATAATATAACAAACATTTCCTATATTCCCAACTAAGGGTGCAATATTTCAGAAAATACTGTTTTGTTTATTTCTATGTTATAGGAAATATCAAAATTGTATGAGCACACAAGTTTTGGAGTAGATATTGTTATATTAAAATCATTAAAATAAGTAACATTTGTATAAAAACTGTAAGGAAAATACGACACTTAAAAAAATGTGTAAATCCAGTATATTACTGACCTATAAAAATTATCTATATGTTGGCAGTTATAGTAGCATTTCTCCAACAAATTGAAAAAAAAGGTAATAAAAATAATTCACAAGTTAAGAAGAAAACTGTTTTATGATTGCCCCGTTTCAGAGGTTGTATTTAAAAAGAGATGCATTTTTAATATAAGTAAGTTAGTTGGAATCATTCCATTTTTATCTTGACCTTCAACTGGTAACATCCGCCTGTCAGACGGATACGCTTCATATGTTTTCGATTTATACACACCATCTTCCAACTTATGTAAAGCATTGTAAAATGCATATGTATGCGGATGACATGCAGATTTATATCTCATGTGGTCCGCAAGACATCAGTTCTGCATTGGAAAAATTTAATGAGGATTTGAATACCATATTTGTTATGGCTAAGAAGCATGCAACTAATCTGAATCCTACCAAATTTAGTATTCTTTTATTTGGTAGCCAACTTGGCTGTGACAGGGTCCAGAAGTATTGTGAGGATCGAAGTTAATGGGGAAAGTATACCTCTTGTGGGGGAGGCAAATGACTTGGGACTCACCATAGATAATACTTTTAGATATAGACATCTTTCGAAATGTTTACAGAAAGCATATAATTGTCTCAGAAAACTTTATCTCCATAGATCGTTTCTTCCGCAGGAGATTATATTACAGTTGTGTTCCACTCTGGTACTTTCTCAACTTACTCACTGTTCTGAGGTAATCTCAGCGTGTTTGGATTCGTATGGGTCATACCGAGAGCAATTATTGCAGAATTCACGTTTACGCTTTGTTTATGGTATAAGAAAGTTTCAACATATATCTCATAAACTGAGGGACGCTGGGTGGTTAAACATGAGACAGAGGTTTTTGATGAGGGAGGCTATGTTATATCACTCGGTTATTGTTAATAGGACACCAGCTTATCTCTACAATAAAATTAATTTCAGGACAGATATACATAGCCTAAACATTCGCAGAAAGGACATGGTTACAGCACCTAGGCCCAAACTATCTATATTTGAGAGATCTTTTACGTATAAGGTGTACAAAATATTCAATCAATTTGGTTATGAAATTAGAGCATACAACAGACGAAAATTCAGGAAACATTTGTTTAGTACGTTTTTTGAGTCGGTGGTTTAAATCTGAGTGTGCCGAGTGGTGGAGTAGTCGTTTTCAATTGTGTATATTTATGTATTGGGTATATTATGCCGCATATACTTGGGAAGGGGAGGGAAGTGTGAGAAGACAAAGTGGTATTATTATGTGTCTTGTATTTAGTATATATATATATATATATATATATATATATATATATATATATATATATATATATATATATATATATATATAATTGTTATTGTTGCTTTCCTGCAGTTTATTGTGTAGAGCTGTGTCTACTGTTAAGTGTAATTTCGGAGTGGGTTGAGTGGAATAGCATAGGGAGGTGTCACCTTATGGCACCTTTCATCTGAACTCCGCCCTTTCACACACTGATGTAAAGTGGGTGTGTGAATAAAGGCGATTATTATTATTATTATTATTATATATGCCGCTAGATGCCTTATAAAACAAGTCTTTCACACCAGCTTGCCAATATGACCTATTTGAGTTACACCAACAGCGCAGTGTGTAGTTGTCGTAGAGGAACGTCGTCAGTCTTCACAGTTAGTGGAATTTGAATCATCCACCCGCCTCTGAGACAGATCTTAGTTATATGGTAAGTTTTTCTAACAGTCACCCAGACGGGTGTTACTCATATTGGATTGATTTTTTATCTGTTTAATAGACGATTGTTTTCCAATATCACTTTTTTTATTGTGTCGATTTAGATTTATTTGTATTTTGTGTTGATTGACTTATAGCTTGAGATTTCTTCACAATTCCTTGGAAACGTGTTTGCCAAAGAGCCTATGTATAATTCTCTATTTCAGTTGCCATCACTAAGTTCGAGATGGATGTTCGAGAAAATTATCAACTGCCTGTATCTGATTATCATACAAAACGTGTTGATCAGCTGGCTACAAATATGTCCCTTGGCGAGTCAGAATCAGAAGCTAGTGACGGAGAGATATGCCCTGATGATTCATATGTTCCGAGCAATAATTACTTTATCAGTACTGACCATGATTCTAATTCAGAAACTTCAGAAGTTGAATCTGATGAGAATATCGTAGATGGCAGTGATCAAAATCATTAGAATACTGCTCTCAAAAATAACCAAGAAAATATTCCAAGCTATCCTATACTTAGTCATGAAAGGAGTCGAAATAATGTTGAAGGTTTAGCAGAAAATGAGGATAATGACGAAAATATGGAAGATAGCGATAAATATTTTTGAGAAAAGAAATGTTTTGTTTGGAATTCAAATGAACTAACTCAGACAAAAACTTCAAGCGCAATTATAATAAAAATTAGGATATCAGCTTTGAAAGGTCTTGCTCTCAATTTGACCAAAAATTCATCTACAACTGAAGTATGGTAGTTACTTTTTGATGAAATTGTATCAGAAATAGTTACTCAGACAAATGAAAAACTTGATAAAATAAGGGAAAAACCAAAAAATGTTGATTCTGCAAATTATAAAGACACAGATGTTTTGGAAATTGAAGGACTTCCTATCTGAAGCCAGTCACTCACATTCCGGTTGACCTGAGAGGTAGACCTGTACAGGCACACCTGTACAGGTCTATTGCAACGTGTGTGTGTGAGCAAACCTGTGCACGTGAAAGCACCTGCACCGGCGACCGGAGAAATATTGAAATTCGATTCGGTCGACCTGCGCCAGAGTTCCATCGTACAATATACTGAAACGTGTGTGCTGACCAGCCTGCACAGGCACTCAGTTCTCTAGAAACTTTTGCAGTAATCACGTCTTGTCACTTTTGGTTTTGTGACAATGTACAATGGCTTTAAATGAAGATCAACGTAACGTAATTACCGAATTTATTGGACTCTACAAATGTACGCCCTGTTTATGGCTAATTAAAAGCAAAGAATACCACGAACATGTTAGGGGGGGGGGGGTAGCTTATAAAGAACTAGTTGAAAAATTGTAGGAAATAGACCCTAACGCTAATAAAAATACAGTCGTGAAAAAAATCAATAACCTACGAAGCGATGTCAGAAAAGAAAAAAATAAATATCAAGATTCTACTCAGTCTGAAACATCGGCTGACGAAGTGTGCTATCCTACATTATGGTACTATGATTTATTTGACTTCCTTGGTGACCAAGAAACACCGAGAAATTCGACATCACACTTATTAGAACCAGATGAGGAAGATTCTTCATTGGTAAATTCATGAAACAACTAAGTTTTTATAAATGTATTGTACGGTTCATTAACTTAAACTATTTTCTTGTTGAACACATTTTTGAGATGCATATGATGTTCCTGAATGTTGTATCAGAAAATTGTGTACCGCAATTGTTGCCATTACTATTTTGACAATGTTTTCAGGTTCTACATTGAGTATGGAATATACAAAATCGTGAAGCCAGTATTTCAAACGCATTTTCGACGATGCGCTTTGCACAAGACAATCTGTTGTTAAATTTTTTTCTCGAGAATTCAAATCTGCTTGTCGGTAGCGTTTCATCATATCAGTGTGTAAAGCAACAGCGTCGTCCGCGACAAAAACATACGGCCGATCTCTTCTTCTTTCGTTGACAGGTTCAGTGCATGGAATATGCAATTCACCGTTATTCAACATTTCGAAAAATTTTGTGTTTTGGAGGACACCCCCGTAAATTATTCCATTGATTCCAAAATCCACTAAAATAAATTGATATTTGGCATTTACAATTCCTAAAAGGACCATACTGTGTCGGCCTTTATAATTGAAAAATGCAGATCACTTCCAGCTGGCGGAATGATGTCACTGTGTTTGCCATCGATTGCACCCAAGCAGGGTGGAAAGTTCCACCATTCTTCAAATAATTGCGCTATTTCTTTCCATTCTTCCTAGCACACCGGAAAATGAAAAAAAAAAAGAACAATTTGAAAATTAATTTGTAACAATGTTGTAATATTGGTTCTGTTTTAGGCTGGGTCAATACAAGAAACACAAAATTCGCACATTGCTGATGACTCGGATTCTCCATACAGTCAAGGACTGTCTACAATAGCCAACGCCGGTTCGTTACCCGACAATGAAAATGTTCCATGTTCATCAAAACAAAGTGCAACTTTCACTTCTCGATCAAGACCAGGCAAACAAAACAAGATTCTTTGACCAATGATGTTTTGACCACCGTGCGAGAACATTTCAAGCGTCCACGAATCCAAAAGACCGTTTTGACATCACTGGAAAAAGTTTTGCCATGAAACTGCGAGAAATTGACAAAAGACAAAGCCTAATTGCAGAAAAATTAATCTACGAAGTTATTTTCGAGGGAGAACTTGACAACCTTACACTTCAACATAAATGCATTAATATGCAGAAAATAGCTGGCGCAACACATTTGAAATTGTAATATACCACTATATACCATATCAGCCAGCTATGTTTTCTGGTCATTCAGTTTCAGGTACCCCATCATATTCTTTAAGTCCTAGCCCTACCCATGGAGCAATTCCTACACCAAGTCCAAGTCCCAATTATATGCCCTACACCCAATCTGGAACAAGTCAAGTACAGCTTAACCCCTAGTATAATTATGACTACTCTCAATCTCAACACTTCGCTCGAATCAGGTCTGCACATCAAGAAAACGAACAGTCCTCTGGAAATGAATCTAGGAAAGGAGACGTTGCTTATGTTACCAACTTTACAGGAACTAATTTGTATTATTTTAGAATAAAAAATAAAAACACGTATTGCTAAATTATGTTGTATTTTTGCTTACCTTCAAGTATTTCTTGCACAAAACTTTGTGCAAAGCAGCACATGTTTCGGGAATTATTTTTGCAAAAGCTTGAGGTGAAATAATTGAAGAATATTTTAAGTCTTCATAACTTTCTTCCCTTTGCTAGAAATCTTAGTTACACTTAATCACTGATGAGGTGAAATGCAATTTCTCATTACTGTGTCCTTTGTAATCAAAGAGCTAACCATAGAAAGCAATTTTAAATATGTTTCCTCGTCCATTCGTAAATAGTCTTGGAAATCTTTTGATGATTCTGTATTCCATCTTCAAATCTGGAAGAGAGGACCTTTCGTCACTTTTTCCACTAATTCACTTGACTGTCCGGTTTTTAGGGGTACAATGTCCCTGAAACGACGCCAGACATTGTTGCTAACATTGAGGTTCGATGATGCCTTAACACAGGAACGGAAGACCAACACTGCGGCAGCAGTTACTTTTGTGTTTGATAGGCTCATATCAAATTTTCAGAGCGTGTATTCAATAGGAGCTCACACATGTGTCGACGAAACGTTAATTTCTTTCAGATGCCACTGCAAGTTCCATATTTACATGCCTATGAATCTCAACAAATATGGATTGAAACTGATGTGTTTGACTGATGCTCACAATTCATATTTACTGAATTCTTATATTTACACTGGCAAAAATAGTAAGGGTATTGTCGGATGATGAAAGAAAAGTGGGCATTCCAACGCAGCCTGTCATTCAATTAGTGAAACCTATCGAAGACAGTTGTCAGAATGTTACAGCGGGCAACTGGTTCTCCCCCTTAGAGCTTGTCGCAAATTTAAAAAAATAAATGAAAAGAGACCTTTGTGGGAACTTTGAAGAAAAGCAAGCGAGAAATTCAACACCAGTTCTTACCAACTAGGAGGAGAACAGTTGGCACTGGTATGTATAGGTTTACTAAGGATATTATGTTACTATCGTTCGTGTCTAATAAAAGGAAATCTCTTATTATAGTGTCATCCATGCATCATTCCAAGTTTACCGATAAAGTGAACAATAAGCCAGAGATAATCTCATTTGATAATTGTACTAAAGGTAGCGTAGATACTCTGGATTTGGAATGCTGCAACTATTCAGCAAATCGGCAAACAAGAAGTAGGACATTAGCCATTTTGTAGAATCTGATTCGTCTCTATTCATAACAATTTTAGATACAACACGTAATCAGGATCCAAAATCAGGAGAAGGAAATGTTAAATCGAGTGAAGAATATATAATGAGTTCTGATAAATTAGAAAAAGGAAGACCTGCAGGTATTGCCCCTATACGAAAAACAGGATGACATCATACAAATGTATTAAATGCAACAACCTGAACTGTTTGGAATGTTCACACAAAAAATGCGAACAATGTGTCAAAGGCTTATAAATTTGCTGTCACAATATGTTCTTTTCAGTTTTCTGTTATCTAAAAAGCATTGTTGGTTTCAGAAGAATATTAATTATTTGTTTCAAACTTGTGCTCAAAACACTCAATATATTTTAACTATCTGTATTGACTATTTATTCCTCAATTAATAAAATAAGTTAATTAAAGGAATGACCTATCGACAGAATAATAAACATGCTCATATCTTGGTTTTGTACATATATCTACGACTGCAGTCTCACAGACAGAGATTACTACTATTGTTCGGAAATTCATGTTACCAATTGAAGGTTAAGGAATCTGCGATACGACGTTGCCGGAACCTTTTATGGGAACTGCCATAATTTAATAATTGATATTGATTTAAAAATGTATTTTAGTTAAAATTTGATACGTTTCTTGTGCTAAACAAATATTACTGGTATAAAATAAAAGAATGATTTTCACAGTTCTCCCTAAACTAATTTTATGTAGTGGTATTGTATTGGTATATGCAAAATATTAAGAAACTAAGTCTTTGCTAAAAGGATCATTTGTTGTACATAGTTAAATAAATAATAATGTTTGTTCATTTTAAATACGTGTTTTGTCTCTTAATTTAGAAATTATTGCTGGACAAACTTCACTATCATGGATTGATTACAAATCAAGTCACTGCACCCACAAATTAATTATTGTTGGTAATGCTTATAGCATTTATCTATACCATGTAAGGTTAATATAGCAATTACTCATAGCAGTTTAACTGACAATACAAGATAAGCATAACAATAATTTGAGTATTCAATTACTGTCTTTCAGTGACTCACAATGGTTTTTGAGACTTCAATTTTTGAAAAATATGATTCTGGTTTCATATGATGATTACATGAACAAACAAACCTTTTAATAACATCTGTGTTAAGTTTGCCTATGTAGGAAGAAACGGTTAGGAAAGGGGGACACTGCTGTACCTTAGACTGACTGTACCTTGGTCCAGTTTCAGAATTGTCACTTTACAGTGACTTGTAATAGTAGAAGTCATTATAATCTTGATTTGCACTCTCATAGATGGCACCAAACTTTGAGTCACTGTTTAATTTCAGTTCTTTACAGATAAAATTACATTATTTGTTTGAGTGTAGTTAAAGTAAATTCATACCCCCCCTTTTGATTTTGTATCCCGAAAGGAACATTTTCCACAACACATTTTAAAAAATCTGGCGATCGTTTCATTACCCAGGTTAGCGTCGTGAGAGGATGAATAATTCTAATTCTTAGAATTAGTGATGCTCCGATGAGGCTAACTTGGTTAGTGAAACGATCGTCAGGTTTTTAAATGTGTTGTGATGATTCGGGTTCCCCAAGTGTGCTTATCAGTGCTCATCATAGCTTCCAATCTACACTTAGTGAACATTTTCCAAGAAGTGTTTTTTTAAGTAACCAATGAGGAGACATATTCTAGCTATTTCTTGTTGATATTTGATTAACTCACACAACATATACATTTTCAATTGGCAAATTAGTCATCCTGCGAAAATTGTACCTTGAACCAATAGAAATACTGTACTCTAGGTTGCTCCATAAGTTGTCTGGAAAGTGCAATTGAAGATGTTTTGATAAGAGAATTTTCTGTCAGAAAAGGAGAGGAAAATAATTTAATTAAAAAAATAACCCTACTTCAGCATTTAGAAGTTTCATAGGCTATCAAAAAATTCAGGGGGATCAGTTGGATGATACAACTCAGGATAGTCAAATGAAGAAACATTTGTGGATTATGGCAGATTTTATTGCCCATGTGAAGCCAACACAGGAAGATAGAGTTCTCCTTATTATAGACAAGGAGACACATTTCTGTAGTAATAAGTTCTGCTTACAATGCCACCTCGTACTTCCCATTAGCTACAGCTGCTTGACCAAACTCTTGTTTGGTCCATACAAAACATACCATGGTGAAGCATGTAGAAAATAATCCGGTAAAGACGACATCAATATATGATATGTCAAAAATAGTCGGGAAAGCTTTTTCAAAAGCTTTCACAATCACAAATATTGTGAAATAATTTTTGATCACCGACATATGCCCTTACAATGAAGATATTTTAGAAATTGTGTTGTAGTATGTTACAGATTGTCCAATTGAAATTGCCTGCGGTGACAATAATTCACAGAACAAAAAGCTTGAACCTGGACTCCGTGAAGCTACAGAAAATACTGAATCAACAGTTTTACAAAGGTAGATGCCATCATTTCACCAGAGATCGTGAGACCCTTCCCAAAAGCACCTCCAAGAAAGCGAAAAAAACTAGCTGAAAGAGGGGAGCAGAGTGCTGACACACCAATCAAAACAGAGATTGATGAAAAAATTATGTAATAGAAAACCCGTTTATTGATTGTTGTTGTCCTTATTTGGTGAAGCTGGTCCATGCTAATTTTCTTCTGTCTGAGGATGCTGACAAGCAGCAAAACCAGTTACAGAAACGTTGAAGAACATCTAGTTTTCAGAAAGGCCACTTGCTCGAGTTAGCTTACGCGCTGGCTACGTCCTTCATTTACACAAACGAAAACCAACAGTGAAGCCAGATAAGTAGTCTCCAAGTCTGTATTTAAAAATCCTGTTGAAAAAGCAAGAATTGCTAAAGGGCAGAAAAAAAGTTGTATTCGAAACTTTAAGGTTCAGTGAAGGCGGTGTAGAAAGAGTTTTGGACGATTCCAGTGATGATCACGATTTTATCAAGACTTTGAAAAACCCTCGTGAGATAGGAAAAGTAGAAAATTGATACCATGAAAAACAAACGTCACGGGCAGTAGGTATGCTCTAATGTAACTAACTACAAAAGAAGCATGTAAGCTATTTTGTGGCAGAAATATAGAGGTAGATTGTATATTGTTTAATGGGTCATATAGGCCTTTGACCTCTCAGCGCTACGACCCCAATGGCTCCTTTGTGCATCACTGTATTTTCTAATAGTTTCATAGTCTTTAGAGCTGGCTGACTGTCTGATAGGATTTAGATCTCTCTATTTCTGAGCCTTCTTTGTATGCACTCATGTACAGAGAGATTGATAGCAAGCATTTCTGCTTGGAAGGTGATGGAAGTTTTTCCTAGGGGCATAGAGAGTCTAAAGCTGGGTCCTCTTCTTCCCAGTCCTGCTCCGTCCATTTGTTTACACCCGTCTGTGTACCATACAGATGAGTTGTTTGTCATCCTTGCACTGTCTCTGTCCCATGTTTGGCAGTTATTTATGACCACATCAAATGGAATTATGAAGTCTAGTTTGGCTGGCAATTGGTCTGTTGATTTGGTGAGTGACTCGTATGGAATGATTTCCAGAATTTTCAGGTGGCCATCCAAGTCTCCTGGTTTGAATTTGTCCGCCTGGAATAGCCTTGAAGCACTTATTGCTGCTTGTTGGGGGCATGATGCCATAACTCCCGTTATTCCAAGACAGATCAGCCTCTGCATTTTTTTTAATTTGCTTTGTATTGAGGCTTGTTCCGTTTTTGGCCACCATACTATATATGTGTATGTGACCATGGGTTTGACCCACTGTTTGGTATTGCCAGTATATGATCCTGGGATTCAGCCCCCATATCTTTCCTACAAATCTACGGCATGTCCAGATTGCCATTGTGACTCTCAAAAGAGTTTTTTCCAGGTGTATGTTCCAATTCAGTTTTTGGTCTAAGATCGCTAAGTATTCAACTTCATTGGAAAATTGTATGTGTGTTCCATTCAGAGTGGGAGCTTTTAAATTTAGTTCCTTCTGTTCGTGAATAGGACAAGAACTGTCTTGATTTACATTAAGTCCCTCTGTCTCACACCAGTTCTTTTCTATATTTAGGACTGTTTGCATTATGCCGGCTATTACACCATAAGAGGTTCTTGGTTATGGTTATATTACATATTACAAACGTATTCCCGGAACAACAGTTGCAAGAAATTAAATATCAAGTACAGAAACATCCTTTATGATTTTAGATGTCTACATTCAGCTTCCAGCAGGCAGGCCGCTCAGATTCGCTTTAAAGTTGACTTCAGTCAATTTATATGTTTTGAATATTTTTTATATGAAAGCTAATTCTAAATAAAAACATTTCAGTTTCATAATTGATGATCCAAGATAGATTATTTCGTGGTCCGAGGTACACTATTCTCTGGAACAAGGTACAATAGTTTGGTACCTAGGACCAAATGTAATATATTTCTTTTTGCCTATAACCATGCATTTATGATGATTATAAATGAGTGCAAACCGCATGAATATGGAAAATACCATCATGAATTTTGCTTAGCTTGTCTCAATGCCAAGTAAAATACATTTGTATTTATTCGGTCCAAGATACTACAGTCTCCCCTAAGGAATATAAATAACTCAGAAAAAAAGAGACAATAAAAAAATTGGGAAACAATCATACTGAAGCACTTGTAGCATAACCTGTTAGGCTTTTATTGTAACCTATTTCCAAGGGCAATACAGCATAAGAATAGTGTGCAATGTGAATGCAATGAATAATAAAAAATGATACATATATTACAAGTTGACACTTTTATCTACTAGTTATATTAGAAAAACCTCAGTTGCTACATAATTCAAGTGGAATATTTGTTTATACAATTTAAATCAAATATTTAATTGTCGAAGGGCTTAGAGGAAAAGTAGTACAAGTGACACTTACGGAGAAGTTGTGGCAAGTGCACTTAGATCAGCATTCCTCTAACATATTTTTAATACATTCATAGCAATAAATCTTTCCACCCAAAGAAGGTGCTACTAGTGCTGATTTTGACTTGAATTGTTTTTGTTTGAACTAAATCTGTACTTATCTCGTGTTTGTTCAAAATGTCACTTGCACTACTCCTCTGTGCCCCTTAGTTATCAACTAAAACTTTTTAACAAACAATATTATAGAGTCCAGATATTATAAGTAAAAAAAAAACTCACTGGCTGACTTTACATATTAAAATATTCATACAAGTTCATAAGGCACTTTGCTGAAATATTGACGGTATTACAGAACCTCATACCGTATGTTCAAACAAATATTTTGTGACAATTTGTTTTCTAGTTGAACAATTTAACCAAATTTGAAACACATAACACAAAGTAACCTGTAATCAACACAAGAAATTTCATAAAAATCGAAAAGCCTAAAGTAATAAATCCCCAATATTAATTAATCAATTTACAATGTTATCTTGCCTTCCGGTTGACATTAACTTACCGTTGGACCAGTGGCTGTTTTAGGAAATAGAAAATATGTTATGAATTTTTTTTGGTGCTTGAAAAATCAGCACAACCAGACATTTTTTGCACTGAAGTGATTGCAATTGGAAATGTAATAATGAATTCTGAAAAAGAGTCAAAGGAGTCTCCAAATAATTCAAGGAAGCGAGGAGAAGCGCTGGAACTTCGGGCAGAATAAAAAGCTCTGAAACCCCAAGAGAAAAACGATAACTGTGATGAGGAAAATGTACCTGATAAAATAGATAAGACTGAAAACACTAAAGAAGTAACAAATAATATTGCAAATGGATTAAATAACTGAAAGTGTGAAAAAAGGAAAATTATAAAGGCCTGGACGCAGCAAGTCCGTTGTGGTAGAGAATTTTCATTAAATGCTTCAAATTTGTTTAACTCAATTCTCTATAAACCTAGAAAGGTGAGTTTCGGTGAAGTAAGGTATTTACGATGGCAACATACCAACCAAATTTCATCATAATAAGTAGGTTATTTTTTGGTACAATTTTTTTTCTGAAAAATATTTTTTTTAATTTTTGGAGTCTCACCATCGATAGCTCTCTATTAGCGAACTTTTTTAAATTAAAAAACGTTTAATGTTTTTAAACAAAAATTCGCTAATAAGAACAAAACAGAAACGTCACTGCCTAAAAAAGAGAGGTAAAAGTACACGATGCTCCCAGGTGGTCACCCATCCAAGAACTGACCACGGCTGAGGTTGCTTAACTTCGATGATCGCACGAGAATCGGTTTTTCTAACGTGCTATAGCCGTTAGCTTGAAGTGCTTATTTATCCAAGGTCTATATATTCTTTATTAATTTTTAAGTTTCGATTTTAAGTAAAGAATTAAATTGTTTTCAAATTTTGCAATATTTACACAATTTTTAACAGTCCTGATTGTATACTGTGTAAAAGAATTTAACATAATTTATTTTAAAGGTTAGGGGCTTAGACAACTCACTCATTTCGCAATATGATCAAACAAAGCAATTATTTAATTCACAAGCTTTTCATATAAACTAAAATAATTAATAGAAAAGCAACCTATTCTCTCATTAACCTAAAACAAAAATAAATTGATATGACATATGACGCTACATAAACCGCGCCACTTGCTATAAGAATGCAAATAACAGAACAAACCAATAGCAATTTAATTTCTGACCACGTGACCAAGAATTGTGTTGTTAGTCATCTCAGAATGCCAAATCTATAGATAAATCTCCCTAGACTAAATTCACAAAAAATGTTATAATTGTAAAAGTTTTATTCAACTTATAAGGTTTTTAGTTATGGTTTGGATCACAACTTAAAATCAGGCTTAAGCTCTTTAGCTGCCGATTTTACCATATATCTTTTTGAATAACAAATCAATTCTAGTAATAAATATTACCGTGAATTTTCCTAACGAGAGAAACTTCCCAACTTTGTGTAATAAAAATCTGAAACTGATAACTCTGGCTGTTTCAATTTATTAGGCAGATTTTGTAGCTTTCCAACATTCAAATAAAACAAACTAAGACATCCGTTATGTCAACCTCGCCCACACACACATCACACAACGCCTTAATAAGCTTTTAGGAGCGTGTCATAGCTTTTAAATTTCTTTAATTCAAGATAACTTAAATTTGTGTTGAGAGAAACGCCTCAAAATTAATATATGAGAATTATTTGAATGCTCTATATATGTGAAAAATTCCATTCCACTCACTTTAATAATTTTAAAAATATAGCCTTTTCAAAAAGTTATCCCCGATCTTCCACCGGAAAAACTTGAGCATAAAGGCTGTTTAACGAACTCGACCTCAGATTTCGCCCAAACAAAATTTTTGCCAAGTTTGATTGAAATAAGTTTAGCATTTTTTGAGTTATCGCTCAGATACATACATACATATATAAACTGATTTTACACATAATAAAAGACGTGACTGTCCTAAATAGGTGTGCTACTGGGAACGACCACAGGCTTGTTTGAGCAAAAGTAGCTATTGACATTGGCAAAGAACGAAAAAAAATGATCCAAAAGAGCATAAATCAACTATAAAATAATACTCCAGCAGCTGAAATCTGAAATCCCCTAGGCACACCCCACCAAAACCCCGGCATCCCACTCACACCCCATCATTGGTAACTGCCATCAAAACAAACTGAATAATATCATCATAACCACAATAACTGAAGCCCAAAATCGGCACTGCTCAACAAATCAAAGAGGAAGAAAAACTAAGCAGGGAGACCAAACTGCTCATAGAAAAAACAAGGGATATGAGGTCAGAAAGCTATGCGTCTGAAGAAGAATTAAGAGAAATAAATAATTAAATTTCAAAAGGCATCCGACGCGACGTAAGAGCTTTTAGACACAACCAAATCAAAAATACCATAGAGAACAACAAGGGTATGAAAGTTCTATGTAGAAAGCTTGACAATGGAAGGAGACAAATAATAAAACTTAAAAATGCACAAGGGCACACATCAACGAACAGGAAAGATATTCTAAATATAGTGGAATGCTATATAAAAGCCAAAGTGATATAAGTCTACATCCAGAATCTGACATACTAACCCGTAAAAAAGGTGTGGTTAACCAAGGCTCGGAAATACTGATGGAAATATCACTAGATGAGATAAAACTAGCCCTGAAAAAGATGAAAACTCAAAAATCGCCTGGAGAAGACTGTGTGGTTTCCGATGCGATAAAGATTGGTGGTCCTTGCTTGCTCCAAAAAATCAAATCTTTTTTCAACCTTTGTCTCTTCAATAGTACGATATATATATATATATATATATATATATATATATATATATATATATATATATATATATATAGCCCTCTGCCTCCATTGCTGGACATAGGCCTTCCCTAGTTGAGTCCATTCTTTTCTATCTTGAGCACTACGAATCCAGTTTTTTATAATTTTTAAATGTCGTCTGTCCCGTGAGTTGGTGGTCTTCCTCTGTCTCTTTTATCGGATCTGGGTCTCCATTCAAGTAATCGTTTTGTCCACCTGTCATCTTGCATGCGAGCCACATGTCCCGTCCACCTCCATTTGTGTTTTGCCACATCTACGACCACATCAGTCACTCCTGTTCTTCTGCGTAATTCTTAATTTCTAATGTGGTCACGTAACGAAACGCCAAGTATCGACCTCTCCATTTTGCGCTGTGCTACTTTTAGTTTCTTAGCAGAAGCGTTGGTAAGGGTTAGTGTTTCGGCGCCGTAGGTCATAACCGGTAGAACACATTGGTGGAAAACTTTTCTTTTCAAGCATGTTGGAAGGTCGCCTCTGAAAACGTCTCCAAGTTTGCCGTAAGCCGCCCAGGAGAGTATAACTCCTCTGTTTATCTCACATGTTTGGTTGGCTTTGGATATGCTTATCTCGTGGCCCAAATATGTGTATTTATCTACCCATTCCACCTCAGAGTTTTCAATAATTAGGTTGTTACTAGGGACGAAGTGTGTCATAAATTTTGTTTTTCCAATGTTCATTTTTATACCTACTGTTGCACAGGTCTCCTGAAGTTCCTGTAGCATCACTCTAATGTCTTCCAAGTTGTCAGGCAGTAAGACAATGTCGTCTGCAAACCGTAAGTTTGACAGACTTTGGCCGTCGATTCTTAGACCTTTTTGGTCCCAATCTAGCTTCTTGAACACATATTCCAGGACGGTGATAAACAGTTTTGGAGACATCATATCTCCCTGGCGTACTCCTCTCCCAATTTTTATAGGATTCGTGTTTTCATGTGGTTCTACCACAAGAGTAGCATTTTTATAAATATTGTAAATTAGTTTGGTGTAGCGATAGTCAATGCGGCATGCTTCTAGGGACTGCAATACTGCGTCCAGCTCCACAGTGTCGAAAGCCTTATGGAAATCCACAAAAGCAAGGACAAGAGGTCTGCCATATTCGATGGTCTTTTCAATCACTGTTTTGACGCTCTGGAGATGATCATTGGTTCCAAACCCACTGGCTGGACGAAGTCCAACTTCTTTTCAAGTCATGTGGTAATTATTCTAGTAAATAATTTGTGGGGGTGACTAAGTAGACTTGTTGGCCTGTCATTTTCTAGGTTCGAGATGTCTCCTTTCTTGTGGACCAGTATTACGATAGTGTTGTGCCATTTTTCTGGTATCGTACTATTGAAGAGACAAAGGTTGAAAAGAGATTTGATTTTTTGGAGCAAGCAAGGACCACCAATCTTTATCGCATCGGAAACCACACAGTCTTCTCCAGGCGATTTTTGAGTTTTCATCTTTTTCAGGGCTAGTTTAATCTCATCTAGTGATATTTCCATCAGTATTTCCGAGCCTTGGTTAACCACACCTTTTTTACGGGTTAGTATGTCAGATTCTATATATATATATATATATATATATATATATATATATATATATATATATATATATATATATATATATATATATATATATATATGTATATGTATATGTATATATATATATATATATATATATATATATATATATATATATATATATATATATATATATAAACATATAACAATTTTAACGGACCTTGGTATTGGGTTCTAGGGACCCAAATTCGCGCTCATCTGAAGAAATTTTTTCAAAGGCTTTTCATCATGACCTCTCTATTAGCAAATTTTTCTTAATGGGAATTCGCTAATATTGCAGGATGTGAAAAGGCAAGTATTGTAAAAATATTTAGTTTACCTATTTAGGAAGAGAAAGGAAGTGGATCCTCCATCAGCAGCTATATCTTCTCCAAAATATAGAGAATATCTAAGAAATGCAGCTGCAAAAAAGAATACAAATGAAAAATAGAAGAAACAAACTAATAAAAAGGAAACCGAGAGCAAAATTATGATAGATGCTGGTACTACAGCAAAAATTAAGGAGAATTGCTGGAGTTGCAAAGACGATACTAGATAGTGACAAAGATGAAGGTGATTTCGAACATGTTGGATGTGATAATTGCCAGAGATGGTACCACCTAAAATGTACCAACTTATCAAATAGGTCATTATTTGAATTGAAAGAGGAATATTTTAAATAGAGATGTGCTAACCTTCCAAATTTCGAACCGAACCCGAACTTGAACCGAACTTCGGTTCCAAGTTAGTAGTTAGCAGATGATGCTAACTTAATTAGTGGAACGATCGTCAGGTTTTTTTTTAATGTGTTGTGGTGACTTGGGTTCTCTAAGTGTACTAATGATAGAAATATATTTTTTCAATATATATGCTAGCATCGCAACGTGTTTTTTGGTTGCAACATTATAATGCCAGTGTTCGAAAGTGAAAGCTGCAAACTTGGATGAACTTTTCCTTTTTTATAAAAGAATGGGGATCTTCTACCTACCAAATGGTGTATGCTACAATATACGTATATCTTGTATTTAAGGAAATGCTGTATGCACGTTAAATAATTGTGGTTAGGTCCATGATCGATTTTAAATTTTTAAGTTGTTCGAAGTTCGACTGTGAACCTTAGACTTATTATTTCTGAGGTTCGAAGTTCGAGGCAACATATTTGCTTTGGTTCGTTCATAGTTCGGTTCGAAAAAAACATGGGTTCCTCTAATTATAATAACCTCTAATTTTAAATGTGATTTTTGTTAAGCATGTACTTATGTGAATAGTCACTTTTATTGTGGGAGATATATTGATGTTTCTGTTCTTTTATAATAAGCAAGACTATAGGCACTATGCAGACCATTGACATAATTCCAGTCAAAATTAAGATGAAGCTGGCCTACCACTGGCCTTTTGGTGGTTTTTTCCTTATTATAACAAGTGGCAATGTAGGCAACACAGCATATAGAACTTCCATATATAGTGTTGCCTAATAACTTCACAGAATTATGTTGCATAATTTCAACTAAGCAATGATAATATTAAAGAAGGTAGAGATTTACTTCCAAACCAAGTATGCTAACTGGACAACTAATGACTCATTTACCCTATATGGGTTTTTTAATGTTTTATGGACACAATACCTCCTGTATTTACTTGGCTATCGAATTTAAACTGGAAACATCGCATTACACGCATTACAGATGGCAGAATTAAATGATTGTTCTTTGGCATTCGAATTTGAACTGGGAACCTTGTATTACACATGTTACAGATAGGAGAATTAGATGGTGGTTCTAAGTTTAAAACTGGCTAAATTTGCATAAAAATTGGTCAACTAAAAAAGAAAATGTCCAAAAAAATTGCAAGGAAAATATTTTTAAGGTCACATAACAGCTTTCAGAAACATATCATAAGAACTTCGAAGATTATTTTCATGAATGGATTTACTCAGTGAGTTTTGGCTCATAATATCTGAAAACCTGTAAAATTTTAAATTAAAAAACTAAATGATTTTAAAACTGCACTGAAAAAAACAGTTTAAAAAAATAGCTGCTACTTAAAATTAACTAATCTTCATGCACAATGCTCTTAATTAAAACTAAATTCTAGATGAGCTTTACTAGTATTTGAAATAAATGTTTATATAATTGGCTATTAATTTACTTCCTGCAATGATTGTCAATTAACTGAGCTTTTATTGGCAAATCAATAATACACAAACCAAGTATTAAGCAATACATGTCACAGGCTGCCAAAGTTATGCTATGTACATGATAAAATTCATTATATCCATATTTAAATGTAACATTATCAAAAATTTTGAGTACCTTAGAAATCAAAAGCTGGAATGACCCCACACCTACTAATACTTTCTCTTATCATGGGGAGACCGTGACCTAGAACGGCTTCTAGACCTTGAACCTCTAGACTTATCAGAATTATTAGAAATTACCGGACCTGTGAAGTCTGAAAGATCATATTTTGATAAATCACCATCATCATCATCATCCTCTTCATCATCATCCTCCTCCTCCTCTTCTTCCACTACTTTAGCCACTGCAACTACAGGTTTTTCCACTTCTTCCTCAGATTTTTCCTTGTCCTCTTCATCAACAGACTTATCGTTGCTGGATTTCCTTTTCTTGCGTCTACCAAATTCATCGTATTCATCATCGGAATCTTCACGTTCCTTATATTCAACTACACCTCTGTCATTGTAACCACCACCAAAACCAGTTCTTTCTTCTACTTCACCGAACTTCGGGGCATTACACACGTTGCATTGCTGCCTACGTGCCCAATTAACGTTGCCACACTTATTGCATTGCCAGTCCTCAGCACTGAACAAACCACGGCTCTTCTCAGCAGCTACTTTACCTATTTCTTGTCCGAGCTTGCGTTTCTTAGCTCCCGGCCCTCGGCTTTTCGAACATCTATTGCATGAGTTGCGCCAGGAAAAGTTCAAATTACCACACTCCTCGCATGTCCAATCTCCATCGTTTGCTGCTGATGGTTTGATGCTAGGAGGTGGTGGTGGCGTCAAGTCATCGGTATCCTCCATCGTTTTAATTTGCTAAAACAAACATAACTTTCACTTATATAAAACTCTAAATGTTTTAAATTAAGTTTTGTGAACATTATATTAAAAAGATAACGACATTTGTATGTGAACAACCGCTATCTAATTTACTGACAAATCCGCCGTTAAGTTAATTGTAGTGGCACAAAACTTGTTGCTGCTACTTTTGATAGAAGTATACCTTTACTGCACAACGAATATCAGTACTTTTGCGTGAAAACTAAAGATAAGACTAGAAATATTCCTAATTTTTCAGTTTCCCCGAAAACTTGCTGATATTGCTGATCGGACACTTTTTCACACAATTTTCTTAACTATTGACATTTGACAGTTAGGAAATAAATTGGCACTTGACACTTAAATTGACAGTTAACCAGGTACCAACGGTAGAACAGTTGTCAAGTGTGTATACACCAGTCCGCAGTTATTCAGTTTGAATTCAACCGTTGCCGATTTTTCAAAGCGGAATTCCTTTTCGCTGGCTAAAGCAACTTAATGATGGAGCGGTTAAGGAGCCACGCACTGTTCTGAATTTGTCTATTTTCGCAGATATTCCATGTGATTCTCAATTAATAGAATGTTTGATATATTCTAAAATAGTTATGAAAATTATCTGTAGTGTAATTTCGTATTACATCCTTCTAATAACCAAATACTATAAATTTATAATATCTGTAGTAACCTTCATTTCTCGTTGGTTTGGTTCTCACAGCCCGGATAACATCTACTGACTACTGATTGGGCTTAATTTTGTATAGCCAATTCTGTCAAACTAATATCAAGTGGATTATCAGCTAGTTCCACTAGGAATGAGTTAATCATTATTTTTAGTGTTCATGTTTGATTTTAAAACTTTGTTTGAAATGTTGCTTTGGTTTGGGGGTATGACTAAAGACTATAGCACGCCATTTTGAACTGGCAGACCAATGTCAAAATACTTCCTGAAGTCAACAATGCGTTCATCTGATTTCCAACCGCTGGATTGCATCAGCGGTAGTCAACATATGAGCGCTTAATTTCGACTGTTGGCATTTGGTAAACGCAACTATTAGTTATTCAATGCTGACATTCTCATTTTTATTTACTTTTTATAAAAATTTATTTATTATAACAAAATGTGTTATTTATAGCAAGCAATTTTTATTTCAACTCGATTGTTTTCAAATATTTTAATCAGGTGAAGGAAAGCCACAGTTGAAATATATATGTTATCTGTAGACATTTTATGAAATATTTTCAACTCACAAAGCGCCTTAGTGCCAGGATCTTTGTTCAAATCGTCACTATGACATTTTCAGACATAAAACTATATTTTTGTCCTACTTATTTTGACCTCTTCACAGCGGGAAAAGTTAATCATTGTCCGTAATATTTAATAGATTTTGTTTACGACACACAATCTGTTGGTCTTGTGCTTTCATCTGAATTCCAGTTTTCAGAATCTTTGTTCAAATCGTCACTTTGACATTTTCAGAAATAAAACTATAATTTTTCTCTACTTATTGACCTGTTTATACCGGGAAAAGTTAACCTTTGTCTATAATATTTATTAGATTTTGTTTACGCCACACACAATATGTTGATCTTGTGCGGTAATCTGAACTGAAGCGACACCAACAAAAAAAAACACAATAAAAATTTTTTTTTTCTTGCAACATAAAGATCTAAATTTTGTCAAAAGTATACTATTTATAATAGAAACCTGCGTGCCAGTACTAAATGCCATAGTTTTGTTATTTCTGGAGATACTGAAATTTTCCGAAAGAAAACAAAAAATTATGCAGGAATAACTGGTTTGATGTTCCCCTCTAACGAACTTATCGAAACCACTTGCAAAAGGAAGGTACTCACTAAACTTTATCGAAAGGTGTCCATTCTTTGTTGAGTTATTTGTGTGCGTGTGTTGCGTGTCAGGGTGGTTTTAAATTGAATTTTTATCTATCACAGACTTTTATCCTTGTGTTATTTCGACTCGTACCGTAGCTACGTTTCGTGAAGTATAATTATTATATATACGCTATTAACTGTTTTTAATGTGAAATTATTGTCACATTATCCGTCTCTATGACAATTAAGTTTGTGAACTATATGTTACTTCTAGGGTCACAGGCAGCTTGTAAAGTGTGGCGGTAACGGCGAACACTCAGGAATTATCTTTAAACATCAACATGTTTTATATTCAAAAGGAATTATATTTCTAGAAGGAACCAGAAGTGACCGGTATGAAGCAATGCAGACAGGTCTAGAATCTCTATGGACAACATAAATAGGCGAGCCACAGATAGTGGTGTGTGGTGTGTTTATGGTCGAAGAATAATTGCAATATGAAAAAGGAAAAAAAGGCGACTAAGCAAAAGAAGAAATAAGAAGAGATAAATAAGCAAGGAACCGAGACAACGAAGCAAAGGAAGAAACTAGAAGACTATGTGAAGAAGTAAAGAAGACAGACGACGTAACAAAAGAAATGAGAAGAATTTGTGACGAAGCTAAGAAGACAGACGACAAAGCAAAAGAAGAAATTAGAATAAAAGATGAAGAAGCAGAGAAGATAGACGCCGAAACAAAAGAAGAAATGATGAAGAAGCAAAGAAAAGTGACGACGAAGCAAAAGACGAAATAAGAAATATATATAAGGGAACCAGAAATGACAGGTATGGAATAATGCAGAAAAGTCTACCATCTCTATGGACAATACAAATAGGCGAGCCGCAGATAGAGTGAGTCAGTCAGCAGTGAATTAGTGTTGGTGCAGAATAGGTGATCATAAAAGGCGAATAGTGAAATATAGTTCTATGGGCATTTATAATAGAGGAATATTTTAGTTGGTGTGTTTATGGTCGGAGAATGGTTGGTAATAATAAATTAGTAGTTTGAAAAGCTGTGTTTTGTTAGTTAACAAATCCATAACCCCGAAGAACCATATTGACAGTCGCACACCTTCAATTGGCAGAAAACCGGTTATGTTAGTGATAGGGTCCTGCGGTACAATTTAACAAGAAGTGAGTAAATTCTCGTTAACTTGGTGCAAAAAGCAAAGACAAACCAATGACTATTCGTATTTAGTATTTATTTTTTAGTTTGTACATAATGGCGTGCTATGGGGTGGGTATTGTACGATTTTAGTATTAACTTCAACTTCAAAGCTCCTTTATTCAAAATCTATTATTTTTTTTTTAGAAGGCTATTCCATTTTTTGTGAAAGCAATTACTGGTTTACTATTTTACAATTTTTAAGAGTATTCTAATTTTTCCGTGTTTTATTTTATATGGTTGATTTCATTTAGCTGAAAGTAATATATATATATATATATATATATATATATATATATATATATATATATATATATATATATATATATATATAAAGTAATTCCGCAGCTGGTAATCACAAACTGCCAAAAATGAACCATAAAACAGGAGGTTCAAGAGGCTGACAAGTCCTCGTCCTATAGTACAGATATGACGAGCGTCTCGCCACATAATAAGCGGTTGCATTGATCATGCGCACTTCCCAGGATATTTTACGCAACGAAATAAGAGTCCTCTCTGACGTGCTGTTTACACGCAATCCTCCCTACTGACCTTCCCTGGCATCAGTTTGCCCAATGAAAATATAGAAGGGGAAGGAAAATCAACGCTGCCATTCCTGTCAGCATACTGTACTTTTACTTACCCCTTTGTCCTTCTTTTAGCTTTCGATTAGGCAGACTGATATCAGGTCAGGTGGCAGGATTGTGTGTAAACGGCACGCCAGGGAAGTCTTTTATTTCGTTACTTAAAATATTCTGCAAAGCGCGCATGATCAATGCGACCGGGTGTTTACTGTGGCGAGACAATCCTCAGATATGGAAATGCTCCTTCTTGTATTTTAATTCTAAGATTGTATTTATATATAGATTGGCTATGGGGCGCGAAAATTCAAATAACATAGAGCCACAGCATAAGGATTTCCTAATGACATTATTTAGAGTAGACGGATAACCGGCTGGATAAAAGTGTTACCACTTCTCGCAGTAGATCCAAGCGAGGTCACGCCATTGGCGTAGCGTATGGGGCTGCTAAAGGTATAGACACGACCAGGATTAGTAATGGTAAATCTAAATAAAAAAAATTAACTTAAATATTATTGAGCGAATCACAAATGATTAGAACTTTCTTTTAATATCAGTCAATTGAAGAATTTTTTCGGATTTCTTCAGGGACATAACATGAAACATATCCAAATGGAAAATGTTATATCTCTTCGAATCCCCTTTCTACTGATATACTTACCTGGATGTAATAATCATTTATAGTGTACCCTTAGATTAATAAATAGAAAATACATGTTCCAGTAAACTTTTTGACAAATTTACTTTCTTTCTGATAAAAACGTCCCATATTAAACCGTTATTTTTATAGGCATTCAAAGTTAGGCCACAATGCAGGATTTTTTTAGTACTATAAGATAAAAAATCCACATTTTCACGAGCAAATAAACACGCAATAGAGCGTTTTAGTGAATTTTCGTAGAAAAAAAACTTCCCCAAACATCTGGGCATTCTTGCAAAATCTGGCAACAACCCCTGACGTCTTAGTGTTCAGCTTCTATTGGTCGGTTTACAGTGGTTTGTAGCTGTGTTTTCGGTTTGTATCGAATGTATGGGTTTCCTGTTTTCATTACTGTGGTATAATAATTTGTCTATTTGTATTAATTAAAGCCATACAAAAAGACAAATTATTATACCACAGTAATGAAAACAGGAAACCGATATAATCGACACACACCGAAAACACAGCCAATCAAATAACTGTAAGCCGACCAATAGAAACTGAACACGCAAGCGTCACGTACAACCTTAGAAACACAACACAGAAGAACGATCAGTCAGAAGCGTGCCGATGATGAACCAGGAAGGCTCGAAACTGCAGTCCACGTAAACAAATAGGAAATCACAGAAAGTATAGCAAACAAATAAAAGTATATATATATATATATATATATATATATATATATATATATATATATATATATATATATATATATATATATATATATATATATATATATATTCAGAAAGATTTCCGCGGTCTTTAATGTGAGACATGCTTGGTTCTCGGGTTAAACCGCGTCCAGAATTTATGGAAACTCGACGTTTCGTCCTTACATATTTCCTTTACCTCTTGAAAATGGCTCCAAAACAGGAGCCGAAAGGTCGAGTTTCCATAAATTCTGGACGCGGTTTAACCCGAGAACCAAGCATCTCATACATATATATATATATATATATATATATATATATATATATATATATATATACAGTGTGACCCACTTAAGATCGCAACACCCTCTTCAGAGACTTTAATTTTGGTGGTATAAAAAGTTAGGCACGATTACTATTTACAAGTTTAAACATTTGAAATGTCAGCAGTGTACGTTTTAAAGGGGCTTCCAAAAGTCAATTTTTCAACAACAAAAAACTTGTTAGCGAAGTTTTTATTGGATTTTCGGTTACGGCATTGCAAAGAGCATCCCTTAAAACCCCTAAGGATAGATTTTGAGTCATATCACTTTACCGGTGTCTGAGATGAAAGTATCCAAAAATTGTTGTTTTGATTTTTGAACATCCCTGTATTACATGTTGACGTTTTCTGACATGAATTTTGGTGGTCAGTGACAATCGAGAGAGTGAGTGATTTTCCTTTATTAACATTTGATTAACGTCAGTAGCGTACGTTTTTAGGGGGCTTCAAAATATTGATTATATGAAAAAAATGCTTCCTTGCATTTTTGACAAGATACAATATTTATTTTGGACCAAACAATTATAAACATACATTTTTATGAAAATATTAAGCCGAGAGCAACCTTGGAAACTCCTACCTATCAATATCCTGTTATCTTAGATGTAAGTCACATGCATTCAATTTTTTTTTCACTTCCTAACATCCCAGTATACCTACCACTTAATTCACATTTCAGGCTTGGTAAAGCCACAGCTATCTAATATTTTTGTATCATACAAGCAGGTAATTGTTCTTAGAAGCTCTTTTACTGCCATATTTAGCAATATAGACAATAGTGGCAAAAATCTTTAAGAATTAATTTTACAGAGGGGAGAAATAAACCAAAGGAAATTATAAATTTACATTAATTGCTAAACTATTTATTTTAACATAAGATCTTACAACGTTTATTGCACAAAGTTGAAAAACTAATTAAACATATAAAATTAAAACATTTAATAGGCATAAATAAATAAATTGTAAGATGTTCACAAAAAATTAAATTTAAACAATATATTACCAAACATAGATGCAAAGACTACTTCTCTGGCTTCACAATTATTCGTTTTATTGTCTGCAACCGGTTTAGCCGCTATACAGCATAATTAAATAGGCGAAAATGATGGTGTCGTAAAGTGATGAAACCGGTTGCAGAGAAGGAAACTAACAAATGTGAAGCCAGAGAATTAGTTTCTGCATATATATTTAGTGCGGAATAGCTTCACCAAGGGCAACGACATTTAAGGAATATATTAACAACTTAACCTTGGGACTGGTATAACAGACAACATATTATACGTAACTAGTTTTACAAATGCTATGCCACTTTAATCTGAAGATTAGAAATAATACTTATTTAAGCAACCCTGTTTTTGAAAAATTCAATGTAGAGTTGTTGCTGGTTGAAAACTCCTAATGCTAAACATACTGAAAATGCTGATATCTCGGCAGTAAATAGTTAGATTATTCACAATAGTTAATAGGAGAAAGGAACCACTCATCGATTTCATATTCAGTTTGGCTAAAGAACACATTCACGGAAAAAGCATAACAAAAACTTCAGTTAGAACAAGATCCTTGGATAGACCACCAAGAGAATCTACGATGGTGTTGAATATTAAATACCACTTATTGATTGAGAAGATGTGTGAGGTGTTCTTGAAGAAGAAAAAAAGAAGAGAACACTACCCAGCCCATTGTTATATTCACATTGCTGAGAAGTAATTTTTAAGTTACCAATGTAACATATATCTTGATACATGTTTCTGGGATTGTTTTCTGTTACCTATGATCTTGCGCTTACATTGGTATATTTTAGCGATATTAGGTCTTAATTTTCAGATACATGGCTACCTTTTCATGCAAAATATGTAACAGCGACATGGCAATAATTTACATTTCAGAAGTTAGTTGTAATGATATGCTGGCAATATTATAAACTATATCACTGTTACTCCAGTAATACAGGCAATAGAGGAGCCCGTTACTCTTGTCCATAATGCACTAAACTACAGGAGTTATTTTTTTTTTTTCATAGATAGGTTCAGAATGACGTACTGAATGTAACAACACAAAATCCTTACAAATTAGGAGGCCGGAAGTGCCGCCATTTTGAGAAAAACCGTTTCGGCCTATATCTCCATAACCGTGTACTTTAGGCCAAAAATGGTAATGACCTTTATTGTAGATAATTGCATTTCTCATATTTTTTGTTCAATAATTTTTTTTGTATCACTCACCGTTTACAACTTATACGACTATTAGCATTCATTTATTGACTTTTTTACCTATATCTTTGTTAATAATTGTTTAAAAAATAAAATGCTTATAACTTAACTTTTCAATCGACAAATTTCCCACAATTTTTATAAAAAACTTTTTTATCTAAAATTAATATTTTCAAAGTTATAACGCGTTAAATGTTGGACTTTTCAATCGACAAATTTTTCTGGAAATATTTTAGTAAAATGAAGGACAATGACGGTTGAAGTTAAGACTTCAGGCTTTGTAAAACATTCTTCTTGAGACATTTTCTTTCCATAGCTTATATTAGTTTCAGGTTCTTTGCGTAAATGTTGCCAATTTTAACGTTTTAATTCGCGACTTTGACGTTTTGAAGAAAACCCCAATTTTTTTTTAAGTGCCCATAACTTTTTTGTCTTTACATCGATAGACGATAGGCAACTTACCTATAAGTACGTAAAACCGTGTACCAAATTTAGTTGCCCTTACTTTGTTATTTCCAGAGATATGATTCTTTTTCGAAAGAAAACACAAAATTTTCCGGGAAAACCTGGGCCGATTTTCTTGGCTAACGAACTCATCTAAGCCACTTACAAGATGAAGGTATTCACCAAATTTAATTAAAATCGGCCCTTTAGTTTTTGAGTTATCGGTGTGATACATACATACATACATACATACATACATACATACATACATACATACATACATACATACATACATACATACATACATACATACATACATACATACATACATACATACATACATACATACATACATACATACATACATACATACATACATACATACATACATACATACATACATACATACATACATACATACATACATACATACATACATACATACATACATACATACATACATACATACATACATACATACATACATACATACATACATACATACATACATACATACATACATACATACATACATACATACATACATACATACATACATACATACATACATACATACATACATACATACATACATACATACATACATACATACATACATACATACATACATACATACATACATACATACATACATACATACATACATACATACATACATACATACATACATACATACATACATACATACATACATACATACATACATACATACATACATACATACATACATACATACATACATACATACATACATACATACATACATACATACATACATACATACATACATACATACATACATACATACATACATACATACATACATACATACATACATACATACATACATACATACATACATACATACATATATATATATATATATATATATATATATATATATATATATATATATATATATTAAAACTGACCCCGGATATGTGTTTTAGGGGGCATAATTAGCGCCTATTTCAAAATTTTTTTTTCAAAATTCAAAAGTCGAGGTCTCATTAGTTAATTTTTTTTAAAGAAAATGCACTAATAATAATTTTAGAAAAAATAGTTTTAAGTAAAAGTTCTAGAAAATTTGTCGATTGAAAAGTTAAATTATAAGCATTTTATTTTTTAAACAATTATTAACAAAGATATAGGTAAAAAAGTCAATAAATGAAAGCTAATAGTCGTATAAGTTGTAAACAGTGAGTGACACCAAAAAAATTATTTAACAAAAAATATGAGAGATGCAATTATCTACAATAAAGGTCATCAACATTTTTGACCTAAAGTGCACGGTTGCGGATATATAGGTCGAAACGGTTTTTCTCAAAATGGCGGCACTTCCGCCCTCCTAATTTGTAAGGATTTTGTGTTTTTACATTCAGTACGTCATTCTGAACCTATCTATGAAAAAAAATAACTCCTGTAGTTTAATGCAGAAAAAAATTCTCTATTGCCTGTACTACAGAGAAAATAACATGCTAAGCATGTAATTAACACACGATGACCGTTACTTTATAGATGCTGAATTCTCTGAATCTTTATATTTTGTCAAAAGTATGGAATCATATTAACTTTGCTACTCAATGTCAAAAACGGCGACATTATCCAAAAATACTATAATAAATCAATCCTCAGGGCAGCCGTCTTTCGGCTCATCTATGGTGTCTGGTCATGGACGGCCTCATGGAACGGCTCTCAGAGAATGGCTTCTACGCCCAGGCATATGCTGATGATGGGCTGGTCTTAGTCACCGCCAAACTCCTCAGCGTCGTCTGTGCGTGCATGCAAACAGCCTGTAGCATAATTGAAAGGTGCTGTGGTAAGCTAGGACTCTCTGTAAACCCAGCGAAGACGGAGATGATCCTGTTCACCAAGAAGAGTAATCTGGAGGGGTTCAGGGCGCCAGTGATGTTTGGAAAACCTTTAGCTTTAGTGTGGGAGGTCAAATATCTGGGGGTGGTCCTGGACTCCAAACTATCATGGTGGTCGCAAATAGAACGAGTAGTGAGGAAGGGAGTAGCGACCCTCTGCCAGCTGCGCTGTGTGATATGGAGGACCTTGGATTTTAATCCTCGGATCATTCATTGGATTTACACTGAGATCGTCAGGCCGAGAGTCCTTTATGGGACAGTGGTTTGGCGGTGTGGTGTGAACCAAACAGCTACCCGGAAGCTGGCAGGTCTGGATATCACCGGCGCTATGAAGACGACACGTTCAGTGGTGCTAGTAGTGTTGCTGATGCTGCCCATCTGTATCAGAAGGGAGGCGACGACGTCGCATCTCAGAATGCAAGACTCTGGAAACTGGTGCAGAGAGGGAGCAATAACAGGACACACACATTGCCAAGGAGGTGGAAAAGGAAATTCTAATTTCCACCATCAAGGTATGAAATGCAGAGAACTATATTAGGCTGACTAGTACATATACCCTCTGAATCCTTAGCAAGGATCAGTGGAGGGAAAATGAAGTCACTTTTCAGCCTGCTGGCCTGGTCTTTTTTACCAATGGATCACCGCTGAAGGAGCAGCACTCCTCCGGGGCGGGAATATACATCTATAGCCTGGAGGTGCGCGAGAGTTATGCTCTGGGCGCATATACCACGGCATTCGAAATGGAGGTGTACACTATTCTGTCTGTAGCATGTGGGTTGTGTTCTTGTTTTTCGTTTATTTTGTTTATTATTGTGTTATTGGGCTTGTAGCTCATTTAAAAGTCATATTGTTTGAGTGTTTGTGTTACTTTTTTGATGTGGAAACAGAAACAAACACAAAATACACAACATTCACTTATAACCACCACATAAAAAAAACACAAACACTCAAACAATATGACTTAAAAATGAGCTACAAAACCAATAACAAAATAATAAACAAAATTAATGAAAAACAAGAACACAACCCACATGAATTAAACGGAATATATCAAATAGAATGTAACACATGCAATAAAAAATATATAGGAATGACAAAAAAATCAATAGAAACAAGACTCGAGGAACATATAACAGCATTAGATAAAATCCACATACCTAGCTACAAATCAAACGTAGCCACACATATTCACAACAGAAAACACAAAAAACCAGATATCACCCAATTACAACTAATGAAACATTAAAGACCAAAAAAAAAAAAAAAATGGAAATTTGGGAATAATACCACATTCAACAAACAATAAGGAACAATTAATGCCAGAACAAATCCAAGTACAAACATTTAAACAAAATTTAAAGCCATACAAATAGACAAATTATCAAACCACAGTGATCAAAACAGGAGACTGATACACACGACACAGTCCGAAAACACAACGAATCACAGAACAGTAAACCAACCAATAGAAGCTCAACGCGCAGGCGCCACATACAATCTCAGACATAGACCACACAGGAACGATCACAGTTAGGAGCGTGCTGATGATGAACCGGGACGGTTCGAAACTACAGTCCACATAAACCAATAAAAAGTTACAAAAAGTACAGCAAACAAATAAAGTATATATATATATATATATATATATATATATATATATATATATATATATATATATATATATATATATATATATATATATATATATATATATATATATATATATATATATATATATATAACATATAAAAATTGAAACTGACCCGGATATGGGTTCTAGGGGTCCTAGTTCGCGCTCATTTGAAAAAATGTTTGCAAAGTCTCACAATCGATACCTTTATATTAGTGAATCTTTTTAAATAAAAATTCACTAACAGATAGGGGCAATGAAAATTTATGACCTTAACATAAAGTGATGTTCAGAGATAAATAGAAATTCATCACAACAAAATAAGAACTCTGTGACAGTTTATTCTGTTTATACATATATTACTACACTACCTACAGGTTCTAAGGAATTTTACAGTTTTATTTTCCCCATGACTTTTCAATGTAGTAATTATAATAGGCAGATATGTGCTTAGATGGTCGTTGGTTTTTATTAGGGATATGTCTTATATTTGTGTGAGAGGAAACGAAAAAAAAATGAAATTTTGATCTATTCCTGATTTGAAATTTTGAAGAATTTCTCAACAAGGCTAATCCGCACACAAATAAATTGTATTGAGTAAACTGCATTTGAGAGAACATCATGACAGTCATAAAAAAGTATAATCAAAGTTATCACAAAATTGACATTTAGACATAATAAATTTCAGAAAATAATATTTGATCATAATTGCCCTTTGTAAAACTGTTCTTAGCTAAATACTCCAAAATAACTTATCTTGTTTGCAATTGGTTTTCTCTTTACAATATCATCTGCTTAATGTTGCCTCAATAGTGAAACTGATAACAAAGAAAATAAGAATTTATCGTGAGGCCTCCACGAACCCAACTTAAATATTGAAAGTCATGTAATATAGCATATAATTCTCAATTGTTATTTTGGATGCTGGTGTCATTGTCATTTGACTTTTAAACATTGAATGGCAATCTAGACAAATTTTTATTTCAATTATAAAAAACGCAACATGTCATTATCACTGCTTAATAAGACATTGAATCAATTAATACAATACACTTTTACCAAATATAGTCAACACATGAAATGAAAAATTCTAAGCTTAAGAATCATGAGTATGACTTGTTTTTAAATTACGATTCGCTGATGAGCCAACCCGCTTTCTTGTAGCTGGAGTCTCTTTTCTCCCTAATATAGGACTAGATCCTGTACCCATGTTTCTAATGAGATTTTTCAAACTCTTTCCTTGACTGTCTATAATGTTATTTTCTTGTGCAATGATATAAAAATCATCCAATAAATGAGGTGGTGGCTCTACTTGGCATGCTGTCACGCTTGTCTCCGATCCTTTTTCAATTAGCATAGCCAATCTCTTTTTCAATGATTCATTTCGTTCCTCCAGTCTTGCTATGTTGTTTGCATTCTCCTCAAATTGCATGAGAATTGGAGTTGGCATATACTGGCAATAGATAAACAAACAAATTAGTAATTATTTTATAATTATATGTTTAAGTTCATTAAATAATATTAAGAATTACCAGAATTATGATATTTCTCCTTTTTAGGACCTGTTCCCTGCAGTGATACCATTATCACTAAGAAAAAGAGCAGCTATAGGGAAATAGGCTTAGATAAATTGCTTTTCGTGTGACATTCAAATTTTTTGTTGACTACAGTACAGTCTCTATAAACCGACCTCTCAGTTGTCCGAGACGTCCAGTAATCCGGACGGTCTGCTGGTACCGTTGCAGTCTTATTACGTTTTGCCACGACTCAAAATTTGTGCTTATGACTAATCTGCATAACAAAACAACAAGTGTGTGTCTGTCGTTCAAGTTATCCAATATAATTAGAAACACCATTTTGTCCTTATCCAATGCAATTCTAGCTGTGCAGAAGTGTTGTAGTGGTTGTCACTTAACCTGGTCGAACCGGACAATATGTGAAAAAATACACAACGCTTCCTCTAGAAAGCAAAATCGAAATTTGAAGAAAGCAGATAAAGGTGAACTTTCCATGATTTGCGGCGTCGGTTGAGCTACAATTTACGATATTAAAAAGAAGAAAGAAAAGTTAATTAGCTTTGTGAAAGTAAAACATAAAATATGCATCAGGGTGAATTTCCACAAGTTGAGAAAGCACTTATTCATGGTTTCTTTAGGAAAGATGTCTACAAGCACCGAGTTTGGAAGAAATTCCTAAAGAAATAGCAAACTTGATTTGCAGGAAAATTATGAATAGGAATAATTTTCAAGCATAGGTTGGTTGGATAAATTGAAAAAACGATTTGGTATTCGGTTTTTAACCATTACTGGTGAAAAGGCGTTGAGTGGCGCAGCCGCTGTTGTGCTGTTTATAGAAAAGTCTAAACAAAAGTTCAAAGATCTTGGACTAGTGCCAGACCAAGTTTATAAGGCCGATGAAAGTGGCTCATTTTGGAAACTTTTACCTAACAAGACATACGTTCATTTCAATTAGAGAAGCGCTACAGGAAGAAAAATATGCAAGAACAGTTTAATAGTTGTGCCATGTTCGAATGCAACGGGCTCACACAAATTAAAGTTGTTAGTTATAGCCAAGCAAAACATCCACGAGCATTTAACAATGTGAATTTACCTGTAGTTTATAAAAATCGAACAAAGAGCTGGGTAACACATAAAGTGCCTCAGCGGTGGTTTTTTGACGACTTTACTTTACGTTAGAAGATTTATGAATGCTGAAAGCAGATGAATTGAATCAAATGATGGTTTAATGCAAGCCATGTTTTGCCTACGAATGTTACTCCATTGTTACAGCCAATGGACTAAATGTATTTCCACTAATCTGACAAATCCACTAATTGGACAAGTCTTGTTCCAATGCCAGGCGGATTATTGAGACAGTACTGTATTTACTTTATCACACAAAACTTGATCACGCAGAACTTAAACCTTGATTTTGCTCTAGCTCTTAAGCACTAAAGAATCAGTTTTACTGCCTAGTCGAGGAATGTGTACTTTGTTGCCTAGGACGTAAAATGACATAAACTGTCATCAAAAATCAGGGATATACCTACTGTCAAAAACAAGTTAAATGCGCGATGCAAAAAGCCTTGGCTTTTAAGCTCTTAAATTGTTTCATGACCAAACTTGTTGATTCATTAATTGTTATTGCTCTTACTTGGTGAAATCCTTCTATACTAAATGTAAATGTAGATACTACATCTTTGGCTCCATAATTTTGATTTATTTTATATATATATATATATATATATATATATATATATATATATATATATATATATATATATATTTATTTATTATTTATAGGCAGAGCCTATATTGTAACATAACCCGTTTGTACAGTGCAACTAATTATGTCAGAAAAAAAACACACACACAGCACTCAGTCCCCCCACAGCGGTCCCAGGCAAGTATCCAGCCGATTCATGAAGCTGCCTATACTCGGCGCAGCAGCAATATCCTCTGGCAGAATGTTCCAAGCATCAAAAGACCGATTGGCAAAGAAGCTCTGCCTATAGGAGGTACACAACAGTTCCTTCCTCAGCTTGAACCGGTGTCCTTGAACTTTTGAATCACTGTTCAGGGTCACAAATGCAGAACTAGGTCCATGACAGAACGTGCGTTAGCTTATACGTATACACAAGATCGGACCTCCTGAATCTGGCAGAAAGGGAAAACGCTCCAGGTGAGAAAGCCTTTGCTGGTAGGTGATATGCCTAATCTGCTGCGGCCATCGTATTGGAACGCGTTGAGATCGTTCTAAGATATCCCTGTCACTAACTAGAGCTGGAGACCAAGAAGGTATCCCATACTCCAACTGCGGGAGGATATACGTAACGTAAAGCTTTTTAGCAAACTTAGGTGATGGATGAGGAAATTACTTCTTGAACATGTACAAGATGCTGTTAGCCTTCTTTGCTGCTGCAGTTGCCTGGGCGGTTCATGCCAATACCCAGGTGGGTGTGCGACTCAACCGGGGCGACGAGATCCGGTAAACACGCCGACCGTTGCTGCGACAAACATGCAGCACCTCACACTTAGCATCATTTAGGGGGATTTGCCAAACTTCTTTCCAGGTCATGACCACATCCTGATCCTGCTGGAGTACATCACTCGATGTAGTCGGACACCCAAACAGCTTACAGGCGTCAGCATAAGCACCATGAGTAGTCCAGAGTGTAAGTAAACCTGCAGTGTAAATCAAAAAGAGGATCGGCCCTGGGACCAAACCCTGATAACACTCCACTAGCAACAGCAATCCATCCAGAATGACTCCCCCCCCCCCCCCCCCCCCACACACACACACACACAGACTTTGCGGCCAGTCACAAAGGCCCGGATCCACCCAAGCAATTGATTGTTGGTTTTTCTCTGTAACCTGTTTCGCGGCCGCAAAGCTGTGGAACTAGTTACAGAGAAGAAAATGAACAATTCTAAAGGCAGAAAAGTAGTCTCTACATCTATATTTAAACTTGTTGATGACAGTTAGTCAATTTTTACATGGCTGTTCTGAGGTGGTTCATAAATGAATCTGTTTTGTTTAAGAAATAATTCAGATATCATTGTTTTATCCCAAACTGTTTAATCATCCATCTGACTAATAATAGCTATACCCTTCAAAGTTGTTCATTAAATTAAAAAAATAAACTAGGTGGTGGCAAACCTAGAAGCAAACAGCAAATCTATGAAAACTCCTGTGGAATGACATTAATTTGAGGCACAGAGTATTTCTTATCACCAGTTTGACAGGTGGCTACATTCTAATTTATTTGTCAGGTAATTAACTTCACAGCTGGCTGTGGAACGATGACAGCGGCGTAGAGGAGGTAATTACCTCCACCTCCCCCAGAATAAGAAATATAATTGAAAAAATAATTTGTCATAGGAGTACGAAAATGGTAGATACATGAGATAAATGTTGGAACAGGGAGTATTTAACATCAGTGGATACAGTAAGTAGCACCTAACAATTACTAATATACGGTTTTACTTGTGGTTTTACTATTACCAAACATAACAAACTGGAGCTCAAAGGAATGAGAGCGGTTTTTAAAAGCTTTGAACTATTTATTTATTATTTATTAAGTGTGTCGGAAGTTATGCGAGTTATATATTTTAATATTTTGCCCTTGCTCGCAGCATGATATAACAATAAACGATACAGGGTTTCCACTAAAACAGCATATCAATTTCCCTGACTTTTCCCTGACATGCCAAAACCTATTTCCCTGACTTTGATATTACAATCTACCCCAAAAATGTATTACACACTACTACAGAATACAGTAGTTTTCGCCTCATGATTCGTTTTCTTAGTGTCAAAGGTATTAAACTGACTGACATTCATCGTCAGATAAGTGAAGTGTATGGAGAAAACATTATGAGTGATGGAAATGGTACGGAACTGAGTTAGATCTTTTAAAGACAGCCGCACAAATGTTCATAATGAGAAACAAAGTGGGAGACCTTCTGTGATTACTGAGGATTTGGTTAAGAAAGTTATAGAAAAAGTGAAAGAAAACAGACGCTTTACGATTTTGTCGTTATCTGATGAATTTCCTCAAGTTTCCAGAAGTGTTCTCTATGAAAATGTGACCAATCGCTCAAATTATCAAAGGTTGTGCTTACGCTGGGTATTGAAAATAATGACTGAGGTGCACAAAACCAAACATGAAGCCAGTTCATTTACTCCTTGAGTGGTACAGTGAGGAAGGTGATTATTTTTTTAAGCCAAATTGTCACAGGTGATGAGTCATGGGTGGCTTACGTTACACCAGACTTTTAGCAGCAAGCCATGGAATCACGGCATTCAACATCACCAAAGAAAGTGAAGTTCAAGCAAACAATTTCAGCCAGGAAAATTATGTGTATGTACTCTGTTTTGGGATCGACAGGGGGTTTTATTTGTCGATTTTTCACCTTCTGGTGACACAGTAAATTCGTATTGTGAGACCTTAAAAAACTGCACCATGCAATCCAAAATAAAAGGCGAGGCATGTTGAGTTAGGGAATCGTTTTGCTCCATGAAAACGCCTGTCTACACGCAGCTTCTCGAACACAAGATCTGATCGCATATTTTCACTGGGAACAACTCCATACAGTCCCGAACTTGTGCACAGTGACTACTACTTGTTCATGCATTTGAAAAAGAATCTGGGTGGTCAGCGCCACGACGACGATGACAAAACATGTGTTGCAGTGGTTGTCAAATCAGGCGGCAGAAACACGCCTCGTAATATCAGTAGTTTCACAATTTGCATTTCGGATACGCACGTACCATTGGGACCTACTGCAAATTTTCATTTATTTTGTGATGCCCCGGTTAAGCAGAGGTCCGAGGGATAGGTTGCCAATCCGTCATTCGGGCATGACCTAAATATTCTAAGTTACATATCCTCGGGCGCCATCTTTATTCCATATTAAATAGGGTGAGGTCAGATCCCCGTGAGGACTTCTGCTAAGGCCCTCGTAGAACACCACAAAGTTACTGTTTCATAACAGCCTTGTCCTAGGGTAGCTCGAGTGGAGCAGAAAACTATAGCCAGTGGTCAAAAGTTATTATATCCCGTAGAGTTCTTGGGAGTTAAGTAGGCTTTAATTACTTACTCCCGAATAATGGCTGTTTTCCTAGCTTACAAAGTTGGAAGCAGAAATATTATAAACAAGTAAATATCAATTACGATATACCTCTGCTAGTCACAATCTGTCACAGGATTCTAGCTTAAACACACATACACTAGTGCAACAATCTACGGACAGTACAGTGAAACGCAACTAATTTCATAAAAGCTTCTAATAATATTTAAAATATCTACAAACGAAAATGACAACAATAAAAATCCATAAATTATGAAAAATAAAAATTCGCTACAGCTCATGCGATTATAAACATATCTCAGGTCAGACGTTATCTCTGATAAGACATTCTTTCATAGTGGAAAGGATACAATTACGTTACTATTTAAAAATACAACGATATTCGAATAGAATAATATTTGTGCTATTTATAACAAATAAAGCGTGATATTAGCATTAGCACAGCAATCAACAAGTCATGTTAAAGCAACGGCAAGCGGAAACCAACATACACATGCATCAAATGGGAAATGGCCCCGCTATAAATTCCGCCTCAGTCGGGGGTTCTATCTTCCTCTGGGCTTTATTCCCGCGATTCCCTTCAATCCTACTCTGCTATGTGGGTAAGCAAACGGTTCCCACTCTCATATGACTCTAACCTGCTAACTAATAAAACCGGGTAACTTGTCCCCTATTTCTGTCGAACACCCAGTATAATTAACAGTCCCATCCAGCGGTTACGTACCATTCTGAGCAGCTCCATGCTTCTCCCAAGGACATACGTCCCTCAGGACAAACGTAGACTACCCAGTACAGCACAGGTTATCGGACACACTAAATACTACCCTTTAATCAGCACTGTCCGTGCTCCCGTTTCCCTTATATGGGTAATAAACGTGACCAGCTTGTCACTTATCTAGGCTGGGCACTCTATCTAATCAATCGCCCTGTCTAGCGATCACATACCATTCAGAGCAGCTCCATGCTTCACCCAAGGACATACGTCCCTCAGGACAAACGTAGGCTACCCTATACAGCACGTTATAATTCGCTAAACACCCTAGATCCACTATAATACGGTATAATCATTTACCTGATTTCGACTTCCCTTAAATGGGTAAACACGTGAACAGTTTTGTCACTCCTACATACAGTACACCTTGTATCCACTTTAAATCCTAACACGCTGTTAATATCACACATAGAACATCATCAATCAAATACCCAGTTATCTATTTCAGTTTGCAAATTATACTTCCCCAAGTTTCCGAAGCATAACTAACCTTGCAAACCACGATAGTAGAACACAGTCGTTATAGACTCTCGTTCCTTCATATCCAACAAATAACACCCTGCTTTCACTACTACGTAGCACAGCGAACAACTTCCCAGTTAATTTACCTAACTGTCGTTCACACGATACTCGGAATTACCATACAACCATCTGAAACCCTAGACTCGGCCGCGTGCTGAAGGCATCTGCCGTCGACGTTCCGTTTCTCGGTGAGCTATTTGCCATGCGCTCCGCGACGCACCTAAAATGAATCCCATTGCGCGTCACGGACAGGCGCTATGCCTTTCATCATACACGCTTCATTTTCCGCTCGTGGCGACTTTTCATACTTTGAAATGTTCCTAAAATAAGTCGAATTTATTACCTAGCAAATATTTAAACCGCTATTCAAATAACCATAATAAATTGGACTTCATTACAATTTGATAGCATTGTATATATAAAATTTACAAACCAATTTTACTGAAAATGTCACTAAATAGTACAATAATTACAGATTCTGCCAAACACATTTAAGAAATGAGAAATTATAATAAATCATAGATAATATTTATCTTTAATGTGGTAAAAAAAATAGTTACCTGAAATATTGATGCTAGGAAATTATGCAATGATACGAGAAGTGTGTCTTGCCATTGCTTGGTAAAATGCAAAGAGAAGTTTGGATTTTCTTCTGGGTTTTTGATATATGGCAAAACTGTAATTAAAAGAATTAATTAAGTATTTCAGGCTCACATAGCTATTTTTTCCATGTTAGTTTTAAAAGTAAAGGGCCATTAAAATTTAGTAAAACAAAAAAAATTGGTTAATTTATTCCGCTTACTTATGAACCAGATGTTTTAAGACAACATCCCTTCGATATAATACAAAATTGCATACAAGATGTGGTGTCTATTTGATAGCTATTCGAGTGCTTTCAAACTGCCTCTGAACAGGAAATAAATGTAATGGGTTTAGTTCAATTTTATTCTTGTTTAAAATTTCATTGGCCTCTACATATATAAATTCGGGTCACATTAATGAGCTAAAATAGTAATTATAAAGAAAAATAAAACAATATTTTCATATTGGCACAACTTTTAAAATTTATGCCTTTTTTAAATAAAATTAAAATCAAAACATAACCGATGGGATAAAAGATACAAACTTCTTACATAAGAGAAGGAGCACAGCAAAATTGACAAAATGGTGAGGTAGTGACTAAACTGTTCCCTGCCGCAGGCGATTTTTCATAGTAGCAAAAATAGACCAACCTAAATAAACAAATTGCGACACAATATAGATATAGCAGTGTCAAGAATTATTAACTGAAGAAAATAAGTTTATGAGTGTGCAAAAAAAGATTGTGACAGGAGTGTATTATTGCAATGTATTTGAGTTTTGTCTTTTTAACATTGGTCTATTTCCGCGACTACGACCAATCACCGACGCCTTCCTGTAAGGAGGGTACGGATCTTTTACGTGCCCGACATCGCATATTACACAGGACTGACAGCCCCACTCCCCCTCCGAAGAGCATTCAAATATGAAACAAACATAATTTAACGTTCCTACTGGGATATATATATATATATATATATATATATATATATATATATATATATATATATATATATATATATATATATATATATATATATATATATATATATATATATATATATATATATATATATATATATATATATATTATGGTAAATTTGCAGATAACCTCTAACCTCCAGAACTTTCGTTTTTTTTTTAAATTTTCTAGAAACATGTTAGAACCCCTCTGGATGCAGAAACCACAAGACAAATTTCTTGTTCACACCTACCCAAGGAAGTTGACCAGGCGGGGTAGACGATGAAAAGGATATATGAGCAGAAAATGTGAATATAACCGCTTAATCAGACCTCGAAAAGCTGCCTTTTTCACATTTTGAAGCAGTACCCTCCCAACCCCGCACAGCACCCCTGTCTGAGAGATGCTCACCGGAAATTTGGCTTGTGGTTTATGCATCATGGGTGGTTGTAGACTGCTAGAGGGGAAGGAAAACCCCCACGACGAAGCTGTACCCCCCCCCCCTTGCCACAAGTGAAACGCAGGGGGGAGGAGAATCCATGTTACAATATAAGTACAGCTAAAAGAGTGCATATAATAGCGAATACTATCAAACGATCGAAATTTAAAAAAGAATGGTAAATTCACATAACACTTACCTTTTTCATCTCAAGCAAATGAGGTAGGTCCGGCCTTTGGGTTCAAATAACCTAATGACCTCGCATTTTCCTCATTACAAAAACAAATGTATGAAACAAATAATATGTAACGGCTTATGAACTTGTGACAAATGCACGCTTTAAATACTGTAACAGTAGATAGAAGGTGAAGATTGCACAATTTCAGAAATAAGAAGGCCTTGGAACACATGAATAATTAGGAACCTGATGACAGCGATATGTGTAGCAAACAAAAAGCGACCTGCTACTGGTGCATTGGTGGTAATAGAGTAATATAGCCCAAACTGGCGGGCTTGGAATATTCCTGTAAATCCCTCAATGGAGTCATTCTTACGGTTACATCAAAGGTTAGGGTATAGGGTATTGGAGTGTCATGGAACAGAACTGTACTGGGAAACTGTTTAAAAAGAGTGTAATGTTTAAAAAACTTTAAATGTCAATAACTCGGCAAATACAAGAGAACAAAGGGTAAGAATATAGTCTCAGCATGCATGTAACATACCCCACTTTATCTATCAGCAGTCGTTTTATCTATAACTGTTCGGGAGGTGGTCTGCAAAGTCACCATCTATATATATATATATATATATATATATATATATATATATATATATATATATATATATATATATATATATATGGTCGAGTGGTTGAGTGGTAACGTTGTGATTTGCTCGGCTCGTGTTTAATTCCTTAAAAACGTTGGTTATACGTTTAAAAAATAGCCGCAGAATAAACTGGTGATAGTGTAGTAGATGAGCAGTCGCATCAGCGGGCTTACGCCGGACTTAAGTGGTGGATAAGCTCTAATTTCTAGTTAGAAGAAGTATAATATATTCCAAAACTTAAAGGAACGAGAAAATAAAAGATCTTATCTTCTGTCAATTTAGGCGAATTTCCTTGAATATTTCAATATAAAGGTTTCCATACACTACAATAGTATGTCCGAGACTAAATTGGGCAACATTACAGGTGAGCAATTATACAACATCATTGATAAGGTTATGAGAGAAAGAAATTCTGAGCAGACTGCACAAATACAACAGGATTTAATTAAATTAAACGAAAGCTTGCTGAGTGAAGTGAATGAAAATAAAAAACAAATAGATGACTTAAAAAAAAGGTGTCAATACCTTGAGAAGGAAAACAGGTACTTGGAGAGTAAAGGCAAGAGAAACAATATAGTGGTTTATGGATTACAAGTGCCGAAGGAGGATACTCTGCACGTGGTGATAACAAAACTAAACGACTTGTTGGGTGTGTCCTTGGGTTTGCAAGACATTAACAATATAAGGCTATTGGGGAAACGGGAGCGTGACCAGCCTATTCTTGTTGAACTGTTATCATTCCATAGAAAACAAGAAGTTTTAAAAAATACACACAAGCTTAAAGGAAGTAAAATCTATATTACGAAGGATTACACTAGGAAAGAACTAGAAGAAAGGAAGAAGTTGAAAGAATACCAGAAAGAACTTAGATCAAAAGGAATGAATGTGTTTGTAAAGCAGAACAAAATTATAATAAACGATGTTGCTTATACACTTAAACAACTTATAGAAGAGGAAGAATTTGCATTTGAGCTACCTATTAGGTCACACAGTGACCCAGGAACACCGCTCTCATCAAGACAACCAATACTAGACGAACTAGAGGAAAATTTGTCACAAGATAATACAGACATTAAAGCAAAGGGAGGAGGAGAAGCTGCACAAGCATTATTGCAGAACATTAAAATTGGCAAAACGTCAGCTGAAAATTTGCAGGAAGTTCAAGACAAGCTTAGAAGAACCGAGAGGACAGGTAAACACAGCAGGATAAATTCAGCTTCATCAACTTCGGGTGCACACACAAGGCAGGCATCCAAAATAAGTAAGGCCAATTTTGCGTAAAAGTGATACACCTCAATAAGTTTAGAAAATATACATTTAAAGTGTTCGTGTGTGGGTAGCTTAACTGTCTTCTTGCACAAGTAAAAATCTTATAGAGATAGCAGTTTTTTGTTTCCTCCTATCGACACTTATTTATTCTTAAATTAAAAATTGGTATTTTTGTAACTTGTAGGTACCATTTGTTTGCTTTGTATTTATATTTGGTTGCATTTTATTGTATTACCTTTTGGGGAGTTTATCTTATGCTTTTGTACTGAGTTAGGTTATAGTTTTTTTTCTTGGATGGTCTGAAACTTTATTACACGGTTTCACTTACTGTGTGAATTTATATTTTTACTAACAAACACCAACAAACATATGTAAAGATGGACGAGTATATAAGAGACTTGCAATATGAGTCTGTTTCAACACTAGAAATTGAAAGCGTGCATGCCTATGAGCAACTGTCAACTTCCACCAACTGTAATTTGAAGATATTTCACAATAATATACGTAGCCTAGATAAGAATAAAGATGAACTTTGTGTACTTTTGCAATTATTTTCGCAGAAGTTCGATGTCATTATTCTAACTGAAACTTTTGCCTTACATAATCTAGGGCTTTATAGCATGCAGGGATATGATCTGGTTTATAATGAAGGGAAAGCTAATAGAAATGACGGTGTGGTAATATATATTAAACACAACTTAAAATATAAACTTCTAAGGCTTACGTTTGAACGTACGGGGCTTCTTCAGATAAGATTTAAGTACGGAAATGTAGATACTTTTATGATTACCGCTGCATACAGGTCACATTCAATTCCGGTACAGACTTTTAACTCGGAACTATTCAACTATCTAAAAAATGTGGGAAACAGTGTAGACCACCATATATTTGTGGGTGATATAAATCAGAATATCAACAATGACAATTTGGTCGAAGTACAAGACTATTTAAATATTATGGGTGAGTTTGGGTTTAAGTCGTATATTAATGGATATACAAGAATAGAAAAGGAATCAAAATCGTGTCTGGATCACATATTTATTAAGCACAGAAGAATAACAGATAATTTATTATTTTACCCTATAATTTTACACGTTAACATAACTGACCATTTCCCAATTATTTTGCATATAGAGGGTAAACCTTCCAGTCATGTTAACTTAGTCCGCCAGGAGCCTAAAAAAACGTGCAAAAGATACATTAGTTATCCTAAACTCAAGAATGACTTAAGGGATGAAAAATGGGAAAGTGTGTATAGGGATATAGATGATGTAAACAAGGCAGCTGATTCCTTTTTAAAAATATTAAAGATGCATATAAGTATTAATACAAAAAATAGTTATGCCAGAACTCAGCGTGATAGAAGAAAGGATTGGATAACTCCAGCCTTACTAAAATCAATTGTTAAAAAAAATAAATTATATAATGCTATTAAAAAAAAACAATTCTACCAATACTGTAAAGATAAATGAATATAAAACATATCGAAACATGTTAACCAGGCTGATAAAAGCTACGAAAGAAAATTATTTTAAAAACCTTCTGGGTAAGAATATTTCAACAAAACAATTGTATAATACTGTAAACCAAATTTGTAATAAAGAAATTAAGAAAGAAAAGAGTATAATCGAAATAAAGACAACTGAAGGTCAAACACTTGTAAATAAAGCAGATATAGCAGACCACTTTAATGAATACTATGTAAATGTAGGAAAAAATCTGGCGAAAAGCATAAAAAAAGATCCAACCAAAGGAAAATCACTGCCTAAAAATAAAATAAAGAAGGTTAATTCTACAATTTTTCTGGAACCGTCTACTCAGCAGGAAGTGGAGAACGAAATAAGATCTCTAAAGGATGGTAAAATGCCTGGTGATGACGAGATAAAGGCTGAAATTTTGAAAGAGATTGCTGCAGAAATTTCTAATATTCTGGTGGAACTGTTCAATGCTACGCTTGTACAAGGGGTGTTTCCTACGGTACTTAAGAAGGGAATAATTATTCCTTTATATAAGAAAGGTGATGCCACAAATGTCGTTAATTACAGGCCAATAACATTGCTTTCAAGTCTGTCAAAAATTTTTGAGAAGATGATAAAAAAGAGATTAGTCAAATTTTTTGAGATGCAAAGTGTGCTATCTGACTTTCAATTTGGTTTTCGAAAAGGTAGATCGGCACAGGATGCGGCGGCCAGCTTGGTTCGTAACATATACAAGGCATTAGATGAGAAAAGAGTGGCTCTATGCATTTTTGTCGATCTATCAAAAGCCTTTGATACTGTAGATCATACAGAACTAATTCAAAAGTTAGAAGCATATGGGATAAGAGGGCAGGCAGGGGCCTTAATCAAGTCATATTTGACTAACAGACGACAGTGTGTCAGGGTGCATGATGAGATCAGTGAAGAGAGAATGATAAACTCTGGGGTTCCACAAGGATCAGTTTTGGGACCGATATTATTTACCATATATATTAACGATTTATTAACGCAAGAGTCACAAGGTAAACTAGTCAGTTATGCTGACGACACAGCAATATTTTATAGCGCAGGAAGCTGGGATATACTGAAACATAAAGCTGAAACAGATTTTAAGACGATAAAAAATTGGTTCTCTGACAACCTACTTACCTTAAATCCTGATAAGACGGTGTACCTTCCCTTCACATCTTACCAAAAATATATACCCACTTTCAAGTCTCTTACAGTAGGAGAATTAGAGATACAATCGCAAAATCGTGTTACATACCTTGGTATTATTCTCGACAGTCATCTTAGGTGGAACCACCACATGGAGCATCTCGTTAAACGGTTGCGCTCATTTATTACTAAATTCAAGCACCTAAGTGGAATTCTTAGTCTGAGTTGTTTGCGAACATTGTATTTTTTTGATCCAAAGTCAACTTATGTATGGTATATTAAGCTGGGGCGGAGTCGATCCTGTGTATTTAGGGAGGCTGAGTGTTATTCAGAAATGGATTCTTAAAGTTTTGTATCGCAAAGATAGATTGTATCCCAGTGATCAACTTTTTGATGAGTTGGGGATTCTAGATTTGCGGCAACTGTATGCTAGGTCTGTGTTGTTGTGGTTTTTTGGTAACTGTGGCGGTGGTTCCGACCGCAGTGTTTTAGTCAACACTACCCTATGTTTCTCTTGACAGCTAAAACGTTGCGTTACGTTATTCGACAGCAAGCTGTCAAGAACTACTATATAAGAGACACCAGGGATCTCTCTCGCTCTCTCCTCGCTACTAACCGACACAGTGAAGATACGTCTCTCCACGCTCGGTCAGTTATCTGTTATGTGCTGTCTGTGATTGTTTTATAGTTAAATGTATAGTTTATTCAGTTAGTGAAATAATAAAGTATATTAAATGTTTACGTATGGATTTAATATCAACAAGTGCAATTAACATCCATATTGGTGACCCCGTGCCGCAAGCCGAAGATGCCCAGCCTGATGTTCCAGCCGACGTCGCCTAACTTCCACGCACGTGCTCATGCCTACAGAAAACTAATATCTAAACAGGTCAGTCTTTTCTAATTTAAAAATTATCTGATTTTTTTCACAATGGCCGAAGATTCTTCAAGCAGCAATATCATGGCAAGGGTTGCAATAAAATTACCTCCTATATGGAGACGTAACGTGAAAATCTGGCAAATGCAGGTTGACGCCCAGTTTGATATATCGCAGATCAGTTCTGAAAAGACAAAATTCAGTCATGTACTCGCTATACTCGATCCTGATGTCGCAGAGTCAATTTCAGATTTTTTAACCCAACCATTATCATCAACCCCGTATTCAGATCTAATGAAACGTCTTTTATTAGAATTTGAAGAGTCCGATAGTCGCAAACTAAATAAACTTTTAACAGAATTAGAATTAGGCGACAGAAAACCATCGCAACTTTTACGCGAAATGAAGTTTTTAGCCGGTAGTCAGATTGGAGAAAATTTACTTAAAATTTTATTTCTACAACGTTTACCAGTCAACGTTCGTTCAATTTTGGCTTTGAGCAACGATTCTCTAGAAAATTTGTCGGTTACAGCAGACAAAATCGTGGAATTTTCCAGAGATAAATACAACGTGGCTGAAATTCAGTCACGCGAGCCCGACAAGCTAGCCAAATTAGAAGCGCAATTAGAGAAGCTAACAGCATCAGTCAACGAATTGCGAACGCGTTCCCGATCTACCTCCCGAGAAAGACCCAAGCTTTCTCGAAACTCCATAACCGCAAATTCCTCAACCTCCACGTGTTGGTATCATGAACGATTTGGCAACAAGGCCAAACGTTGCATCCAACCTTGCAATTTCAAAGCAAAACATGTGTCGGAAAACTAATAAGGCACTCCCTCCACGCGGCAGGAGACGAGAGCCACCTAACACGCCGCCTTTTTATTTTTGATAGACGCTCCAATATGAAATTTCTAATCGACTCTGGAGCGGATATTTCAGTTATTCCACCCACTCACGACCAACGGAAATTTCAATCGAAACGTACCTTGTATGCTGCAAACGGGACCCCTATTCATACCTATGGCGAACAACTATTAGATTTGGATCTAGGTTTACGCCGTAGGTTCTGCTGGCCCTTCACACTTGCCGATATCAAGCAACCAATTATAGGCGCTGATTTTCTAGCAGAGTTTGCTTTACTTGTAGATATGAAACATAGACGTTTAATCGATACAAAGACAAACCTCTCTAAGACCGGTGCTAACCCACCACCAGGATTTAATTCTAAAATTCATCTCGTAGACCCGACACACCAGTACTTCAAATTGCTACAACAATTTCCTGACCTGTTTAAGGAAACTTCTTCTAGCAACCTTCCAGAGGTTGAGTTCTTCCATACTATAAGTACGGAAGGACCACCTGTCACTGCAAAAGCTAGAAGATTGCCCCCGGAAAAGCTAGCTCAAGCAAAGCTAGAATTCCAGCACATGATGGACTTGGGAATTTGTAGACCCTCCAAAAGTCCATGGTCAAGCCCCCTCCACATGGTGCAAAAAAAGGATGGCTCATGGAGACCATGTGGGGATTACCGAGCACTAAACGCTAAAACAATCCCAGACAAATATCCCATTCCAAATTTGCAGGATTTTAATGCCCAGTTAGAAGGCAAACGTATTTTTTCAAAATTAGATATCATTCGCGCTTTCCATCACATCCCAGTAGCACCTCAAGATATTCCCAAAACAGCAGTCATAACTCCATTTGGGTTATTCGAATTTGTTAAAACCCCATTTGGCCTTCGTAATTCAGCACAAACATTTCAAAGATATTTACATTCAATTTTAAGACATCTTGACTTTGCCTACTCCTATCTTGACGATATTCTCGTTGCATCAGCCTCTGAAAAAGAACATCAAGAGCATCTAGCAAAACTTTTTCAGACACTTCAAGACAACGGCATCCGTATCAATTCATCTAAATGTGAATTCGGAGTGGCCGAAATTTCATTTTTAGGTTTTCGTGTAAATAAATCTGGATTATTTCCACTTCCTGAACGCATCAAAGCTATTACCGACCTACCTCTTCCCGATACCATTGAAAAACTCAGAAGATTTCTAGGTCTCATAAATTTCTACCGTCGTTCTCTTCCACGTGCTGCGGAAATTCAGCAACCACTATTCGACCTCTGCCAGAATCCCAAAAAACGCGACAAACGTAAAATCGAGTGGACTCCTCAGACTCGAGAAGCATTCGAACGTTTGAAAGAGGCACTAAAAAACGCTACACTAATAGCTCATCCGTCTTCTTCGCTACCACTGATTCTCCATGTCGATGCTTCTGATTATGCCGTAGGCGCTTCCCTCCAACAATTACGTGATCAAACACTAGAACCCCTAGGTTTCTACTCTAAAAAGCTTACTTCAGCCCAAAAATCTTACAGCACCTACGATCGCGAACTTCTAGCTGCTTATCAGGCAGTTAAATACTTTAGATATACCCTAGAAGGTCGCCATTTCACCATTTATACGGACCACAAACCTTTGACATACGCTTTTGAACAACGCGTCGATAAAGCATCTCCAAGGCAACTACGACATTTAGACTTCCTAGGTCAATTTACCACAGACATTCGCTACATACCAGGTCCTACAAACATTCCCGCAGACTATTGTTCTCGCATTGAAACAATTTCACTTTCTTCCACTGTGTCACTCCAAGAAATTGCGCAAGCTCAGTCATCTTGTGAGGAACTCAAACACCTTCTGCAGTCTAAATATTCCTCATACAAATTTCAAAACATGCCTCTTGACAACGGAATGAATCTTATTTGCGATTCTTCTTCAAAGAAACTTCGCCCATTCATTCCGCTCAAATTTCGCCGAAAGATTTTCGATTCTATCCACAATTTATCTCACCCAGGCATATCAGCTTCAGTCGATCTGGTCCAGGATAGATTTTGTTGGCCCAAATTGAAACGCGATGTATCTCTTTGGTCTAAAACTTGCATTCCCTGCCAGAAAGTCAAGATATGGAGACACACTTCCAGTGCCATTGGACAATACACCCCAGCCATGAGAAGATTCTCGCATATAAATGTTGACATTGTGGGACCATTACCACTATCACAAGGTCAACGCTATCTGTTAACAATAATAGACAGATTTTCTCGATGGCCCGAAGCAATTCCATTGTCAGATATTACAGCAGAAACAGTAGCGAACACTATTTTATCATGCTGGATCTCTCGTTTCGGTGTTCCGCAATACATCACCACAGACAGAGGTAAACAATTCGATTGCCACCTTTTCACACACCTCACTAAAACACTAGGTGCAGACCACATCAAGACCACAGCTTACCACCCAGCAGCAAATGGTGTAATCGAGAGATGGCATAGAGTTCTGAAACAGGCCTTGAAAGCTCATATGGACGAAAACTGGGTCGCTAAATTGCCAATTGTGTTACTAGGACTCAGATCGTACATAATTCCAGAATATCGCTCAACACCCGCTGAAATAGTCTATGGAGAATCAATCAAACTTCCCACCGACTTTTTCAACAGCACACAAGCTCATGATGTTCCACCACTTATATCTCAGCTGAAAGAAGACATAAGGAAACTTCGACCAGTACCTTTTAAACACCATACTGCAAAAAAGGTATTTGTCCATCCTAAGCTTATGGAAGCTCCTTTTGTTTTTGTTCGCATTGATATTCCGCGAAAAACTCTCGAACCAGTTTATGACGGCCCCTTTGAAGTGTTATCCCGAACTGACAAAGTCTTCAAAATCAAGAAATCACACGGAGAAGAGACAATTTCTGTTGACCGTCTTAAACCCGCATTCATTCTTTGTGATAACGAACAGACAACTTTCCACCCTCAGAGACATCCTAGTGAAACTGAAAGTGACAGTGAAAGTCCAACACCTAGTGAAACTGAAAGTGACAGTGAAAGTCCAACACCCAGTGAAACTGAAAGTGACAGTGAAGTTCCCGTTCCCGTTCAAACTACACGCCATGGACGTAGAGTTCGATTTCCACGAAGATACTTGAACTAATAGCGTTGCCACTGAGAGGGGAGTATGTGGCGGTGGTTCCGACCGCAGTGTTTTAGTCAACACTACCCTATGTTTCTCTTGACAGCTAAAACGTTGCGTTACGTTATTCGACAGCAAGCTGTCAAGAACTACTATATAAGAGACACCAGGGATCTCTCTCGCTCTCTCCTCGCTACTAACCGACACAGTGAAGATACGTCTCTCCACGCTCGGTCAGTTATCTGTTATGTGCTGTCTGTGATTGTTTTATAGTTAAATGTATAGTTTATTCAGTTAGTGAAATAATAAAGTATATTAAATGTTTACGTATGGATTTAATATCAACAAGTGCAATTAACATCCATAGTAACAAACATACTTATCTGCGGGTTGAACACGGATATAACATGAGAGTGCAGAGGTGTGAGGTTGACAGAATCCATAAAACCATAGGCAAAAAATATTATAGATACTATGGACCAAAACTATATAACCTGTTACCTGACTCGGTCAAAAGTATTGGTGGTGTGGGACCTTTCAAGAGGGCTGTAAGTAAATGGCTTATAAATACTCCCAGGGATAAAATTGAGAAAACTATTACTAGCTGAATCAAGGATGTATACCACTCATAAAAAAGGTTAAGATGTAGAATAAATTGACGTATATTTTATGCATATAAGCTAAAAGCTTCTGTAATAAACTTGTAGTTTATTCGTCGTTAACTAAAATCATGTGCTGATTGGAGTAATTTTCCATTTGTAATTAGAATTAAGTATGTAGAATTTTGGATGAATAAACTTATTATTATTATTATTATTATATATATATATATATATATATATATATATATATATATATATATATATATATATATATATATTTATATATATATATATATATATATATATATATATATATATATATATATATATATATTAAGTATATATATATATATATATATATATATATATATATATATATATATATATATATATATATTAAGTATAATATATAATATATTATTTAATTATTAAGGGTTATGCTTCAAAATAAAGCAGATTTCACTATTTATTGGATTCACTAATTTTATTCTTCAATTACATTAATTCTATATATTACGAAGGCGTAGAACGGCCACTAGATGAAAATATTTATAATTTCGACTTTAAACATGAAATTATACTAATTTCGAGTTTAAACACGAAATTAGCTATAATTTACAGTTTAAACTCGAAATTATACTAATTTCGAGTTCAAACACGAAATTATGCTTAACTTCGACTTTAAACATGAAATTATACTAATTTCGAGATTGAACACGAAATTAGTATAATTTACAGTTTAAACACGAAATTATACTAATTTCGTGTTTAAAGTCGAAATTATAAATGGGTGTTGTCTGCTGTGTCGACTAGCTAGGTTATGTAAATGGTTTTATTGATATATTAATTATTAAATACTAGGTGTTTCAATTCTCGAGGTACTTAAAATAATAGAATAGAGTTTATTTTACACTTGCTTTGCAACAATTGGAAATCTTGTTTAACATTAAACCATAATATATTTGTCAATAAAAGGCACATAAGACGAAAACTGTGTACCGACACAAAATCTTCCCGAATAAAGGGAATGAAAGTAAAGGTAATAATAACGAGTCATTATCACTGATAGCCCTTCTCACAAATCATTATTTGACATTTTTGTACCGTAAACTCTTTCAAAAAATAAGACCTAAATTTTATTTTTGATTACAATTATTATTTTATTTAAAAAAAATTTCATACCACTTCGGATTTAGGGTTTTTGGAGCATTTGGAACAAGTTTTGTTAAAATATATTTTTTTTATTGAAAAATATCGATTGCATTTTAACCGTACAATTTTGCATTATAGCAAATCAGCTTGCATTTTGATATGGAAAATTAATTTTGATCTTAACGAGGCCTTGATAATATTTTATTATTTGGTCAAAATTGTAGAAAAACAAAGAAATTTGTCTATGTGTGTGTGTGTGTGTGTGTATGTGTAGGTATTTATCATTTATGTATCATTATAACTTAAAAAGTATTTGACCAATTTTATTTAAGCACTATTTTGTGAGGTTTCTCTGTCACTCAGCTTTGACAAATCGACAACAGCTGATTTACAGCAGAAACACTGCTGGACTATATCATTGGCATATCCATTTGCACAATCATTCATCTGTTGGCGCTTTGTGAACACGGTCACCGTATAGATTAAACTAAAGTGATATTGTGGCTTACCAACAATACTAACCTTTTTTGACAAAAATGTAATGCTTATAACATTAAACTGGCAGACTGCATCACCTCTAAGTAACTCGGACAACGCATATTCGCAGATCCTATTTAATACTACATATACCTGGATTTTGAGGGTTTATGATTGACTACAATAGTCTACAAATGAATAAAATGTTCGAGACGCAGCAAGTGCGTTATGGTAGTAAATTTTCATAAGAATAATATATTATAGTGATTTCGCCTTATATTAAAAGTTATAAAACATTACTTTATTTAATTAGGAACAGTAAAAATAGTGTAAAGAAGAGCAAGCAAGAAAATGATCTCTAACATAAATATTTATACAGTAATTTGGATATAAAACTCAAACAAAACAATTGATAAACAGGAAATATATACTCAACAAAAAATACACCAGAAAGCTGAACATAAAAAAGTTCCCGTGGGTCATGCATTGGGGGTGATTGTATGCATGCAGAAGGGGAATAAGAACACCCAGGACGAAGAGGGTTTCTTTCGGCTGAAAAATACGGGGGGGGGGGTCCTTCCCCTTGTACAGGCATACAACTACCTTCAAAGCATAAAGCACAAGAAAAATTTCTTGGGAGCAACCCCCAACAAAGTTACTGGACCTGGGAGACTATGGGTGTTGTGCGGGGTAGACAGGGTTTATAGGAGATATTGCTGCAAAATGTGAAAAACGCATCTTTTCAAAGTCCGACTAAATGGTTTTTTACCATTTTCCGCTCATATTTTCTCCCTGCCCAGCACCCATATTGATTCTTGGTCTCTTACATCTCTTGAGGGTTGTTTGCAAGAAATTTGCCTTGTGGCTAGTGCATCCAAGGAGGGTTCTAAGCATGTTTCTGAAAAAATTAAAACCCTCCGTGGAGTAAACTATCAATTTACAGAATTACATTTAACTTCGTCGCCATAATGTCTTTTTCAGATAATATCGAATACAGCATTAAAGTAAATAAATTCACTTGCTGTTTCACTTCTTTTTTTATTTTCATATTACATATATAAGCACATCCTAAGTGAGTATAATAGGGGGGGGGGGAATTAAGGCGCTACACAAACTTATAAATAGAGAAGACATTTTGATCGTGGCTAAATGTATGCACACAAAAACTAGTAAAATACATTTATAAGATCTAATGAAAAACAACGGTTTTACGATATTATTTTAAATAAACCAACAGGAATACGTTTCGCGGAGATTTCGCAATTCGCGAGTGTTTGAACCTAGTTTTTGTACAAGACTACATTGAAATCCGGTTGACCGCAAGCAAGCCACTTGTAAATTAAGCTCTAACCTGCCAGAAATGCCATATAAAAACATATAAAAAACTATGGGGTTCTATATGGTTAAATATGAGTATTTGAAACATGAATTCCGACAGAAACCACATACGAACCCTACATGATTTTTCATATAAATATACAGGGGTTTCATATGGAAATCCCCATGGAAACCCATTACTAAATATGGAAAATATGGTAGCTTATATGAAATTTCACATAAGATATCTCACAATAGTATGGAAATCAATTTAGAATCCTTCCAAAACGGAACTCCCTATAGATCGCTATAATTCCATTTGAGCAATCTGATTGGTTGAAATCTGAAACAAAACTCCCGCCAGTAATTATAATGCAACATAACCTGTCATAAATGCATATTCTCTATATAGTTGTATACATTAGGGTCAATAATTCTAACCAGTTAATATGTGTGATTAGTGTTTAAATCAGTGGAAATCAAATATGAAAGGTTCAAGCAAAAATAAGCTATATAAATTTTGAGGTTAGGTTTAAATTAAATTCCAATATTTTGTTAATGATACATTTACATCGCAAAAGATACATTTACATCGCAAAAGACTTAGACAGATTGCTTCAGGAGGTCGAAATAACACCAATTACACTTGTCAATTCTCCTGATCTAAAACATGTCAACGACGTTCCTTACCCACGTTAATTAGACCACAGGTTCAACTAATGTTTTTAATAGTTAAATTTGATAATTATTGTTAATTAATTAAATTATTTTGTACTTACAAACAGAACCCAGCACCCATAAAACCTTCGAAAGCATCACATAAACAAAAAACGTTGATCGTTGAACAGTTGACAACGACTCTCGGCAAATCAGCGAGCAATATTCACCAATACAGATCGCGTAACAGTTAAGCTCTTGTGATTCTGATTGGTTCTTTGACATCGTCATCTTATACGGATTTCCGTGGCATATTCAATTATTTCATAAAATGATCCTTATAGAAACCTAACAATACCCCATAGATCACTTTCTGGATTTCTATGTGGTATTCCTAGAAAGGGAATTCCGTACAAATCCACATATAATGCACAACCCTTCCACATACATTTCCCATTAACCTTATACAGACTAGTCAAACCACATAGGTTTCCTTATAGGTTTTTTATGGATTTCTATGTGGTATTCTTAGAAAGGGAATTCCGTACAACTCCACATATAATGCACAACCCTTCCACATACATTTCCCATTAACCTTATACAGACTAGTCAACCACATAGGTTTCCTTATAGGTTTTTTTTATGGATTTCTATGTGGTATTCTTAGAAAGGGAATTCCGTACAATTCCACATATAATGCACAACCCTTCCACATACATTTCCCATTAACCTTATACAGACTAGTCAAACCACATAGGTTTCTTTATACGTTTTAATAGTATTTCCATAAGTCATTTCTAGCAGGGTAGGATTGGACGGTTAACAAACATAGGTATGTCTAATTTTAAGCGGGAACCTGTACCTGTTTGAAACATACAAGATGGGAAATGCATAAATACGCTTTAAACTGCTATTTATTAAAAAAATATTGACCAAGTAACCTACGAACTCATCGATAATAAAAATTATGGATCTGGTAACTTATCTATCAGTAACATTCTCATTTTGTAAGCAGGTTTTTATACTTGCAAAGAACGTCAAGCCGCCTGCAGTCGCATGCTATAATTTAGCGCTTTTGGGCACAAACATTGTCCCGGTATTAGAAAAGAAATGGGACAGGACTGACAGTTTACATTGTTAGTTTGTACATAGTCTCCATCTATAACATTTTGTGTAAACTAGAGCTGTCGTGCCGATATACTACCTGGTTCCGCACTGACATGGTATCCCTGTCGTACACCGCTGAAATGTATCGGTAGTCAGCAGATAAAACTCAGCAGTTGGCGCCTGGTGAACTAAGCCAACATATGATTGCCGAGTTTTGGCACAAAATTTAATTTCCTCCAAATAGCTTACTTATTACTGAAGATAAAAGCATTTTCATAAAGAAAATGTAACATTTTCCAGGACAAATTAGTCAAGCTGGCTAACAGACTCATTCAAGCTATTTACAAAAGAAGCACACATGTCAACTTTAAATAAAATCGGTCAAATACTTTTTACGTTATGATGATACATAAAAGTACCTACACACACACACACACATACAAAAACAGACAAATTCCTTTGTTCTTCTATGATTTTAACTTACTTAAATAATAAAAGATTATCAAAGCCTCGTTAAGATCAAAATTCATTTTCCATTTCAGAATGTGAAGTCATCTGAAATGATTCAAAATTGTATGGTAGAAATGCAATCGATATTTTTTAATAATAAAATTAAAAGTAGAGCCTCTGTGGTTCAGGGGTTAGAACGTGTGCCTCTGAACCGAAGGGTACTGGGTTCGTTCCCAGGGTTCTCCTTTCACTTTTTCAGTACAAACTGTAACATTAACATCCACCGAGGTTCTGGCGTTGTATTTGAGCAAGTTGAATGTCTGCACGTTCCGCACTTCGGAGGGGGCGTAAAGCCGTCGGTCCCGTGTCCATGCGATGTTGGGCACGTGAAAGATCCCTACCCTCCTTACAGAAAGGCAGGGGTTCGGCAAAATTTCCAGGATAGTGAAGTGAAACTGCTCCCTGGCGTCGGTGATTGGACATAGTCCCGTAAATAGGCCGACGTTTAAGAAACAAAACACACTAATAAAAAAATATATTTTAAGAAAATTTGTTCTAAATGGTCCAAGAACCATAAATCCGAAGTTATGTTAAATTAAGAAAAAATCAAAATCATTGTAATCAAAAATAAATTTTAAATCTTATTTTTTTACGTTACAAAAATATGTCAAATAATGATAATGTCAGAACATCTATCTGTGATAATGACTCTGTTATTATCATCACTTTCCGTTCATCCGCTTTCTTCGGGAAGATTTAGTGTAGGTACGCAGTTTTCGTCTTAGGTGTCTTTATTATGGTTTAATGCTAAACAAGATATAATTTTTAAAAGTGTAAAATAGAACTCTATTAGTACTTCCATTATTTTAAGTACCTCGAGAATTGAAACACCTCGTATTTAATAATTAATATATCAACAAAACCATTTACATAACCTAGCTAGTCGACACAGCAGACAACACCCATTTATAATTTCGACTTTAAACACGAAATTAGTATAATTTCGTGTTTAAACTGTAAATTATACTAATTTCGTGTTCAATCTCGAAATTAGTATAATTTCATGTTTAAAGACGAAATTAAGCATAATTTCGTGTTTGAACTCGAAATTAGTATAATTTCGAGTTTAAACTGTAAATTATAGCTAATTTCGTGTTTAAACTCGAAATTGGTATAATTTCATGTTTAAAGTCGAAATTAAGCATAATTTCGTGTTTGAACTCGAAATTAGTATAATTTCGAGTTTAAACTGTAAATTATAGCTAATTTCGTGTTTAAACTCGAAATTAGTATAATTTCATGTTTAAAGTCGAAATTATAAATATTTTCATCTAGTGGCCGTTCTACGCCTTCGTAATATATTAACTGAAATATTTGATTTCATTATTTTAACTCATTTAATATAATTATTGATAATATAATTGGACGTGGCAACGCTGTGTAAAATTTAAACAGCCGAGCGATGCTTGGGAACGTATGCAAATATTCGCACATACTTAGAGTATCAATCTTGAGGATTACCAAAATTCATTTATAATGTAGTTATAAAGCCTGCCATCATACATTTTCTTAATAAAACAAGAAATAACACAAATTGGACAACTTGTATGCAGCACAATACATATTACAACATAACAGTGTTGCAAGATGTATTTATCACAGATGGTTAAATGAAATTGAACTGTTAAAGATAATAGCTGGCAAAACAGGATAAAAATTTTGAATTCTGAACACATGTGTAAGCACGTAAACTGCAGGGCTACGATGCCTCCTATGTATTTTTTTAAACTTAATACTAACCAAACCAGTCCTTCCATTCTGACTGCCCCTGTAACTCGGGGGTTAGTTTAACAAAGAACTCATTTGTTTTGTCTGGTTTATTATTTACAATGGTATTGACAAGGTACATTTTCAAAACAGCATTTTCTAACTTTTTCACCCCTAAAACAATAATGTTCAGTTCACAAAGTAAAAAGCAAGGCTAGCATATTTTACCAGGAGTGAAATGGCTTTCAAGTTTTGTAAACATGTGCTGATCTAGATGACTCCATAATTCCCTCAGCGAGTTTAAATCGTAAATATTTACCAAATGTAAAATTTGTTCAATAATCTTATCAACTCTAAAACTCCTTTCTTTGTCGGTTTTTAAATCACAATCTAAAGACTTGAGAGTAGAGCCAAAACCTCTAAATAGTAAGTACTCCTTTATCAATTCATCTAATGTTTGAACATGAGCCATTTTAAAATATGTAGTTCCCAATTAGGGTGAAGGTTTTTTTTGGTATGACTTTATGAGTTTTGTAGAAAAGGAATGTAATATGTAATTATAAACTGTATAAAACACAAAAAAGTAAATTATCAATTCTAATTTAACATTGACATTTAACCAGAATTCCAGAATTATTTTTTATTTTGACATGATATAATAAATGTCAAAATGAGCTGTTTATATTGGTTTTCTTTTTCTGGCCTGCATATTTTAGTAGCTATCCTAGGTCAACACTGCCATCGATTTCACTCTCAAAAACATTAATAAGAATCTTATGATAACTAGAATGCCTAATTTTCTTTATTGCGGTTGAACTTCTCTTTAAATATTTAGGTAGGGACATTGTGTTTATTTGGAGTATATTATTTTAAGTAGATGGTAAATAATTTGACTTGTACACAGTATCAGAATTGTTGTAATGTTTTTATCACTCCTTCCCTAAATAAACACGATATTGCATGAAGTTTTAGCTCAGTTCTGTAATTAAAGTTCTATCACCTACATCACGCAAGCGTATTAAGCTAGGTCTATAGAAACGTGAAATGCGAATTGCTGTGCGTATTCCCCATTGGTTTATTAAGAATAATATTACTATATATTATTTCAAATAAATGAATGGGAATACGTTTAGCAATTTAAAATTTGCGTCTGTATGAACCTATAGCATTATGCAATACATGTACTTTTTAGAATTCAGTGCAATGATAAATTATAAGATTTTTTAGATAAATATGTTATGTTGTGAACACTGCACATGAATTAACAGTTGAGTTTAAAATTGAAGTTATGTTACTTTCTGGCACCTGAGACTTAGACGTAAGCTAGGTTCATACACTCGCGCATTGCTAAATCACAGCGAAACATATCCCTATTGTTTTTTAAATAATGTAATATTATTTAATATGGACCAATGGAATGCATGAATCACTTAAGACTGCTTGTGCAATTCGAGGGATTGAGCATAGTTTAAGAGAGTTTGTTAGTTAAATGATCGATTCATTAGTGTGTTGTTGATCCTTTCTCGACTATAAATCTTTTTAAAGCTAAGTTAAGATGTACCAATAAATATGGCAACATAACTTGAAGACACCTTTAATGAGGGTTATTTAAATTTTGAATTACCACTTCAAAGACGGAAACAAGTACTAGGGAACAACAATATAATAAACATTAGATAAAAAACAATTAATTTACGTTTCACATAAGAAGTTCTTGCCGAAGACAAGGTATACATAGTATCACATTTGTCTATGAGAATTAAGTTTATGGACTTCGTAACTTCTATGGTCAGTTGTAGTATGTCGGTGACAGCGAACACTCTGGCATTATATTTCTAGAAGGGACCAGTGACAGGTGTAGAAAAGTGTGGAAGGTCTAGAATCGCTATGGAGACTATAAATAGACGAACGGTACATAGAGTGAGCCAGTTCAGTATTGAATTAGTGCGGTGTAGAATATGTGATCATAGAGTATTAAGCAAGTCAGCAGTAAGTGTTGGTGTATAAGAAGCGATCACAGAAGGCGAATAGTGGAATATAGTTCTATGGACATTTAATAATAGAGAGAAATATTTTAGTTGATACTGGTGTTGGAAAATAGTTGCTAATAATAAATTAATAGTTTGGAAAGCTGTGTTTTGTTAGTCAACAAATCCAGAATCCCGTAGAACGTAACAACTGGTGTCAGAAGTGGGATTTTCAAGCTGCTAGCGGAAATATTTTCCAGAATATTTGTTGAACAACGTGGTAATTTCTAGAATCTATGGAAGATCGGGGTCAGCAGTAATGCATAACTGAGTGTGTTCTTGAAACAGAATAAACTGTGTGCAAGCTTTAAGTACGTCTATGCCTAAGACGTAGCGCAACAGTCAATATGGAGGCCCAGCTATTGGGATTGATTAAAGAAATGAAAGAGGAGCTGAGAAAAAGAGACGAAGAAGCTAAAGATGAAATGAGAAAAACAGCTGAAGAAACCAGAAAAAGATATGAATAAGCCAGAAAAGGAGACGAAGAAGCCAAAGAAGAAGTGAGAAAAAGAGATGAAGAGGCCAGAAAAAGAGATGAAAAAGCCAGAAGAAGAGACGTGGAAACAAAGAATATTCTACAAGAACAAGCCAGCAGAATTGAGAATGTTACTTCGTATGTGGACGAACGTATGAAGCAGGTAAAAGACGACATCTTCCAACCAGTAGAAAGTCGAGTAAGGGGTATCAGCGACGATATATATGACAAGGTGACGAGTGTGCAGGAAGTAGAAGCGGAGGTACAGGAGAAAATGCAATCACTAGAAAAGAAGTATGATGCCCTAGTCAAGGGAAATATCAGACACGAAGATAGCCACGTAAGAATTAAGGTTCCCACATTTGATGGCCCAGTCCCATGGGGTATTTATCTACGCCAGTTCGAAGCCGCTGATACCGCAAATGGTTGGGGCGAGAGAGAGAGAGAGAGAGAAAGCTGCCTCGTTCATCGTAGCTCTGATGAGATGCCCTCGACGTGCTTCAAGGAATTCCCAGGGAAGAACCGTTGAGTTTTGACAGCATTAGACATCAATTAGAGATGAGGTTTGGCGACCAGCATTTACAACAGCTGTATCGATTGCAGTTGAAAAATCGTTGTCAGAAATCGGGCGAAAGTCTCCAACATCTACACGCCGACGTTGTCAGACTGACACGATTAGCCTACCCCATAGCTCCGATGGAGTTTTTAAACCAGTTGTAGCTGCAAACCTTCATTGACGGCATCAGAGGTACCGACACGCAACAGGCGCTGAGGATGGCGAGACACAAAAACTTGAACTTTGGCACATTCCTTGGAGTTTGAAGCGGTAAAGCAAGTGTCAGAAAGGCATGTGAAAGTTCGCAGTCTTCAAGTCCTAGAAGAAAATAAAACAGATCCACCCAAGATCATACAGCTACAAGAGAAAATAGCACAACAAATAAGGCCGACGTCTCATGGACACCCAATAAGAGCTCACCGTGCAAATGCCTTGCGCTGCGGGAACTGCGGCAAGGTGGGACATATAAGTGGCGAATGTTGGGCACTAAGATCACGCCCGAGGGAGAAAGTGAACCTAAGGCCGGTAACCATTTCTCAGGTTAGCGATTTTGCCAGCGCTCTCGTCGTAGACGGATACGTAAGCGGTAATAAGACCCAGATGGTCATCTACACAGGCACACCTAGGACTATTATTCGCCGCGACATGGTTCCAAGATGGCGAGTAAGAGAGCCAGACAGAGTGTACAGAGTAAATGCAGCCGGTGGTGATCGGATCCAGGTATGTGGCGAAACTGACGGAAAACCATCTACTCTGCGGTCGGAATGCATACACGAATAGTAAGCGACCGCAACAAGACCCGCTATGACAGGCCACCTAATTCAGCTGGTTTTAAAGAAGATCGGGTGTTGTTCTACAAGCCAGTACGACGCAAGCGACGGTCACCGAAACTACAGATATTATGGGAAGGTCCTTATAAGGTGGTCAAAAGGATCAATGACATTGTCTATCGAATTCAGAGGAGCCCGAAGAGCAAGATGGTCCGTATGCACAGACTTACGCCATTCCAAGAAATGTCAGAATTCGATCGAGAAGATCGAATATAAGAGGGGGTCAGTGTCACATTTGTCTATGAGAATTAAATTTATGGACTTTGTTTATTCTATAGTCAGATGTCAATTATAAAGTGTGTTGGTAAGAGCGAACACTCTGAAATTATATTTCTAGAAGGGACCAGAAGTGACAGGTATAGAAGGTCTAGAATCTCCATGGACAGTATAAATAGACTAGCGGTGCGCAGATTAAGTTAGTTCAGTATTGAGTCATGGTGGTGCAAATAAGTGATCATAGAGTATTAAGCGAGTCAGCAGTAGTGTTGGTGTATAAAAAGTGATCATAGAAGGTGACTAGTGGAATATAGTTCTATGGACATTTAATAATAGAGATAAATATTTCAGTTGATACTGGTGTTGGAAAATAGTTGCTTATAATAAATTAGTAGTTTGAAAAGCTGTGTTTTGTTAGCCAACGAATCCAGAACCCCGTAGAACGTAACAATATTTGGTAAATCTGCAGTTTAAGCCCGCGAGTCCTCGCGCACTAGAATTTCGTTGTTGGGGTTCACGCGCTGTTGCCACATCCTTCTGCCGGACGGTGCAGTGTAGGTCAGTTCAGGCAGCCCTATAGAGCAATAAGCAACGTCCGGCAGACGGATGTGGCAACAGTGCGTGACTCGCGGGCATAAACTGAACTGCAGATGTACCCAATATTTTATCAAAACATCAGGGGCCTCCGAACACGAACTAATGATGTTTGCTCACAGGCACACCCTACTGACTGTTTTGTTTTCACAGAGATTTGGCTGGTTAGTGATATTTATAGTGGCGAACTGTTTGATGAACAATATATATATCATCTATAGATCCTGTTTGATGAACAATATATATATCATCTATAGATCCGATAGAGATTTTTCTTCCTCTTGCAAGACTAGGGGAGGTAGTGTTCTACTTGCTGTGCATTCTCGCTTTGCTACTCGTTGTCTTGATGTTCGGAGGGATTGTGGCGGGTTGGATGCTCTTTCTAATATTGATATTGTGAGGGGTCAGAGTCTCGGATCATCGGGCCTCGTTTAATGTTTTGTTGTTTATATACCTACCAATACTCTGATTAATGATTACTGCCTCATGTTAAGCTCTCGAGTCCCTGTGCATAAAATATGGTCCTAAGACATTCTTAGTTGGCGACCTCAACATCCCTGAATATGCTTCGTGTAGTCGGGACAACCCCTACGCTCGTGTCTGCTTTTCAAAATTTTTGTAATCTACTACTCCTTGGACAATTTAATCATGTTAAAAATATTAACAATATGATTCTTGATATGGTTTTGTTTACAGATACTTGCTTCAGCAGGCTTCTGATTCCAGATGGTCATCATCCCCCTTGAATCATAGACTTTCCGGTCAAACATTCAGTAGTCTCTTCCCCTGTTGGTAACACTGGGCAGAGATCATAAAATTTTCAAAAATGTAATTTTTTCGGATTGTATGCAGATCTTGGCGGTTTGTGCTGGGATGATATGGATGAGCTTCAGGATGTTGATTCTATGCTTGACTTTTCTATTCCAGAATTTCCGACTTGTTTGATCTGTATGCTCACATGATTGCTCCAAGTGCATGTAAATGGTACCCCCCTTAGTTTTCTAAAGAAATTAAGGTTAGTATCAAATACAAATATTCCTTGCAGCGTAAGTGTAAGAAGTCTGGAAATGTGGGGTTTCTAAATAAATTTAGGGAGCTGAGACAAAAACCTAAGCAAGACATTTATCTTTCTTAAGTAAACTACTTCAAAAAGTTCTGGAACTGTTGTTCTAGGCACCCTCAAAACTTTTCTATTGAGAATTCATCTAACCAGCAACAGGCAGTTGACAGTTTTGTTTCTTATTTCGCAGAATGTTCTGGTTCCATCTCCGCCTCTCCACCTACAGCCGCCAGCCTGTCTTCAAGTGACATTACAGTGTTTTTTTGTTGATGACTTTACAGATGATGAAATCATTGCAACTGCTAAGAGAATTAAGGCTAACATGTCCTGTGGATCTGATCTAGTTCCTGGCGTTTAGGTGCGCGACTGCTTATATGCTTTCTTGACTACACTTAAGAAAATTTTAAAATTAATTCTTAGTTCTGGAATATTCCCCGCAATTTGGAAGTTGTCCCTGTTTTCAAGGCGGGAGATAATGGTGATCCATCAAACTATCAACCAATATCCAATTTGCTTCAGCCACTTAATTTCAATGTGCCTCGTGTTGCCGCACATTTTCCGGGTACATTTTATCTTCTGACTGCTCGTGCGTGATTACTGCGATCGTCTCCAATTTACCAGATGTGCAATGTTTACTCTGTACTGCAAGACAACCTTGATATCATGTAATATATCAGAAATAAAAATGTTTTTCAAAGTAATGTAACTTGTGAATCTCTCTTTTGTGTAGTTTGTTTGATTATTGTTTGTTATTATGTTTTGTGTATCAGCCCATCCTTAATTTAGCTTTTAAGCTGTTGGATGGTGTATGAATAAATGAATAAAATAAATAATTTTTAATTGCCACATGTACCGGTTATTTAGACAAGACTGTGAAAGTCGCTGTCTGGATAGAGATATACATTTAGCATTAAGTGAGCTGGATGCAGAGGCGGCGTAAAGAGTGGGTGACAGCCTACGGCCTCGCGGTCTGAAGGAGCCTTGTGCCTCGAAGGTTTATGTGTTAAAATCTGTAAACGTGACTAAAAATTTTACTTGTCCTAAAATGATAAAACCCAACATACTTTTTTTTTTTTTTTTTTTTTGTTCCCTCAGGGCTCGTCCGCGGCCTTGCCGCCCCGATAGCACCGCAACCCCCAACATACTTACTAACAAACCAAATACATATTTATTGAAGTGAAACTTCTTTAGTACGCTGCTAAAAAAAGTCGTCACTTTCGCCCGTCACGGCTACAGATGTGTATGTATAAATATATGTGGTACATGAGTATACCATAACTGGTAGATATACAGTTTAGTATTAATGCTATAGGAGAGTGTGTTGAAGCACATAATATAAAATCGTGTATATAATAGTATACGTAAGGAACGGATAGAGCTAGAGGGAGAAAAAGAGCAAACTAAACTATATAGAGGTACGAAAGATGCTCTCTTCTCTTAATACCAGGAAAGCCTCTGGCCTTGACGAGATCCCAGCAATTGTTCTAAAAAAAATGCGCACCAGAACTTGCTCCTGTCCTGACTCGTCTGTTTCAGACCTCTTACAATAGAGGCATATTCTCTAGTAACTGGAAAACTGCTAGAGTACAACCTGTCCCCAAGAAAGGATCCAAAGCACTTCCTAGCAACTACAGGCCTATTTCTCTCATTTCAGTCGTCTCTAAAGTGATGGAAAAGTATATACACACCGAATTACTAAAATTTCTTGAAAAACACAGTCTAATCCACGACAGGCAGTATGGATTCCGTCAGCACAGATCAACTGCCGACCTCCTTTGCTTTGTCACCCATTCTTGGAACAAGTCTATGGAACTACACGGTGAATCTCAGATTGTCGCTCTAGACATATCCAAAGCATTCGACCAGGTCTGGCATGCAGCGCTGCTTAATAAACTTTTGGCCTATGGCCTACCAGCAAAACTCTGTACCTGGACAGCAAATTTCCTCTTCAACCGGAGCACTTCTCTTGTCGTGGATGGCCATTCCTCTAAACTATATCCAATTAATGCAGGAGTTCCTCAAGGTTCAGCTTTAGCCCCTACTTTGTTTATTTTCCACATCATTGACCTCCTCTCTAGCACATCCAACCCAGTTCACAGTTACGCGGACGACAGCACCCTCCACTCAAATATACAATATTCTAAGCCTGTCTCTTTAGCCCAAATAGATGAGGATCGCAGACTCATGGAGGGTTCTGTCTCTGTGGATCTCCAAAAACTATTAGACTGGGGAAGTAGAAATCTTGTACAATTCAACCCCACCAAATCTGTCTTGCTTTCTTTCTCAAAGGAGATACACCAGCCCTAGACCCATCACAATGAACAACCAAGTTATTCAAAGTAATGAGTCCTTTTCACTTGTTGGAATTTCTGTGGATCGAAATCCCAATTAGCATCAACATGTCACATCAATTGCAGAAGCGGTAGCTAAGAAATTAGGTTTCCTCTTCCTGGCTCGCAAATACTTTTCACCAGCTAATCTCTATACCTTATATACTTCACTAATAAGGCCAAACCTCGAATACTGCTTCCACATCTGGCGTGCTGCTGCCGCTTCTACACTCGCTAACCTGGACTCCATTCAGAAGAGAGTTATATGTCTCATCAGTGACCCTACCCTCACCAAAGGCTGCCATCCCATGCCCACCGACGTGCTGGTGGTGACCTCTCTCTCTTTTATAGATATCTGCACGGGTGTTGCTCAGAGGAGCTTTCTTCCATAGTTTCTCCACCTGCTGCGCCGAACAGATCTACCAGGGGAACAGAGCGAATGAACCCTTTTACTGTCCAGGTCACTAGACATAGAACATCTTGTTATGCCCACTCTTTTGTCCCAAGGACTTGCAAGTTGTGGAATTCATTGCCGGCACATGTTTTTCCTTCTCCCCCGAACCTCCAAGTCCAGAATTAACAAGTTGCCTCTTTCCTCCTTGTTGACACCCACGGTACGATAGTATTTAAGCTGTAAGCCCGCGTGGTGTGTTGTTGAAATAAAAAAATAAATAAAAATATATTTCTTGTCCACAGATAGTTAGTCAAAGAATATAATTTGTATTTTTATTGATAAAAATTTGAGTTTCAATTGTTTTTGATAAAATCCGTCTTTTTTGCGCCACCAAAAGGCCTCGCAAAATGTCTTGCACACATGTAATTTAGGTCATGCCCCGCCACTGGCTGGATGTGACACATGTTAATGTTTTGTATAGCTTTTTTAAAAGTACAATGTCTATTAGATCACTTATATTGAAGGAGTAAAGTCTTTTATGTTTCTTGTTTGTTTTTGATGGTCATTTAGCTTACCAGATTTATCTATATCGTGATTATTAGTTTAATTTATTATTTAATTTCATACTCAAGTTTATATTATTGTTGAAAAACACCACACCCTTTGTTCATGATACTATATCGTTTTAGCAATAGATGTATTATTATTTATTATATTTATAATTTTATAGATTACACGTGACACTATACATCAAATAAATAAATAGTTTGTTATATTTCCAATAAAACTCTAAAAAATTAAAATACTATTTAATAGATCTTATTTACAATATATAAACATATAATTTATTTCCATTTACTATACCTAAAGAATAATTCAAAATTCAACATCTGACCTAACAATTAACATTTGCATAAGAAAATATTTTATCACATTTATATTCATCATATATACAAACCAGATGTATCAGGTATTATAAACCAGGCAGTGGCTATTGCTACTAGCATCTCCCTTGTAACACTAGACAAGAAATAAATGTTATGTGCACTGAGCACATAACATTAGATGCCAAATAAATGTTATGTGCAGCATGTCTGTATCACTAGCTATCAAAAAAAGTTCAGTGTAGTCAGCTTATATCACTAGACATTAATAATAATAGTAATATTTATTTACACATTGGTTTCATTATGTGGACGATGTTTTTGCAGTATTTAATACAAATGTATGCAAAGTAGATGACTTTATTGTCAAATCAAACAGTAAATTTGACTCCATTAAATTCACCCATGAAATAGAATTTAAAAATTAGTCATTTAAAATAGAGACTCTTTAGAATTAGATAGACATTCACAGAAAGGAAACCACTAAAACAATAGAGAACTTGAATATATTGAAAATGTAGCCAAGTATAATGGTTACTTGGTCTAATAAGTGGAAAAATTAGTCAATAAAGATAAATTTTAGTGGAATCTACAACTTTCAGAAATGATAAACCAGACAAAACCGTTCTCTGTTTACCATTTGAATCACGAATATATATATATATATATATATATATATATATATATATATATATATATATATATATATATATATATATATATAAATATCGTTAGAAATTTGAACAAAAATGTTTCGATGAATAGAGCAGGTCCGGTTATATGTAGCCCATTGCTGGACCTGTTTTGTTAATAATCTGTGTGTCCTTCTTAGAAAGAATATTTGATAACGACACATAGTTTTAGAAAAGCAGGTATGAATGTTAATGACAGGGATTTAAGACTCAACAATTGGGGCTTGTGTGTATACCTTCGTAGAGGACGCTGTTTGCAACTGCTTGGCAACTAACAACATATAAACAGTAGCTCTAGATGTTGTTCGCTTAGTTTATCATTCCTCTGATGACGCTACTTTTGTTAGCGAAACGATCGTCATGTCTAAAAGCTGTCAGTGCTCATCACAGGTTCCAATTTTCCCTCATTATCAACACACTTGGCATTTTAGGTAATACACAGAAAAATAATTACGAATTTAGAGAAGCAAAAAGAATTATAATAATACAATACTTTATGTGCATTTGACCTAAACTGGCTATATGACATCCCAAACATATCAAACTCGAACCAAAAGCTATTGCTCCTATTAACTACTCTGCTGAGAGGGCTGCATTGGTCATACTTAGTAATAAGAAAGCAATGAACTGTAACTATAATTACAGGGCTTTCATTAATTCCCGAACCCCACGTGACCGCTTAAGTTAGGCAACCCGGCATACACGGTTGTACAACCTAAATTAATGAAATCCCTATGATGCCAGTGTTGTTTCATATTTCCTTTGGGGTTTTATAAAAAATATAAAAATTATAATAAGTTGAAACAGTAAATGTCTTAAATGTATTTATTCTTTAGTATTTTTAACAGCAAGTCTGTTCATGTATGATTTACTGTTATTGAATGTTAAAAAAATAAATTAAAAACATAATAAAATATTACTTTTATTTTGTATAGATATCAAAATTTTGTAATGTACGTAAACAAATTGAGGTCCGATTATTTAAACTTCTAATTTACAGTTCTAGGAATCTGTATTGTGTAACATGTAACAAATATGTACCTGTTTGGGCAGATTACCGACGAACCGATTTGGTAGGGCTTCGTTCCATGCGATGTCGAATATCGTCAACAACATAACCTTAACATACCTACACTTTTTACTTACGTAAAAAAGCAATGAAAATGCTACGTTATGATCAAAACTGTTTATTTTTATGGTCCAAAAGATAGAAAATTATTTGAAGAAGGTAAACACTGGTTGAACTTGGAAAATCCACAATATACATACAAAATAACCATCAAAAGGGAATTGAGCGCCAATGGACTGAACTGTCAATTGTTTAAGTAAGTTTAGGGTCCCTAGTCTAGTGGTTTTTTTTGGTTACTTTTTGACTGCCAACTCATAAAATCATATTCCACTAAGAGAGAGATAGAATCCGGTCACGTGGGTTCAGGAATTAATGAAAGCCCTGTATAAAAGCATATGGAATTTCTATAACACACAGTTTTGACAAATTTTTGTTGAACATTTTCAATTCGATCAATATCCAAAGCATCACTGAACAATAATCAAATAAAGACTGTACAATTTATGAGGATGGTCAATGTACGGATATTGCTAAAAAAAATAGTGATTCTAGTTATCAAACTCAACATTCTTGCAGCCCTTGAAGTAACAGCATCAATGTGGTGACACTGTTAGCTGTGAATCCAACTGACACCCAGACCACGAACAGTATCAACCAACCTCAAGGAGATTCCATCTATGAGATAATCAGAATCTGCAGTGGTAAACTGACAGGTAGCTCTACAGGAAAACTTATCATAAAACACTTATTTATATTCAAATGAAGATAACCTGCATGGCACTGTCTGAGACAGCGTATATGTCGGTCAATGATTGTAATCAATTGATAGTGACAACAATGCCTGTTATTTTTGATTTAGTAATGTTTAGTAACGTTTTATGTCAATGATGCTGAAATAAGTACATGAGAGAAGTAGTTATTGTTCCTCGAGAATGTCAATTGTCAATGGTTAATATATATAATTAAGAATTCGTTGTCATTGTTTTAATGTGTATAAACTAAGTAGTTGTGAAGATCTGGACACAACATAAATTGGCGACCGTGACAGGCCTCGGGGTTGATTCGCGGCAGCCACATGTGGGTTTCGTGTAAGTTTCGGCATATTCAGTTTTGAATGGTGGCCGGTGAATCGGTGCTTGAGTTATATAGTCACTCATTTCGGTTGCTGGACAGTATTCAAGTGGTCTTGTGTTTGGAACATGTTTTTTAATAAAATAACACAAAACTTTTAATTGCACAAAAGTTTCTGGTCCACTTGATCGACTGGACATAGGCCTACCGCTACATCTGTTTAATCGTAACCATAGAGTATTTTGTTTGTAACTCTGTGCTGTTTACTATTCTGCACTTTGACAGAAATTACTCAATTGTGTTAAGATGGAGTCGAAAAGAAAACAACGCAAAATCCTGCGCCGTGCTTTTACCGTAAGTGCGAACACTCACGAGGGCTGTTTCAAGGAGGTGAGTCCAGATTGGCAAAAAATTAATGAAGCTTGGGAGATGCTGAACGTCAAGCATGATTCAATTAAACTTGTTGACTGTGAAATATTCAACCTCATGATGGAACAGGATGCTTCTGAGATGATGTGGCCACTGAAATGATCTCTCAAGATGACTATCGTGTGTACTTGAGATCGAGTCTGCTTTGGGGCCTGCGGGCAACAGGACGGTTTCTTCAACCGGTGCAGCATCACAGCTGGAGGCGACAGGTATAAGAAATGTTAGACTTCCTAGAATTGAGGTTAAGAAGTATAATGGGGATGTAAGGGAATGGCTGTCGTTTTGGGGTCAGTTTAAGAAAATAGATGTGGACCACAAATTTTATTTAGCTGATAAGTTTGAACACCTTATATAGGCCATCGAGCCCAGTAGCAAAGCTAGTCAGCTGGTGGAAAGTTTTCCAGCGACGGGGGAAAGCTATGAATCGGCCATACAATGTCTTAAAACAAGATTTGGAAGGAAGGACTTGCAGATTAAAGTCTAAGTGAGAGAGCTTTTAAAGGTGGTGTTGAGTAATGCTCTGTCAAAGAGTAGGTTTTATCTCTCTATATTCTATGATAAAATAGAGACTCGGTTACCAGCTCTGGAAACACTCGGCATTACCATTGACAAATGTGCGGCTATGTTATATCCGCTAGTTGAGTCAAGTCTCCCTGAGGATCTACTTTGTGTGTGGCATTGCTCCAATGAGTTTTCGGAATCTGGTTTAGGTCAGGAAGAAGCAGGTTCAGACACATCTAAGACTCGTTTACAAGGGTCATTAAATGTCTGAAATCAGAGGTGGATGACGAGCACTGTATATCTCTTGCAGCTGAGGGGTTTGAAACTTGTCTTTCACTGAAGGCAAAGGCGGTGTTCAAGAAGAAGAAGACACTGCAGAGGCATTCAGGAAGTGAAGCATACATGGCAGCTGGTCTTATTAATGTTGACGCTTTAAAATGTATATTTTGCCAAGATAGTCACGAGTCTGTCACTTGTTTCAAGGTCCAAGATTTCACCCTGGAACGCAAAAGAAATGTTTTGGTGGAAAAATGTGCTTGTTTTAAATGTTTCAAGGTAGGGCATCAGTCTAGAAAATGTAGAGAGCGTCTCAGATGTGTTGTTTGTCAGAAATTGCAAGCAGTATTAATGTCTGCAGAGTTACCTGCAGATCAGCGATTCATGAAGAAAGAGTGCAGAATGAATGTCACAGAGCAAGCATTAGCCAACCATGCCAATGTGGGTATTTTTTTTGCAAACACTGCTTGTGACTGTCACCGGAAATCATGGGCCATGTCAGATAAGAGCACTCATCATCCCAGAGTCATCAGCAGAGAAATTGGTTTGGAAATCAAAGAGGATGGAAAATATCGTCCACTCACTGTTTGCAGGTTCCATGACTACTGGCCAGAAACATGTCTGCCATGATATTGAAATAAAAGGTAGTGAATTTAGGTGTCAATTCAAAGCTCTTGACCAGGCTTTGATATGTCAAGAACTTTTGCCTGTTTTTGATGGTCCTTGGTTACAGGAACTCAGGGTGTTGAATATTCAAATAAGTGATTCAAAAGGCCCTGCTCCTGTTGAACTCATTGTTGGTGCTGATGTGGCTGGTCAGTTGTATACAGGCAAGAAGCATAACTTGAGATGTGGCTTGGTAGCAATGGAAACGTACTTCCGTTGGACCCTATGGGAAGTATTCAATCTGATGCCAGATGTGGCACAGGCGTCACTTGTCACTCTTTGTGAAGGATGCTTGTATCAGTAACCTGTGGGAGTTAGATACTTTGGGAATCCCATATCCTTTAGGAAAAAGGTCGCGTCAAGAATTTGAACAAGCTGCTAAAGATTTTTCTTACAGATAGTCATTAAGGATTGTGAGGGTAGGTACGAAGTTAGGTTGCCATGGTTAGCAGGGCACCCCCTACTACCTGACAATTATTCTATAGCCAAGAAGAGACTGGAGAGAACCACAAGCAAGCTCCAGAAAGAGAATCTTCTGGAACAGTATGCTCTAGTGTCTAAGCAACGGCTCTTGGAAGGAGTAATTGAAGAAGTGCTTTTGGCTGAGCGCAACAAAGTGGTACATTACTTACCTCATAGGCCTGTTGTGAAAGAAGAGAGCCAGACGACTAAGATTAGAGCTGCTTTTGATGCTTCATCATGTGAAAAGGGGAGGGCTTTTCTGAACAATTGTTTGGAAAACCGACTTAATTTAATTAAGCCGATACCAAATATTTTATTGTGTTTCGAGAAATGAGAATTGCGGTGGTATCGGACATCAGAAAGGCATTCTTGCAGATTGGTGTGCATGAGAAGGACAGAGATTTCTTTCGTTTCCTGTGGATAGATGGTGGTCAAGAGAGTATAGCGACACCGTCGTGTGGTGTTTGGTGTAAATAGCAGTCCGTTTTTGCTAAGTGCTACCCTTGAGCATCATCTGTGACGAGAGTTTGAGGAAGTGTAGCTGTGTATCTGGGTGTTCCAAAGACACTGTCACGAAGTTGCTTAGAATACAAAGGTGAATTGAGGGGAATGCAACAAGAGGGCAGAAATACAGCACTCATACCTTCTGCGATGCAAGTAAAGATGCTTATGCTACTGTTTTTAAGATTATTTGGGCCAAAGGATGTGTCAGTTCATTTGCTAGCGGCAAAGACGCGGGTGTTTTCAATTAAAGAGATGTCTATTTCTCGTTTAGAGTTGATGGCAGCAACTATTAGGGCAAGGTTGTATAGGTCTGCCAAGAAAGGATTCGACCAGGAGATGAAATGTTTTTTATGGAGCGATTCATCAACAGTTTTGGCTTGCATTAAAGGTCCAGATGAGTGGAAATCATTTGTGTCTAACTGAGTGAAGGAAATCTGGTCTCTGACGTGAGCAGAGTCATGGAAGCATGTGCCTGGTGTGTTGAATGCGGCTGATCTCCCGTCATGTGGTTGTACGGGGCCTTAGTTATTGAAATTAAGATGGTAGGAGGGTCCAAGGTGGCTCTATGAAGAGGAGAAGTTCTGGCCTTACTCAAAAGTTTTAGATGACCACTCAGAACTGGACAAGGAACAAAGAAAGAATTTGCTTGGCACATTGTTGAACTTGAATACCGATCACTGGCATCTTACATATTTTTCTAAATATTTGAAAATGGTGGCTTGGATGTTTCAATTCATCAAACACTCGCGAGGACGAGAGTGCGATTACAAACCTTGAACTCCTTGCGTGATGGCTATGGTCTCATTCGTCTGAAGTCGCAACTGTCAAGATAGGAAGACAGTGAGAACTTTCGCTTCCCAGTCATTTTGTCTTCGGCACATGAAATAGTTAACGGGTTAATCTTGCATGTTCATGAGAGAGAGGGAGAGAGAGAGTCACATTGGACTGCAGGGACTGATTGTGTGCTTGAGGAAAAATACTGGATCCTAGGAGGTAGGCGTGCTATACGGATGGTAATTTCAAAATGTGTGGTGTGTAAGAGATACAGTGCTAGAAGACTTAGGATTCATGCCGATGGACAGAGTACGTGATGCTGCTGTTTAAAGTTGTCAGTATTGACTTTGCAAGATCTGTGTTTCTAAAAACGGACGATAAGGCTTGGATATGCCTTTTCACTTGTGCTGTTTACCGTGTGGTGCATTTTGAACTGACATTCTTGTTGTGGACTGTCAGTTTCATGCAGGCATTCTATCGGTGCGTGACACTTAGAGGCAGACCAGGGACAATATTTAGTTATAATGGCACAAACTTTGTAGGTGCAGAGAACATGTTCAGTAAAGTGAACTGGGATGTCGTTTCTGAGAACGCGAGTGTGCAATGCATAATGTGGCATTGATTTTTTCCAGTGAACTGTCCACATTGTCAAGCAATTGTTATGTAAAGTGCTTGTGCGAGCCTCTTTGTGTTATGAAGAGCTTCTCACAGTAATTTGTGACTGTGAATTGGTTGTAAACTCACGGCCGTTGACACATGTATCCAGTGATCCTGCCGAACTTGTACCTATAACCCCAGCAATGTTTTTGCAAGAACTGTCAGAGTGGGGTGTTCCTGATTGTGATGAAGCGGACAGGGCCACCCTATGCAGAAGAGTAGTGTATCGACAGAAGTTATGCGAAGATTTGCGTCATAGATTTAAAGGCGAGTATCTTGGACAATTGCGAAGTCTGCACAAGAAGAAATCTCAGAGTCAAATGAAAATTCGTGATGTAGTGTTGGTTGGTCATGATGGAATTTACCTCATGGATTGGCCACTTGGTCGAATAGTGGAACTTCTTCCTGGATGCGATGATGTAGTTTGTGTAGTTCGAGTGGATACTGCTATAGGAACTTTGTTGTGGTCCATCCAGAGAATCTACCCCCTCGAGTGCATCGAGTACATAGAAGCTATTACTGATAGTGCGGGAGTGTCGGACATCTGTTCAGGTGTTCAGTGCAGAGTACCAGTCTCTAAAATATAGTGCACCAGGAGTGGTCATGTGACAGTTGCACGAACGATTTCGGTAATCATTTTGTTTGATCTAAATGTCACTTATGTTAGTTTGTCTTTCATTCTGTGTATCTCCTTTTGCTTGTGAGCTCACTCCAATGATTTGTAGCTCCTCAGGTGGGAGAATGTCGGAGACACAGCTTATATGTCAATGAATGATTGTAATCAATTGATGGTGGCAACAATGCCTGTTCTTTTAGATTTTAAGCATTTGTCTGCATTGACAAGTAACATTTTATGTCAATGATGCTGAAATATGTAGATGAGAGAAGTAGCTTTTGTTCCTCGAGAATGTCAATTGTCAACAGTTAATACCGATAGTTAAGAATTCGTTGTCGTTGTTTTAATGTGTATTAACTTAACCGCTGGTCCGATTCAGTGTTTGGCTCGCGACGAGTAGTTGCAAAGATCTGGACACAACAGGCACCATGAAGACAAACACTCCAAATCATGGGAAAGGGCAGACATTTCAGCAGCTGTAGACAGAAGTGAACATTTTAAAATCATGTACAAACATTAAGTAAGGTGACCTGAATGACATTCCAACATCACTGATGAAAATGTTGAATAGAAAATGGCCCCAGGTGTGAACCCTGTGGAACCTCAAAGTACCTACTGCACAGAACATTGATTTCATGTCTAATGTTAAAGGCATGGTGCAAATAGCAATAGCCAGGCCTATTATAAAGTCAAGGGTGTACTTCAAATCAGTGAAAACCAGGACCCCTAGAGTATTCAAAGGAAAAACTTATGGGTACCATTAGTCATCAGAGAAGGGCACAAGGCCAAAATTTTTTGTATGGCCAACAAAAACTTATGAATATTATAAAGATTAAATTTCTTGGCGCAAGAAAGTAAAGAAGTTCCAGAAAAAAAATATTGGAAATTAAAAAAAATTTTCTTCTTAAAACGTCAAAGTCGCGAACCGAAAAGTCGAAATTGGCGATTTTGAAAAAAAGACTGAAACGAATGCGGGTTATGTAGAAGAAATATCATAAGAAGTTTTTTTACAAAGTTTCTGCTTTAATGCCATTGTGCTTCAATTTACTAAAATGTTTGCAGAAAATTCATTTCAAATATAAATATATCCCATTCTCTGATGCAATAGTTGGCACTAGTTTAAGTTATAGAGGTTGTGATTTCATAGTAAAATATTTTTTCATTTAACAACATAATATTAAAATAGTCCCTTCTCTTCAAACAAGTTGATAGACAAACCATATATCAAGTAGTAAGAGTTTGGATATAGCAAGTGCATTATGGTAGAGCATTTTTAGAAACAATTTTTTCAAACTTAAATAAGTTTCTATTAAACTATTATCAAAAATAATGAAGTTAGAAATTTGGTACAAAGTAGCCTATAGAGTAACACACATCCCAAATTTTCTGTCCATTTCTTTGTCAAACCAAATTTTTTACATTGAAAAAAAAGTGTATGAGCTTTAATCTGTATCACATAAATTACACTACAATTGGTGGCGCTTTGGGTTGCAGTTACCCTCTCATCATCGAGATTGTTGGTACGAATAGTCGTTTAAGTTTTTTATTCAATTCTAATCCCAATAACCAATCAGATTATGTTATTATTGAGCGAATTTTTTAAGAAATGAATATAATAATATAAATAAAATATATATAAAGAATATAAGAATATTTAAATTACTTTGGTACAAAAAAGGTAAGAAATAATTTTTCATTTCATAATGTTTACATTTTCATATCAGCGACAAGGCTAATCGAAAAACATGCATAATATGAACATAATAAATTTTACATACATATGCACACACACACACACACACACACATATATATATATATATATATATATATATATATATATATATATATATATATATATATATATATATATATATATATATATATATATATATATATATATATATATATATATAGGCTGATAAGGAATAAAGGCCGTTATTGTTAGTTTCAAAAATTTAGAGTCTCAGTAAGGGACATGCGAGAGAACAAGAGGAGTGGCTACACCAACAAGCGGATCCTCATAGCCACAGGCAGCCCTTAAGGCCCTAAGTAGCCCATGCGTAAATTCCAGGCTGGTAAGTGAATGCAGAGACGAGATGACCGACCTGCCTGGGCAGAATGAGGTCACCCTCATCTGGGTGCCAGGTCACTCGGGGGTCAAAGGCAACGAAGAAGCTGACGGTCACGCAAAGAGAGGATCAGCAGAACCATTTATGGGACCAGAACCGGGCATATCAAAAGGTACGGCCGGGGGAATCATCAAGTCCTGGGTCAGGGAACAGCTCAAGGCATACTGGGCAGATTGGCCAGGGCTCAAACACGGGAAGTCCAAAGAGAGATGTGGAGCTGCTAAATGTTAGAAGAGGACAGCTCTGGAACATAACAGGACTTTTGACAGGACACATGGCTGCCAAGAAACATCTGCATAAAATGGGGCGGTTCGAGGGGACTTGGCATGCAGACTCTGCAGCGAGGGGGAAGAATCAGCCCAGCACATCTTGTGCGATTGTAAAGCTCTGGCCTGTCAAAGACAACTGATCTACGGACAGCCTAGACCGGAGACATAGCAATACAATACAACCTCAGATATAGGTTTTATAAAATAATAAAGCGGATAGATGTCGACTGTAGCTAGGCTGTAGCCCCATTCAAGTGTTTAAAGAGTTTAAAGTGTTTCAATTGAAATGGACTAATTTTTATAAACAGAAGAGCGAAGGATATCTGCACCTATGGGATGGGAATTAAAATGGATTCTATACTTTCCTGTATTGTATTTTCACCCTACCAATTGCTGTGCAGACTAGTTCAAGGCACAGTGATTCTGGAATGAGTGCAGTAGAAAAGACAAAGGGCCTGCACAATAAGCAAAAGGCTGCAGTGCTATCTGGGCGGCAAAGAAGTGGACGAGCCCTCAGGAAAAAAAGGGACATGCGCCATATTTTGCACCTTTTTTGGTGCATCCTCAGAGACTTAAAAAGAATTACAGCTCTGGTATAAAATTCATAATTATCTTAGAATTACTCCCCGAAAGCTGAACAAAGTAAGAAAAAACTCCCTGGTCAGAAACACACAGAGGAAGTTAAACATCACAAGTTTTGGAAATTTTACACACAAGATACACACAGAACACAAAAGGCCACTTGAAAAACCTGTGGCTACATGGTCATCTCTGTAAGAATATTGTTACAATTTAACATTGAAAGAATTTTAATGCAACAAACGCGGTTCTTGGAAACCTGTTGATTGACAGCTGGCTTTTATATATATTTTTGACATATGAGCCAGCAGCTCCGACAGAAGCATAATGGACTGAGAGATTTCAGAGTCAACGGATGTGGGCTATAGAGTAGGCAACACAAAGAAGGCAGCTGGTTCTTGGAACCATTAACTTATATGTAGCCAGTCAGGTAATGGGGCCGTTAAATTGTTTCTTGAATCAATTGTCTTTTTGTGTATTTGTAATGAGGATATAATAGATACTTGAAAACATACTATAACCTCATTGCAAACACACAAAAAATAAGACAGTTAATTCAATAAACAATTTAAGTGCCACATTACCTGACTCAACAAATAACACTTATCAGCTTAACCTTATAATTATTGTTACGAAAGAACCTGACTTAATAGACCTCCACCCTATTAGTTGCACCGATGACTAGGCAGATAGACGAAACATCATAAATAACACAGGACTTACGACAATTTCTCAGGTCTAGGGTTGAACAAACTGAGACCTCAGAGACCATATCCAGCGAGATTTGTGGAGTAGTAGGCAGATTGAGGTCCCGTAATCGAGATACAACCTAACCTTATTCACCACTCTAAGGAGTAGACAGATTGAGGCCTTAGAGTTCAATTCGTTTCATTTACTCTTACCTTAACCTCTTTAAAATGGAAGGTTCCAAAACAGGAGCTGAAACATCGACTTTTCATAAATTCTGGGCGCGGGTCAACCCGAGAACCAAGTATATCTCACACTAATATATCTATATCTATATATATATATATATATATATATATATATATATATATATATATATATATATATATATATATATATATATATATATATAAAGTTTATTTCAATATAGGAAATCCTAATACATACAAACAAATTAACATTTAATCATACATGTGCTCTCAACATCAACTGAAAAAGTTTCCTCCTAAATAAACCCAATGTACCACAATTTCTGAAATCATCAGGTAAGCTGTTAAACTCGCTGATACCTCTAAAAAACACTGACTTCATTGCTCCGCTTGTATAGGTTCTATATATGTGCAGACCATCAGCACCCCTTGTATTATATTGGTGAATGTCTCTGTTAAAAACCAGAAATGAATCGAAATAGGCTGGCAAGTTTAAAAACAAATATCATCGTTAAGTAGTACAGTCTATCTGCAACACATTGCCAGTTCAAAGTCGCCAGCATCAATTTTATTGGTGTATATCTGCTCACTTTTAAGACAATTCGCATTCCACGATTCTGCAGTTTCTGTAACACATTCAGAGAGTTCAGATCCATCACGTGAAGCAAGGTAGCACAGTAATCAAAATGAGGTTGTAACAGTGTGCGATACACCGTGATACTAGCATACACTGACAAATTGTGACTGAGTCTGTCGAACAAAAATATTTTTTTCTTTATTTTCTTGCTTATGTACTCAGAGTGACTCTTAAAGCTAAGTGCCTCATCCAAAACAAAACCCAAATATTTCATTTCTTTTACAAATTCTATCCTCTTGTTTTCAATCATCAAAGTTACATTATTACAATCTATCTTCTTCAGCCTATAGTTACTACCCAATAACATAGCTTATGTTTTGTTCGCATTCAACCCCAGTCTGTTCACATGCAGGTATGCAGCAAACCTATCAAGAACTTCATTCATCCTTGTAACCATATTTGCAACATTGTCTCCAGTACAGGCAATCAATGTGTCGCAGCAAACAAACTTATATATTCAAAATCTCCACTGAAATTAATATCATTCATGTAAACGATTAAAAGTAGGGGTCAGTATATATATACAAGGTGGGCCAAACTCGATGGCCTATTAGAAGTATTTAGAGCATCAAAAGAGATAGAGATCTGAAATTTGGGTTATTTTTGTAAGTGGTCGCGATCTTTGTTTCGAAAATATTTTTAACAATGCAGTGTTGCCACATCTACCCTAAATAGATACTAACTTTGTTTTTTCAAATGAAACACCCTATATATTATGACATTTTCGGGTCCCCCGGAACATTTACAAAGTTTTTTATACAAGTTATTTCTCACCTATCTAGAGCCGTTATGGAGATATAAAATAATATTTAGGAAATTTGGCAACTTTCATTCCTCAATGAAAAAACGATTATCACCGCAACCGACATAGCTAGGATTCTATATTTATGGTTTCTGTTTGTCAATGGGTTAATATATGATGATATGCTGTGATAATTCAATTACTGCATACAGGCTGTTCACAAAATGATGGACTTCTGATAGGACATTGAAAGGCAAGTAACTCGGAAATTTCAAATGGAACACCCTGTATTTTATAATGAAATAAGCAAGATTAATTCATTTTCATTCTAAAAGTGCTGGGCGATGTAGTACCTATTCTCAGCGGTTTTCGACTTATAAGCAAAAATAGAAAATATTGCAAGTAAACTGTTAAATAATACTAATTTTTAGTTCCTCAACCAATTGCTATGTTAAAATCTGATTCATTATTCAACACTAAAAAATCACACCATTGACAGCTGGCTATATTCTCATATAAAATAACAAGACGAAAATAAACATACAAACAAATAAATTAACAAACACAAATAAATAAATAATGAAATGAACATCAATAATTAAATTGCTTGAATCGTCCTCCTTCAACTCTCAAACATTCTATGACTTGTGTCAGAACATGAGTTGTTGCTGCTTCTATCTCACATCCCCCTAGAGATAGTAATGTGCTCGACACTTTATTTTTGAGTTCTTCCTTGGTGTTAATGGGCGTCAGCTAAACAATTTGTTTGATTATACCCCAAAGATAAAAATCCAGTGGGGTGAGATCTGGTGACCTCGGTGGCCAAACCCAAGGACCTCCTCGACGTATCCAACGATCTTCAAACATTCCCACAAGTTCATTTGTCACTTGGTTTGTGCAATGGACTGGAGAACCATCTAGCTGATACCAGCAATCTCGGAGAGTCTCAAGATTTAATTCATCGAGGAAGTCAGATACTGTGGTCCGTAATATCTGAAGATATTTTTCCGATTTTAAATTCTCTTCGTAAAAGCAAAATTTTATTTGGTCGTTCATCATCAAGCAAAAGACATTGAACTCAAATTTATGTTGAAACCCTGTCTCTTTAATGAAGTGTGGATTTTCCGCTGCCCAGTAATGTGAATTTCTTCGATTGAAGATGCCTTCTCTAGTAAACTTGCTTTCGTCCGCCCAAATAATTTTCTTCAGAAAATTTGGATCTTCTTGAGTACGAATTAACATCATTTCACATAAATTTACGCGTTTTTCCGGATCAGTTGGCTCAATGGCTTGAAGTCTTATGAATTTATAATTATGCATTCCATAGTTATGCATTATTCTTTCTATGGATTTATAGGATATTCCTAAGTCTTTCTCGGCGGAATGAAGTGATGCATGAGGAAATGCACAAAAATATGCTAGGACAATTATTATATTGTCATCGTTACCTGTAACAGGTTTCATTTGGAGTCTTGGATTGCTCATGTGACCGTTATTCAAAAAGTTGGCTTGTAACCTCTTGAATTTCTTCCCATTCATCGGAACAATGCCTGGATACTTTTCGTTGAAGTTTCTGCATGTCCTTGAAATAATCTTGTTACACTGGCCATGCATGAAGAACAAGTCCAAAATTTGCTCATTTGTATATGAATTTGCCATTTCCAATAAAATATCACTAACAATATGTATAACGAACAGAGTTATAAACTGACAGTTTAATTCTGACAATCGATCTTGACAATTTAGAAGCATCGCCTACTATTTATAACAAATCTATTCAAGGCAAGGCAATATTTTCTATTTTTGCTTATAAGTCGAAAACCGCTGAGAATAGGTACTACATCGCCCAGCACTTTTAGAATGGAAATAAATTAATCTTGCTTATTTCATTATAAAATACAGGGTGTTCCATTTGAAATTTCCGAGTTACTTGCCTTTCAATGTCCTATCAGAAGTCCTTCACTTTGTGAACACCCTGTATGCAGTAATTGAATTATCACAGCATATCATCATATATTAACTCATTGACAAACAGAAACCATAAATACAGAATCCTAGCTATGTCGGTTGCGGTGATAATCGTTTTTTCATTGAGGAATGAAAGTTGCCAAATTTCCTAAATATTATTTTATATCTCCATAACGGCTCTAGATAGGTGAGAAATAACTTGTATAAAAAACTTTGTAAATGTTCCGGGGGACCCGAAAATGTCATAATATATAGGGTGTTTCATTTGAAAAAACAAAGTTAGTATCTATTTAGGGTAGATGTGGCAACACTGCATTGCTAAAAATATTTTCGAAACAAAGATCGCGACCACTTACAAAAATAACCCAAATTTCAGATCTCTATCTCTTTTGATGCTCTAAATACTTCTAATAGGCCATCGAGTTTGGCCCACCCTATATATATATATATATATATATATATATATATATATATATATATATATATATATATATATATATATATATGCTTCTATAACTCGAATTATTTTGTTATTCGAATTTTTTTACTAAGAACATTGAATTTTGAACATATCTCGAAGATTTCTACAAATCGAAGAAAATTTGGGTACTCAAATCATTTTTTTATTGTGCAAAACATCTCTATAAGTCGATGTAGAAAAAATGAATGTATGTTGTCACAATTTCCTTTCTATTACACACTCTACTAGGGATCCGATATACGGACAGCATGTAATAAAAAACAGATGTTTTACTTCTGACACTACAATAATAATGTGTGTGTGGAAATTAGTTAAGAAATCCAATACCTATTTCTTACCAACTTCAACTTTGAAACATTTTATGTAGAGTGCCGGCTGTCTGCTCTTTTTAAAGTTGATTTGCTGCCTGCTTTCTTTAGTGGGATTTGTTCAAGATCGCGACATCATCTAGCCCAGTATCTTTATTCTATATTACGTAGACTTTTAATATCCGTTCCGATTCACTAGGAGCAATAATAAAAAGTTGAAATGCCTGTCAGTGAAAGAAAAAGTAAATGTTTTAAAAGAAGTAGATAAAGGTCTTTTTAAGAAAAAGGCAAAAAATTTGACATTCAACCAAATACACTATCCTAAGCCCTAAGGGAGAAAAAAAAAACTATCCACAATTATGAAGAAACGTGACAAACTTGAACATGGTAATTACCTCCTGAAAAAGAATAAAGGCCTTCGTATACGCTGATGTTGACGAAGCGATGTTACAGTGCATCACTGCTGCCGCCGACAAAAATTTACCGTCATCTGGGCTAATTATCCAACAAAAAACCCAAAAATCTGCAACGAGATTTGGACACAACAATTTTTCAGTGAGCATAGGGTGGCTTGATAGTGATAGGTTTAAACAACGTCATAATATTGTTCAAAAAGTTGTTTGTGGTGAACGTGGTGTTGTTAACGAACAATCGGCGTCTGGCTGGATGAATACTCTTTTACTGAATCAAATTAGTAAATACCACCCCACTGCCATTTTTAAGGCTGACTGTTGGAGACAGTGCTATTCTTTAGCTGTTGGAAACACTGATTGTGATGTGCGGAGAGCAGCGTAGCGTGATTGACGGTTAAGCGAGCACAAAAAAGAAGTAATAAGACAATATTATTATGTATACAGTTTTTAATTTAGTTGTTTTAGAGTTCTAGTTCACTTTGTTGTAATTCACATTAAATTATACTGTGTCGAACCAAAGCTTGACCCATCTATTATTTCATCAAGGTTATGTTTTGTTGGTAACTTAGCGTGAACCCGCCATTACTGGACACCATGACTAGGACGGGTTAAGCAGGAGCAGGAATTCAGTGCATTTTGAATTATCATCGTTGCCGCGTGTAAAACCCGCTGGAGGTATCGGCGAGCGAGTTTAAGTGACAGTGCATTGTGAACTAGGTATAAGCCAACAACAGTTTGTCTCGTGTCACAGTAACACTGTCATTATGGGAAACAGTAAGAAAAGTAGGACTGTGCTACGTGGATCATTTTCAAGGACAGCGAAGGAGATGGAGTTTCTTCTAGGTGCTGACATACCAGATAATCAAGCGATCGAAGCGAAATGGGAGCTCCTGTAGTCCAAATATGAGGAGGCTGAAGGTGCTGGACCATAACATTTATGGGATGTTGTTAGAAGACACAGGTGAAGCAGTCCTTAAAAGAGAGCTGGATAATTGTGACGTATATGCTGAGAAGTTTGCGATATTCAAGTCCAGGTTCAAGAAGTTGTTCAGAGATGTAGCGTCTAGGCCGTCAAGTATACAAAGCTTACCGCTTCTCACATTTCTATGGAAGGAATATCAGGTATGCGCAAATTTCAATTACCTACTATACAGTTCACACTTTCTGTGATGCGAGCAAGGATGCATATCCCTGTGTTGTGTTTTTGAGAGTGGTTTTACATGAGAAAATATCAGTTTTCTTGTTGGCCCCCCGAGCCAGAGTCGCTCCCTTGAAGAAATCAAGCTCAAAAATGACGATACCAAGGTTGGAATTGTTAGGTGCAACAACTGAGGCACGATTGTATTGTCAAGTGATAGAGAACCTGGGAGAAAAGGTAGATAGTTTCTTTGGAGCGACTCATCTACAGTCATCCTGGATATAGATGAAGGAAGAGCGGGGAACTTTTTTTTGCAACAGAGTGACCGAGATAAGTGAGTTGACTCCCGCTGAGAGATGGCACCATTTACCATGATCACAACTCTGTGCTGATCTGCCATCATGAGGCTGTTCTAAGCAGCTGCTACATTCGAGATGGTGGGAGGGACCAAAATGGTTATATGGAGAGCCTAAGACTTGGCCATTCTTCCAAAGGACTGCGGATGAAGAGGAAATAAACTCTGAATGAAAAAAGAAATTAATAACTACACTGCTTAATGCCAATAATTCTCATACATGGCACTTTGACTATTTTTCAAAATACTGCAAGATCGTGCGAATGATGGCTTGGGTTCTGTGTTTTATTTATAATTGCAGAAAAGAGACCAAAAAGTGCACTGGTGAGTTGATAGTTGATGAGAAGTAGGAGAAGCGTTAATTTTCAAAATGATACAAAAGGAAAGTTTTGTTGGGAAAGATGACAAAGCAATTAGTAGCCTCAACCCATTTTATGACAAACATGGTGTTATCAGGTTGAAGTCTACAATAACCAACAGAAACGACACTAAATACTATAGTTTTTCAGTTATACTGCCAGCCAAACACTCGTTGGTAAACAAGTTGATTATCGACATGCATGTCAGGTCATGCTATGTCGGAAGACAGGGCCTTTTGAGTCTGCTGAGAGAAACATTTTGGATTACTGGTGGAAGATGAAATATTAAGTTTTGTCTAGGTGCACAGCCTGCAGGATGTATGACGCAACGCCTCTAGTTCTGGAACCTCCACCGTTCTCCTTGGACAAAGTGCGTGACGCGGTCGCATTTGAAGTGACAGGTGCCGATTTCGCAGGCCCTATGTATTTGAAAAGCGGTGACAAAGCCTGGATATGTATTTTTACCTGTGCCGTTTTTCGCGCAGTTCACCTAGAGCTGACAACATCTTTGTTGACTTATAGTTTTCTCCAGGCCTCGAAGACTATCATCTACAGTGACAATGGTACGCACTTTGTGGGTGCCGGAAACACGTTCTCACTGTTATACTGGAACCTTATTACACGTGAGACGTCTGTGTCCCGTATCTGTTGGACATGGTGGGGAGGCTTTTGGGAACGTTTAATGGGGGTGTTGAAACGTTTACTGAGAAAAGTTTTAGGGCGTGCTAGACCGAACTACGAAAAGTTATTGACAGTGATGTGTGATTGTAAGGCCGTTGTGAACGCTAGAGCATTGACTTATATCTCAGAGGACCCTAAAGATTTAGTTGCTCTAAGTCTGGCCATGTTTTTACGCGACCAGATAGAGTGCACTTTACCTGACTGTGTCGTGATAGACAATGTTTCGATGTGCCGGAAGTGCGTAAATTTCAAACTTTGCGTAAAGACCTTCAGCTTAGATTCCGCAGTGAATATCTTGGACAATTAAGACTACTGTATGATAAGAGGACTGACCGTCGGGTCTCTGTAGGTGAGGTGGTTCTGGTGGGTGATGACAACCGAAAACCATCTAAGCTGGCCAATTGGTTGAAGTTTTTCCAGGCAGGGATGGACAAGTTCGTTTGGTTTGAGTGGAGCAACTATGGGACAGATGCTGAGGCCATCACAAAGACTGTACCCTCTGGAGTGTTGCAGTGTTACTGAGTTCGATCGCAGGGATGGATATGACCAATGTGATGACGAAATGACTGATGCAAGCAGCCAAAATAGAACAGACTTCAGCCCCGAAGGTGAACGAGGTCATAGTGTTGGTGAGGATGTGCCGAAAGTGAAAGCGACTCGAAGTGGTCGTATCACACCAAAGCGTTTTTTATAACTAAAAATTTTATTCACTGCCTTTGTTTGTGTGAGAAATATTTGGTTTCCAGAAACATTTCTCAGGTGCAAGAATGTTGGGAGACAGTGCTATTTTTTAGCTGCTGGCAGCACTGATTGTGAAGTGCGGGAGCAGCAGATGTATGTGAAGAGACCAGGTTTTTAATTTAGTTGTTTTAAGGTTCTAGTTTACTTTGTTGTAATTCACATTAAATTATACTGTGTTGAACCAAAGCTTGACTCGTCTATTATTTCGTCGAGGTTACGGTTTGTTGGTAACTTAGCGTGAACCCGACACTGATGAAACCAGTCTATTTTTTAGGTGTTTGCCAGATAAAACATTGGCTATTAAAAATGAAAAGTGTCACAGTAGAAAGCATAGCAAAGAACAACTAACAATAATGGTTGCTTCACACATATTAGTGATTGGGAATAGCAAAAATCCGCGGTGTTTTAAGGGAATAAAATCGTTAGAAGTAAATTATGAAAGCAACAACAGGGCATGGATGATCAGCGACTTTTACAGGAACTGGCTTGTCGAACTAAACAGATAATTTGCTCAACAAAATAGAAAAATGTTATCTGTTGACAACTGTCCAGCTGATCCCAAAAATATTAACAATCTATCCCATATATATCTTGTGTATTTGCCACCCCACATGACTTCGGTTTTGCAACCTATCGACCAGGGAATCATCCAAAACCTTAAGCAGCACTACAGGAGAATAATATTGCTTAAATTAATATCTTGTATAGAAAGTGGACAAACTGTTAAAATTACAATTTTTGATGCAATTAGAGAGCTGAGCAGTTGTTAGTCAATAGATGTCAAGTCAGAAACTATTGCCAATTGTTTCAGAAAGACTGGATTCGTCAGAGCAGAATCTGAGTCATGTGAAGTTGAAACTTGGAATGACACGGATGATGGTATGGTAGAAATATGTCACATGGTTTCTACAATTCCACCAAATTTAATGTCTTTCATTAAAAAAAAAAAAAAAAAAAAAAGAGATATTTATTAGAGGTGTGCGAACCCAAGCAAATATGTTGCCTCGAACTTCGAACCTCTGAAATAGTATGTCTAAGGTTCACAGTCGAACTTCGAACTTCTTAGAAATTCAAAATCGAACATCGAACTACCCAAAATTCTTCAGTGTTCATATATCATTTCCGTAAATACCAAATTTAGGAATATTGTAACATACATTATTTGATATGTAAAAGATTCCCATTCTTTTTACAAAAAGGAAGAGTTCGACAAATTTGCAGGTTGATTGGGTGAAAATGCCTTCCAGTGCTGATCGTTGTGGACATAGGTCAACTTTAAATCAAATACAAAAATAAAAAATATTTGAAACTTTTTGAGATTTCTAGATCTACAAATAAGCTCAATTATAAATAAGTTGTTGTTGTTTGGCTTTGGCTAGGCAGTTTTATCGAACAAGAGAAGGTTCAAAGTGAGCATGATAGGTATAAAATAACCACTTAAAATTTGAACTTAATATATTATATATTCTTATGAAAATTCACAACCATAACGCACTTGCTGCATCCCGAACTTGTCTCCTGATTGCGAATATGTAACTGTATTGGCTCATTGTGAGATAAAGCATATTGAAACCAGTGTTTTCCAAAGGCAATCTGCAATTATTCTCATACATTCTGAAAATTTACGTTACCAATGGTCTTCGAACGCCGCCTCATAATGTTCTTACTGAAAAAGGTGTTGGGAGGCTAGGATATATAAGAAAAATAATTCTATGATTGCTAAATGGCTCCGTCGTGTCTCAATGTGTCCCACCAACTGTCAAAAATATGCATGAGTGAAATTTCCTAAAACGACACTATTGACTCAATGAGACTGATAACGAGTTTAAAGCGCCGCTACCGAGTTAACAGGGCCGTAACTTCGCTACCTTTGGCAGCATTCAATGCCTGTAAAGTTAAATTTCGAAGTATTTTTTAGCAACGAACTTCGAACTACTTTGGAGAATTAAATATTTCGAACTTCGAACTACTTCAACATCGCTAGTACGAACATATTTTCGAACCGAAGGTTCGGTTCGCGTTCGGTTCAAAATTTCGAAGCTTCGCACACCTCTAATATTTATTATTAAAACATTTTTATAAAAAAATTCTACCATAACGCACTTGCTGCGCCTAGACTTTTTGTCATTATTTTAGTATATTAAAAATATATAATAAGCTAATGTATAACCATTACTTTACGATAACCTCACATAATAAAATTATTGATGAGGTGTCAATAAAACTTGACACTGTTGTATATATTGTCTACCAGAAAAAAAAAATCATTAAAATAAAATCCTGAGTTCTATATGCAATATTTGATAATAAATTATTCTAAGTAACTACCGATGTTTTAAATCAAAGATCTCTATAAGCAATGGCTCCACCTGTGAAGGATTAACATCTAAATAAATATTTATCATTTCTTCGTTGAGTCTATGTAATTCGGAAATTTTCTGTATCAGTTTCAGAAATGTAGACTTTGCTTCACAACCTGGATAAACACTTTCCAAATATCTCCTTAATAAGTAATAGTAAGAATTCTGAAAGAGACATAAATTAGGTGTATAGGAAATACCAATTTTACAAATAGTTTCTACCTGTTCTAATTTTATAACATCTTGATGGACGACCTTTGGACGATCTGGTGAAAATAATGTAATGGCACACATTATTAACACAATATTCTCATCTGCTCTCCACTTTGCATCAAATGTTTTCATAAACCTGTCAAGTTCTTGATAGCAGTTGCCCTTTGCCAATTTTAATATGTCAACATTGATGTTTAAGTTTTCTTGACTGTGTGGAATCTGAAACACAGTTCACCAATCATTGCAAGAAGTTTATTTTATGAAGTTTAGCATTTGTAAAAAGTTATCAAACATATCTATTTCAAATCTGTCGAATTAATCATTTTTTATTTCAAAAACAAATAAAAGAGCCAATTTTTTTAAATGAAAAGTAAATACTTTAACTCAACCTGTATAAGACAAAATATAAGCACCTTATCTAAGTGATATGTTTAAACATAGCAAACCGATTTCCTACTTGCCACTTGCCTATATCGTATTATATATAAAACTTCAAATCAACACCGTGTAATTTATAAAAGTCTGGACTAGTGGAGGATCATTCCGTTGCCATCTTTGCATTTGAACACACACAACTCAACCTGTCACGGTTTTCCAAAGACAACTTGATCGGCAAATATGCTCTGTTTGCTATTGCCATCCAAGTGCATTCAACAGCACACAGTTTTCGCAGGTGGTCACTCATCCAAGTACTGACCGTGTGCGACGTTCCTGAACTTCCATGATAGCACCAGTGTGCCCACAGTGTGGTTGTTGCTGTGCCCATTTTTAACATAATCAAAAAATAATTATTTGACTACAGTAGCATATAGTGCTTTTTAAAACTTTTACGTAATTTTATGTAAAATCAAAAATGTTATATTAACATGTTCGCTGCGGTAGCGAAGTTACACGAATTTTGCCTACAGCGATACAGGGATACAGGACGATTTATTAGGTCACCATCAAATTGTGACAAATAAAAGGTGAGGTAGTTTTAAGAAGAAAACTTCATATAAATATATGTCCTATTTTAATTATTTCAGGCATTACAGGACCACAAAGTTTTTAAGTAATATTTATTATATATATATATATATATATATATATATATATATATATATATATATATATATATATATATCACATACATGAGGCAGTTACAAGTATAAATATCATACAAGTTGCTCAAAATGTCCTCTTACTAGAATACATGGTTCCCAACAACGGACTAAAGAGTCTTTCACTCGATTTAAAATATCTGAACGATTTCTTATTTCAGCAGCAGCCACCTATATTCTGTTTAACTGTGGCCTTGTCTCTTGGTACACAATTTTTTTCATATAACAACATAAATAGAAGGGATTTAGATATATAGGCTTTATTCCACTTAAGCTGTGTTACAATATATATATATATATATATATATATATATATATATATATATATATATATATATATATATATATATATATATATATATATATATATATATATATATAGGACCAGCATTACCAATCCAATTGTTTCCAAAATGTTCGTTTAACCACCTAACAACTGCTCCAGGTGTTGGCACCATTGTGCTGGTACCACATATTTTGAAATTAGGTTAAGTGGTATATCCTCAAGTAAATCAAAAAGTGTGTTGTCCAAAAAATGTATGTAGGAATCTGTGTTTAAGTGCTTATCAAGTACATGCAAGTCTAGAAAAATGTTAAAAATTCCACCCCAAATGTTGACGCTGAAACGTAGTTGAAATCTTCTTGGCTTAATTGCATGCGGATTTTGTACTGCCCAGACATATTCATGATGGAAATTGTTTATACCATCTTGTGTAAAACACGATTCATCAGACCAGATAACATTTGAAATAAAATCATTATTTTGGGCATGTTACTGCAATAACCAATGACAAAATGCTAGTTGCTGCTGAGCATCTCCTGGATGTAGATCTTGAACAGGCTGTAGATGATGGGGGAAGAAAGACTTCGCGGTTCAGTATACACCATACAAAATTTTCACACATGTAGATTTTGTGATATTCTTTGGGTGCTAACCTGAAGGATTGTCAATGACATAATTAATTACACCTTCTTCATGGTCTATATTAACTTCATGCAGTCGAATAGCCCCTGCTGGAGCAGGATTACTCGATTCTCGTAAACTTCAGAAAGAATCTGCAAAAAACGGAATAATATGGTACATGCCAATGTGGCTATCTTTCTTGATATTCTTGTACCGATCGCCGAGAATTTCCATTGCAGAAACCATATACGTAAATTATATCAGCATACTCTTCAGTGCTATAAGCGTACATTTTACAATTTTCTAATACTTAACAAATCTGACAGAAAACTGACATGTTTATTTGCATTTGTTACTTTGAAACTTTGTTTTGTTAACAGGTGAAACCAAAGTATACCAGTGTTGTAAATGAATGTTATTAAATTGGCTACTTATGCAGAAAACTTTGAGGTCCTGTAACTCCATGAATAATTAAAATCGGACATATGATGATATAAAGTTTTTTTTCTTGAAATTTCCTCACCTTTCATTTGTCGCAATTCGATGGTGAGCTAATAAATCACCCTGTATATGTACCGTGGACGCATTTTCATCACAGGCGATATGGCAAATTATGACCTGTAAGCTACACACGGGGAAACTGTGCTCACCAGCGCTACTTTTTGTTTAGCAGAAAAACTGAGTGCATATTCCGCACAAATGATATCAATTTCTCTGATTTCCCCTACTCAAATTCAAATTTTCCATGTTTAGGAAAGTGCATTTTGGGCCTTATTCAAATAACTTGCACAAGATCAAAGAATAAAATTATTGACTGTTCAAAAGCATACAACCAAATTTGTGGTGGTAAACCTAATTGATCTGAAATAAGCAGAACTTGAAACAAAATAATGTAAATATAAATATTTAATTATAGTCAATCGTTCTAATTATTTTGCAAAGAATTTAATTTTATTTATTAATGACTGGAATCCATTTTCTCAGCAAATACTCAAATTTTAAAAGTGCTGTTTGATTAGCTAATATAGACAGTATTAAAATTTATCTATTCATTTACATTGCCAAGACAGATCAATGGCCCAATTACAAACACAGATATGATACACAAATACATACATATATGCAGGATGAAGCTAACACAGGAGGCAGCTCTTTAAGGTATTGCAAAAATGAAGAACTGCTCCAATAGTCTGCAAAAATGTCACTTTAGACCTCGTTGCTATGGGAAGACACAAAAAACATAATATATTTAAATACAATGTTAGTATTGGGAATTTGATGGAGAAATGTATCAGTATTATGTGTGTGCGAAGAGAATAAGGGAGCATAAAAAGGCAGTTACCGTACTGGAGATCTATATCACCATGAATGAGCCTACATAAAAAGACTAGGGCATGTAAGATTCTCCTACCAGAGCTAGGAAGTTGAAGAATTTCAAAAGTTTACTCTGTGCAGTATCCATTAATGGATACTGTTTGTCCTGAATGTATACAAATAGTTTCCGGAACTTGCGTTGTACTGACTCTTCTAATTAAAGACGACATGAATAATATGGAAACCATTCTAGTTTGGATCGAACTAATGAGTTCTACAGGATTATTAATGTCAAGAGGATTTAAAATACACAGTATTTCTTATAATGAGCCCTAAAGTTTTAATAGACAATGTTAGAATGTTCGATATATCGAGATTGAAACAGGGTTTTGGATCATAAGTTAGACCCAAGTCCCTAGCACCCATGACATGTGTTAGGTCCCTGTTATTAACAGTATACATATACAGTAGAAAGTTGATTTTATTATACATTTATTTAAATTGTACCAAGAGATGACATTATTAATATTCATTTGAATACAAAGGCAGTCAAGTTCAGAATAGACCAATGAAAAGATCTTGACGTCGTCAGCTGAAAAAAGCCTGTAAATATCTATAACAGTATTTAAGTCCTTCAAGAATATATTACAAAGGATAGGCCCTAAGATGGAGCCTTGAAGAACACCAGATGTAACAACAAAGGTGCTAGAATCATGAAATTCATCCAGTTAGTAAGCATTATATTCATTTTTTGTTGTAGTTAAGATTTTTATAAAATTTTCTAAGAGTGTTTATGTATTACATAATATAATAATAATAATAATAACACCACAGTAGAAAAACTCCGCATCCAGAAGTCCTAGACTCATACGGGGGAGCTTACACACATATAGACAAAGGGCACCACCTATAATCCACCAGAAGCCGGTCTTTCCACATTCGAGTGAAAAAGACTGACTGTCTGAATACGGGACTCAAACCCGCGACCTCCTAGTCCAAATAAATAAATAAATAGCCCATTTATTAATTAAATTATAATATTACAGCCCCACAACCACCATCAGGAAAGGGCGAAGTCTAGCAGAGCTATTCACACTCAACCCCAACCGTCACTGGAAACAAGGTATATTATACGCAACTGTGAATCTTCAGCAAAAAAATAAATAAATAAATAAATAAAAAATAAAAATAAAATAAAAATTAACCAGTAAATCTGAAGAAAAATTTAAATAAAAAAATGCTGAAATTTTCGAGGAGTCCCACTTAAAGGTCAAAACTTAAACTAAGAATGGAACCACCCACAACACCCTAGCATCGATTCCCACCACATGGAAACCAACCTCTGCCTATTGACACCATATCCCCTCCTGAATCCTCACTGCACATCGAAAAGTTATACACAATTCTCTAAAAAAATTTAGACAAAATTGGGCAAATACTAATGGTTCTGAGGTCTGAGAATTCTTTAGGGTCATTTTGCTTAGGCAGTGGCGTATCTATTCTCGCAACAATTAGAACCGTAGACCGGTTTCACTCTCATTAGAGCTCTTCAGTACGGCATACTAATTGTTGCGAAAATGCATATAAAGTAATACGGCTATAGTATAGCCTTTCAACACTAAGTGAGTGGTGGACGTGTCGCGACCTAGTTGCAGAACCAAGTAGTATGTTGTCACGCCAGCTCCAAATAACACAAAGTGTTAAAAAAATAGAGACTGTATACAACTAACTAACAATTTAGAAAATTGTCAGCCCTGGCCCATTTCTACCCCAATATAGGGACAAAGTATGTAAGTCTAGATGCATTCGCGCAACAATTAGAACCGTAGACCGGTTTCGCTCTCATTAGAGCTCTTCAGTATGGCATACTAATTGTAGCAAAAATGCATCTAAAGTAAGACGGCTATAGTATAGCCAGCCTTTCAACACTAAGTGAGTGGTGGACGTGCCGCCACCTAGTTGCGGAACCAAGTAGTATGTTGTCACGCCAGCTCCAAATAACACAAAGTGTTAAAAAATAGAGACTGTATACAACTAACTAACAATTTAGAAAATTGTCAGCTCTGGCCCATTTCTACCCCAATATAGGGACAAAGTATGTAAGGCTAGATGCATTCTCGCAACAATTAGAACCGTAGACCGGTTTCGCTCTCATTAGAGCTCTTCAGTACGGCATACTAATTGTAGCAAAAATGCATCTAAAGTAATACGGCTATAGTATAGCCAGCCTTTCAACACTAAGTGAGTGGTGGACGTGCCGCCACCTAGTTGCGGAACCAAGTAGTATGTTGTCACGCTAGCTCCAAATAACACAAAGTGTTAAAAAATAGAGACTGTATACAACTAACTAACAATTTAGAAAATTGTCAGCCCTGGCCCATTTCTACCCCAATGTAGGGACAAAGTATGTAAGGCTAGATGCATTTTCGCAACAATTAGAACCGTAGACCAGTTTCACTCTCATTAAAGCTCTTCAGTACAGCATACTAAGCTGACGTGACAACATACTACTTGGTTCCGCAACTAGGTGGGGGCACGTCCACCACTAACTTAGTGTTGAAAGGCTGGCTATACTTTAGATGCATTTTTGCTACAATTAGTATGCCGTACCGAAGAGCTCTAATGAGAGCGAAACCGGTCTACGGTTCTAATTGTTGCGAGAATGCATCTAGCCTTACATACTTTGTCCCTATATTGGGGTAGAAATGGGCCAGCGCTGACAATTTTCTAAATTGTTAGTTAGTTGTATACAGTCTCTATTTTTTTAACACTGTGTTATTTGGAGCTGGCGTGACAACATACTACTTGGTTCCGCAACTAGGTGGCGGCACGTCCACCACTCACTTAGTGTTGATAGGCAGTGGCATTCTGTTAGTAATCTTCCTTTCTATACAAGAGTTTATAATATGAACAATAAATCTATTGATAAAAGGACTGCAATACGTAAGCATAGCACAAGAAATGTTATCAACCCCAGTAGCGTTAGTTTTGATACTGTTAAGTATCCTGTCTACCTCCTTTTCCCTAGTAAGTGTAAACACAAAGGAGTTTGCTCCACAAATATTATTTTGATTATGAAATTCGATCATAGGTTACCTTAATTTCACCCATCAAATTATTCTGTTCCTTTAAGCAGTTTTCAATTTCGTCCTGTCATGTCTTGGGTCACATTTACAATTCTAACTCTTGACCGTTTCAACTTACTCAGCTCAACATTGTAACTCTCTCCTAATCTAATGTCTATTGCCCGTTTTAGTGTTTCAACTTCTTCCTTGGATTGGCACTTGATTACTACATTACCAGTCATTGTTGATCTCATATTACCAACACCAATCATGAGCCCTGCAGGATTTTTTTTAGAACTAATATCGTTCTTGGTCTGCTCAGTTGATTGCTGATGTTTTGATTTAACATTTGTAACATTGGCTTTCACAGATACAGAAACAGAAACCGGCTGCTGAACTGCCCTAGCACAAGAGAGTTTGTTTACATTCTCCAAATTTTTAGTCTTCTCCCTCAGTAAAGAGATTATAATTTCCTGTCCATTTACTATCATTTCCTTATGCGCAACTGTATTCTGCAAAAGCTCCAACAGCTCAAAATTCCTACAGTGGAATTTCAATGTCCTCTTGAGAAGAGGAATACATCTCAGCTCTGATGTGGTTAATTAACTGCATTCAGTACATATTAGATTTTTACATATATCACATGGAAAAATTGCAGGGCTTTTACAATCTTGCAAAGGCTGTTAATTTTGCAAAGTGAACATTCCATTCTGCATCGCTTTATGTGCCAACATCAAAGTCCTTTTAATTCTAGGCACTGGTTCACAATATGTTCTTAATATTCAGTTATAATAAAGGCCCACTAAGATAAGAGCCACAGGTTTCTTATCTCCCTCGTTCTCACTACTTTTTTCACTTCAATTTAAAATGCATGTACTAGCCCCAACACTATCTCCAATTCAACAAAACATGTCAGATACCACAGAATGCACACTATAGCAAACAAGCTCTTCAAAACTACAAGATTTTTACACCACTTTTTCCCACCTACAACACAGTTTATGGGAGATTTTTTATTTTACCATAAACATAGTTTTCTCCCTTATCTCATTCTTCAAAAATTCTATAGGTTACTCACCTCGCAAACTGAGCTATTCGGGCTGTTTATACATACAAGCTGTATTATAATTAATTATATAATTTATGTAAAAAATTCTTAACAAATGTTTAACTGTGAAATTAAAGTTTTGTTTAACTAATATGATTTTAAGTGGAAATAAACAGATAGGCATTTGGATATTTAAGATACCCGCAAAATCATTTAAAATGACATTAGTTTTCTCCGCCAATGTTATAAGGCGTTATATAACAGACATTTATACATGGCAGTTGCCTTTCTGAAAACAAAATATGTTCTGTGGTCATGTCATTATTAAAGGAGTAAAAGGGGAATTATTTGTAGTACCTTCCAAGTTTCTTTTTTTGGATCATAATTCATCGCACTCCTCAAGATCATAATCTCTGTGCATCCTCCTTTGAGTAAAGCAACTTGATCCTCCTGGCACATATTTTTGAACGCATTTATTTTCTTAGCTGTCTTAATTAATCTTCTTATTACTATTGCCGTTAAATTGATTACATCTAATAGAACCGGGTCAGGTTGATCTGGATCTTGAGATCTTTGTTGCTGAGTACTAGAAGCACTAGAAGTCATTTGCTGAAAAAAATAGAAACATTAGAAATCTTAGAATATAGGTTGATAATGCATTTTGCATTACAATGTACTAGATCTTAGGTTCAAGAGAGCAAAAATTTACCAAGCGACCGCATGCGACCTAACAGCTCATTTATGTTAGACGACCCTACTGAATTTTGGCAGAAGCAAGCATGACAACAGCCGAGACGAGACGAGCGACCTGGCTAGGCAGAATGGGGTCACCTTCATCTGGGTGCCGGGTCACTCGGGGGTCAAAGGCAATGAAGAAGCTGACAGTCTCGCAAAGAGAGGGTCAGCAGAACCATTTATGCGACTAGAACCGGTTCTGGGCATGACAAAGAGCACTGCCAGGGAAGCCATTAAGTCTTGTGTCAGAAATGAACACAAGGTGTACTGGGCAGACTGTCCAGGGCTCAGACATGGGAAGTCAGTAATTGAGGAACCGAGTTCAAAGAGAGCTGTGGAGCTGCTAAATCTTAGCAGAGGACAGCTCAGAAACATAACAGGACTCTTGACGGGACACATGACCGTCAAGAAACACCTGCATAAAATGGGGCGGTTCGAGGTGGACCTGGCATGCAGACTCTGCGGAGAGGGGGAGGAATCAGCCCAGCACATCTTGTGCGAGTATAAAGCTCTGGACCACAAAAGACAACTGATCTATGGTCAGCCTAGACCGGAGACAGAGCAATACAAAACTTCACCCTACCAATTGCTGTGCAGACTAGTTCAAGGCACAGTGATTTTGGAATGGGTGGAGTAGAAAAGACAAAGGGCATGCACAATAAGCCAAAGGCTGCAGTGCTATCGGGGCGGCAAAGACGCGGATGAGCCCTGAGGGAGAAAAAAATGGTTATAAATGAAAATTGAGACGTAATAACATAAAACACCATTACGGTAAAATAGAAAGTCAGTATATCACAAAATCATAACCTAAAGTGGGTTGTTAACGCTAACTTTTTAATGTTTCTGAATTAAGCAACGAAAACAGGACCCTGCTAAGACACTATTATTATTGTATAATTGGAGGGAAATTTTCATTCCTGAACGTCACAAGGTCTGGGATAGACATAATTAAGGTACTTAATGAGAAGCTTCATCCAGACAGCAAAATTTATTGATGAGGTGCCCTACACGTTTCGGCTATACAATAGCCATCATCACGGGCAAATTTTCTAATTCTTCAAAAATTAGACTCAAACTATACACAGGTTGTCAAGGCTGGAGCCTTCATCTATTGCATCAGCGGTCCAACAACAACATGCCCAAATGTGCCGGAAAATCGACTCATGGTGACATTAGAACAATACAAACGACAACTTAAACACAAGACGAGAGTGAACGTCGGCCATTTATCTAATCAGCGCCATCTGCTTTATTGCAGTTTTCATTAATGGCCGACGTTCACTCTCGTCTTGTGTTTAAGTTGTCGTTTGTATTGTTCTAATGTCACCATGAGTCGATAAAGCAATAAAGCAGATGGCGCTGATTATCTAATCAGCGCCATCTGCTTTATTGCAGTTTTCATTAATGGCCGACGTTCACTCTCGTCTTGTGTTTAAGTTGTCGTTTGTATTGTTCTAATGTCACCATGAGTCGATTTTCCGGCACATTTGGGCATGTTGTTGTTGGACCGCTGATGCAATAGATGAAGGCTCCAGCCTTGACAACCTGTGTATAGTTTGAGTCTAATTTTTGAAGAATTAGAAAATTTGCCCCTGATGATGGCTATTGTATAGCCGAAACGCGTAGGGCACCTCATCAATAAATTTTGCTGTCTGGATGAAGCTTCTCATTAAGTACCTTAATTGGAGGGAAATAACTAATGCATTTTGTGGTAACAGTATCATCATTTTTATTGTGTGTCATCCTGCGGAAGGCAATATGTATATGGTAGGTTCATAGTGTTAAATTTAGTACCACGGGCATTAAAGTTCTTTACAATTATTAAAACCTGGTTACAAAATGGGAACGGTACTGATAGATAAGTTACTAGGTTCATCATTTTTATTATCAATGATCTCGCAGAGTAGTTGGTCAATATTTTTTTTAACTAAATAGCACTTTAAAGAGTATTTCCCATATTTTATGTTTCCAACAAGTCTCCTGATTAAAATTAGACATACCTACATTTGTTAACCGTCCAAGCCCATCGAGCAAAATTCACAAACTGCTTGCTTGCAGTCAATCGGATTTCAGTGTTGTAGCCTTGGGCACAAGGAATGATATGATTGGCAAGAAAAATAATACAAAATAAGAATTCATTTAGGTTTGCAGTCCTGAATATTTCACATTTTTAGTGAATTTTATTTTTAAAAAAATTCACTAATGAGGAGATCCCGACTTTTGAATTTTGAAAAAATTTCTTCAAATGAGCGCAAATTAGCCCCCCCAGAACACATATCCGGGGTTAGTTTCAATTTTTATATGTTTATATATATATATATATATATATATATATATATATATATATATATATATATATATATATATACATATATATATGTATCACACCGATAACTCAAAAAATAATAGGCCGATTTTGATTAAATTTGGTGAATACCTTCCTTTTGTAAATAGCTTGGATAAGTTCGTTAGCCAGGAAAATCGGCCTAGGTTTTCCCTGAAAATTTTGTCTTTTCTTTCAAAAAAAATTATATCTCCCGAATTAACAAAGTAAGGGCAACCAAATTTGGTACACGGATTTACATCATACAGGTAAGTTACCCACCAAAATTTTGCTCTGTAGGTCAAAAGGCAAGAAAGTCATAGGCATTTAAATAAAAATAAATTGGGGTTTTCCTCAAAACGTCAAAGTTGCGATTAAAAGTGTCAAAATTAGCAACATTTAGGCAAAGAACTTGAATCTAATACAGGCTATGGAAAGAAAGTGTATCAAGAAGAATGTTTTACAAACCCTGAAGTCTTAGTTTCAACCGTCATTGTCCTTCATTTTACTAAAATATTTCCAGAAAATGCATTTCAAATAGACCCTTTCTCCGATGTTTGGCAGTAGCCTTAGCTATAGAGTTTATCGTTTACTGGTATAGAATTTTTGTCGAATTTTCATGAAAAATTAATAAAGCTCAATATATCCGTTATTATACAAGATATGAAAAAAAAATTGTATACATTAAGTATAGGGTGTCTTGAGCTACATCTTTATTTCTACAATCACAGGGTGGCCCATAAGTCGTTCCTGATACAAATTCTCTTTTTTTTTTTAAATCAAACCGGTCTTGTGTTATTGCATTTTTGCATTTTCCATCGAAATATGTTTATAAGAAAAGAAATTCTGGACGCAGCAAGTGCGTTATGGTAGCGAATTTTGATCAAATGCTTCATATTTGAATAGCTCAATTTGCTATTAACCTATAAGGTTTACCAAGAAACGAGTTTTTTCAGGAACACTTTAGGTCTACTTTCGGAAATTTTTGTACATTTTCAATAAATAAAGTTATTTTAATGAAACATGGCACATTGTTTTTACTATATAGGTTATACTGGTAACCAAATTTGATGCCTGCTTTCTTAAAAAACACACATATTTGCTGTTAAAAACATTTTAATGAAAATTCACTACCATAACGCACTTGCTGCGTCCAGGCTTTTTTAACAAGATGTAGTTATGAGATTAATCATTTACTGGACAATACAAGGCTACTTGATAAGCAGTTCATGTGTTTGATTACTGCTAATTTTTATCGCTATCTATCAAGGTCAGATAAAAAAATCAAGGTATCTACATCTTTCACATACACTGTGTGAAATTACAGCCACAGAAATTTTGGCAGAATAAATTTGTCATGATGACAGAATACTGTATCATTTATTTAAAAAATTGTCGGTTACTGGTTATAGATTCATAGATAGTTCTATCTTATCATTCTTAGAAAATCCTAGTTGATAGGTGTTCACCAAATTCATGGAATTTTAATCAATAAAGGTCCGAACGCAGCAAATGCATTATTGTAGTGAATTTTCATTAGAAAAGGATAGCTAAATAATGATGTAAATATTGAAGTAATGGAATAATGAAAAGTTTAAACAATATAATCATTAAGTGACGATTGGAGCCTGTGATAAGCACTAGTAAGGACACTTGGAGAATCCAAATCACCACAACACATTTTAAAACACCTGACGATCATTTCACTAACTAAGTTAGCGTCATCAGAGGATGAATAATTCTAAATATCTAATATTTGCAACTCTGTTTATATTCTTCTGCAATTCTGCAGGTAGTCGATCACTACCGACTTTACGGAGGTTCCACGACACCTAAATTGACATATTTCGTTTGGCGGAAATATCTGTGTTCTTTCATTATATCTCGGACGTGCCTCTGTCAGTATTTATTTTACAAAGCAATCTATCAGATGCCTGCTCAGTGGCGGCGAAGTGAGGTTCATACTTTTTTTATTATTACTATATTTAACAATATATATGCTCTCGAAGGTGTTTAGCTGCCCTGGTTGTATAACACTTTTCAATAAGTTCAGTCTCCTCATTAACGTGGTAACCATTATCTTAAATATGCCGGGAAACGGAGGATCTACCTATAGTATCGTATCTTAATTGTGCTAAATGTTTTTGAATCTAATTGCAATATGTCTTTTTGTTTGTCCGAAGTATTTAAGATCACAATCTTTACAACGTATTTCATAAATTTCCGACATTTTGGCCGTACTTATCCTTGTCTTTTGGGTCATCTAGCAAATTTTCAACGTATATTATGTCGAACATCTTAGTTGCAAGTTTAAAAAAATGCTATCTAGACCCCTGTGATTCGAGGTTCAAATGGTAGGCAAGCAAAGTTTTTTTCCGCTTTCTCTCGTCTCAACATTGTTCTGCTTACATTTTCTTTGTTTTCTGTTTGTTAATTAATGTCTCCACTAGGCAAGCAGTGTATCCGTTATATTCGGGCACGTTCTTAATATAATTAATCGATTACTTGCATAATTGCATAAGAATATAAATAGAGTTACGGATATTAGATATTTATAATTATGCATCCTCTGATGACGCTAATTTGGTTAGTGAAACGATCGTCAGGTGTTTTAAAATGTGTTGTGGTGATTTGGGTTCTCCAAGTTTGTTTAGGAATATGATCATAAAAAGTGCTTGCGAAAAAGTAAATATAAATATATCAAGAGCATGCATTTTACGATATGTCAGAAATCTCTAGGTAACTAAATCTGTCAGTTTGAAGTTATACACAAGCAACGTAACAATGGATTTTCGTGTATATTATGTCTTAGCTTCTCCTCCGTTTTTGGGGGACAAAACTTAATTTTAATTTTTAGCATCTTTTGGTAGGGGTGCTTGGGGTTAACTAGTCCACGGGGTTATCTAGTCCTGTGGAAAATCATACAGTAAAAAATATTTCTGCAGTGTTTGACACAAATATCTGCAGGTAGACGAATTTATTAAAAGACTAAATTGTCAATTTGATTCAATAAAATTCACTGACGAAATAGAAATTAACAATAAGCTTCCTGTTCTAGATGTACTAGTTATTAAAAATAATGACTCGCTTGAATTCGATGTCTACAGTGGAAAGTTACATTCCAAATGACTCACATCATACGTTTGCACAAAAAACGGCTAGTTTAAATTTTCTGGTAAATAGATTGATTTAAAGTTTTCCCTTATGTAAAAATAGATATAGTATAGAATTAAAGTACATAAAAAACGTGGCTAAATATAAAGGATATTCGGATAGCTTAGTGGAAAAATTCATGAATAGACAGAACAAAGAAAATGATAACGGAATGCACGACATTCAAGAGAGATAAAATTAGAGAAAAAAATTTGTTTGTCTACCTTTTGAACCGCGTATCACAAAGGGTCTGGAGGATATTTTTAAGAAAGCCGATTTGCAGCTAACTTTTCTGACAAAAAGTAATTTGAGAAATTTGTTAGGTAATACGAAAGATAAAGACAAAGCCACTGAAATGTCGGGTATCTATAAAATAGGTTGTAAATATTGTAATCTTAAATACGTTGGGCAGACTAAAAGAAACATCGGTACCAGGCTGCGTGAGCATTTCGAACATTTACGATATGGTAGTGTAGACAAGTCTTGCGTGGCACAACATATATGGGATAATAAGCACCACATTGATAAAGAAAATTTGAAGCTTATCAAAAATGTTAGACAGCAATCCATGCTTGGTGCCTACGAAAGCATTTATATTTCTAGATCAATAAAGAACCAAACTTCCCTGAATCGGAAGACACCACTCATCTCAAGTTCGTTATTTTCGCTTTGCCATTGATTTAGATAAACACTCATAAAGCTGTCAGGTAAAGTAATAAAAGAAGTTCAATAACTTTGTTCGGTCAATGAAGCTACAATACACAAAAGATGCGCCTTCGACTTAAATTCTCCTTTTTGGTTTCGTTCTTTTACATAAGAATCAATATTAACACTGGCTGTAGTGGAATTAGTTAGAATATTTCATCATCTGATGAAGCCAACGTTGTTAGCGAAACGATCGTTGGGTATTTGAAAATATGTGTTGTGGTGATTTGGGTATCTCCAAGTGTACTCATCACAGGTTCCAATCTCCACTTAGGAATGTAGCTATTAAAGTGTAAACATGGCAGGTATTTTCAATTGTTAACCACTCAGATTATTTCGTTTAAGCTGATCCAGTCAAATCACCAGATGTGTTGTGTTGATTTAGGTTTTCCAAGTCTACTTATCAGTGCAAATCACATGTTCCAATCTTCACTTAGCAATCCAGTCAGATTCGTTAAAAAAGTTTTTATCTTCGAAGTTCATTATGTTATTTTTATAAAATTTAGTACTTATGCTGCTTTTATAAGGCAAGGCTTTACTATGAATCAACATTTTGAAGATTCTAGCTTCATAGAAAATGGAGTTGAGGATTTGAAATATTTAAATGAAACTTGGTCGCCATAATGCACTTGCCACATCCAGTCCTTTCTTAACACTTATTTACTACTTAACTAAATATTTTTTATGAAAACAATTAATTTTAACCCTGGAACGCATACAGAGGTTACTAACATACGCAAACCAAGTTATTTCGGCAGTAACTTTTATGTTTGTAGGTGAGTCAGCTGACCTGGTGGCTATTTTTCAATGAGGTTATGTCTTCTTAAACAAAGCGAGTTACGCATTTAATGAGTCTACATTGCTTAGGAGATGTACCAAAACAATATCATAGTTTATAGGAATAAAATAAACCAAATCTATTTTCAAACAAAGATCGCAATTACTTACTTTAAATTTAGAGTCATCACCCATTAAATTGTTGATTTCATCATCTAAAGGTGTTGTAAGAGCCTTATTCGCTACAATTAGTTCAGTCAGCTTGGCCCTTTCAGCATCATTCAGTTCTCTGGAATTGGAATGGCACTGAGCTAAAGATGTGTATGCCTCAAATTCTAGTTTTATTGCTTCGCAAAGTATTGACTCAATCGAATTAGGTTCTACTGGGACTCTGTAATAAAACAGAAATTAGCCTTTTAACATTAATATGAATCAGAAATTTTTATCTTTGGCTGCTACATTTAAGCTATTATTTTCATGTAAGTCACAGGATCAAAGCGTAAACTCCATGATCAGCTATCCAGAAATTTGGCAAAAACTGTCCCATGTGAGAAGCTACAGAGAAGTAAAAGAAGTAAGGAACTCATACCCCGGGAAATTAAGGTGATTAGTGACTGTTTTGGCACTGATTTGAGTTTCGGTCAGGAAGAGGAGTTGGGGCCTATTAGCCTGGAGGAAAAAGTGGACGGAGTTCAGGTTAGAATTTAGGCCACATATATTCGAGAAGGATATTGTAAATCTCGATGCTGGCGCCCCCTGTACACCCCTCTCCCGGAGATCCGAATGGAGGGGTGTTTTACCCCCGGAATCTTTTGTACAAGGAGGAGCCATCATCATTTTTGTTTATAAGGGAAACCCACTCATACAACAGAACCAGAAACGTCCGTTGGGACTTCACCGGCTCCTTGATGCAAGGGGTGGTACCTCCTCGGGCGTGAAAAAATCCTTTACTATCACGTAAAGGAAAATTCCACTACCACCTACCTACTTTGACACAGAAGAAAATCTCTAATATCTTCGAAGTAATTTTTCTCGTCCTTCTTGGCTTTTTCGCGCCAAGAAAAAATAAACCTTGTAATATTTAATAGATTTTGTTTAACACATACAATATTTTGATTTTGTGTCATTCTCTGGTCATCAATGCCACACCATTTTTTTCTTTGAATGCCTATAACTGTTTTCCTTTTGACGTGGATACCTAAATTTTGGTACCTAGTTTACGTTTTACAATGTAAACCTGCGTATCACATTTGGCTGCAGTAGCTTTGTTATTTTTTGAGATACAAAGCTTTTCCGAAACGAAACCCAAAATTCTCCCGGAAAAACTGCTCAGATTTTTATTTCTAATGAACTTATTTAGGCCACTTACAAAAGGAAGATATCCACCAAACTTTATCAAAATCAGCCTATTATTTATTGACTTATCGATGTGATTATATATATATATATATATATATATATATATATATATATATATATATATATATATATATATATATATATATATATATATATATATAATGACACCGGATATGTATCTATATAGTTACACGATCTCTTACGCATATATTCAAAGTGTACTGGGGTTAGTGGTGGCCATTATGAAGATTTGTTGTTCAATATGTAAGCAATTATGTATATTTTTCCGTTATTCATTACATTTTTTACATCACAATTATTTATTTAATTAATCAGTATTACCTTTACAATTCAAAAATATAACATTTAAAAGAGTACGGCAAATCTATCTAAGCTTGAAAATGTGTTTTGCATTTATGTATATTTAATCTCTGTCATTTCTCAGCCAGTGTTAAAAACACTCATATGTTGCTAGTATTACATTACTGCAGCTACTATCAAAGCGCAAATATTTCGAAAACGGTTGACTTTAGCAACAAGTATACAATTTTGTTGAGGAAATACAAGAGACTACTATTTTTTAACCGAAAGTTTTCTAGAGACACAAGAAACAAGTGAGAGTATTTTTAAGAATTGAAGGGTAGCGAAAGGAGCGCAATCTATCCGCTAGACCCAAATTAGCAGTAAATTATCTTATCACTATGAAAAACAGATCTGTACCGATTTTCAAGACAATACGTCAAATACTTTCCTAGCTACCGGGAAAAATGTCTTAAGGGTGGCATTTAGCTATCACTTTAGTATAGGAAAACAAGGCCTCCTTAAATTGTAATTATCTCAAGAAATGGTAGGTCCACGGGAACAATTTAAAAAGCTGCATAATCTAGACAAACCACAAATGGTGATGAATGTTCGAAAATTTCAAAAAAAAGAATGTGTTATTAGTTATAAATAATTGAAATTCACTTAAATATTCCAATGATTTAGATATGATTATATATAGAAACATGTTCCAAAAGAGATGACTTTGACTATTCATTACCTACAGGAACATGTAAAGATTCGATTGCAATACAATCTGAGTATGTAGCCCTTCTAGTTTTTTTTTAATTACGTTTTTTATTAAATGTACACAGAATACGTTTTCTACAGCTGCCCGAGGCAAATTCAGTAGAAGTGCAACTGTATTGTCACTCAGCTGAGAGATCACAAGTTTGGCAACTGTATAACACCAATGACTGGCTACCTCCGGCCTAAGCAGTGTTGTCAGTGTTATAAAAACTCACTGAAATTGAATACTTCGATAACCTTAAGCTTTTAAAACGTAAAATAAATGAGGTGGTTAACAATGATGAAAATAACGGTAAAATTTGCCATTGACATTAATTTGACAATGCATTATTTGACGAACAAAATATACAGTTTTCAAGGAAATCCGAAGTTCAAGATCTTCGGTAGCACTTGTCATGATAATATTTTCTATCTCTGTCGGAGGTACTTCTTCGTCTACAATATCGCAGCTTTAAGACCCTGTATCACTTTTAATTTTTACTATCGGACTCGGGTACCTTTGGCTATATTGTAATATTTTGACGCTAATAATCCACTGCTACTCTGTGTACCATTACTTTGAGACCAGCCTGTAGATTACCGTAACTTCAGCCCCCTATGTATTCATATCAAATGTAAAAAAACTTATGTATATTATTAGTCACCAACCATTCCATGGCTGTATTAAAAACACTGTATCTAAATCATATTACATATTTATTGCATGATGAGCCCAGCACAGCTTATCCAGAAGATGTTATTATTTAATGCATCAGGAAATTTTCAAGTGTTCTCAGTAGTAATATATTTCAAGTATTATGAAAAAATATTTCAAAAATAATCTTTACAACTAATTTAAATGTTTATACAAATAATAATGAATATCCTCTTCACTTTTCAGATTATACGTTATACATGAAATCCCGAAGTGGTGCCACCAGTAACACAGTTCAAGAGCAATAGAAGATTAGTAGAGTAGATAGTAGGCAGTAGATTCCTTAGAATTAACTAATTTAGTAAATTGTGAACTTATAATAAAGAATTTTAATAGCGGTTTTAAAGCGGTATTTCCTAAATTTCAAGATGAGGAGCGCAGACTCATGGAGGGTTCTGTCTCCGCGGATCTCCAAAAAATATTAGACTGGGGAAGTAGAAACCTTGTACAATTCAACCCCACCAAATCACAGTCTTGCTTTCTTTCTCATAAGAGATACACCAGCCCTAGACACATCACAGTGAACAACCTAGTTATTCAAAGTAATGAGTCCTTTTCACTTGTTGGCATTTCTGTGGATCGAAATCTCATTTGGCACCAACATGTCACATCAATTGCAGAAGCGGCCGCTAAGAAATTAGGTTTCCTCTTCCGGGCTCGCAAATACTTTTCACCAGCTAATCTCTATACCTTATATACTTCACAAATAAGACCAAACCCTGAATACTGCTCCCACATCTGGGGTGCTGCTGCCGCTTCTACACTCGCTATCCTGGACTCCATTCAGAAGAGAGCTATACGTCTCATCGGTGACCGTACCCTCACCCAAAGACTGTCATCCCTTGCCCACTGACGTGCCGTTGGTGACCTATCTCTCTCTTTTATAGATATCTACACGGGCACTGCTCAGAGGAGCTTTATTCTATAGTTCCTCCACCCGCTGCCTCTAACAGATCTACCAGGGGAACAGAGCAAATGCACCCTTTTACTGTCCAGGTCACCAGACATAGAACATCTTGTTATGCCCGCTCTTTTGTCCTGAGGACTTCCAAGTTGTGGGATTCCTTGCCGGCACATGTTTTTCCTTCTCCCCCGAACCTCCAAACCTTCAAGTCCAGAATTAACAAGTTGCCTCTTTCCTCCTTGTTGACACCCACGGTACGATAGTATTTAGGCTGTAAGCCCTCGTGGTGTGTTGTTGAAAAAAAAAACAACAAAAAAAAACAGGGTGTTTCGTGGGGAAAGGTAAATATTTCCAGGGCGTATCCTGGAAGTCGAAATAAGTAAAAGATCTTATATAAACACGTGTCCGCAAATACGTCCTTTCAGAGTTAGAGGGCGACAAAAAATTATGAAAAACAGTTTTTCTAAAATATTTTAAAAATTATTTCGGATACTACATTGAGCTTTTGATATTATCAAAACTGATATACAAAGATGTCTTTCTGACTAAACCACTTTTCAAAATATTAAAAAAAAAACGGCTTTTACCGCATTTTTATTTACACAAATTCGCTAATAGAGAGGTATCGACGACGCGACAATGTTTTTTTCCAATCATCGCGAATTTGGGTATCTAGAACCTGAAACCAAGGTGCCTTTGAATATATATATATATATATATATATATATATATATATATATATATATATATATATATATATATATATATAATACAGTCTGTTTGGAGAGTTGCGTACATTAGAAGTTTAAAACCTTCTGGCCCGAATTCTTGACGAAGAAAATTTGGGTTTGGCCATAAGCGGTTATGAGGAAACCAGTGAAATTACATTAAAGTAATGTCGCTTCTGGTTAAACCGGAAGTTCAATGTACTTCGTTATTTTAAATGGAACACCTTACCTATATATTTTTGCATTTTTAGATTCCGCATTAAGTTCTAGATCAAACATTATAATGGCATTATATGTCAAAAATGCGACGTTTTCGAATTGATTCGAATTTTTTTTTTGAAAATTTGCAAATGTCACTATTGTGTTTGATAAGACATATCTGCGCTCCTAATCAAGGTCGTAGATTCTGCCTCGGTAATGACAGCAAGAAACCTTGGTTCTAAGTAAAACTCAGTTGATGTTTTTCGTAACTTATATAGAGCGTTCTATACTAAGTGACCAACTGGATCAAATTATTTCATACATAACTTCCTAATTCCAAATAGAACACCCTATATTTTTCGTAGTCTTCTTGCACATTAAAATTTCTTTAAAATTTATCAACACTTCCCTATAACCTATCTCTTACCGTTTCCGAAATATATTGATTTTTATTTTACATTTAAGTATCTGATCCTACTTAAGTAGCTGCCTATGACCGAAAATGGCAAATAATTTTAACTGGCACTTCCTAGGACCCTCCATTATAACAGCTTGTGAGTTTTTTTCGTTATAAAAAGTGCCTAAATTATAATCCAACCTAACCTAGTAATAAATAATTAGTCTTATAAGAACCTTTTATTTGGCTGGATAGTTCCCTGAGGACGGCTTTTGCTTGCCTTTCTCCAGGATATTTGTTCCAGTATTCCAGATACCACCGTTGCAGCATCGTTTCGATGTCATGTCTTCCAGTTTTATATGCAACACCGCAGTATGACGCTGGCCCGTTTAGAGGCCCTGCTCACCCTTCTTTTGCGACCTGGTGTGCTACCTCGCTGCCCTTTATATTGGCGTGCGCAGGTGCCCAGATCATCTTGATATTGCTTCACGCCAGCTGGCTGAGGTTGCGGATGCAGTTAAGTACCAGATTTGACAGCGATTCCTGTATCCCCAAAGACTTTAGTACTGCTTGGTTATCAGTTGCTATGAAGATTCTCTTGCCTATGTAATTCAACTCCAGTAGCATTTGTGCACACATCATTATGGCTAGTGTGTTTGTCTGGAATGCGGTTGCATACCGACCCAGGCTGACAGCTATCCTGCATTCCGGTCTGATGCCTCCGTATATACCCCATCCAGCTCACCGTCTGCTCTTTTGGCTCCGTCAGCGAAATAGAAAGTTCCATTTAGCTTTGGGCTGTTCCCATCTATCCAGTCTACACGACTCGGGATAATTATCTCGTACAGTCTAGTTGTCCGATACGTTGTCTTTACCGTCTGACGTCTTACTCAGAGTGTGATTATCATCTATTCTTAGGGTGTTGCTGTGACCATCCCGCGAATTTTCCTCTTCTGAGTTGGTCTTCAGTCTATAGGCCCCTATGATCGCCTTCGCCTCCACAACTAGGTGTAGTGGTGGCAGGTTTCCATAGTCGCTGTGTGCGTCATTGTCATCGCCCCAGTAATGCGCATTTGTTGTACCTTGCGTAGTTTTTTTCCTGCAATGCTGTGTGTAGGTTTTATCCCAACACACTAATGATGCATACGTGATTATGGGTCTAACCATTCTCAGGTATATCCAATGGTTCTTGGGGCGTGGGGGGGGGGGGGGCATAGTCCGCATTTTTTAGAAAACATTCTCCGACATGCCCATAAGGCCCCCGTGGCTTTATCAGTTATCCTCTCCAAGTGCAGTATGAATGTCAATGTGCTATGTAGGGTTACCCCTAGATACTTGACCCTCGTGACGCCTGGGATGGAGGTGTCATATAGGAACACCTGTTTGACTCCTCCCTGATTTCTTTTCCTTGTGAATCTGTTATTGAAAATTGTTGCGTTGTTTAACTATAACTAGTAAATAATAATAATAACACCACAGAAGACAAACTCCGCACCTACCGTGCTTACATACACATATAGACAAAGGACACCACCCATAACTCATTAGAAGCGGGCCCTTCCACATTCGAGTGAAAAATACCGACTGTCTGAATACGGGACTCGAACCTGCGACCTCCTAGACTGATTCTAGAGGTTACTCACCTCGCGAACTGAGCTATTCGGCCGGACAATTTAAAATTTGTATGGAACAAATATAGCAAAATAAACACACTGGATCGTAAGCGCATCAGAAAATCTCCATTGAAATCACTCGCGCGCGCGCGTCTGTGTGTTTGTAAACTAAATAATTCATATTCAACTATGCCTAACAAGTGTTGGTTGCCTCTTTGCTAAGGAAATTACAGAAACGCAAATAAAGTGCATGTGTTTAGTTTCCACAAGGACGAAGCCTTATAGGGAATGTGGTTAAGTACAATATCAAGAGCTGACTTTGTTCCAACAGAATATACAAAGTTATGTGCTGTACATTTTCTTAAAGACGATATTATTTGGGCAAAAACAGCGAATGATTCAAGAACTGAACAATCTGTTACCATTAAATTAATATATCCTAAACTTAAGCCGAATGCGATACCAAGCCAATTTCCCAATTGTCCCCATTATTTGCCAAAGTCTACCTTCAATCAAGGTTGTCCCAATTGACAACGAAAATTAATGAAAGCATTATAACTGAGCGGCCAAGAATCTTAACTTATCAAAAGTCGGTAACTTACAAACATTACGATGAGTTCCTTAATGTTCTAAATTCATAAACAATTCCAGGTGGTTGGTTTAAAATCAATGTCAGTGAAAAAGTTACAATTTGTAAATTAATGTATACTTCAGGACCTGTAGTAACTTATTCTATTGTGATTGACAAAAATTTGCAAGTTAAAACTTTTTTTACATGTCAATTAACACCTTAAACACATACTGCTTTACGTCATACAATATATGGAATACTAAAAATTTGTAAATACTGTTTTAATGAACTGCAAATGAATTATATATATATATATATATATATATATATATATATATATATATATATATATATATATATATATATATATATATATATATATATATATATATATATATATATATATATATATGGGCAAATTGCCAACTGATCCACTTGAGCAAATAGCAGGTGGGCAGTATAACATATCCTTGTGACAATTATACGAAACTGAAAAGGGCCTTCGAATTCAATCCTTATTAACTCTTAATCGCGACATTACGGGAATATTTATATCAATACATTTTGTGACTATGGGGATGATATATAAGAAACATGAAAGTTTATTTAATTCATTAATTCATATTAATACAGAAACTATGGAGCACATTAAAGACGAATTCCTACCTGTAATAAATTATTTAGGTGGTTTCTGCTGCTATATTCTTAAAAAATTAAATGTAACGAATGTAAGCATAGGTTAGTCTATAATGGTGAATTAGTGTAGAAGATCATTACGATTTAATTAAAAATTTGAGCCGTGGTAATTTGCTATATCCCCACGATGCAGTAGTAAAATTAATTTTACTGCAGTACAGTATATTTAATAAATTGTTGGATGATTTTGAAGAACAATTTTTAGATGTTTACATGCACTACTGGACTGGAAAAACATTTTATAATGCGACAGCATTATTATGAAATCACAGGATAATATTGTTTATTCTGCTATCCCGAAACTAGATATTGCTAGTATCGGCCTACACGAACAATCACGTTTGACGGACTGTTAGATGAAATATAACGACGCAAGTCGTTATCTGTAAAAATACTCAAAGTATTTTTGCATTTTAGGTGATATTTTTTGTATTCTAGTGTTTTTTTAATGAAGTGAATTATTTTAATGCAGAAAGGATGAGAAAATTGAAAGATAGCCGCTACAATGGTATGAAAATATCCAGACTGACAAAGCGTTAGATTCTGATGAGAATCTGAGTGACAGGCCTTCAAGGCATAATGATTATCACATACACAGAACATCACTTAGATGATTCCATGGATAATCTACAGGATATTATTGATGATAACATTCCTAAATGTTATGGAAAAAATAAGATCCCTCAGTACAAAATAAAACTACCAAAACAAAAGCCTGGGCTACAGTGAAAATATTGTTCGCATGGCTGGGGTGCTGACCCAAAGACAACCTTGTCCTTTATAGATTATATCCGGAAACAAGCTGTTTGCCTTTTAGGAGATGCATCTATCAGTCAATCTCGCTTCTCTCGACCACGGGAAAAATTTAGGAGATATTTGCCTGTTCTATCGATATTACTATCAGCATTGCTCTTTAGAATTCGTTTCGTTAATACCCCACTTCCTCCCTTTAATCGGCAAATCAGTTCTAGTGAAAAAGCACACGCTTTCAGTGTCAAATTACCCACTTGTCCAACGATTCGTTACGAATCCTTGTTCTTTTTTAGGGCATCTACGCTTTAGGATGCCCTCCCGGCAGACATATTTCCGAAGACATATAATCTCCTACTATTCAAGGTGCGAGTGAACACCGATCTTGTGGCACCGCAATCAAGTTCATGATGTCTTAAGAGACTTCATGAACTTGGCTTTGCATTTCATTATCTATTTCATTAAAAAACAATTAATAAAAAGTTTCGGAAGAAGGATTCTTGACCAGTTTCCTCTTAAGAGAAACAAATTTAGGGTGCATGTAGTTTAGCTTTTTATATAACCGAATATAAAAATTTGTATTTCATTTACCTAATTAGACTTTTAGTGAATTTTCTTAAAAAAATTCACTAATGAGGAGATCCCGACTTTTGAATTTTGAAAAAATTCCTTCAAATCAGTACTAACTAGGCCCCCGCGAACACATATCCGGGATCAGTTTCAATTTTTATATGTTTATATTTTGATCAAGTTTGGTGGGTACCTTCCTTTTGCAAGTGACTTGGTTAAGTTCGTTAGCCAGGAAAATCTGCTCAGTTCAAATAGATTAAACAATTATTTGTTTTAATTAGACAGTCGGATTCCCCCGGTCAGTGTCAGTTCTGAGCTGACCTTAAATGTATGGAATTTCGACCACGAAATTATAATGCATGTTTGTAAGAAAATAAATTCGGGACTCAGCAAGTGCGTTATGGTAGCGAATTTTTATTGAATGACTCAAATTTGAATAGGTCAATTTGCTATTAACCTATAAGGTTAGTTGGCATGGAAACTAGTTTTTTTTCGGGAACATTTTAAGTTTATTTTCGAAATTTTTTTGTACATTTTCAAACAATTAACTTATTTTGATGAAATATGGTACATTGTTTCTACTATATTATGTGTTTTACTGGTAACCAAATTTGATGGCTGCTTTCTTAAAAAAAAACCACATATTTGCTATTTAAAACATTTTTATGAAAATTCACTATCATAACGCACTTGCTTCGTCCAGACTTTTTTTTCAGGTTTACTTTCCATTTCGGAAGATTCTTGAGTAATTCAATTTTAAGAGAAATATGTTTCTTTTTAAGTTATTTGGCCAAGTGTTATTACTATTATCAATATTTTTCTGTTAAAATAGGTTGCTAACATGTTTATAAATCATATCCTTTAATAAAATATACAATTATTCAAAGAAAAATAGTTTTATTGACAAATAACTGAATGTTAGATAAAATCTAACACGCGAGCAATGGTGTAAAAATTGAGGCACGAGTTTCGGAGTGTTAGCATTACTAACGCTAGTAGTAGTAATGTAGAAAATAGTTCGTTTATCAAGTTACAAAATACATTATCTTTAACAATTTTTTATAAATTCTGTTTACATGGCGATAACCCATTCAAATCAATGATCACCTGTTTCAAAAATGTTATGCATGACTCACGTCTATATTGTTAGTCACTGTAAACAGCAATTTCTGAGATAAGCACAGTTGGGCAACATTAAGTGGGCGGGTGGTACGGATGCAAAAATGCCAACATATCAGGCTATAGTAATCATGGCAATTGCATAATGTATTCTAATCTTTATTATTACAGTTTGCTTTTTTGAAAATGTTTGTTTGATTAAGTTTTCTCAGCAAATGAAATAAAACTCTGGACGCAGCAAGTGCGTTATGATAGTGAATTTGCATAAAAATGTTTTAAATAGCAAATATGTGTTTTTTTATTATTAAGAAAACATACATCAAATTTGGTTACCAGTATAACATATATAGTAAAAATAATGTACCATATTTCATCAAAATAACTTTATTGTTTGAAAATGTAAAAAAAATTTTCGAAAATAAACTTAAAATATTCCCGAAAAAAACTAGTTTCCTGGCCACGAATTAGCAAATTAGCTATTCAAATTTGACGCATTCCATAAAAATTCGCTACCATAACACACTTGCTGAGTTCCGAATGTATTTTCTTACAAACATGCATTATAATTTCGTGGTTTAAATTCCATACATTTAAGGCTGGCTCAGAACTGACACTGATAGGGGGAATCCGTCTGTCTAATTATAAGAAAACATTGTTTAATCTATTTCAACTGAGCAGATTTTTCTGGTTAACGAACTTATCCAAGCCATTTGCAAAAGGAAGGTACTCACCAAATGTGATCAAAATCGGCCCTTTATTTTTTGAGTTATCGGTGTGATACATATATATATATATATATATATATATATATATATATATATATATATATATATATATATATATATATATATATATATATATAAACATATAAAAACTCAAACCGACCTCGGATATGTGTTCTCTGGGGCCTAATTAGTGCTAATTTGAAGGAATTTTTTCAAAATTCAAAAGTCGAGATCTCGCCATTAGTGAATTTTTTTTAAGAAAATTCACTAAAAATAAATAATAAGATAAATATATAATATTCAAAAGGTCTGGTCGCAGCAAGTGCGTTATGGTAGCGAATTTCCGTAAAAACGTTTTTAATGGCAAATATGTCTTGTATTTAAAAGAAGGACATTTGGTTAGCAGTATAACCTATATAGTAGTAACAATGTACCATATTTCATTAAAATAGCTTTGCTGTTTCAAAAAGTACAAACATTTTCCAAAAATACACCTAAAAGGTTCGAGAAAAAACTGGTCCGTGTTTCCTGGCCAACGAACCCCTTTAAGCTATTTACACACCTGCCAAGATATAAATATTCCCAAACAGCTTTAGGACAAAAATTAAAGAAAAAAAATTATGAAACTTTGCAGAAATTTTTTTCATACAAAAATCACTTTTTTATTAGATAAATTGCATTCAGTTACACTAAATTATATTTTTCACAAAAATTCGCCAACTTTTTTTTACAATTACTTACTAAACATTTATTATTAATTACCAACATATCACAAAAATCTTACAAAAATAATTTTTACAAAAACACTAAAAACATTTCTGCGAAAACTTTTAAAATTAAGTCACTATTTGAGAGTGCCTGTATACGGCAGCTCGATTTTTTCGACGAGTAATACAAACAAAAAGCTCTCTGAATGCGTCAGTTCCATGGAGCTCCGCTATCTATTGATATAAACGCCGTATCACAAGTTGGGATGTTTTTGAAATATGTGCCAAAAACGTGAAAAGTTGCAAAACAATTGAAATAACTCAAAAACGATGAACGATATCATTTTTTTTGTCTTACAAATATGCATTATAATTCGATAGAAAACACAAAAATGCAATAACATGAGGGGTTGTTCTATTAAAAAAAGAAAGTGTGTATCACCAACGACTTATGGGCCACCCTGTGATTGTCAAGATTGGTTTATAAGATGCAGCTCGAGATACCCTATAATTAACGTATATACTTTTTTTCATATCTTGTGTAATAATGGATATATTGAGCTTTACCGTAGAAATGCGTCACCCTGTATATGTGTAAACAGACAAAAACTGAAGCTGATATGGGTTTTATGAGTTTTAGTTCGCGCTCATTTGAAAAAATCTTTTTAAAATTCATCGCGATCCTCTCAATAACTAATTTTTTCTATGAAAATTTGCTAAAATGTAGACTATTAAACCATAAAGTCTATAGCTGAAACTACTGCCGACGCATCAGAAAGAGGGTCTATTTGAAATGGATTTTCCGAAAATATTTTAGTAAAATGAAGGACAATGATGGTTGAAGCGGCTTTGTAAAACACACTTAGTACGACATATCTTCCACATAATCTGTATTTATTTCAAATTCGTTGTCTGAAAATTGCAAATTTTGACGTTTCAAATAGCGACTTTGACGTTTTAAGAAGAAAAATGATAAAATTTTCAAAATATTTGTTCTGCTACTTCTTGACCTTTTTAAGTCAAGAAAACCTAACGGTTGTATGTAATATTCAATTGGTTTTGTTAGCCAAACAAAATATTTTGTTCTTGTGCTGAAAGCTCCGTGATTTTCGGAGATAAAAAAAATTCCGAAAGAAAATCCAAAATTTTCCAGGAAAAACTATTGCGATTTTCCTGGCTAACGAACTTATCCAAGCCACTTACAAAACGAAGGTAGGTACCAAATTTCATCAAAATCTGCCTATTATTTTTTGAGTTATTGATATATATATATATATATATATATATATATATATATATATATATATATATATATATATATATATATATATATATATATATATATATATATATATATATATATATATATATATATATATATATATATATATATATATATATATATATATATATATATATGAGACATACTTGGTTCTCGGGTTGAACCTCGTCCAGAATTTATGACTCGACGTTTCGGCTCCTGTTTTGGAGCCATTTTCAAGACGTAAAGGAAATATGTAAGGACACTCTAAGGTCTCAATCTGCATACTCCTTAAGAGTGGTGGACAAAGGTGGGTAAAGGAAATATGTAAGGACATTCTAAGGCCTCAATCTGCCTACTCCTTAGAGTAGTAGACAAAGGTGGGTAAAGGAAATATGTAAGGACACTCTAAGGCCTCAATCTGCATACTCCTTAAGAGTGGTGGACAAAGGTGGGTAAAGGAAATATGTAAGGACATTCTAAGGCCTCAATCTGCCTACTCCTTAGAGTGGTGGACAAAGGTGGGTAAAGGAAATTGTAAGGACACTCTAAGGCCTCAATATGCCTACTCCTTAGAGTGGTGGACAAAGGTAGGTAAAGGAAATATGTAAGGACACTCTAAGGCCTCGATCTGATCTCTCTGAGGCCTAGGGTTGAACACACTGAGACCTCACAGAGGATCTCCGGCGAGATTTGAGGAGTAGGCAGATTGAGGCCCCGTAATCGAGCTACAACAACCCAACCCACCTTTGTCCACCGCTCTAAGGAGTAGGCAGGTTGAGGCCTTAGAGTGACCTTACATATTTCCTTTACCCACCTTTGTCTACTACTCTAAGGAGTAGGCAGATTGAGGCCTTAGAGTGTCCTTACATATTTTCTTTACCCACCTTTGTCCACCACTCTTAAGGAGTAGGCAGATTGAGGCCTTAGAGTGTCCTTACATATTTTCTTTACCCACCTTTGTCCACCACTCTAAGGAGTAGGCAGATTGAGGCCTTAGAGTGTCCTTACATATTTCCTTTACCCCCCTTTGTCCACCACTCTAAGGAGTAGGCAGATTGAGGCCTTAGAGTGTCCTTACATATTTCCTTTACCTCTTGAAAATGGCTCCAAAACAGGAGCTGAAACGTCGAGTTTTCATAAATTCTGGACGCGGTTCAACCCGAGAACCAAGTATGTCTCACATTAAAGACTGCGGAAATCTTTCTGAACACACACACACACACATATATATATATATATATATATATATATATATATATATATATATATATATATATATATATATATATATATATATATATATATAAACACAGATCTCGTCATTAGTGAATTTATCGGTTTACGAAAAATTCGTTAATAATAATAACGGTAAGGGAATCAAAAGTAAACATTGTAATTAAAATGAAGCATACATCTATTATAAACTGAAATCTAAAATAAAATTGAAACAAACATTTAATGCAACTACGTTATCATTATCAGTAGTTGACATTTCACCTCAAATCACTGTATGTTCAAGATTTTAACTGAATCAGCAGATGAGCACATTTCTAGTGGATAAAGAATTATTTTTAAAAACAACATTATCAATTTAGGATTAACTTAAGGAGTTATGACGTACCGGCACCATTATGCAGTTTTATTTCATATAGGTAATACGTATAAGAGAAAAGGTGGTAGTATTACTCAACTTTAAAACATGTATCATTGGAAGATTTTACAACCACTTAAGCAAATAATATCAATAATAATAATATCGACCTTATTGCGTTAATAATTAATTACAAATATAATTTGCAATTATGAAGATTATCTTAGCTCTAAGAAAGAAAAATGTCGAGATTCAGCAAATGCTCTTTCATCTAAGCATTTTGTAATTAAAATTAAAACTAAAGCTAAAGTATACACAAGTAATATGCATTAAGTCTAAAACAAAAAACTCTGGACGCAGAAAGTGCGTTATGGTAGTGAATTTTCATAAAACTATTTTTTAATAGCAATAATGGTTTTTTTTTAAGAAAGCAGGCATCAAATTTGGTTACCAGTATAATCTATATAGTAAAAACAATGTGCCATGTTTCATCAAAATAACTTTATTGTTTGAAAATGTACAAAAATTTCCGAAAGTAAACTTAAAGTGTTCCCGAAAAAACTCGTTTCTTGGTCAACCTTATAGGTTAATAGCAAATTGAGCTATTCAAATATTGGGCATTTGATCAAAATTCGCTACCATAACGCACTTACTGCGTCCAGAATTTTTTTTCTTACAAACATGCATTATATTTCGATGGAAAATGCAAAAATGCAATAACATAAGACGTGTTTGATTTAAAAAATAATAATTTGTATCACCAACGACTTATGGGCCACCCTGTGATTGTAGAAATATTTTTTTAAGATGTAGCTCAAGACACCCTATAATTAATATATACATGTTTTTTTCATATCTTGTATAATAACAGATATATTGAGCTTTATTGATTTTTTTTACGAAAATTCTACAAAAATTATATACCATTAACGATAAACTCTATAGCTAAGACTACTGCCAAGCGTCAGAGAAAGGGTCTATTTGAAATGAATTTTCTGGAAACATTTTATTAAAATGAAGGACAATGACGGTTGAAACTAAGACTTCAGGGTTTGTAAAACATTCTTCTTGAGACATTTTATTTCCATAGCCCGTATTAGATTCAAGTTCTTTTCCTAAATGTTGCCAATTTTGACGTTTAAATCGCAACTTTGACGTTTTGTGAAAAACCCCAATTTATTTTTGTTTAAATGCCTATAACGTTTTTGTCTTTTGACCTACAGAGCTAAATTTTGGTAGGTAACTTGCCTGTAATGATATAAACCTGCGTATAAAATTTGGTTGCCCTTCCTTTGTTAATTTTGGAGATATAATTTTTTTTGAAAGAAAACAAAAAAATTTCCGGGAAAACCTCGGCGGATTTTCCTGGCTAACTAACTTATCCAAGCCACTTGCGAAAGGAAGGTACACACCAATTTTGACGTTTAAAATCGCGATTTTGACGTTTTGAGGAGAACCCAAATTTATTTTTCTTTGAATGCCTGTAACTTTTTTGTCCTTTAACCTACGGAGCTAAATTTTAGTACGTAACTTGCCTATAATGATATAAACCCGCGTATACAATTTGGTTGCCCTTACTTTGTTAATTTTGGAGATATAAATTTTTTTCGATTATTTTCGAAAGAAAACACAAAATTTTCCGGGAAAACCTCGGCGGATTTTCCTGGCTAACGAACTTATCCAAGCCACTTGCAAAAGGAAGGTACACAGCAAGTTTTATCAAAATCGGTCCATTATTTTTTAAGTTATAGGTGTGACACATAAATATATATATATATATATATATATATATATATATATATATATATATATATATATATATATATATATATATATATATATATATATATATATATATATATATATATATATATATATATATATATATATATATATATATATAAAGTCTGAAACTGACCTCGGATTTGGGTTCCGGGGGTCCTAAATAGCGCTCATTTAAAGAAATTTTTTCAAAATTCAAAAGTCGGGATCTCCTCAATAGTGATTTTTTTTTAAGAAAATTCACTAATAATGCTAAGATAAATGCGGGCTGAATATATGCAAACCAAACAAAAATCCACATAATAACCCAGGACGCAGTCTAAAAGGATACAAAACATAAAAACTGACAAAGCCACAAAACAGAAAACCCAGTAGCACGCCCAAAGAGTCAAACCGTACCCAAAACACATAAAAACTGAACAGTCTTGAGTCTTCCCTTAAAAGCGCCAACACTAGTTGCAGATTTCACTTCCTGTGTCAGATTGTTATACACCTTTGAAGCATTATAACTAAACGATCACATAAACAGTGAGGTATAATGCTTAGCGATTTTATACAAACCACAAAAACGAGTAACCCTGGAATGCCTATCACAACCTCTAAGCAATTTATTGTGCAAATAAGTAGCCACCCCAACATTGGTTAACTTGATTTCTTATCCAAACGTTTCCAACCAGATGACCTGTATCTATAGGAAATGCGAACAAAATTTCTCAAGTCATAGCAGAATCTGAGACAAGCATTCTGAAGTCTTTGCAGACTGACCCTATCGGTTGCAAGAATGGCTGGCTAGTAAACTGTGTTACAGTATGATATGTAGTTGAGTATAAGACACTCACACAATTTGAGCTTAACGACACTGTTTAATATGTTCTTATGCCTATAAAGAGCTTTTAAGATGCCAAACGCGTATCTTTTTTTTTTTTAATTTCAACACACCACGAGGGCTTACAACCTAAATACTATCGTACCGTGGGTGTCGACAAGGAAAGAGGCAACTTGTTAATTCTGGACTTGAAGGTTTGGAGGTTCGGAGGAGAAGAAAAAACATGCGCCGGCAAGGAATTCCACAACTTGGAAGTCCTCGGGACAAAAGAGCGGGCATAACAAAATGTTCTATGTCTGGTGACCTGGACAGCAAAAGGGTGCATTCGCTCTGCTCTCCTGGTAGATCTGTTGGGGGCAGCAGGTGGAGGAATTATGGAAGAAAGCTCCTCTGAGCACTGCCCGTGCAGATATCTATAAAAGAGAGAGAGGTCACCAACAGCACGTTGGTGGGCAAGGGATGGCAGCCTTTGGGTGAGGGTAGGGTCACCAATGAGACATATAACTCTCTTCTGAATGGAGTCCAGGCTAGCGAGTGTAGAAGCGGCAGCAGCACCCCAGATGTGGGAGCAGTATTCGAGGTTTGGCCTTATTTGTGAAGTATATAAGGTATAGAGATTAGCTGGTGAAAAGTATTTGCGAGGTGGGGTTGAATTGTACAAGATTTCTACTCCCCTAGCCTAATATTTTTTGGAGATCCATGGAGATAGAACCCTCCATGTGTCTGCGATCCTCATCTAATTGGGCCAAAGAGACAGGCTTAGAATATTGTATATTTGAGTGAAGGGTGCTGTCGTCTGCGTAACTGTGAACTGGGTTGGATGTGCTAGAGAGGAGGTCATTGATGTGGAGAAGAAACAAAGTAGGGGCTAAAGCTGAACCTTCAGGAACTCCTGCATTAATTGGATATATTTTAGAGGAATGGCCATCCACAACAACAGAAATGCTCCGGTTGGAGAGGAAGTTTGCTGTCCAGGTACAAAGTTTTGGTGGTAGGCCATAGGCCGGAAGTATATTAAGCAGCGCTGCGTGCCAGACCTGGTCGAATGCTTTGGATATGTCTAGAGCAACAATCTGGGATTCACCATGTAGTTCCATAAACTTGTTCCAAGAATGGGTGACAAAGGGAAGGAGGTCGGCAGTTGATCTGCGCTGACGGAATCCATACTGCCTGTCGTGGATTAGACTGTGTTTTTCAAGAAATTTTAGTAATTCGGTGTTTATATACTTTTACATCACTTTAGAGATGACTGAAAGGTGAGAAATAGGCTAGGAAACGCTTTGGATCTTTTCTTGGGGACGGGTTGTACTCGAGCAGTTTTCCAGTTACTAGGGAATATGCCTTTATTGTAAGATGTCTGAAACAGACGAGTCAGGACAGGAGCAAGTTCTGGTGCGCATTTTTTGAGAACAATTGCTGGGATCTCGTCAAGGCCAGAGGCTTTCCTTGCATTAAGAGAAGAGAGCATCTTTCGTACCTATTTAGTTTTGAAAATGATATCCGTCATTTTATGCGCCACATTGGGGACTGTTGGTGGTTGAACATTTGGAGGTGGGTTGAGAGTAGAATTGCCGGCGAACAACGAGGCAAAAAGTTCAGCCTTGCCCAGGGCGGTAGAAACAATTACATCCCCTGAGACAAGAGGTGGGAACGTTCTCTTGCAGAAATTATTCCCAATAGATTTAGCAAGAGTCCAGAAGGGTTTGCTGTCCTTGGAGCTTAAGAGTACTTTGTTTTTGATGTGGTTATTAAACGAGTATTTTGCCTCAGAAACAATGCTGACATAGCGGTTTCTTGCGTCGTTAAATGCTTAACGGTTTTCTTGACTGGGATTGTGTAGAAGCGTTTTGTGAGCTTTGACCTTTTCAAGTTTGGCCTTGTCACAAGATTTAGAGAACCAGGGCTTTTGAGTGGCTGAAGAGGTTTTCTGTGTACATGGAATAAATAATTCCATACCAGCTTGGATAATTTCGGTGACGTTTTGTGAGATGTCAGAGGGGTCAGGATGAGAGAAGCAGACAGACGCCCATGGAAATGAGGAAAAGTAATCTCGCATTTCGTCCCAGTTCGCGGAGTTGTAGTGCCAAACGATACATGGGTGTGATGACTGTGTGACCTCGGGTTGCATTGCGCAGGGGGGCGGCGACTGATATTTTACAGCATTCAGGATTTGTAGTAAGGAGATCCAAGGGGTTTGAGCTGTGTGTTGGGATGCGAGGAAAGTAAGTAGGTTGCTGAACCATATTAGCTAGAGTTGCTGACTGCAAAGGCCTCCCCTGCTCTCCCTTGTGGATCAGTTTTTGAAGATCCTAGCTAATAAGCTTACTTACGTGCCCTCTAAATCTTAAATCAGGGTCCAAGATGAGACGCAGGCTTTGACAACAGTCTACGGGGCGTCAAACACTTTCATTAAGCACCAGTGAGAATGACGTATGGTCAGTAATTAAAACCACATGCTTGCCCAATACCAACAACTCAGCCTACCGGAAAACTCAGTTTTTCTGACAAGCCTTTTGTAAATTCTAGATTGATGACCAGTTAAAAAGGTCTAAATGCATCGGGACAAGGAATAAAATATTTGTTTGGAAAGAAAAAGCCTTTGAATACTCATCCAAAGATGTCATAGATGTCATGGAATGTTAAGTGAACAAGAATAGTACTAAAACTATATTACCAATGTGGAAATTATTGAATAATTAAGTATTATTAACATTTACCTTTGCACATCTTCTACAACATCTCTTGTAACATCCACAGGTGGTTTGTATGTCCTCGATGATTCTTGGGACAGAAGTTGTTTACTATTAAATGTATTAGTATCACTTAGATCATTATTGCTATTCATATTGCTGTTACTAGGGGGATCATATGAAGTATCACTACCAGCAGGAATAACTTCATTGGTACCTATCAATGTAGAAAGTAAAGTATTATCTTCAGTAATTTTTCGATTCGCAGAGTCTGGATTTGTCAAGATGCTTCTTATCATTGAAACATCATCACTTGAAGAAACCAATCTTTCATTGGGAGAAGCTATACTTATATCTTCGTTAGCTCCCTTCAGTTCATCATTACTATACATTAGTCCAGAAAAGTTTGTTGTATTATAATTCGGAGTATATGGCTGGTCTGAATTCAGTTCTTTTGAACTATTTGAATCAGTTGTGTAAACCGTATTATTAAAACTATTGCTGCTGTTTTGAGAATCAGCTTCAGCTGTTTCCTTTCTCATCTTTTTAAAACCATGTTTAAAACCACTTGTTGAACGTTTTCGTGCTCTGTTTTCCTCTATTTTCTGTCGTTTCAAAACCTTGTCTTGTTCTGACATTATTAAATCTTTGCACATACCGATGGCAAAACACTTGTCGAGCCTACATTTTTGACAGAACCTTCTTGTGACAGTGTTTATGTCACATTCTTGATTGAAAGGGCATACAAATGGTTTCTGTAGAAGAGCATTTCGTCTGAAAAATGCCTTACAGCTTTCACAAGTGATGGCGTTGAAATTATATCCTAGTGCTTTGTCTCCACAAACCCCACACACTTTAGAATCAACTTTTTCTTTCATTTTTTAATGTTATATAATGTTTATCGTCCATATAAGTCAGTAGGACACTTAATTACCTAAATACATAGACCTGATTGACACCCATCACGAACCAACTTAATAATAAAGTCTAATCGAACGTACATTGGATAATTATACTTGAGCATCTAATCTAGATTTGGGAATGGGTTGACCTTCAATCCGTATTCAATTCTAAAATTATTAATTAAATATTATCAGCGTAATGACACAATCATAACAAAAGATTATTCATGAATCACACCACACCACTTTGCTTTTGATAACTTTGACCAACGACGTAATGTCATTATGTCATTGACTTTGACAGTCCGTAAATGACAAATGACAGTGTCAGTAGTCAGTACAATGACAAATAGAGAGGGGACGACCAACGTTCATTTATACAGTGTACAGAAAAGTGTTACGCAAAATCGAACGTCGGCCATTTTTTGTACTCTAAACAGTTTTGAATGATTTGTGTTTTTTGAGTGAAAAGTGAATTAAACCTTCCAATATTTAAATCAAATTAAAAATGTTGTGTGTGCGGCTTATGGTTGTAAGAATCGAAGTGACAAGAAAGATCCGCAAATTGCAATTTACAGGTAAGTTCATTCATTGCTGGGATTTGGGACCCCTGAATTATTTACCGCATATTTCTCGATTTAGTCATGTAATGTCTGTGTATTCTCAGTATACAGTTGCTATAAGTATATTTCAAGGAATTTGACGATTTCTCAGGAATTTCCACGATATTTTCATTCATGATTACCACTTTTTATATCAGCATGTGTTCAAAATCGCATTGTTTTACCAATGGCGTGCATCACACATTTCTCTGGGGTCGTACAATTTTCATGAAATTTTCCATGCACCTGTATTTTCAGACGTCAATTACGAAAATGAGCCAAAAAATTTGCAATTCTTATTACTTCTGGATTTTTACTTGATTTCCCGGAAGATGAACGTATCTCCATTCATTCGGACAAAATGTATGTACACATCAAAGAACTTATGCTTTTAGGATATTCATCAACATTTTCATTATCTGAGCTCCAAAGTACATAATATACATAATATTCAGAGGACAGTAAATAAATCTCAAATGAATAAGTTATTAATTCACATATGAAAAAAAAAACATTGTATTTCATAGTTATAGTGCTTGTCTTGAATACGTCAATATTCAGAGAGATAAATCACTTGCTTTGCAAATAACGAACTGATTAATTTACAGTTTGTCTTCCAAATTACTTGTGTTAATTATTGTATTGATACATTCCTAACTGAGATATGTCATGTCTTTTGTAGATCTTGAATCATACACAGCAACTTGCTGATTATCTTGACACTTGTATTTCTGACTTAATTTATAAGGCTAACAATGTAAATGTATGTTATTTTGAATTTTTGCCCCAATTGATTGATTGATTGGTAGCATTTTCAACAACAAATACTTTAAAAAACTTGCTAGGTAATCCAAAAGACAAGGATAGCGCAGAAAAAATGTCGGGAATTTATGAAATAAGTTGTAAAGATTGTAATCTTAAATACGTCGGGCAAACAAAAAGATCGATTGGAATCAGATTCAAAGAACACATATCCCAATTACGTTACGGTACTGTAGATAAGTCTGCCGTCGCCCGACATATTTGGGATAGTAATCATCACGTTGATAAAGAAAATCTGAAATTAATAAAAAATGTTAGAAAACCAGGTCAGCTGAATGGGTTTGAGAGCGTATATATTGCGAAATATAGTTGAAACAAAGAATGCATGAACAGTGCACCAGCGCCAATTACGAGTCACTTGATAGATTACTTTGCTAAATAAAATTCCCACGTTTTCGGCACGTTTTTACCGATAACAAGTATACAGTTATTGCCGCCAAAGGAACCGTTGTTAATTTAGCGGTCGTTGAACTTTCTCAAGACTATTACAGATGGACACTTTTAGATAAAGCAATAAGGATAGCGCAAAGACCTGGTCAGGCGATAAAAATACAATACACTGTGGAATTTGCCTACGACTAGTGTCTCATCTCGGTTCGATCTCTTTACCTGAGATCCGGTATATAAGTTGATGTTAGTTTTTTAAGTATTTAGAATGTTTCATCCTTTGATGACGCTAACTTGGTTAGTGAAACGATCGTCAGGTCTTTTTAAAATGTGTTGTAGTGATTTGGGCTCTCCAAGTGTACTTATCAGTGCTCATCACAGGTTCCAATCGTCACTTAGCCAATTGACACATATTTTGACAATTTGGCAGATACCTGTGAAATATGATTGTATGTCTTCAGCTAATAAAGAAACACTATATTTTTTTAATTGGTTTTTGTGTAAATACGCATTCACTAAACTGTTCAAAAGGAAGTTCTGATTGGTGATTTAGAAATAAGTAAGTTTATGGCCACATCTCACGTGACTTAATAGCATACATTTTTCAGTAATAAAAAATTCTAGACGCTGCAAGTGCGATACGGTAGTGAATTTTCATAAAAATGTCTTTAATGCAAATAAATGTCCTTTTTGAATGAAAGCAGGCATAAAATTGGGTTACCAGTTTATCTTATATAGTAGAAACAATGTATCATATTTCATAAAATAAACTATATTGTTTGCAAATGTACAAACATTTTTTTAAAGTAAACTTAAAATGGACCCGGAAAAACCGGTGTCTTCGCCAACGAACCTTGGGTTCATTGAATTATTGAAATTTGAAGCATTTATAGAAAAATCGCTACCAAACCGCACTTCCTGCGTCCCGATTTTTTTTCTTATAAGCATGCCTTATATTTCGATGGAAAATGCAATAATATAAGGCGTGTTCGATTAAAAAAAATGTATATCACCAACGATTTATTGCCCACCATGTGATTGTAAATATAATTTCATAAGATGCAGCTCAAGACACTCTATAATTAACATATACATTTTTTCTTGTAATCTTGTATAAGTATAAGAATGGATATGTTGAGCTTTACCGTAGAAATGTGTCACCCTGTATACATGTTTAGAGATAAAAACTGAAACTAACTCGGATTTGGGTTCTAGGGGGCGTAGCTTCATTCCAAGAAATCTTTTCAAAATTTAAAAGTGGCGGTCTCAATAGCAAATATTTTCTATGAAAATCCGCAACAAATTACACACTATCAAATTATAAACTCTAAAACTAAAACTACTGCCAAAGCATCAGAGAAAGGGTCTATTTGAAATAAATTTTCTGGAAATATTTTAGTAAAATGAAGGACAATGACCGTTGAAGCTGAAACTTAACGTTTTGTAAAAACATTTCTTGCCACATTTTATCTACATGATCCATATTCGTTTCAGATTCTTTGCCTACAATTTGCCAATTTTGACGTTTTAAATCGTAACTTTGACGTTTTGAGAAGAAAAACTATAACATTTTCAAAATATGTTTTCTGGTAGTTGTTGGCCTCTTTGCACCAGAAAACTTAACCTTTGTCTGTAATATACACTAGATTTTGTTATCAGTGGGACCCAACTTTTTTTTAATCCCTATTACTTTTTAGTGAATTTTTATTGAAAAAAAATAATCTAAAACACTCTATTGCGTGTTTATTTGTTCGTGAAAATGTGGATCTTTGGTATTATACTAGTAAAAAAACACTGCGTCCTGACCTAACTTTCTATGCCTATAAAAAAATGGTTTCGTGTGGGACTTTTTTTATCAGAAAGAAAGTAAATTTGTCAGAAAGCTTACCGGTACATGTATTTTCTATTTATTAATCTAGGGGTACACTATAAATAATTATTACATCAAGGTAAGTAGGTCAGTAGAAATGGGATTCGAAGAGATATAATATTTTCTATTTGGATGTTTCATATTATGTCCTTGAAGAAATCGGAAAAAATTCTTCAACTGACTGATATGAGCAGAAAGTTCTAATCATTTCAGGTTAATTAATTTTTTTTAGATTTACCATTACTAATCCTGGTCGTTTCTATATCGTTTAGCAAGCCCATGTGATACGCCAATGGCGTGACCTCGCTTGGGATCCACCGCGAAAAGTGGTAACACTTTCATCCAGCGGGTTATCCGTCTACCTTATAAATGTCATTGAGTCAGTATCACTGTGTCATTGTAAATCAATTTTCCAAACATCAAACCGCGTTTAGATTCTGTTAACTTTGCTTAGACATTGACAAGTAAATAATTTGGAAATCATTTTTTATAAAGCAACTACTCAGCAAGCTATACATCAATTTTCACTCATCTCAATACTCATTCAGCTCATTCTCTAATAAAAGTAAAAATGTATTTAATTTTAATTTGCTTGAAGGTTGACAGTATTTTGACAGTAGGTATAAAGTATTTTAGTAGACAGTTTTAATGATAATTTAAACTATTCAGAGATTGACCTACAAAATTTAATTATCAATTAACAACGAGAAGTGTGTGACAAATCAAAAATCAGAAGACAGAACTTTTATTAAAAAAATACTAATAGAGATGTATCATCGATGGAGAGACTTTGTTAGAATTTCCTAGTTCGCGCTCATTTGAAAAAATAATAATTGCAAAGTCTCCCCGATCGACAACTCTTTAATAGTGAATTTTTAAAAATAAAAACAGGATCTGGGAAAATCAAAAGAAAAAAGTGGCATACAGTTCTTTCAGATCTGTTTCTCCACAACTAAACTGAAGTGACGGTCGGCATACTATCCAAATCGGTTAATTACTTTTTGAGTTATCGGTTCGATATATATATATATATATATATATATATATATATATATATATATATATATATATATATATATATATATATATATATATATATATAGGTATATATATATATATATATATATATATATATATATATATATATATATATATATATATATATATATATATATATATAGTTAATTAACCGATTTGAATGAAACTCTGCAAGTAGCTTTCTTTTATTAATAGCTTGGATGAGTTCGTTAGCCAGGAAAATCGGACAGGGTTTTCCGGAAAAATTTTGAGTTTTCTTTCCAAAATTTTTTTCTCTCAGAAAATTACAAAGCTATTCTAATGAAATTTGGTGGATATGTTGCGTCGGGAAAGACCTTAGTAGTAGTAGTAGCAGTGGTGGGAGGCCAACGCCAAGCAAGTAGGCCACAATGGGCCCTTTTTGCCAACCGCAGCAACCCAGCAACCTTGCTCTACTCCTCCCCGGTTCCGTCGCCAAACCGCCTAGACCTCGAGATGAAGGCCGTGATGGTCTTCAATTGGACGGTACTTACCTGATTCCTCTGCAGAGTCCTCGATCCGAACAATTCTGCTCGAAGACTCCCAAAAGCCTCGCATTCGCACAGGTAGTGGTAGGACGTATCCTCATTCTCGCCGCATTCCTGGCAAATGGGATCCCTCTCTACGCCTATCAATGTGAGGTGTCTTCTAAGGGCGCAGTAGCCTGTCAGCACCCCAAGGACGCGGCAAAGCGTAGGTCGACTCCTTCCGAGTAGCCATACAGATTTATCTCTGTCCGGCCCCTCCACGAAGTCCCTCGCCTGCCTGCAGCCACCAACCGACCCCCAGTGCCTCTCCATTGCTTCCTCGGTCCACCTGTCTAAGGCGACAGAGACTGTCTTCCTACTTATGCCTATCGCAGGTTCCGGGCCACAGAACGCCCGCCGGGAACCGAGTCTTGCGAGATTATTCGCCACCTCATTCCCCGCTACGCCACAGTGTCCCAGAACCCACACCAGTTGCACCTCCTTCGTCCTGGCTAGCCCTCCGAGGACGTCAGCGCACTCCTGAACCAGTGTTAACCTGATTCTGGCCGCGCAGACTGCCCGGAGGACCGCCTGACTATCCGAGCAGATGTACACACATTTCTCGGGACTCCTCTTCACATCCTGTCTATTGGCCACAGACAGGATAGCATACACCTCTGTTTCGAATGCCGTGGTATATGCGCCAAGAGCATAGCTCTCGCGCACCCCCAGGCCCTCGATGTATATTCCTGCCCCGGAGGATTGTTGGTCCTCCAGCCGCGATCCGTCGGTGAAACAGACCAGGCTTGCGGGCTGGAATACTACCTCATTTCCCCTCCACTGATCCCTACTGGGGATCCTGAGAGTGTATGGCCTAGTCAACTTAATATCATCCTCGGCATCCCGTACCTTTATGGCGGAAATCGGAATTTCCTTTTCCACCTCATTGGCGACTCTTGCATGCCCTATTACTGCTCCCTCTCCGCACCAGTTTCCTGAGTCCAGCATTCTAAGATGCGACGCCATAGCTTCCCTTCTGATACAGATGGGAAGCGGTGACAGCATCAACAGGACCTATAACGCGGCTGAGGGTGTCGTCCTCATAGCGCCTGTAATACCTAGGATTGCCAGCCTTTGGAGGTTGGCCAGCTTCCTGTTGGTAGTTTGATTCACACCACCAGACCCCATAGATGATTCTTGGCCTGACGATCGCAGTGTAGATCCAATGAAGGATCCGAAGATTAAGTCCCCAGGTCCTCCCTATCACATGACGCAGCTGCCAGAGGGTCGCTACTCCCTTCCTCACCACTCGTTCTATTTGCGATCCCCATGTTCGTTTGGGGTCCAGGTAAACACCCAGATATTTGACCTCCCGCACTGAAGCTAAAGGTTTTCCAAACATCACGGGCGCCCTGAACCCCTCTACCTTCCTCTTCTTGGTAATTAGATCATCTCCGTCTTCGCCAGGCTTACGGAGAGTCCCTGCTCACCACACCACCTTTCGATTATGCTACAGGCAGCCTGCATACACTCACAGACGACGCCGAGGAATTTGCCGGTGACTAAGACCAGCCCATCATCAGGGTACGCCTGGGCGTAGAAGCTATTCACAGAGAGTCGCTCCAAGAGGCCGTCCATGACCAGACACCATAGATGAGGCGAAAGGCAGCTGCCCTGAGGACAGCCGCCCGTCACCCCAACGCTCAGCCCTCGGCCCTTCAAGGTCAACGAAAATCTCCTGTCCTCCAGCATGCTTGCCACCCAGCTTATTAGGGACCTCGAAGTTCGCCTCTCCTGTAGGACGGCACAGACCGTATACGTCCTTGCCTTATCAAAGACCCCCTCCACATCGAAGAACACAGCTAATGTGCTCTCCCCGTAGTGTAGGGCCCTTTCCACCTTCCGCGTCACAGCGTGGAGCGCCGTCTCCGACCATTTCCCCCGCTGGTACGCGTGCTGACCTTTGTGGAAGGGATGATCCTTGAGAATCCCTCCCAACATAAACCTATCTACTAACTTTTCCAATGCCTTGAGTAGGAATGATGTTAGGCTGATTAGCCTGTGCGCCTTGGCCAGCGTGTAGTCCTCCCTTCCCGGGTTGGGAATGAAGACCCCCTTAACCCGGCGCCAGGCCTTTGGGACGTAGCCCCACGCCAGGCTGGCCCGAAGAACCTCCCTTATGTTGGGAAGCAGTATATCCAGGCCCCTCTGGAGCAGGGCCGGAAAAATCCCATCACAGCCTGCGGATTTGAATGGAGCGAACTCGCTCACCGCCCAGGTTATAGAGCCATCTGTGACCACCCCCTCCGCCAGCTGCCAGTCCGCATTCGGGACTGTCCACCGGCCTGGTTCGGCAGCCTCCGTGACGGCTCCACCGCCCTCAAGGTGAACTTCGGCGAGATGACGCAGGGTCCCCTCACTGGTGCTTGTCCAGCTCCCGTCCGGTTTCCATAAAGATCCTACATTACTACCTAACTCATGTTTGAGTACTCTTACTAGCCTGGCCGCGTCTGGCAGGGAATTGACTTCCCCGCATTACGCGCGCCAACCAGCTCGCTTACTCCGGCGTAATTCCTTCTTAAACTCCCTTCTGGCAGCCCTAAACTCGTCCCAGGCCCGTTCACCCGATTCTGGAACGGCTCGGTTTAAGGCTCTCCGAGTCCGCCCGCATAGTACAGCGAGATCCCTGTTCCACCATCTAACTTTGATGGACGGTTCCCCCCTAAGTGTTGACGCGGCCTCGTAGGCTGCCATTATTTTCCCTTCTAGGGCATCGACCTCGCTATCTAATGCCTCTATAGAGAGTCTTCTCCCCTCTTGGCTCCTTCACTACCCACCGAGGCCTATTAGATAGGCATCCCAGTCGGTCTTCCTTGGATTTCTCCTGGGGGGAGGACTCTCACGGTCCACATCCAATTCAAAGCTGATCATACGATGATCAGACATTGATATGTGTTCAGGGTAAACTGTCTAGTTTTAATATTCCGGTATTAAATTTCCACCCTGTATTGAAGACTGTAACATTAGACCATACATATGGGGTATCTCCGCATTCAGAAAAATGTGTTCCATCGAATTCTGACGAAAAAAATGTGGGGTTGCTACTTAAAAAAAAACAGTAGAGTGGTGGGGGTAAAATGGGGGGAGTTTTTTTAACTATGATTATAAGATAATGTTCGACAAATTAAACTTCACGTGTCTCAGCGTTTTCCACAAAAACTATTTGTTGCTGAATAATAAATTTTATTCCATAAGTGTGTTTCACACTGTATGTATACAACCGATGACTCGAAAATTTATTAACCGATTTTATTGAAACTTGGCACGTGTCTTCGTTTTGTTAATAGCTTAGACGAGTTCGTTATCCAGTCCAATTTTGCTAGTTTCTAAAAAAAATTAAAATTATTTTCGTTGTAGGAAAATTAGCTAAAACAAAAAAAATCAACTTTAACACACTGCATTTTGGAAGGGATGCATTTTTGGACAGACCTTAAAATTAACTTTTCTACATAAAAAACTCTGGACGCAGCAAGTGCGTTATGATAGTGAGTTTTTATTAAATACTTCAAACTTGAATAACTCAGTTTTCTATAAACTTAGAAAGTTTAATTTTGGTATGTAGTAAGGCCTAGGGCAAGATATCCACCAAAGTTCATTAAAATAACTTTGTAATTTTTGGAGAAAAATTTTTTTTTCTAAAGAAAATTTAAAATTTAAATAACTCAATTTTCTATAAACTGAGAAAGTTGAATTTTGGTACTAAGTAAGGTCTCTCACAAGGCAACATATGTGGTAAATTTCATTAAAACAGCTTTGTTATTTTCAGAGAATTTTTTTTAAAAATAAAACTCAAAATTTCCCCGGAAAAACCCGTTAGATTTTCCTGGATAACGAACTTGTCCAAGCCATTAATAAAAGAAAGGTACTTGCCGAGTTTCATTGAAATCGGTTAAATATTTTTTGAGTTATCATATATATATATATATATATATATATATATATATATATATATATATATATATATATATATATATATATATATATATAAACATATAAAAATTGAAACTGACCCCATATATGAGGTCTAGGGGTCCTAAATCGCGCTCATTTGAAAAAATGTTTGCAAAGTCTCACCATCGATACCGCTCTATGAGTGAATTTTTTTTCATAAAAATTCACTAAATACCTGGGATTACCCTCTAAAATATTTTAGAATACTTAGGAAACAGCTTGCATACATACATTTTAACAAGGTGAAATGTGTATAATAATAGGGGTACAAGAAATGAATCTACCATATTTGGCATATGTACCCTATATTTTTCTCTTGGTAGACCCACAAGGCATTTTAGAACTGAAAATTAATTATGGCAGGTTTAATTTATAAATTCAACAAAAGCGAAGGTCTGACAATGAAAAGTTGTTTATACAGCACTTTTTACGAAGCATCAATATCCACGGTATTAATTATGAGTCGGCTTGAATACGTACGGTCAAATATTTACATTTAATAAATCAGGGGAAGGATATTCTGCTGAGACAGCGTTTCTTTCATAAAATAACAATGTGTACTCGGCACATTTTAATTGTCAGTGTTATTAGAATAGTAAAATAATATAGTTCTTTTAGTTTAGTTTTATTTAAGGTAACATGATACTCCGGAGCTGTGCGATTTTAATCATATTTTCGGTGGTACTGCAAAATGTTGCCAGTGAAGAGATCGTATGCACAATCAACACAAAAAAGTCAATCAACAGAGTCAGTGATAAATTTCTTAGTATATCGATCGATCCAGCTGTTTTGCTGACGGGACTCAATTTGAGGTAATAATTTTATATGTTTTTCTTTATTTACAAAAAGTCTGGACGCAGCAAGTGCGTTATGATAGCAAATTGTCATAGAACTGTTTTTAATGTTAAATATGTTTGTTTTTAAGAAATACATTAAATTTAGTCGATTGTAGACCTTTATAGTAGACAGAATGTGGCCAATCAACGTAAAGTTCAGAGCCAACCTAACACACTCTCACAGTACCGTATTTCATCAAACTTTTTGTTTGAAAAGGACAAAAATATATTTAAAATTTTCCCAAAAATGGTTTGACTTTCCTGGCCAACGAACCTATCCAAGAACTGTACACAAAAACTACACCAGCCAAGATATAATTATTCACAGAAAGCTTTTTGACAAAAAAAGGTTTTCATGAAACTACGTTTTTTTTTTACAAAATTAGGCTAAGTAATCTTACACAAAAATTACATAAAAATATTTCCTAAAAAATATCCACGAAAATTTGCTACACAATTTTTTTCCACGGAAATTCTAAAAACATTTTTCCACGTGAATTCACAAAGATTTGTTTTTAATCACTTTTTATACAGAAATGCGCAGCAAAAATACAAGAAATCGAAATTATACACTTAATCTGTAATTAAAATTGAAAAAAAAATTACCAGTGGAAGTAAAGAACAAAATTTCGGGACGCAGCAAGTGCGTTATGTTAGTGAATTTTCATTAAAATGTTTTTATTAGCAAATATGTCTGTTTTTTTTTTCAGAATGCAGGCATCAAATTTGATTACCAGTATAGCATATATAGTAAAAACAATGTGCCATGTTTCATCAAAATAACTTTATTGTTTGAAAACGTAAAAAATTTCCGAAAGTAAACTTAAAGTGTAACCGAAAAAATCCCTTTCTTGGTCAACCTTATAGGTTAATACCAAATTGAGCTTTTCAAATATGAAGCATTTAATCAAAATTCGCTACCAGAACGCACTTGCTGCGTCCAGAATTTCTTTACTTACAAACATGCATTATATTTCGATGAAAAATGCAAAAATGCAATAACATAAGGCGTGTTCACTAAACGACTTATGGGCCACCCTGTGATTGTAGAAATATTTTTTTAAAATGAAGCTTAAGCTTGTATAATAACATATATATTGAACTTTATTGATTTTTTACGAAAATTCGACAAAAGTTATATACCATTAAACGATAAACTCTATAGCTAAGACTACTGCCAAGCATCAGAGAAAGGGTCTATTTAAAAGGAATTTTCTGGAAACATTTTAGTAAAATGAAGGACAATGACGGTTGAAACTAATACTTCAGGGTTTGTAAAACATTCTTCTTGAGACATTTTCTTTCCATAGCCCGTATTAGATTCAAGTTCTTTGCCTAAATGTTGCCAATTTTGACGTTTTAATTTGTCACTTTGACGTTTTGAGGAAAACCACAATTTAGTTTTCTTTAAATGCCCATAACTTTTTTGTCTTTTGACCTATACCTGCTAATTTCGGTAGGTAATTTACCTATAGTGACATAAAACGATGTACCGAATTTGGTTTCCCTTACTTTGTTACTTCCGGAGATATGATTTTTTTTTCTAAAGAAAACAGAAAATTTTCAGGGAAAACCTCAGCCCATTTTCCCGGCTAACGAACTTATCCAAGCGACTTGCAAAAGTAAGGCATTCACCAAATTTTATCAAAATCGGCCCATTATTTTTCGAGTTATCGGTGTGATATATATATATATATATATATATATATATATATATATATATATATATATATATATATATATATATATATATATATATATATACATATATATATATATATATATATATATATATATATATATATATATATATATATATATATATATATATATATATATACATATAAAAATCGAAACTGACCCCGGGTATGTGTTCTAGGGGACCTAGAAAAATTCAAAAGTCGGGATCTCCTCATTAGTGAATTTTTCTTAAGAAAATTCACTAATATAAGCGGAAAAAGTCAATTTAATGTCTGTTTGATAGTTCACTTTATTCTTGTAAAGTGGGTCTGTGAATAAAGGCGATTATTTTTATTATTATTATTATTATTATTATTCTTACTATTATTGTTAAATATTCATATTTTCATGACACAATTTGTCATAAATAAAAACGTTATTTAAGTTTAATTTGACATTTGTAAAAACTTTTTATCGAGTACTTATATGTTATGAAAATGTAAATAGATAAACAAATTAATTACACACAATATTTGTTATATGTGCCAAAAACGTAAAAAGTCGCAAACAAAATTCGCTAATAACTTGAAACGGTGAACGATTTTAATTTTTTTCCTTACAAGCATATAACTTGACGGAAAATGCAAAAAATGCAATAATATAAAGATGTTACTTAAGAAAAAAGAAAATTGGCATCACCAGCGACTTTCAAAATTTTTTTTTCGCTTAAACGCGTAAAAAGTATCAAAAGATATAGAAACCATGATTTGGGAGCAAACATTTTTTTGTCTCTCGGTATATATATCTGTCTGTTTGTAGCCACGATAACTTTAGAACGAATTGAGATATCGTCTTCAAATTTGGTATACAATTAGCACTCGATAAATGAACGGTTCTGATTGTTTTTGGGTAAAATTTCGTAAGGGGGTAGGGGGTAAAACACGAGTAATATAAAGTTTTAGGGTTTTTTTTAATTAGAAAACTTGTAATTTCATCAATAATCTGGTATTCTGTGCTGAAACTAAATAAGTGGTTACATGGGTGGGGATGTCAACAATAGACAAAAAACTTGAAATCTTTTTTGTACTGTAACAGCGTAAAAAGTCTGAAAACATACAGAAAACTTGATTCTGGAACGATTTTTTTTTCTGTCGGCCTGTCGGTCGGTCTGTCGGTTTGTCGGAATGTACGTCTGTCTGTTAATAGGGGCAATAACTTTCGAACGAATTGAAATATTATCTTCAAATTTAGTATCCAGTTAGCACCCGACAACCGAACGCTTCGATTTGTTTTTGGGTAAGATCGCTTCAGGGGCTAGGCGATGAATAAGGGGTGATTTGGTGAAAATTGACATTTTTTCAATAACACTAGAGTAATATAACGTTTCAAAGGCTTATGGGTACGGGAATACAAATATTTTCTTTGTTGTCAAGTGATGGACCCTAAATTCATTCCATAAGAATTTCTTTCTGAAGAGAATAAATTACCACAGCTATGTGGAAGTTATGATTCAATTTGCAGCACTATTTTTCTTGTATTTTGTATAATAACGGGTATATTAGGCTTTACCGTAGAAATGCGCCATCCAGTATATACGAGTATGTAAACATATAAAAACTGAACCTGATCCCGGATAAGAGTTCTAATGGGCCTAGTTTGCGCTAAGTTGAGGAAATCCTTTCAACATTGGAAAATCGCGGTGTCCTCTATAACGATCTTTTTCTACGAAAATTTGTCAGGCTATTTGTATTCTTACCAAAATTAGAACCGGAGACCGGTCTCGCTCTAATTAGAACTCGCCAGTACGGTATACGAATTACTGCGAGAACACACCTATAAAGTAATATGGCTATGGTAGCCAGCCTTCTAGAACATTGTGAGATGTACGACAGGGTCGCCATCTTGGTACGGAACCAGGTAGTATATTGTCACGACAGCTTCAAATAACACAAAATGTCATAAAACAGCGACTGTTTACAACCAACTAACAATTTTGTAAATTGTCACCCCTGGCCCATTTCTTCAGTAATATAGGGACAATGTATGAAAACCTAGATGTATTCTCACCATAATCAGAACCGCAGACCGGTTTTGCTTCAATTAGAGCTCGTCAGTATGGTATACTAATTACAGCGAGAACACACCTATAAAGCAATACGGATATGGTTCCTAGAAGATTGAGATGGGGACCCTGTCGTACTTTATAGGTGTGTTCTCGCTGTAATTAGTATACCGTACTGACAAGCTCTAATTAAGGCAAAACCTGTCTGCGGTTCTAATCATGGTGAGAATACATCCAGCCTTACGTACATTGTTCCTATATTAGGGAAGAAATGGACCAGGGCTGACAATTTACCAAATTGTTAGTTGGTTGTACACAGTCTTTTTTTAAAACATTTTGTGTCATTTGTACCTGTCGTGACAACATACTACTTGGTTCCGCACCGAGATGGCGACACCATGGTTCATCTTACGATGTTCTACGAAAATTTTCCAAAAATGACAGACTATTCAATCACAAACTCTATAACTGAAACTACTTCCAAAGCATCAGAGAAAAGGTCTATTTGAAATGAATTTTTTGCAAATATTTTAGTAAAATGAACGACAATGAAGATTAAATTTGAAACTTTGAAAAACACATTCCTTATGACATTTCTTCTACATAACCCGCGTTTCTGTCAGGTTTTTGTCCGAAAATTGCAAATTTTGTCGGTTCAAATCGAGACTTTGACGTTTTAAGAAGAAAAATTATAAAATTTTCAAAGTAACTTTTCTGGTATTTCTTGACGTTCTTGCGTCAAGAAAACTTACCCCTGATAGGTGATATTCAATGGGTTTTGTTATCCGCACAAAATATTTTGTTCTTTTGCTTTCATCTGAATACGAGTGGCACCCAAAATGTTTTTCTTTAAATGCCTACAACTTTTTTGTTTTAACGCAGAGATCTGAATTTTGGCATGTAGGGTAAGTGTGATTGTATAAACTTGAGTGTCAAATTTCGTTGCCGTAACTTTGTAATTGGCAGCAGGTGGAGCACCTATGGAAGAAAGCTCCTCTGAGCAGTGCCCGTGCAGCTATATATAAAAGAGAGAGAGAGAGCGAGAGATCATCAACGGCACGTTGGTGGGCAAGGGATGGCAGCCTTTGGGTGAGGGTAGGGCCACCTATGAGACGTATAGTTTTCTACTGAATCGAGTCCAGAATAGCGAGTGTAGAAGCGGCAGCGGCACCCCAGATGTAGGAGCAGTACTCGAGGTTTGGCCTTATTTGTGAAGTATATAAGGTATAGAGATTAGCTGGTGAAAAGTATTTACGAGCCCGGAAGAGGAAATCTAATTTCTTAGCAGCCGCTTCTGCAATTGATGTGACATGTTGGTGCCAATTGAGATTTCGATTAAAAGAAATGCTAACAAGTGAAAAGGACTCATTACTTTGAAGCGCTTTGGATCCTTTCTTGGAGACGGGTTGTATTCGAGCAGTTTTTCAGTTACTATGGAATATGCCTCTATTGTAAGATGTTTGAAACAGACGAGTCAGGACAGGAGCAAGTTCTGGTACGCATTTTTTGAGAACAATTGCTGGGATCCTGCCAAGGCCAGAGGCTTTCCTGATATTAAGAGAAGATATCATCTTTCGTACCTTTTTAGTTTGGAAAATGATATCCGTCATTTTATGCGCGACGTTGGGGACAGTTGTTAGTTGAACATTTGGAGGTGGGTTGAGAGTAGAATTGTCGGGGAACAACGAGGCAAAAAGTTCGGCCTTGCCCATGGCGGTAGAAACAATTTCATCCCCTGAAACAAGATGTGGGAACGTGCTATTGCAGAAATTATTCCCAATAGATTTAGCAAGAGTCCAGAAAAGCTTGCTGCCGTTGAAACTTGAGAGGACTTTGTTTTTGATGTGGTTATTAAACGAGTTTTTTGCCTCAGAAAGAATGCGGACATAGCGGTTTCTTGCGTCGTTAAATGCTTGACGATTTTCTTGACTGGGATTGTGTAGAACCGTTTTGTAAGCTTTGACCTTTTTAAGTCTGGCGTTGTCACATGATTTAGAGAACCAGGGCTTTTGAGTGGCTGAAGAGGTTTTATGTGTACGTGGAATAAATAATTACATGCCAGCTTGAATAATTTCAGTGACGTTTTGTGAGATATCAGAGGGGTCAGGATGAGAGAAGCAGACAGACTCCCATGGAAATGCAATTCCGCATTTCGTCTCAGTTCGCGGAGTTGTAGTGCCAAACGATATGTGGGTGTGATGACTGTGTGACCTCGTGTTGCATTGCGCAGGAAGCAGTGACCATCCCGTGGTCAGAGCGACCAGAGGGGATAGTCAAACCAGTGAAAAGATTGCCACAAACCATGCCACAGTAAATAAAAAATAGAACTAGATACAGTTCTTGGCATTAAACAAGGGTTTTGGCATATTGAGTTAGACCCAGAATGTAGTGACTTATTGCATACAGACTTGGAGAATACTTCTCTAGCTTCACTGTTGGTTTTTAGTGGTGAAGGACGTAGCCAGCGCGTGAGCTAACTGGAGCAAGTGGCCCTTCGAATTCTGGAAGTTCTAGGATGTTCTTCAATGCTTCTGTGACTATAGTTTCGCTGCTTGACAGCATTTTCAGACAGATTAAAATTGAATTAGTACGAAATCATGACAACTACAAATAAATGTCTGTTCCTAGGTTATTATATGATGTTTTGATCAAAAAATTTTATCAAATTGAAAATAGAATGAAACACAGATGACAGATGAGGTTTTTAAAATGTCTATGTGATGTATGTCAATATTTAACATAAAAACTAGAACTAGCCTATAATAACTATGATAACAGTTACAACAATAAAATAACTAAACAATAACAGTATAAAAGTAGTCTCTATACAACGAAAATATCGACATACATCAACTCATTATTTTATTACAACTTTTTTGAAATAATAGTTAAATTTATTTTCTTTGACATATTTAATTAGAAAGAAGAATATCCAAGAAAGGGGAATTCATTAAATCAGTTTGCTCGTTTAAAACAAGGTAGTTATTGTCGTGTGTGTGCCTTTTGACTTCTAAAGCTTCAAAAAAGTCTAGTTTACGTTTGTCATCATAAAAATGTAGTGGTTGTATGCGGTTATTTATTGTAGGTCTATGTTCGGTATCAATAATATGTTTTGCAAATGTAGATTTGTCAGCGTGGTTATTTCTAAATGCAGAAATATGTTCTTTGTATCGGGTGTTAAAATTTCTAGAAGTTTGACCTATGTAGATTGCGTTACAATGTGTACAAGCTAATTTATAAACTCCAGCTTTTGTCAAACGTAAACTAGACTTTTTTGAAGCTTTAGAAGTCAAAAGGCACACACACGACAATAACTACCTTGTTTTAAACGAGCAAACTGATTTAATGAATTCCCCTTTCTTGGATATTCTTCTTTCTAATTAAATATGTCAAAGAAAATAAATTTAACTATTATTTCAAAAAAGTTGTAATAAAATAATGAGTTGATGTATGTCGATATTTTCGTTGTATAGAGACTACTTTTATACTGTTATTGTTTAGTTATTTTATTGTTGTAACTGTTATCATAGTTATTATAGGCTAGTTCTAGTTTTTATGTTAAATATTGACATACATCACATAGACATTTTAAAAACCTCATCTGTCATCTGTGTTTCATTCTATTTTCAATTTGATAAAATTTTTTGATCAAAACATCATATAATAACCTAGCAACAGACATTTATTTGTAGTTGTCATGATTTCGTACTAATTCAATTTTAATCTGTCTGAAAATGCTGTCAAGCAGCGAAACTATAGTCACAGAAGCATTGAAGAACATCCTAGAACTTCCAGAATTCGAAGGGCCACTTGCTCCAGTTAGCTCACGCGCTGGCTACGTCCTTCACCACTAAAAACCAACAGTGAAGCTAGAGAAGTATTCTCCAAGTCTGTATGCAGTATGGACAAGTTTCACCAAGTAAGGGCAACAACAATCAATGAAGTAGTGACTTATGTTGTTTTAGCACAACCCATGGCTACTATAAATTTAATAGGCTACCTTTCCGCCTGTCTTGTGCAACAGAGGCATTTATCAAATTAAATGAAAAATACTTTGACAATATAGATAAAAAAATATTGTTATATACTTTGATGATATAACGATAGCAACTAAAACAGACAAGGAACATGATTTACTTCTCAATAAAGTAATTTAAGAAGCCAAGAAAAATAACATAAAATTTAACTGTGATAAATTACAATACAAACAAAATGAAATAAAATTTTGTGGGCATATATTTAATGAGAATGGAGTCAAACTTCACAATGATCACTTAGAAGCAATCTTAAGATTAAAGGAACCAGCTAATAGAGTTGAGCTCCAGAGAATTTTTGGGTGTGTGTTAACTATCTGAGATATTTCATACCTAGTTTAGCAGATTTAACCAGTGCATTCAGACAACTTTTAAAAATAGATGTGCTTTGGTTATGGAACATAAATCATACTAAAACTTTTGGTAGATTACAAGAAGTAGTTTCAAAAATACCCATGGTTCATAATTTTGACCCTTTTAAAGAAGTGGTTATTCAAAGTGATGCATCTAAGGATGGTAAAGGTTGTTGCCTCGTGCAAGAAAACCACCGATCTGGTTTGCATCGCGAGGTCTAACAAATACAGAAATGGCTTATGCTTAAATTGAAAAAGAGCTTCTTAGCTTACTGTTCGCTTGTAAAAAGTTTCATTATTATATTTATGGAAGACAAATTATTGCTTATATTGATCATGCGCCCTTAGTTACTATTATGAGAAAAGACATATCTCTCATTCCTAATAATCGTTTGAAAAAAATGAGACTCGAATTACTAAATTATAATATTGACCTAAGGTATTTGCCAAAAAAAAATGTTTCTAGCAGACCTACTTTCTAGAAATTACTTACCTGAAACCTATAATTAAAAAAATCAACACTAACGCCGTAATACATTGTATAAATACATATGAAGAGTCAAGTAACACCATGTTTAATCTAAAAGAGGCAAGTGAACTGGATCCAATATTAAGTAAAATGCAAGAATACTACAAAAGCGGTTGGCCTAATATTAAAATTATACCGCATGATGTAAAATGTTACTATAATATGAGACATAACATAACTGTTGAAAATGGAAAAATTTATTTTGAAAGTAGCGTCATAACTCCGCGTACATTAAGACAAGTTATGTTAAAACTGTTGAACGAAAGTCATCAAGGCATTCGATGATTACATAGAGCCACAGAAGAACATTATTTATGAAAGATTACTATTATTCTGTCGTTCACAAAGAGAGGGAGAAGGTTTGGAGACATTTTTAACATATATAAAGAGACTCGGTAAAAACTGTTAATTTCCTGATATACGAGTAGAAGATATGAGAAGAGGCAGGATCGTCATAGGCGTCGGGAGCCCGGAGCTACAAGAAATACTTTTAAGAGTTTCAAATTTAACATGTAAAAGTGCAGTGGACCTTTGTCGTACCTCTGAGATCAGTAAGAAGCAGGTTAAGAATCTACATGGTGAAAAACGGGTATCTGGAGTTTTTAAGAAACAAGAAAAAACGTATCATGCAAAAAGAAAGCTAAGAGCCAAAACAATCAAGTGAAATTGAAAATTTTGTTAAATACTGTAAAATCTGTGAAAAATACAGATCTTCTAATAAAAAATATGCACTTTGACTCCATAAAACACCCCAACTACCATTTGAGAAAAAATTAAAAATAAGGACTATTTAATTACTATAGGTTACTACTCCCAGTGGTTAGAAATAGTAGAGCGTAAGAGTAATGATGCATCAAAAATTATTACACATTAAAAAAATCATAGCAACAGTACTCCCAAAATTTTAGTTTCTCATAATATATCTTTTGGATCATATCAGTTTAAAATCTTTTCAAAAGAATGGAACTCTATGAATATAACATTTTGTCCCAATGATCCTTGTAGTAATGGAGAAAGTGAAAAGGCGGTACACATAGCAAAGCAATTTATTAAAAACAAACTGAAGTGAACTAGGTTATATATATATATATATATATATATATATATATATATATATATATATATATATATATATATATATATATATATATATATATATGTTTCCTTGTTAGAATATCGGAGTTCACCAATACCAAGCTTAGGAGCTGCTCCATCGGAAATGTTAATGACCCGACTGCTACGAACCAAATTGCCACTCAGCGATTTAAAATTGAAACAAAAATTCAAGAAAAAAAAAAGAAAAAATATGTGACAAAATTCAAAATAATCACGACGAATATAAACAACATTATGACAAAATAATTCAAAAAATGTACAATATTAACCTGGATAGAACATAGTCTTAAAGAAAATAATAGGGAAGGCCGACAGTCCACGATAATATTATGTTCAGGTTCAAAGTGGTCTATTATTAAGTTCAAATCCGTTTCATTCAAGATCACCCCTTAACGAATTTGTTCCTAGATGACACTTTAACTTAGACGTCCAATAATATGTGCCTAAAAATGAGGACACATCTAAATTAGTTCAAGGAAATGCTAGTCATTACCCAAGAATGGGTAATGATTATAAGCCTATTGCAAGAAGTGATATATAACCTTTAATAATAACAGACGGGAGAAAGTGTAGAATAAGAAAAAAACGCGACATGTTACCAAGATGGCCAGTAAGGGAGCCAGACAGAGTGTACAGAGTAAATGCCAGTGGTGATCTGATCCAGGTATTTGGCGAAACTGACGTCGAGCTGCAAATTGGGATATGGAAGGCAAAGCAGAGAGCCATAGTCGCGGCCATATCAGACCTGATTATAATTGGCTTGGACATACTTCAAGGTCAGTGTGCTAAACTTGAGCTTGGCACTAACATCCTGACTAGCGGCGGTGAAGAAATAATGTCGCCTGGCAGTAGTGCGGAAAATCACCATGTAGGAAAATAGCATGTGAAAGTTTCGTTTCAGTCAAGAGAGCTGTGAGATGAAGAGTCGACCCAGTTACCCAGCCAGAAGCAAGTATAAAAGTAATTATGGGAGAAGTACAAGACGAAGGGTGTAAAGACCATGTAAGTGTGAAGCCAACCCAGAAAAAGATCAGTAAACCCATTTGTTGAACCTGACTGATATCGACAGGAAGAATAGGACCTGCAGAGATATTCGTGCAAGTGGAAACACCAGGACAAGAGCAACTGTACGGAAGACCTAGAGCAACGTAAGAACTTCGCTTGAAGAGAGCTCCGACATATTGACGAGAAGGAAAGCCATCTATTCTGCTGTCAGAATACACATACGAGTAGAAAGCGACCGCATGAAGACCCTTTATGGCGTGCGAGCTAATCCGGCTGATTTTAAAGAAGAAGATCGGGTGTGGTTCTACAATCCTTGCGGCCGGCGCAAGGGGCGGTCACCGAAACTACAGAAATTTTGGGAAGGTGGTCAAAAGGATCAATGACGTTGTATATCGCATTCAGAGGAGCCCAAAGAGCAAGATGAAGGTGGTCCATATGCACAGGCTTGCTCCATACCAAGATATGTCAGAAATCAACCGACGCGATAGAATGTAAGAGGGGGGCAGTATCACACCTGTCTCTATGAGAAATGAGTTTATGTACTCTGTTACTTCTATGGTCACCGGCATCTTGTAAAAGTCTGTTGATACCAGCGAACAATGTGGAATTATATTTCTAGATCAAATCACAAGTTACAGAAACGATGTAGAAAGGTCTAGAATCTCTATGGACAGTATAAATAGACAAGCCGCACATAGAGTAGTCAGTATTAAGTGACTCAGTGTAGTGTGAATTAATAAAGACATTTAGTAATAGAGAGAAAGATTATAGTTGATGGTGGTGTTAGAAAATAGTTGGTTATGATAAATAGTAGTTTGAAAAGTTGTGTTTTGTTAGTCAACAAATCCAGAACCCCGAAGAACGTAACAATACTTTAAAATTCTTCGCATTGTTATGTCTATGACATTATCTCAAGACGTGTCCTATCTCAATTATTATGTAGCAGCAGGATGAATAAAGTAATACTACTATTAGTTATCTGAAATACATGGTATAGGACATGATATTAATTTTTAATACCATGGGTCAGCGTAAAGTGTCGACTTAATATATTTTCTTTCGAAATTACATTTCAGATCCTTAAAAAACTCCAGTAGATATTTTCCTAAGGTCGAATCCCCTTTAATAAACATGTAGGCAGCCGCCTTTTATAAACGTATTTCATAAAAAGCACTTTCAGAGAATTTAATCAGCTCTCTAGCAGAGCTGCTTCACGAGTGTAGGCTGAAACTCATGTGCCTCGCTAACTACAGATTTGTCAGGGGAAATAATCATATCTGGAGAAAATATTACACGATGTCAAGTGGTATCTAACATGTAATATTTTATACAGGAACACGCAGCTCTCTATGATTCTAACACATTCATCTCTGACATTTGCTTTATGCCCTTATTTTACATAACAATGAGAGGAAATTTATTTAGTTTGTCGCAGATAAAAAACAAATAATTTACGTGCTTAGGAGAATAGGCACAAAAAATATTATGCACAGCTGACCGGAAAAATTGGATTATTCTTTCTATTAGCTGTAAAAGAAGTTTCCATATTAAATTCCTACAGAGTTTATCCTTATAGTCTTGGACAGCTAGACGAGACGATCTGTTACATAAGCATTTAAGATATGTGTTTGTGAAGTAGTTTCTAGCTTCAGAGTTATTGCCTATTTCCCACAAAATGTATATAGGTCATGACATTTACTAGATTTTAATATTGTTTACAATTTTGTTACTGATAGTTGGTACATTACCATCTTTTTTTAAATTTATATACAAAGTGTACCAACCAAGATGCAAAATTCGATAACTCCATCGATTTTATAGATATCAAAAAAGTTTCCAAACAAAAGTGGTAGCGGGAGTAACGGTGCACAACTTTAAATTATTCTGAATTATACAGGATGTTTCGTAATTCACGTGCGAAGCAGATATGTGTTTTTTTAATTGGAACCTCTGTATCTTACTTAAAATTCAGAAAGCCCACATTTTTTAAATTCTTATAATAGACCTCTCGATTCTTCATAAATGTAGCCTCATCCCCAAACAAAACGAAATCAAATAAATCAGATTGTTTATTAATTTTCAATTGCGCCCATTCACAAAATTCTACGTTGCTCTGTAAATCTCTTTCAATTACTTCTTGGTGTAGTTCGACATGGAATGGATGCATTTTATGTATTGACAGCATTTGTTGAACCGTACCGTGTGTAATGTCTTGTTGTGAGGAAATCTTCGGTATACTAGGATGTGGATCGTCAGTAACGCTCAGCAAAACTTTCATTTCGTTGTCTTCGGTGATTTCATGTTTTGGTACTTCCTTTTTTCCATAAGGTACTGATAGGGAAAAGTATTCTAAAGTAGTTTTACTTGGTTGCCTTCGTTCTGGAAATCTTTCATGATATGCTCCTGAAGCCAGTTCTTGGTGCATTCACCTATTATCCAAATCATGTCAGTCATCTCACGATGGGAAAATGTTCACCATTCATCTTATACCTAATTTATACTTTAACTATGTTAGCATAAAGAAAATGAACGAAATAAAGCGAACTACTATATTATCATCTGTCAGATTGACATGGAAATTTTAAGGAATGCCTAATATTTACTGATAAACACTGAATTTATGAGTACATATACTTTTTTTTTCAATTTTAAAAAAAATATATATATATATATATATATATATATATATATATATATATATATATATATATATATATATATATATATATATATATATATAACTGTTTTAAAGAGTAGGCTTTGGAGATATTCAACCGAGTTTGTGAAGCAATTAGCTATTTGCCAGTTATTGAAATCAACAATTAGCCGGTGCTACAGCGTGTTTTGTAGGTTGAACAGTTTATCATTCAATCACTGATGTGCAAGTTTTGTTTCAAGAAGAATTCAATGTTGTAAATTCCCCTAATCGCACTACCATTTAAAATCAAGTTACAAAATGGCGAAATAATGGGCCAGCTTTAATGAGAAAGCAACAGGAAGGCCTTAATCTGCGTGTACTCTAGAAAATGAAGATAGAGGAAGGCAGCCAATTCTTTGTGGCCTAAACGCTCTATTGTAAAGCATGAATTATGAGGATTATGTTTATTAGAACCGAGCACACGACTATTGCTTAAAAAATGGAGTTTAATTCCTACAAGATTGCAACTGTTCAAAAACTGATGGATCAAGATAAGCAACACCGAACGGATTTGTGCCAACAATATTCCAAAATTGCTTATTCATCACGCTGGAGGCGAGAATAAGAAAACTTGTCGATACTGGGGGACTGAAAAATCTTATGAAATTCAGGAAAAACCTGTACTTTTTCCTAAATTCATTGTGTGCGACTGAAAATCCCTATGAATTTCATGAAAAACCTGCACATTCTGCAAAATTCATTGTGTGGTGTGGTGTTTCGTCATCAACGATAATCGGGCTCTATTTTGGTGAGGCAATGGCCAAACGGTGAATCTAATGGCCAAAAGTTATTCATAAGTGCTTCAAAAGTGTTTTTGCTGTGAATTGGGGAAGATAGAGACAAATATTGGCTCTAGCAAGATGGCGCAACCAGCCACACAGCTAGATGTTTTATGCAAAACTTACGATAACTATTTCGTACGGCATCTAATCTATCGCAATGGTGACTTGATTGCGGCGTCAAGATCACCAGATATCACTGTTTCAGAATTTTTTATAAGGATACTTAAAGAGTAAATACTACATACAGACTTGGAGACTACTTCTCTGATTCACTGTTGGTTTTCGTTTTTGTAGGTGAATGACGTAGCCAGCGCGTGAGCTAACTGGAGCAAGTGGCCCTTCGAATTCTGGATGAAACGTTGAAGAACATCCTAGAACATCCAGAATTCGAAGGGCCACTTGCACCAGTTAGCTCACGCGCTGGCTACGTCCTTCACCTACAAAAATGAAAACCAACAGTGAAGCCAGAGAAGTAGTCTCCAAGTCTGTATGGACAAGTTTCACCAAGTAAGGGCAACAACAATCAATGAATTAAAGAGTAAAGTCTAACTCACAAAATGAGGAACTGTTAATGAATTTAATAAAAGAAACATTCAAGCAGAAATTTGAGCGATTCCGCAAGAATTCTTTGTTAGCCTTCTCGCTTGGAGGACTGTATTAAATACAACGGAAGACACTTGGCATCACACCATATTTCATAAATAAATCTCCCCCTAATGTCCTTTGACAAATTGTTTTCTTTTCACTGACAACTTTCATCAATAAATATTTTATTAGAAAATAAATAGTTAAATTAAAGATTATTTTTAAGAACAAAATCCGGACGCCTGATTAGGGTGGCGAATTAAAAAATCGCACAGACTGTAATTACCCAATTTAACAATCGTTGGTTTTCTTTATGCAGCCTGTATTGAAATCAATAGTTTACAGATTTTTTTGTAGAACGATCACACCGATAACTCAAAAAATAATGGGTCGCTTCGATCAAATTGTGTGAGTACCTTCCGTTTGCAAGTGGCTTGGAGAAGTTGGTTAGCCAGGACTAGTTTCTTCGGGAAAATTTTGAGTTTTCTTTCGGAAAATTATTGTATCTCCGAAAATAACAAAGCTATGGCAACTAAATTTGTTACTCACGTTTACGCTATCGAACTTACCCTCCATGCTGAAATCAGATCTCTATGTTAAAACCAGAATGTTTTGTGTGAATAACAAAATCTATTTTATATTACATACATGGATTAAGATTTCTTGACGCAAAAAGGTCAAGAAATAACAAAAAATCTACTTTAAAAATTTTATAGTTCGTCTTAAAACGTCAAAGTCGCGATTTGAAACGTCAAAATTTGCAATTTTTAGACGAACAACCTAAAACAAATACGGCTTTTGTAGAAGAAGAAGAAGTTGTATTTTCCTAATCAGTGTGTTTTACAAAGCCTTAAGTCACAGTTTCAACCATCATTGTTCTTCAGTATACTAAAATATTAGCAGAAAATTCATTTCAAATAGACCCTTTCTCTGATGCTTTGGCAGTAATTTCAGATTGTGGTTTAATAGCCTATCATTTTTAACAAATTTTCGTAGAAAAAAATCGTGATTGGAGAGACGACTTTTGAATTTTAGAAATAGTTCTTCAAATGATCGCGAACTAAGCCCTCTAGAAGAAATATCCGAGGTCAATTTCAGTTTTTACATGTTAACATATATACAGGATGGCGCATTTCTCCGGTAAAGGTCAATATATCCGTTATTAAGTATACAAGATACGGAAAAATATTATATAAGTTAATTATAGGGTGGTTTGAGTTGCATCTTATAAAAATATTTTGACAATCACAGGATGGCCTGTAAATCGTTGGTAATATATGTTTTCTTTTTTTAATGGAACACCATTCTTATTATTGCATTATTGCATTTTCTATGGAAGTATAATGCATGCTTGTAGAAAAAGATATCCTGCATCGTTTTCGAGTTATTTCAATTGGTTTGCTACTTTTAACATTTTCGGCACATATGAAAAATTGTGATACGGCAGTTTTTACCAATAAAAATGGGAGTTCCGTGACAATGACGCATTTAGGGAGGCTTTTGTTTATATTATTCGTCAAAAAAATCGAGATGCCATATACAGACGCTCTTAAATAGCGGCTGAATTTGAAAAAAATTAAATTACCGTAACTTAACTTTTTCAAATGTTTATGTTTTAAAACCGAACGGCATGCCCCATGTTCCAACTCTTGTATTATACCGCCTATACTTAAAAACTATAGTTTTGAAAATATATGCGTTTATATTCGCATACCATGATTCTCGAATCGATGAGCTTAACACGTTTTTTTTCTCGTTTTTTATTTAATTATGTTAACCGATCAAATTATGGGATTATTTAGCGAATTTTTGAGGGAAAATGGCAAAATACTTAAATCCACTGTGGTACAAAAAGGTAAGGGGTAACTAATTTGATTATCTATACATGTTTACATTTGCATAAATTGTTGCCACAAATGACAAATGAAATTTTAGTGGCAGATTTAAATACCGTTGTTATTTCTGACAGCTTGAGACATGAAAATATGTGTATTTAATATTAATAATAATAATAATACTCGCCTTTATTCACATACCCACTTTACAACTATAAACTGTCAATTAGACTTTAAATTGACATTTTCCGCTTATACTTTTATTTACTTACATTGGTTCAAATGTTCTTCTCTTCAAATGGAATTACATATTAGGTGCAAAATTTCAATTTTACGTATTTTTTAATCTTTGTGAATTCACGTAAAGAAATGTTTTAGAAATTTGGTGAAAAAAAGTTTGTATAGCAAATTTTCCTGCACATTTTTTAGGCATTTTCGTAAAAAGTTTTTTATGTAATTTTTGTGCAAGATTACTTGGCCAATTTTTGTAAAAATGGAGGATTTTAATGAAACAAATTCTTTGCAAGCTTTCATGTAAACATTTTTATTTCTGTCAAAAAGCTTTCTGTGAATAATTATATCGTGGCTGGTGTACTTTTTCTGTAAATCGCATGGATATGTTTGTTGGGCAAGCAAGTCAGACCAGTTTTTTGATAAAATTTATGATATATGTTCAGCAAATTTAGGTACTTTTTCAAACAAAAAATTATCATGATGAAATACGGTGAATTTTCTCTACTATAAACATATATTCAACATTAAATACAGTTCTGTAAAAGTTTGCTACCATAACGCGCTTCCTGCGTCCAGACATTTATATTAGCGAAGAGAGTAAATTTGTTCCTTGCCTTTTGAAAAGCTTTAGAGCACCATTTAGCTAATTTCAAATTTTTTATAGAGTCGAATAGAGGTTTAATTAACTTTTAAAAAGAGGTGCGACTCCAGTTACTCAAAGTAGCCGTTTGTAATGGAGCCACCGCCAGGTATAAAATTCACCGTTATTCGACAAAAAGCGTAATACCTGTCGAAATTCATCCTCAATTGACGGAAGTGTATGAAGAGTCGTGCATGGATGTCAATAAACCTATCAAAATTGATCGTCAACTGACGAAAGTGTATGGGGGGAGTCTTGTATAGATGTAAGAAACGTTCGCAAGTGGTGCAGGGAGCTTAAAGCTTGCCGCACTGAAATTCACTATGAAAAAAAAAGGGAGTGAGAGACCTTCAATCTTTGATGAGACTGTCGCAGAGATTGAATAAATCATGTGTCAAAATCAGATGATCATCTCGATGATATCTGAATGTTAGTTCCTGATGTTTCTCAAAGCATTATTTATATTAGTTTGACTTAAAAGTTTTTTTTTTTTTTTTTTTTTTTTTTTTTTTTTTTTTTATGTCAACAACACACCACGAGGGCTTACAGCCTAAATACTATCATACCGTGGGTGTCGACAAGGAGGAAAGAGGCAACTTGTTAATTCTGGACTTGAAGGTTTGGAGGTTCGGAGGAGAAGGAAAAACATGTGCCGGCAAGGAATTCCACAACTTGGAAGTCCTCGGGACAAAAGAGCGGGCATAACAAGATGTTCTATGTCTGATGACCTGGACATTAAAAGGGTGCATTCGCTCTGTTCCCCTGGTAGATCTGCTGGGGGCAGCAGGTGGGGGAATTATGGAGGAAAGCTCCTCTGAGCAGTGCCCGTGCAGATATCTATAAAAGAGAGAGAGGTCACCAACGGCACGTCGGTGGGCAAGGGATGGAAGCCTTTGGGTGAGGGTAGGGTCACCGATGAGACGTATAGCTCTCTTTTGAATGGAGTCCAGGATAGCGAGTGTAGAAGCGGCTGCTGCACCCCAGATGTGGGAGCAGTATTCGAGGTTTGGCCTTATTTGTGAAGTGTATAAGGTATAGAGATTAGTTGGTGAAAAGTATTTGCGAGCCCGGAAGAGGAAACCCAATTTCTTAGCAGCCGCTTCTGCAATTGATGTAACATGTTGGTGCCAATTAAGATTTCGGTCCACAGAGATGCCAACAAGAGAAAAGGACTCATTACTTTGAATAACTTGGTTGTTCATTGTGATGGGTCTAGGGCTGCTGTATCTCTTGTGAGAAAGAAAGCAAGACTTAGTTTTGGTGGGGTTGAATTGTACAAGATTTCTACTTCCCCAGTCTAATATTTTTTGGAGGTCTACGGAGACAGAACCCTCCATGAGTCTGCGATCCTCATCTAATTGGGCTAAAGAGACAGGCTTAGAATATTGTATGTTTGAGTGGAGGGTGCTGTCGTCCGCGTAACTGTGAACTGGGTTAGATGTGCTAGAGAGGAGGTCATTGATGTGGAGAAGAAACAAAGTAGGGGCTAAAGCTGAACCTTGAGGAACTCCTGCATTAATTGGATACAGTTTAGAGGAATGGCCATCCACAACAACAGATATGCTCCTGTTGGAGAGGAAATTTGCTGTCCAGGTACAAAGTTTTGGTGGTAGGCCATAGGCAGGAAGTTTATTAAGCAGCGCTGCGTGCCAGACCTGGTCGAAAGCTTTGGATATGTCTAGAGCAACAATCTGGGATTCACCGTGTTGTTCCATAGACTTGTTCCAAGAATGGGTGACAAAGGAAAGGAGGTCGGCAGTCGATCTGCGCTGACGGAATCCATACTGCCTGTCGTGGATTAGACTGTGTTTTTCAAGGAATTTTAGTAGTTCGGTGTTTATATACTTTTCCATCACTTTAGAGATGACTGAAAGGAGAGAAATAGGCCTGTAGTTGCTAGGAAGCGCTTTGGATCCTTTCTTGGGGATGGGTTGTACTCGAGCAGTTTTCCAGTTACTAGGGAATATGCCTTTATTGTAAGATATCTGAAACAGACGAGTCAGGACAGGAGCAAGTTCTGGTGCGCATTCTTTGAGAACAATTGCTGGGATCTCGTCAAGGCCAGAGGCTTTCCTGGTATTAAGAGAAGAGAGCATCTTTCGTACCTTTTTAGTTTTGAAAATGATATCAGTCATTTTATGCGCGACATTGGGGACTGTTGGTGGTTGAACATTTGGAGGTGGGTTGAGAGTAGAATTTCCGGCGAACAACGAAGCAAAAAGTTCAGCCTTGCCCAGGGCGGTAGAAACAATTTCATCACCTGAGACGAGAGGTGGGAACGTGCTCTTGCAGAAATTATTCCCAATAGACTTAGCAAGAGTCCAGACGGGTTTGCCGCCGTTGGAGCTTGAGAGGACTTTGTTTTTGATGTGGTTATTAAACGAGTTTTTTGCCTCAGAAAGAATGCGGACATAGCGGTTTCTTGCGTCGTTGAATGCTTGAATTGAATTTCTTGACTGGGATTGTGTAGAAGCGTTTTGTGTGCTTTGACCTTTTCAAGTCTGGCCTTGTCACAGGATTTAGAGAACCAAGGCTTTTGAGTGGCTGAATAGGTTTTCTGTGTACGTGGAATAAATAATTCCATGCCAGCTTGGATAATTTCGGTGACGTTTTGTGAGATATCAGAGGGGTCAGGATGACAGAAGCAGACAGACGCCCATGGAAATGAGGAAAAGCAATCCCGCATTTCGTCCCAGTTTGCGGAGTTGTAGTGCCAAACGATACGTGGGTGTGATGACTGTGTGACCTCGGGTTGCATTGCACAGGAAGCAGTGACCATGCCGTGGTCTGACCGACCAAGGGGGGCGGTGACTGATATCTTATAGCATTCAGGATTTGTAGTAAGAAGGAGATCCAAAGGATTTGAGCTGTGTGTTGGGATACGAGGAAAGTAAGTAGGTTGCTGAACCATATTGGCCAAAGAATTGCTGACTGCAAAGGCCTCCGCTGCTCTCCCTTGTGGATCGGTTTTTGAAGATCCTAGCCATTCCTTATTATGGACATTGAAGTCGCCAAGAATAGTGACCTCGGAGGAAGGATATTCAGAAATCAAATAGTCGGTTTTTTCAGAAAGGTAGTCAAAGAGCTGGACAAAGTTGTTGTCAGAAGGTGACCGGTAAATGCAACAGATGAATTTAGTTGCAGCCCTGAGAGAGAGTTTTATCCATAGTATGTCTTTTCTTCCAGCTTCTAAATTGGGAAGTCTGGTGCAGGGTAGATTGCTACGGACGTATGCGCACACGCCTCCATGCAATCTAAAGGCAGTAAGGAGCTCATACCCCGGGAAATTAAGGTGATTAGTGGCTGTTTTGGCACTGATTTGGGTTTCGGTGAGGAAGAGGAGTTGGGGCCTGTTAGCCTGGAGGAAATGGTGGACGGAGTTCAGGTTAGAATTTAGGCCACATATATTCGAAAAGGATATGTTAAATCTTGATGTTGGCGCCCCCTGTACACCCCTCTCCCGGAGTTACCAAAACCTGAGAAGAAACCACAAACGGGCGGGTAGATATATTTAAATTGCTCAATTCGTGAAAACTATGATAAATAGCCTACCTGAAAAGTTATGGCAACTGTGTTTTGGCATCAAAGGAGTATTGTTGGTCGACTTATGGCTTCTGGGACCACAATAAACGCTGACAAGGTAACGTAAGACACTAAAAATGCTAGGGAGTGGTGATTCAGATGACAAGAAGAGGGATGTTGAGCAAGGGCATCGGCTTTCCTTACACTCGCCCCCACGTCGCCCTTGCAAGCGTCGTTATACTCCAATATTTTCGATGAAACATCAGCCACTCACCCTACAGTCCGGACTTGGCACTTAGTGAATACCACTTGTTATAAATAATAATAATTATCAATACATTTATTGTCTTAAATCATGCACTCTGTTCAACAAATACGTCTAAGAGTAGTGTATAAGGACATAATACCAAACTGCTTGACATCACTGCAGATTCAGAAACATTTAAATTTTGAAACGCCAAAAAATATGTTGTTTTTCATTTTTTCCTTTTAATCAATTACCTAAAATACCTATTTATACTAAATTCTGATTTCTCTATCACACTTTTCTAACTAAAATGCTTCATCAACTGTCCATATTTTTGCTAACGACGATGACTAGGTGAAAAATCAGCTCAAACACCTCCTCAACGACATGGTGACGAGCTGGTATGACATGGGCATACAAAAACTGGCACAGTGCTAACAAAAATGGATCGACCAAAATGGCGATTACACAGGAAAATAGAGAAATGTCCAGGCTTTAAAATAATGTATCAGTCATTGAAAATAAACGTTACAAACCAATTTATAAAAATTAAGAGGCCTTACTTTTGATACCACCTCGTAGATTCTACATCAATTTCGAGAATATGCGCATTTTCCAATATTAGCCTATAACAACCTTCGCAATTGGCAGCTAGAAATGCTAGAATCCTCAATAAAAACACTAGATTTTACTGCAATGAGATAAATAACAAGATTGAAGTAAAGTATAAAATGACGATAATAACATTCCACAAAGCATTATATTCTTATTAATAATTTTATTTTCTACAGTGTTCATAAATAACTTGTAAACTCTATTTCAGTGACAAATCTCTCCAGTTGGCCCGTCACCTGAGCCCAGCTTATATACGCGTGGCTGGTCCTTCTACACAGCTCGTCAGATACAGGGTGAACAATGACAAATCTGAAGACCGCGGATCGAAAGGAGTGGATGTTACACCCTCAATGTGGTTTGGGATAAATGAGTGGTTGGCTTTGGCTAATCTGACACCAGTGTTTGGTATTAATGATGCCAGTACCACGAACGGAGTTTGGAGTCCAAAGGGCACCCTTCCTTTGTTGGAATTGTCCGATAGATTAAACGTCAGTGCGTTATGGCAGCTTGGATTTGGTAAGTATTTGCAAAGATTAAATATAACTTGTGTTTTAACAAGCACTTATAATAAAATGGATTGTGTATACCACATAATTAAAATAACATATTTGTACCTTTTATGAATTGATATTCTGTAAAATTTTCCATGTCTCATAAAACAATCTTCGAACATCTTTGATTTGTATTATATAGTGACGTTTCGTTGAAAACATTCACTAATAAGATCTAAACTTTTGAATTTTGAAAAAAATTTCTTCAAATGAGCGCAAACTAAGCCTCCTAAAACACATATCCGGGTCAGTTTTAATTTTTATATGTTATATATATATATATATATATATATATATATATATATATATATATATATATATATATATATATATATATGTAAAATAAAACTGGCCCCATATATAGATTCCAGGGGTCCAACTCCGCGTTTATAAAGAAGTTTTTTACAATTCAAAAGTCGCAGTCTTGTGAATAACGAATTTTTCCTACGAAAATTCGATAAAAGATGTAGAAAAAAAATTAATAAAAATGATGTAAATTCCAGATTGCACAAATAAGACAGAACTTGAATATAAACGAGATTTGTCAGTATTAAAGGAAATTTTAGATTCATTCCCCACCAAAAAAAATACATGGAAAATTGTAGCAAGTGACATAAGTCGTATTATGCCTAGTAATAATTTAGATTTGGTAAGAAAATTAGCAGATAGTTTAAAAGGAATGGCAACAGCTATAATGTGGGAACCGTAAGTATATGTTTTTTTAATGTTTATAATATTAATTATTATTTTGGTGTTTAAATGTAAATCTGTTAATGGATTATTTTTTTATGAACCTGGTTGATCGAAAAAAGGAAACAATATTTGTCAAAATTGTGATTTAAATTTTTCCGTTCATTATTTCACTTTATATGATATAAAAAGGTCAGGACGAAGCAAGTGCATTATGATAGTTGATTTTCATTAAATGCTTTAAATTTGAATAACTCAATTTTCTATAAACTTAGAAACTTGAATTTTGGTGTAGTAAGGTCTCTCTCAAGGCAACATATCCACCAAATTTCATGAAAATAGCTTTGTAATTTCAAAGATATCTTTTTTTCGAAAGAAAACTCAAAATTTTCTCGGAAAACCTTGTCTGACTTTCCTGGTTAACGAACTCGTCCAAGCTATTAATAAAATAAAGGTACTTGCTGAGTCTCATCCAAATCGGTTAATTACTTTTTTGTTATCGGTTGGATACATACATTTACACACACACACACACTCACTCATATATATATATATATATATATATATATATATATATATATATATATATATATATATATATATATATATAAATTAAAACTGACCCCAGATATGGGTTCTAGGGGTCCTAGTTCGCGCTCATTAAAAAAAAATATTGCAAAGTCCATCGATCTATTAGTGAATTTTTAAAATACAAATTCACTAAAATGCTCATGCTGTTACTATCACTACATAATGCATTAGTTATTTTCCCTGGTTACACAATAATAATAATAGCTATGGGGTCCTGTTTTCGTGGCTCAATTAAGAAACATTAAAAATCGAGTGTTAACACTGTTCTTAGAATATGATTTACAGACATACTGATTTTCTATTTTAAACAAAATTGTATTGTTTTAAGTCTTTAACTCACAATTTTCATTTATAACCATCCTCCAATATTTATTTTCAATATCTATTTCCATGTTTTAAATATGTTAGGTTAGTTAAAAGTCAGTTGTAAAATGTCAAAAAGGCTATATAACAAGCGTAAGCGACGAAGCGTAGAAATAATGCGATTGTTAAGCTTGCAAGCAACTTGCTGCTGTTAAAGATCAGCGGTGTCATCTAACGTCAATCAGCTATCAAGCCGCTTGTGGTCGCATGCTAAAATTTAGCGCTTTTGAAAGCAAGCATTGTCCCGGTATTAGGAAAGAAATGAGCCAGGGCTGACAATTTACAAAATTGTTAGCTGATTGTATATAGTCCCCATCTATAACATTTTGTGTTCACTAGAGCTGTCGTGACGACATACTACCTGGCTCCGCACCGAGATGGCGTACCTGGCGTACATTTCACAATGTTCTAGATTCTGACATCTTGCAATGCTACTTGTAACTTCCATTGTTTAAATTTTTATCCACCATTTATTTAAACAGCATAACAGTACAGGTAACGTCGTCTGTCTTTGTCCAATATTGTAGATATTGCATTACAGAATCTTGAGTGATGTCGAGGATTATTTTAATTTTAATTTCAAAAAAACTTAATTTTTCTTCGATCAAAAGACTTAAAATTAGTACGCCACCACGTCAATCTATGTTCTTTTAAGTTGTAGATTTCGGTTTCAATCACTTAAAGAATTTGAGAGATATTGCGTTATAAAACATATTTTTTAATTTTTTGTTAAGAAAAATTTGGCGTTAAGATCTGATGAACGAACTCATCCAAGCCATTAACAAAATAAGGGTAATTCCCAAATTTGGTCCAAATCAGTGGAGTATTTTTTGAGCTATCGGTTGGATACATATATACATATATATATATATATATATATATATATATATATATATATATATATATATATATATATATATATATATATATATATATATATATATATATAAACTTTTTGACTGGCCATGGAAATAGGTTCAAGGGGCCTAATTCGCGGTGATTTGAGAATATTTTCCGAAAGTCTCACCGTCGATATGAGAGAATTTTCTTAATGAAAATTTACTAAGATCATAACAACAGTACAAGGTATTCCGGCCCAAGTCAGTATATCGATGAGCCTTGGTGGACTACTGGCCAATACGTGTCTTTGTCATTTACTAGTCATTATTTAAAAAGAAAGAAAGAAAGCAAAGATACAAAAAATGTCTATAAAAAGGAATTAAAAAATCAAAACTTTGAGATAGTAGTTATATCGGAGCAACAGATACCAAATGCTGCACTACGACTTTATACAGGGAAAAAGTGCAATGAAATTATCGATTTACCTAATAATTTAAAAGCCTGGACGCAGCAAGTGCTATGGTAGTGAATTTTCATAGAAATTATCTGGCACAAAATATTTTATTATAATTTTTTGTTGTTGTAACATAGAAATCTAAATTTTGTTGTGTAGTTTATTTTTTATATCGCAAACCTACATACCAAATTTGGTTATCACAGCTTTTTTATTTTTTGAGATAAATTTGTTTCTAATTAAAACAACAAAAAATTTCCGGAAAACCTCGTCCGATTTTCCTGACTAATGAATTTATCCAAGCCATTTACAAAAGAAAGGTACATGCGAAATTTTATCAAAATCGGCACATTATTTTTTGACTTATCGGTGTGATAGTAACCTATTAGGGTATAAATGGGCCAGGACTGACGATTTATTAAATTTCTGGTTGGTTGTATACAGTCTCTATTTTATAACACTTTGTGTTATTTGGAGCTGGCGTGACAACATACTACTTGGTTCCGCAACTAGGTGGTGACACGCTCACCACTCACTTAGTGTTGAAAGGTTGGCTACTATAGCCGTATTACTTTATAGGTGTATTTTCGCAGAAATTAGTATGCCCTACTGACGAGCATTAATTAGAGCGTAACCGGTCTACGGTTCTAATTGTTGTGAGAATGCATCTAGCCTTACGTCATTGTAAAATTTAAACATCCCGGCATAATTGTTTCAAGCAATTAAAAAGCAAGTGATATAAATTTGTCTTCTTAACAGTTGTATTGTAAATCTCATCCAAACGTCCTCCTGGTCAACTAAAGTGAAATCAAACAGTCACTATCATAATAAAAAAAAAAGAGAAAGTTGCTAATATTTAGAAAAGTAACCATTTTTGAACAAACAACTTTATACAAAATTTTCTTGGTTTTTAATGCGGAATAGGCATACATAATCAAAATAGGGGCTTTCTATTCGAAAAACTCAAGTTTGAGCAGTTTCTTCATCTTAATTTTTGTACATATTTTACGAACATTCTGTATCAACCTATCCAATAATTTCATTCAAAGACTACGACCTCATCTACGAGGAATGCAATCCAAAGTTAATAAGTATGTCGTGTGTATGAGAAATAAATATCAATATGTCCGGGTTGAAAATATCAATTTTGACATAAAAGTTCAAATATCTCAAGAAGACGAAAACTTAGGTATATGACATTATACACAAAAAGTATAGAGAATCTTACGCAAAATCTCAAAGTATTATAACATACTGGGTGTTCAATTAAGGAAGTTGACATCTACTTCCGGTATAACGGGAAATATGACTAATCTGAAAATATTTTAGCCGAGCGTCCCTCAATTACGTTAGTACAATGCCAAATTTTAAGATTTTCCCTCATGATGGTTTTCCCATATGATCAGAAATGTCTTATCAGGAATGTGTGGCAGCTGCCTTAAAAACAGCAAATATTCCAAAAACGGTTGATTTTAGTGTTAATCACTAGGAAGGTATACCTTTTTAGATAGGAAAATACACGGGAATATGGTTTTATAATCAAAACAGTTTCCTAGCGATGCCGGCAAAGCGTGCCAGTATTCTTTTAGACTTCGGATTCCGCAGAGTCCTATAACCGCTAGAGCCAATGCATTGTTTTTAGTGAATTTTCTTAAAAAAAATTCACTAATGAGGAGATCCCGACTTTTGAATTTTGAAAAAATTTCTTCAAATGAGCGCTAATTAGATCCCCCAGAAAACATATCCGGGGTCAGTTTCAATTTTTATATGTTTATATATATATATATATATATATATATATATATATATATATATATATATATATTTATATATATATTTATATATATATATATATATATATATATATATATATATATATATATATATATATATATATATATATGTATGTATCACACCGATAACTCAAAAAATAATGGGCCGATTTTGATCAAATTTGGTGAAAAAATTCCTTTTGCAAATGGCTTGGATGAGTTCGTTAGCCAAGAAAATCTGTCCCGGTTTTCCCCGAAAATTTTGTGTTTCCTTTTGAAAAAAAATTATATCTCCGGAATTAACAAAGTAAGGGCAACCAAATTTGGTATGCAGGTTTACATCCTTATAGGTAAGTTACCTACCAAAATTTAGCTATGTAGGTCAAAAGACAAAAAAGTTATTGACATTTAAAGAAAAATAAATTGTGGTTTTCCTAAAAACGTCAAAGTGGCGATTTAAAATGTCAAAATTGGCAACATTTAGGCAAATAACTTAAATCTAATACGGGCTATAGAAATAAAATGTCTCAAGAAGGATGTTTTACAAACCCTAAAGTCTTAGTTTCAACCGTCATTGTCCTTCATTTTACTAAAATATTTGCAGAAAATTCATTTCAAATAGACCCTTTCTCTGACGCTTGACAGTAGTCTTAGCTATAGAGTTTATCATTTAATGGTATATAATTTTTGTCGAATTTTCGTAAAAAATCAATAAAGCTCAATATATCTGTTATTATATAAGATATGAAGAAAATTTGTATATATTAATTATAGGGTGTCTTGAGCTACATCTTAAAATAATATTTCTACAATCACATGATGGCCCATAAGTCGTTGGTGATACAAATTTCATTTTTTTTTTAATCAAACACGCCTTATGTTATTGCATTTTTGCATTTTCGATCGAAATATAATGCATGTTTGTACGAAAAGAAATTCTGGACGCAGCAAGTGCGTTATGGTAGCGAATTTTGATCAAATGTTTCATATTTGAACAGCTCAATTTGCTATTAACCTATAAGGTTGACCAAGAAACGTGTTTTTTCAGGGACACTTTAAGTTTACTTTTGGAAATTATTGTACATTTTCACACAATAAAGTTATTTTGATGAAACAAGGCACATTTTTTTTACTATATAGGTTATACTGGAAACCAAATTTGATGCCTGCTTTCTTAAAAAAAAACACACATATTCGTTATTAAAAACATTTTTATGAAAATTCACTACCATAACGCACTTGCTGCGTCCAGAATTTTATTACTATGAAAACTAATCTCTGCCGATTTTCAAGTCCATATTTACCATAAATACCTTTAGATATCAAGGAAAATCCACTTTCAATTTCTGATTTGAACACCCTGTATCTCTTTTATTTTTGACTTTTAAACTGAGTTAAGTTTGGTTAAATCGTAATATTTTGATGCGAGTAATCTACTGCCCATCTCTGTACCATTACTTTTATTAGTGAATTTTTATTAAAAAAATTCACTAATAGAGAGGTATCGATGGTGAGACTTTGCAAAATTTTTTTCAAATGATCGGGAACTAGAACCCATATCCGGGGTCAGTTTCAATTTGTATATGTTTATATAATATATATATATATATATATATATCTATATATATATATATATATATATATATATATATATATATATATATATATATATATATATATATATATGATGTGTGTGTGTGTGTGTATCCAACCTCTAACTCAAAAAATAACAAACCGATTTCGATAAAACTTGGCAAGTGCCTTTCTTTTATTAATGGCTTTGACGAGCTCGTTAGTCAAGAAAATAGAACAAGGTTTTCCGGGAAAATTTTGAGTTTTCTTTCGAAACACAATTTTTCTCCGAAAATTACAAATATATTTTAATGAAATTTGGTGCATATATAGCTTTAGGGAAGACCTTACTGTATACCAAAATTCAACTTTCTAAGTTCATAGGAAATTGCGTGATTTGAATTTTGAGTTTTATTTCGAAAAAAATTTTTTCTCCAAAAATTACAAAGTTATTTTAATGAAATTTGGTGGATATGTTGCTTTGAGAAAGTCCTTGCCAGATACCAAAATTCAACTTCTAAGTTTATATAAAATTGAGTTATTCAAATTTGAAGGAATGAATAAAAATTCACTACCATAACGCACTTGCTGCCTCCCGAACTTTTTAGACAACCCGTAGGGAAATCACAACATGTGATTCCTCTCACTGAGTTCTTTTAAATATTCTCAAATTTTAAAATCCTAATACCTTTATGCTTATTTATGTAAGTATTCAATGTTAAAAGTAGTAGTAAGTAGTAATCACTCTCGAAAAATTTAGACATCATGTAGGTACCTAATAAGTTTTTAAATATTATATTATATTACTTATGATTTGTTTGAACACAGTCTAACCAGTAATTTAATTTTAGCGTAACCAGTGACGAATTTTCCTTTCCCGAAAGGGACATAATGACAAAACTCCTGACGTCATCTTTAAAGCCTTCAACACCTGTTTGGACAACTGCACCAAAACCATCACGGTCAGTTTCATTTACAACAGCGATAGTATGGTTAAATCAACTAAGCGAAGCTGCCAAACTAGGATACGAAGTGGTTTTTAGACAACCCAGATGGCATGAGATGTTTTCAGAAACGCCAGTGAGTATTTAGTTGGAAAATAAATTAGCAGGTGATATAGGTGTACAAATAAAAGTCGCATTTAGCACAGGTTTGTGCGTGTATGTATGTGGTGTTATTGCTACCATTGAGACTGTTTCTCATTAGCCACAAACTGTAATTTAGCATCATGACGTTTTGGATGGTCGTTCCATCCTCGCTTTGCTATACACACTTTTGTTCTCATCCGTACAAAACAGTACCCATATCAAGCAATATATACAGCACTGATTACCATATAACTAACACTTACACTTATTATTATTATAATTACAAACATCATTTATTTGTTTGTTTTTACCTATATAATCTAGCACAGGTGTCGTTGTAGCTATGATCAGCGTCTAGGTCCTATTCTATAGATTGTGATACTTAGGAAAGTTATCACAATTATTCCAGGCATACATTTTGGGAATTTTGTATTGCGAGTGTGTCTGTTATGTCACCCCATTTGGCTACAGGGGGCCATAACTGATGACTTTGTGCAAAAACCGGATAACGCCACTTTTGTAGAAATTCACTTTTTGTCTCTGTATTGCTATATTTAATATTGGCGATCCTTTGGCACAAGAATCAGTTAGCTCCGAGCACTACAGTTGTGTTTTCTTATCATTTTTTGGACTTCACTGAGCAGCCCGTGGGTGCAAGAATCAGTTAAGTCCAGGAGTTATCTGTTTTATGCACCCAATTCATGTAGCTGTGGTGGGGGACTTAACCGTCTCGCGGCGCGTACCCGTAGCAACCGACTTGGCGACGCCTGCTTTAGTTTGCTGTTGTTTGCGGTTAGGGCACGTTAACTTTCCTCCGTACAAAGTGTCGCCCTTGTCGGAGTCTGAAGAAGAGCCGTTCGAGTCATCGGACAGTGAGTACGTTCCATGTGACCATGGTAAACCAAGTCCAAGCGGGCTAGGGAAGATTTTTATATGAAATAAAAAGCCAAAGACTGTAAAAAAGTTAATGTGAAAGCAAGAGTGAAACAGAATGTTGATAAACCTCCGAAAAAAGGTAAGAAGCGCATTCGAAGTCCCGAAAAAAGGTATCGCAATGTACTCAAGACCAAAAAAGCTATAGGCGAAACCTATTTAACTAAGTCAGGACGTCAGATACCAGCAAGACGTATTGGCAGGAAATGTACGTGTCGTAAAAAAAGTTTTTCGTCGATTGGAGGTGCTGAAATAAGACATATTTCGCAGGAGTTTAACGCCATTGAAGATATGAATAAGCAAGGCACCTATTTATGTGGATTAATTAGCCCCCAGCCCGTAGCTAGAATACCGACACGCTTCTTTTAAATACAAAGTAAGTTAAAAGTTATAATTTCGTCGTACTCATTGGCTTGTATTAACCCTTTTGTATCTTATTAGCATTAAGTTTAAAATATATTCTATTCTACAATACCTTTCGTTTGGTTTCAGATCCCTATTGACGGTAAAGAATATTCAGTCTACAAACAGGCACTCCTTGGAGTCACAAGACATCGAATGGATCATTTCGCAATATCATTACAAGCAAATATTTGTACACTAACGAACATGAGAGGAAGACATTCCACTCGGCCTAATAAAATACCCGCCAATATAGTTAATACAATAGATGCTCACATTAAAAGTTTCCCGAGGCGCTCATCGCATTACATTAGGGAGAAAAATGGTGGAAAGTTTTATTTATCGTCTGAACTACATATTATAAAAATGTATAAAGAAATACCAACCAGATATGTATGCAAAAATGGAAAGAAGTGAGAAATGAACGCCAAACGTATCCTATGATTTGTACTAACGCCACTTCCTGCATAATTTTAATATAAACTTTGGCAGTCCCAGATCACACACTTGTCAAACATGTGATCGTATTCAAAATTCAATTAACGCCGAGCAAGATAGTGTAACTAAGGTTGTCTTTCAAGTTGAAAAGAAGCATCACATGATGAAGTCCGATTATACACTTCTTTAAAAGAAAAGACAATCTTACCAAAAGATGATTCGTCAATGGAGGTGCTAAGTTTTGACTTTCAACAAAACTTAGCATTACCTCACATACCAGCTGGGGTTGTATTTTATAAAAGGAAACTATGGCTGTACAACTTTAGTATTCATTCTGCTTCGAGTGGCATTTTAACTTTTTATATATACGACGAAGTAACTTCCAAATTGGGCAGGCACACTTCGAAATCGTTGTATAAGAAGAGGAGGACGAGTGGCTTGGCCTCCTCGATCACCTGATTTAAACCCACTAGATTTTTTCTTCTGGGGTATTTAAAAACTTCAGTCTATGCCAATCCTTATTAGAGAGGATTAATTTTCATTGTCGCTAAATAAGGATCAATGTTGAAGCATTCTGGAAGATCCAACAAACTTCAATTCGTTAAACTGGGAAGTGACAGACATACAAAATTATGTAATAAAAATCATATTAAACAAAAATAGTTTTTTTTCCTCGTAAACAGTTCATTTTATTTATAATTTAACCAAGAAAACCTTTTTTTAGTTTAAGGTTCTAGATACCTAAATATATCATTTTTGTGTCATTATCGTGAAAGGTGTAAACAATTGGAATTATTGTGCTAAAGCTGGTTCGTCCCTGTCAAACAAATAAAGCCAAATTGTTTTCATGGTTTTTTTAAAAGAAGTCTTATCTATTCTCCTACGTATTAAAAAAATAATTAAATTACACAAAGTATTTTAAAAGTTATTAAAAAAATCGATTTTCTAGGGCGTCTTTTAGGAGCCTGCATCTCTGTAGGAGAGGGTCGTAGAAAAAAATATAGGAATTTGCCGTGCTATTTTTTTGTGTTCTATACGAACCTGAGAGATTGCCCACATATTCTGGGACAATCTGTATACCATGACTAATAATATTACAGCTTATAATTTATATTATGGTAATGCAGTGCAAAATAGTTATAAAAGTTATTTTATAACGATTAGTGTACGAGTTTCATCGAAATAAAATCGTTTTACTATAAATATACCGGTGACCCACCACATACGCCACAGGCTCTTACGTCTATATTTTTCGTTATTTCGAATTTACTTCAAACGGATAATGTGTCCCTACAAGAAAAAAATCTAAACATGTTAGGTCTGGCGATCTGGCTGGCCAGTTTTGTTGACCTCCTCGTCCTAACCATTTATCGGGAAAATGTCTAAACAAAAATAGTTTTTTTCTCGAAAACAGTTCATTCTATCAATATCAACCAAGAGTACCTTTTTTTTTATAAGGTTCAAGATCACTAAAAATATTTTTTTTTTGCTTTTATCGTAAAAGTTTTAAAAACATTTACATTACTTTGCTAAAGCTAACCCGTCCTTGGCAAACCTAATAAGCCAAATAGATATTGTGTAGGTTGAAAAGGACTACAATCTAAAATTATTTTCAAATATACGGGTGATCCCGAAAAGTGTGACACCTCAAAATTATCTTTTTTCTTATGGAACACCTGGTATTTGGAAACGTTTTTGAATTCTATGGGACAAACAAGGTGCACTTACTCTTAGGATTCCTTTATCTAGCTATTACGGTTTGCCAGATATTTTTATTATTTGACCAATGTAAGGTTTTCGGAAAAAATCTTATCTCCATTGTCAGATATCGTAAAAAAAAACTCACTAGCTTTTGATCTTTTTTGATGATGGATTTGGTACTTCAGCAACTACTGTAGTCAATATTTCGCAATACTCTACAGGGCGTTCAAAAATTTAAGTTTTATTATCGGCAAATTCAAAGCCGATTATTTCATTTATTTCAAATAGAACATCCTATTATTTTTTGCTGTATTTCATAGATAAAATAATTACCTTTCATATGACACCAGAGTTTCCTATGCCAAAGTGCAGCGGTTCTGACGCTATTCACAGTTTTATTATTGTTTCTTCATAAATAAATTTGTTTCATTTTTAACAACAAATTTAACTTGCTTTGTTTGAACTTCAATTTGAAAACTAATCCAAGGTAAGCAAATGATAACAATAAGGACAGAAGAAACAAGAGTAATTATAATATACATAGTTCTACAAATGTACAAATTGACGTCCATCCTGTTCAATGCATAATTGTAGCCTTTCTTCAAAGGACCTCTTGACATTGAGCAACATTTGCGGCGATATTGTATTGAAAGCATTCCGTATGCGTTCTTTCATGTCATATTGTGTAGTCGGAGACGTTTCATATACGATATTATCAAAATGTCCACACAAGAAAAAAATTAGACATGTTAGGTATGGCGATCTTGCTGGCCAGTTTTGTTGACCTCCTTGCCCTAACCATTTATCGGGAAAACGTCTACTAAGTTCTTGTTACACTCGAAAAGTATCAGTTTTTCTTGAAATTAAGAATGAATTCTTGTTTTAACATGTAAAAGTTGAGATTAAAACGGACGTCTCACGTGACGACGAACACGAGTAGGCCAAATCATCCAGGCGCAAGATCGGTTTTAAAACCGAAAACGGAAATGACAAGTGACAATTGACAGAAGTGACGTATCGACCAGGAAATGTCAGGACGCTAAAATCGAATGACAGGTCCGGAGTAGACCGAAACGACCAGACGCAAGATCGGTCTCGAAAACCAAGACCGATCGGCTTTATAATTTATTATTTGTTGACTTCCGTTTTTAATTGTGTTGTTTTGTGGAGTTCAAGTTTCTATTTGTTATTGCCGGGTTTCGTTATTAAACTGTTTCACATAATATTATCTCGCATTATTACCTAATTAAGTATTGTAAATTAAATCACAATATTTTTTTAGCGTGAATCATTACGGAAAAGTATGTTAAAAGTAGAAGTCTATTGTTATACTCCATGACCTACTGCTTTTTGAACACTTGTTTTTTGTCATTTGTTTTCTGGTATTGGATTTCATAGCCTACTATCCTCAAAACGGTTTTTCTCAAAATTATAAGTGCAATTACAAGATTGGAAAGCTCTTTTCAAAAGTTATCACATGAGGAAACAATCCAATATGGCTGCCATAATAGAAACAAACTGATACCTGTAGCTGAAAAACAAATGACAATCCAAAGTTGAGAATAGCACAAAAAGATTACTCTGTAAAAAGTGTCCTGATAATGTGCAAGTCTTAGACATGTCAGATCAACGCCTACTTAGATATTGAAGAAAAAATAAATCGGCAAATTTTCTTTCTTCAAAATAACTCGAAAACGAAAAGAGGCAGGGAAAATACAAACCATATTTAGAACTAGCATGTAATTCTACAAAACACTGTTAATTTAACTGTCTCCCTATCTCCAATAATAACGAAGATAGCAATACATTCCCATCCAGTTTGGGACACACTGTATTGCCAGCTCCCTCCCTTAATCCAATCTAATCTACTCCAACGGCTGACATAACAAGCTCCTTAAAATTACTTATTATTACTTCTATGTGTACAAAATTTTGTCCAATGTTTGCCGGCAGGCAGAATACTCCAAATTTACAGTCATCCTAAAGGGAAATGTACATTTTCTAGCCTGTCTCCTACTTTCATTTTCTATTTTAGAAGAATTACTTTTGTTGAAGGGGTATCATGTGGACTGTCTGATTTGTCTCCAATTTATCCACATATATTTAGTTTTTTGCTAGAAAGTATGAGGTTTCTAGTTTGTACTGCTATCTTTTTTAGATTGATGCTGTTATTGATTTTAAAAGCACATTATACAGATACTAGATGTCATCGTCTTTCACAGGTTCTTCACCAGGATGCAATAAATGAATCAACAATTCATGGCAAACCGTATCCTTAAGTCTTTTCACCATATTAACCATTAGTGGGCTAAACTTGTATACACTTTTTTCCCTCAGGGCTTGTCCGCGGCCTTGCCGCCCTGATAGCACTACAACCTTTGGTTGATTGTGCATGCCCTTAGTCTTACTGCACCCATTCCAAAATCACTGTGCCTTGAACTAGTCTGCACAGCGATTGGCAGGGTAAAGTTTTATATTGCTCTGTCTCCAGTCTAGACTGACCGTAGATCAGTTAAAATCATTTGCTGAGTGACGTAAACGAGGTAACCTGATTTTCACGTATTGTGTCTTACATGGGTTTACAGGAACAAACTTTCCAGGGAGACAGTCAGCGTTCGTTGTCGCAGAATTTGCTGCCGAATCGAGTGTTTGGTAGTTGGAATAGTCTGCATTTCCCAGTGATGAGCGCATCATCTGCGAATACCTTTAAAAGCCAAGATGACTTTAGTATTCCCTAAGTTTTGTTTGGTTTTGTAGGTTTTGTATATTTTCTGACTTGTGCTGTGTTCTTGTTGTGCGCACCTAGTCATTGCACACACGGATTCCATAGGAATTATCTTCTGTCTGTATCTGTATGTAATAATAATAATATATTGAGTGACTCAATCCAACATACACGCCTTCATGTCTTATATAATAGTTTGAACATTTTATCCAACTTATTAGCATTTAAAAAATCAATGCTGATTTATTATATTTTTTAAGCTTTAAAATTGCATATAGTTTCAATAGCCAGATCATATATTTTACATTTTGTTTTTCTTAGGCATATTGGGCTTCCCTGCTGTATAAAACTTTAATGGGCAGAAACGTCATGGAAGTGAAAGTAAATACAATTACGTCTGATACACAAGTTTATGCACATTGTGCTAAATCTCAAGATAGTTTCTCAAAAAGGGGAGCTATGACGATTTTGGTTATAAACAATGCTACAAACGAAAATACTGTACAAATAAGACTTGGAAGTGCCTATATGAACAATGTTGAAGTACAGTCTTACGTTCTTACCGCACCGTATGAAGCCTCTACGTAAGTACCGCAAATAAAAAGCTCTAACAACTACAAACGTATGCCTGATTATAAAAACACCCTAAACATATTTCCAAAATAACTAAAACAAATGTCCCTAACGATAAGAGCAATTTACCAATAATAAAAAATGCATTCCTTTTAAAATACATCGTTCTTCACTATGTGAAAACTGGAACCTGTGATTAGCACTAATAAGTACACTTGGAGAACTCAAAAACCACAACACACATTTCAGAGACCTTACGATCGTTTCGTTGACCATGTCAACATCTTCAGAGGAAGATAAATTCTAAAAATAAACTACTAGCTACCGTGTATTTATATCGCGTAAACGAACTAGTCCGAAGTTAAATTGTCGTCGAAGACCCATCGTTTGTTTATTGTGTAGTAAAACTACGAGGTCGAAGACCTGCTTTAATCTTCTGGTCGACAAATTTATGAGCCCTTATCTAATATATAATAGGCTTGAAAGGAACGGTACCGAGTTATTTAAGGAATCTGCACGTGTCCTTTCGATCTAGAAATTTACTATGTGGATATTAGAGAAAGCCGACAACCACATCTGGCGAGATAAACAAAATAACCTCCGCTCATATTTTATATTATATATATATATATATATATATATATATATATATATATATATATATATATATATATATATATATATATATATATATATATATATATATATAAAACTAAACCCGGGTGTTTGGCTCACATTGTTAACTCTAACAAAGGATAAATAATTCAACTAAAATACTACATAAAAAATATATTTATATTGATTTTAATTTTTCGTAAACAGTATTTATATTGACTTCATAGATACACCGAAAACGAAAGGGTCTTTAAGTCGAGAAGCATAGAGATTAGTATATGTATAGACCGGGAGAGTTATTGACAGTAATTTATTATTCTACCAGACAAATTAGGAGTGTTTAAGCGGTAAAATGCAAAGTGAAAATAAAGGGCTTGAAATTAAAGGTGCCGCACGATTCAATGAAGTTTTGTTCTTAATCGACCTTGATATCAAAATACTAATGTCTAACATTTTTGACAAGTTTCAAATTTTCTTTGTCAATGTGGTGATTATTATCCCATAAAAAACATGAACATGGGTCTTCGACGACAATTTAACTTCGGACTAGTTCGCTTACCTAGACGCGATATAAATACACGGTAGCTGGTAGTTTATTTTATAATTTTTCTTCCTCTGAAGATGTTGACATGGTCAACGAAACGATCGTAAGGTCTCTGAAATATGTGTTGTGGTGATTTGGGTTCTCCAGGTGTACTTACATCCTTCTTATCAACTTAAAAATGGTTTGTCACTGACATTTATAATTTTGGAGAGACATTAACGTAATGACTTATTTATTCATTTTTCTTACATGGCGCAGAAAAAAACTGTTTCTTCGCATCTCACTAAACTTTTAATTGAAGTTGCTTATTTGTGATCATAGCACCAACAGTTCAAAAATTTGGTACCAAACCATTCTTAATTTTTTAAGGAAAGCAGCTGCCTCCTCTTGAGTGAATGTGGCTTTAAAAGGATGCATTTTTTGATAATAAATTAATTTGAATTACTTAACTGTTTAGGCAAGTGTTCCTCAATGACGAAAAACTGACAACTAGCGTTTTTAAGGGAAACCGTACAGTATTCACACCTAAACTAAGAAGAGCCAAGGTCTCAAAACACTTATCTTTAATAGTGCCATCAAAATCTATCGGATTTTTCGTATTACCTGGAGCCAGAGTCCCGCTTTGCATTAACGAAGAAAGTGAACTAACAGAGATCCTTGAAGAAATTGAACACGACCAAACTATACCTTTGTTTGAAGATGAAAGTGTTGAGGTAGAGCAAAGATGGTCAACTACCCAATCATCTTTACGAGAAATGCAGAGAGCTATTGAAAAGGAATTAGAATCAGATGAGAGATACTACAATGAACACACAACAAAACAAAACACAATACGCGAAGATAAAATGCAAATAGACACAGGCTTCAAAAAACCTACAAAAAGATTAAACGAAATTAGAGACTACTTTGTTGGAAGAAACAAAAATCGTCATGCAAATCTTGAAAAGAGAACCGATAAGGTAAAAGATATTGACCTTGAACTGACAAGTGCAGAAATTAAAAGGGTCTTAGCTGACCGTGCCAAAGCTAAAGCGGCAGCAAAGCACATTAGGTTTACCAGTACTGAGCTAGATGCGTTAATGGAAAAAGCAACAGAAAGGCTCTTAGCTCATCAAAGAAATACCACGCCGGACAGCAGAAGAAAAATTAAAAGACAAGCAGATCCGTTTCACAACGTGCCTCAAGATAATATTAAACAAAGACAGAAGCAAAGAGAAAATAGGATGCAAACAATAAACGATACTTTGGAACGAATTAGAAACCGTAGCCCTCTTAAACCAAGAACCGAGAAACCTGACAATAGAAACACTAGAATAGAAACTTTGAGAAACAGCTTAAGAGATAGACTCAGTGCAAGGCATAGCACGACAGAAAGGCCACAATTCTTATCGAGCTTAAGAACTAGATTAGAAACAAGAAATAATGCTGCCCCAAGGGTTAGTATTATTTCTCGATCTAGAGATCGAACCAATACAGCAGACAACGAGAAAAACGGCTTAAGTATTGCTGAACGGATAAGATCCCAAATTAGTTTAAGGTCACGTAATGGAGATCCAAAATCTGGTAGGACACGTAGTTCCCCACCGTCTATTTTAAATAGGCATGCTGAGATTAGTCAAGGTACGAAACATGGTCATCCACAAACACATGACAAAGAACACGTTGGAAGTAGGCAACATAATGGACATATTACAATAGATAATCATTCGAATACGAACGCTCAACAAGTATCACATGGTTTTGCTAATTTAGAAGCTCCAAACGACAATGCGCATAGCAATGCACATAATACAGCTCAAGAAGCCACTCACATTAGTTTAGTAAATCATAATCATGACAACAAAGAAGATACTCAAACTCATCAACAAATAAATAATTCTCACGGTACCGCAACAGTCACACATGAACGCAAAAAGAGGGACATAAATATGAATCTACTTAAAATTAAAACAAGAGGTACGCATGATGACTTTAAAAGAGAATTCAAAAGCATGTTTAAAAATGGAGACAGAAGGGAGGCAACTCTTCGAAGACCAGGAGAGACTTCAGAGGAACTGCTTCAAAGTATCGAAGAAAACGTAGAAGAAGATTTATTTACAAAGAGATTTTCACCGCAAGGTAATATCTACGCAGAGCTGGCCACATCAAAAGACACATCTTCAGATGAAAGATTAGAGACAACTACAAAACGAGGTTTAGGTCATGCTATCCATAGGCATAACACACACTTTTCAGAATTGTTTCCTAAGAACAAACCGATTATGTCAATACCAGAGTTTAAAATTCCCCAAAGGTTACCAACACAGCCAGTCTTCCCTCTACCCGAAGAGAAGAAAAGCCAATCAACAAAAACAGTGACACGAAGGAAAACAGAAAAAGAAGTTGAAGTGGAAGAACCTTTACAGTTTTTGACAGAAAAAGATGGATTCGAGTCATCGATTTCTGATGATGGTCTTAACCGCGATCCTTGTATTCAGGAGTACTTTGATATAAAAGCTAAATACAATAAACAATGGGAACCCAAACCCATAGATCTTTCAATAACACCGCGAAGAAAAAGCTACGATAATATTTTTGGGCTCAAGACAAGAACCTTTTCGTTCTCCGATAAGGAGGTAAGTTAGTCACAATTATAATAAAATTTCGACCTTATTAGGTATTTACAAGATTGGTAACATTTCTGAATTTAACAGATAGAAAATAATTAACAATTGAAGAGTGGAAATTAGAAAGGGCCTAAGTGCCAAAATAAAAGTTTTGAGATAATAGAGAAAAACTAAATAAAAGCCAGATAAGTTTTTTAAGGAAACTTTTATGAAGTATTATGCATTTAAACCGAAACAAAAAACCTACTTCTTAACAAAAATTTGCAAAATAAACTTCTTACTACAAAAAAAAAACTGTTTAAACAAGTAAAATTAGGAAAAGGCCTAAGTGCCATAACATATTTTGAGTATAGAAACATTCATAAAATACATTTAACTTCTTTTTTGTTCGTTCTTATAAACCATTGTCTTCAATCTGAAGTAGCTGTTTACAAAAACTTTGATGTTCTGGATTTTGAAGACAAGGAATCATGCTTCGAAGAGATACCTTTTTATTTTCAGACACCTTGCTTTCTGATGGCAACTTCATTATATTAGCCTGTCTAAGTCTAGCAAAAGTTTTCTCTTTCTTTAAAACATTAACTTGCATCTCTTCTTGAAAATCAGAAAATGAATAACTAAGGTTATAAATAATTATATTGGACTTAGGACCTTTCTAAGGAAAATGCTCGCGCACATACAAATACCGACATATACGAGGGGCTCTTATAAAGGCAAAATTTTAATTTTGGCGCTTAGAACCTTTCATAGGACATAAAGCATGGCACATGGAACCTTTCTATGTAAAAAACTGAATTTCGGAAAAAATTGCACTTAGGCCCTTTCTAATTTCCACTCTTCAATTCGTGTTTGTCTCTACACGGGCAGTTATTTTTGGAAGATTTTTTTTGAAGTAAGAAAATACTAATACATATTAGAGGTCTATTCTTTATAATAAAAAAAGTCGGTGATGGAAAGAATAAACAAAATTACAAACACTTTGGTACTCAAGTTTTTAACCAGCCGACAGGTGCGTATTTAAATAGGCGCATTTTTTGTTTTTTCTATTTATTTACTCAGTGTCCTTCTCGTAGACCTTTTTTATTTTTTTCCTCTTCCCCATGCGTCCTGGCCACTAGCGTTTTTCTTCGCCGAGGGCAAAATTTGGCTGTGTTACAAAGCCACCTTTTTTAGCATATTACATAACCATGTTATACAAGCCGACATTATCGTAAATTAATTTTCTTATTATGACCTTGGATACATATCTAGAAACTCTAAAGAATTCAACTTAAAAATCATACTGTTTCAAACACGCTTTTTTAATTCACGTATATACTATCGGTTTGTCCTCAAAATGTGTCCAAACTGCATCTTATACCTTTTCGTCGCCACAGAAATGGAAGCCTTGAAGAGATCATTTTTCAAATTTACAAATATGTAGTAGTCATTGGCGGCAATATCTGGACTATACGGAGCATGATCAATTTGTTCGAAATCGCAGTCACCAATTGCGGCTTGTAAAATTTTAGCAATGGACGAATGCATTCTCATGGAGCAAACGCACGCCTCTGGTCAGTTTCCCAACGTTTTTGTTTCCGAATATTCTGTCGTAATGTATCCATAAATGTTGAATAATACGCCCCATTGACTGTAGTGTGCCGTTCTTTAAAGTTTATGAAAACAATACCCTCACAATCCCAAAAAATCGTAGCCATCACTTTTTTTGTCAACTGACAGACCTTGAAGTTTCTTGGCGGTGCTTCTCTTTTACTCCCCCATTGCATAAACTCCCTATTGCACATAGGATCATAGTAGATAACCTTAGCTTCATGCCTTTGGATAATTGTCTTCAACCCGTCCACAGGATTTTCTCCATAGAGATCCAAAAAGATCGGGCACATTTAACACGACGCTGGCGCTGAACTGCTGAAAGACGTTTGGGCACCACCTTGCACTAACCTTATTCATATGTTCGTGGAGGATTCGGCGAATGCTTGTATCTGAAAGCCTCGAAATGTTTGATAATTTTTGCACTTTCGAGTGTCGATCGTTTAATATGAGATCCTTAACAAGGGCAATCTTGTTATCCGTCACCACTTCCACCGTTATTCCTGTTCTTGCGTCAGGTTACAAAGATTCCTGCCCCATTCGAAACCCTTTTGACCAATATTTTACTATATAAACGGAAAATTCCCCCTGTACACCTCATCCCGCCGATATTTGATGCTTTGAGGTGAAAGACCTTCCTGAGTAAGGAATTTAACAACAGCTCTGTACTCAATATCGTGACTCCTGACATCGCGATAAACAAGTGTCAGTTCTGAGAAAACTGATTGACATAAAATCAATTTTTGTTATTCCAAGGCGAATAAAACTTGTCTTATCAAACTTTAACACGCTGCGATACCCTGGGGAATTTCGGCGCTCACCTCGTATGTCGCATTGGCAACATTTTGTTAGATACAATGAAATTTTAATTATTTTGAAACGAAACTAAGTTGTACTTCAAATTATTTAAAAAAATATAACGTCTTATTGATATCTTGATGTCACTTTATAGATACTCACTGTTAATTTATCGTTGTTTTCACTTGTTTTCACGTCGGTCTATTACAGCAACTATGGTGACTCACCAACACCAGGAAGGAATTTCACCTCACTATCCTGTAAATTTCGCACAATTCCTTCCTTTCTGCGAGTAGAGTGGTGATCTTTAACGTGCCCAACATGGCATGGTATACTGGACCGACGCCTTAACACCCCTTCCAAATGGCGTAACGTGCAGATATTCAATTAGCTCAAACACAATGCCACACTTACGGTTGATGTTAATTTATGGTATATACTGACAAATAATTTGTCGTTCCTAATATGAATCGAACCCGGGACTCTTGGGGTCCAGAGACACATATTTTTACCCCTGGACCACCGATATTGTTAAGATCAATTTTGTTATGAATAATATTGCCAAACTTATTGCCGCTAATAAAAAGGTTTTACGAGGCTCCCAATATTCAGGTGCCCGTTTTTCAAAGCTCACCATAGGGAACTCGCTTATCTTAAGAGATACGAGGTGGTTTAATTAGGGCAAAGTTGCGTAATCCGGTGCTGATTATTTTTGAAAAAGGAAAACTGAGATATCTCTTACGGTTTTCAAAATAAATATAAAAAAAACAAAATTTTCGATTTTCGTATTTTCCAATTTTCCCTAAAGCTATTGAACCTAGATATTGGCAACACGTACATTATTATGACACTTTTGAACCAGGAATCTAAAAATGTGAATTGTTTCAGTGTAGCACGTATCACACTCCTACAGCGAATGTCAACTTTTTTTCTTATGGGCGCCATTTTACATTTTCGGAAACATATATTTTTTTCTGATTACAATGATGTATCACATCATATGGTTTGCTATATTATCTCGTTAATAATATTAGATTTATTGTATTTCTAAGAGTGCTTTGGAGAAAATTCGGTACTGTCATCTAAAAACAAAATTATGACAGTTTATCGCTACTTTCGATAAAAAACATATTGTTATTTTCGTTAAGAAAATGCTACTTTCTAATAAAGAAAAATGTGATTTGATTGAAATTTATTTATTTATTTGTAAATAGCATATAAATAACATTTATTTTGATTGAAGAAAAAATCGCAAATTCCAACAGAAGCAACTACTGTTAAATTGAAATCAATTAAGTGTTAAATGTTGAACTAAACAAAACAAAAACACAAAACAAAACTTTAATAAATCATAGTAAATCCTCAAATTGTTTATCATTTACTTCTAAATATAGGCCAGTTATTTTTATAAACTACAAATATCTCGTTTTATGTCTCTTTGCCTAATTTCACCAACTGGTCTGTAGACGCAGTCTCTTAGTTCTTCTATGCAAGAGGGCATTTTTTTATAAATTTTGTTTTACATAGTTCCCCATAAGAAATAGTCAAGTGGTGATAAATATGCTGAGCGCGCCGCCCATTTTGCATTACCATTATTAGATATCACTTTATGTGGAAACAACTGGGATAAATACCTGGCAATTCTTCTTTCAATATGAGGCGGTGCGCCATCTTGTTGGAACCATAATTTATTAATTCGATTTAGGCTCACACGTCGAAATAATTGGCGAGAAATTACCTTAACCATTCAAGATATATGCTACTTGTTGAATTCTCCTCGCAGACGAATGGGCTATTATTTTATTACATACTAAGTTACACCCAACATTGATTCCGAACCTAATTTGTGTGCGTCGACTCTGCTGTGCATGGGGATTCTCTATATACCATACATCTTTATTATGGCGATTGAATATACCATAGTTGGTGAATTTACATTCATCCGTCCAAATAACTTCAAATAATTTGGGTTCTCCTGTATCTTGGGAATAATTTCTGCAAGAGCACGTTCGCACCTCTTGTGTCAGGGGATGCAATTGTTTCTACCGCCCTGGGCAAGGCTGAACTTTTTGCCTCGTTATTCGCCGGCAATTCTACTCTCAACTATGTATAACTATGAGCAATAAAGATTATTATTATTATTATTATTATTATTATTACTCTCCTCCAAATGTTCAATCACCAACAGTCCCCAATGTCGCGTATAAAATGACAGATATCATTTTCAAAACTAAAAATTCTCTTCTCATAATACCAGGAAATCCTCTGGCCTTGACGAGATCCCAGCAATTATTCTCAAAAAATGCACCCCAGAACTTGCTCCTGTCCTGACTCGCCTGTTTCAGACATCTTCCAATAAAGGCATATTCCCTAGTAACTGGAAAACTGATTGAGTACAACCCGTCCCCAAGAAAGGATCTAAAGCGCTCCCTAGCAACTACAGGCCTATTTCTCTCCTTTCAGTCGTCTCTAAAGTGATTAAAAAGTATATAAACACCGAATTACTAAAATTTCTTGAAAAACACAGTCTAATCCCCGACAGGCAGTATGGATTCCGTCAGCGCAGATCAACTGCCGACCTCCTTTCCTTTGTCACCCATTCTTGGAACAAGTCTATGGAACTACACGGTGAATCCCAGATTGTCGCTCTAGACATATCTAAAGCATTAGACCAGATCTGACACGCAGCGCTGCTTAATAAACTACCGGCCTATGGCCTACCACCAAAACTCTGTACGTGGGCAGCAAATTTCCTCTCCAACCGGAGCATTTCTGTTGTCGTGGATGGCCATTCCTCTAAACTGCATCCAATTAATGCAGGAGTTCGTCAAGGTTCAGCTTTAGCCCATATTTTTTTTTCTCTCCACATCAATGACCTTCTCTCTAGCACATCCAACCCAGTTCACAGTTACGCAGACGACAGCACCTTCCACTCAAATATACAATATTCTAAGCCTGTCTCTTTAGCCCAATTAGATAAGGATCGTAGACTCATGGAGGGTTCTATCTCCGTGGATCTCCAAAAAATATTAGACTGGGGAAGTAGAAATCTTGTACAATTCAACCCCACCAAATCACAGTCTTGCTTTCTTTCTCATATCAGATACACCAGCCCTAGACTCATCACAATAAACAACCAAGTTATTCAAAGTAATGACTCCTTTTCACTTGTTGGCATTTCTGTGGATCGAAATGTCAATTGGCACCAACATGTCACATCAATTGCAGAAGCGGCTGCTAAGAAATTAGGTTTCCTCTTCCAGGCTCACAAATACTTTTTACCAGCTAATCTCTATACCTTATATACTTCACAAATAAGACCAAACCTCGAATACTGCTCCCACATCTGGGGTGCTGCTGCCGCTTCCACACCCGCTATCCTGGACTCCATTCAGAAAAGAGCTATACGTCTCATCGGTGACCCTACTCTCAACCAAAGGCTGCCATCCCTTGCCCACCGACGTGCCGTTGGTGATCTCTCTCTCTCTTTTATAGATATCTGCACGGGCACTGCTCAGAGGAGCTTTCTTCCATAGTTCCTCCACCTGCTGCCCCCAACAGATCTACGAGGGGAACAGAGCGAATGCACCCTTTTACTGTCCAGGTCACCAGACATAGAACATCTTGTTATGCCCGGTCTTTTGTCCCGAGGACTTCCAAATTGTGGAATTCCTTGCCGGCACATGTTTTCCTTCTCCCCCGAACCTCCAAACCTTCAAGTCCAGAATTAACAAGTTGTACCATACTGTCCTAAGCAGCGATGCATACGCAAAAAATAAGTTTGACTTGGTTGTCGCCTTTCCGGGTGACGATGGATATATTTTTTTGCCGTAAGCTGTGAATTTTTGTGAGAACCGTAATAAATTTCAATCATGTCACGTTTTTATTTATCAGAAAATACGATTTTTTTTGACGAAATTTAAAAACGTTCTGTTATTGAAAATAACAATACGTTCTCTTATTGAAAGTAACAATAAACTGTCATAATTTTGTTTTTACACAATACTGAATTTTCTCCAAAGTACTCTTACAAATACTATAAATCTAATATTATTAACATGATAATAGAGCAAACCCTATTATGTGATAGATAATTGTAATCAGAGAAAATATATTTCCGAAAATTTAAAAATAAAATATGGCGCCCATAAGAAAAAAAAGTTGCTAATCGCTGTAGGAGTGTGGTGTGTGCCCCACTGAAACAATTCACATTTTTATATTCCTCGTTCAAAATCCACGGAACTAAAGATTTTATATATCACGACGTAATTGTATATTGGCCCAGACGGCGCCTCATAATCTAATACCATTTTCGGTTATACAGGAACTGGGTCAAAACTTTCTTATTTTCAAACACCTGGTGTATTTCACATTTGTAAACTACCCCGTAATTTTAGGTTCACCTACTTAAAAATCGCAAACTTATCTTTAGCAGGTTTTAAGAGATTTGCGTTTATGAACCAAAATTTTGACAAAAGCAAAAACGAATCGCATCATTTTCATAGTGCCCTTTTTTAAAATCCTACTAAAATAAACTGGTGTTTTGGGGAAAATATAAGTTATTTTGACTTAGAAAACAAAAGCATACTAGCTGTTTGCAAACACAGTTCCAATTAAAACCATTATCAACCAATTCCTGATATAACTGATTGCATGGGAAAAATTGCTGTCTTTTAACATCAGATTGTCAGTTTATTGTACGTTGACATGTTTTACGTTTCATAATGGAGCTAATTACGTAAAATTCAATTTATTTATTTTATTTGACATGTTTAATTCCACCAACTCTTTAGTATGCCGCACCTGGGGTTCTAGGGAACACGAAAATATTTGTTGCAATACTCTATTGTCACAATAGGCTCTAACGCGCCATTTTGATAATCTACAAGTAAAAAAAAATATTTTCATTCCAAATAGTTAGAATCATATCATCTGTTTTTTACAAGTATTGTTTAATTTCTCAACAATCTTATTAAACGCACGGGAAATGTATTATTATTAAACGTCGTTTAAGCATCCAACAAATGTCAAACAAATTACAATTCTATAAACAAATGAAAGCCATTTTGCCTTTCTAAAGTTACAGAATTGAAATGTATTATTAAAGATTAAAAATGTAAAATAACTCACAAACTGTTGGATAAGTATAAATATTCTAAAATGGTGCTTCTAAAGATACTGTCTAGGTACGCATAAAGAAAAAATAATCTGAAATTTTTAACTGATTCCTGTAGAAAGAGCGTACATGGCGTATAAATCAATTAATAAATATAGCAGTTGTATGTACAATATCCAAAAATTATATAAAAATTATTAATTTTCAGAACGATGATCTGGATCTCTCCAAAAGCTCTTTAGGAGACTACAGTGACATTGATAGTGATGAGAAACCTGTGCGTTTTAGGAGATCAGTTAACAGAATCAGAAAAGAAGACATAAGACAAAAGCGTAAAGAAATCAAAGAGAAACTAGAACTCAAGAAAAAAATTAAACAGGAAAATAGAGCAAAAAAATTTGAGGTTAAACCAGTATTGATTAATAGAGCACCACACCCACGTTTACATAGCAGATTTTCAAAATTACAGAACCAAGCTCATGAGACCAAAGTAGAAGAAAACGGCGTAAACGAAGATAAGCGGTGGAATGAGGAGCCCGTACACGTAGTGGTTGGACACCCAGAAAAGGCAGCAAGAAAGAAAATTAATGACCATAAAAAACTTAAACAAATAGAATACTTGAAATCTCGACTATCACAGAAAAAGAAAATAGAAGACAAAAAGGCAAATAGATTACTAAAATCAAAGAAAAATGCTAAAATCGATAAGAATGGAGAAACTGAGATAAACAATACTAATGAAGGTGCAGCTACTGAAGAAACCAGCGTCTTAGCAAACGAAGATTCTTCAATAAACAACTTAGTTGAAAGACGCAGAAGAAGTGTTGATATAGATGTTGATACTAGACTCAACGAAGTGGACTCAGTCATGAATGAAATAATTAAAGAAACTAATATTCTTCGTTTTATAAGGGATAGTGAAAACTATAAATATCAGAAGACGGAGCAAACAAAGCCAGACAAAAATGTTATTCCACAAACATTTAAGCCCTTATATTCAACAGCAAGCGTCTCCAAACAGATTGAAGACTATAGTAGCACAACTGAGGCTTTGGAAACGGAAAGCGTAAACATTGCTAAAAATAAAACAGAATCTTATACAGAAGGACAAAGAAGAGAACCAACTGTGACAAAAATGACAACCATAAATAATACAGTACCGACAAAAAGTTATGAAAATGGTGAGTCTCCAAACCCTACAACTCCAAGAACTCTGAAAGAAACAGAAACTCCCAAAGATATAACTGTAAGAACTAACATCGATAGTAAAGAGGGACATAACTTTTTTGATAACATGGTAACAAAGATGAAATCTTTCTTCAAAAACGTAGGTACAAAATTAGGAAACTTGGTTGGTATTGCATAGAGTCTTGTTAACGTCTCTATAAGTTTGTTCACTAATTAATCTTCGTTTTAACTTTTTTTCAAGGTAACATTGATTGTACATTAATGTCATGATTAAAGTAGATCACCTATAATTAGATGCTATTTAATGGATAACTAATTTATATAAAAATATATTTTTGTATTACACTAACAAATAAATCTGTTTTTAAAAGTTGCTTTATTTTCTTTGTGTTTGGTGAATTAAAAAAGTCATCTTGGAATCATATCCGAGGAAAAAAAATTCAGGGTTTTACCCGTACTAGTACTATCATAGAGAGTAGAATTTTGTGAAACGTTGTCGGTGCCCGCCCAAGAAGATCCCGCTCTTTCAAATAAAATAACGTGTACTGATGAAAGAGTAGTTCTCAAGGGAAGGAATTTTCCGGATCAAAAATCGCCTTTTTTGATCCAGTAAAAATCCTCGTGGCACGGTGAAAGCAGGATTTTAAGACAAAAATCAGTTAAAATGTTTTCTGCATGTTAATGGTCGATAAGTCATTAACTTCAAGAAACTACCTCAGCATTTTGAGAAAAATTGTAGAAAACGTTGTCAATAATTTGTCATTTTAAAAATATAGAAGCGGTTGGTATCAACTTGACAGGGTTCCAGCACATTCCACAGATAAAGTTACCACCAAATTTTTTATGCTTTTTTAAGATTGTTTGATAACGCGTTTGGGACCGCGGAATTAGCCTCCAAGGTCATATAATGTTAATCCATTGGATGTTTACCTATAAGGTATGTTCACAGAAAAAGGGTATAATCAGTGAATTCGAGGCGAATCGCTGCATTGATTTACTCAAGAATTTGGAGACTTGAACCCAAATGAAATTAGATCTGCTTGGATGTAAACGCCCAAAGTTTTAAATATCAATTTTAATATTCTTTTGAATTAATTAGTTAACTAGTGTTTGTTGGTTTCATTATTTGCTTTATCGTGTCAAATTTCTTGTCCAAACAAAATTAATAAATTCGTAAGAACTGTGTTTGAATAGTTTTATTCAATGGTTTTTAGGGTATTTACGCATTCTAAAAGTCCTTTAATATTTAGACGATAACAAGAGTGACATTGACGTTTATGTCAAATAATAGTTATTCATGGCACAGATAAATATCCAATGGGAATAACCTTTTCAATGAACGACAACAAAACATTGCTTTAAAGTTAGAAAACTAGCTAGTTAGGTATGATATATACAAATAGATAGTAAATTTCAGCCGCTTTCCAAACAAGTAATAATATACAAGTATTTCATTAAAAAACCTTTTAATTATCTTTTTATGTAACGAAAATATCTGTATTTATAAACCATCCTGTATACTCCAATTAAGATTTAGCCTTTCGAATTTGTAATAAGAATTTCGATCTGAAGTTTTCAGCATAGTTCTAATCAATGTCTGCCTTTCAAATGAAAATACTTTCAAGATGAGTGCACATCCTCTTATAGCGGAAATCACAACCAACTCATTTATTTTAAATCGAGCACCCCATATATTATTGTATATTTGGATTCGCCCTTAAAGTTCAGGTCAACTTTGCCGGACCATAATGTTCTAATTTTCGGCCAATTGTGATATTCGTGAATTTTCGTTATTTTTGACGTATCAGCAACTTTATAGAGACCACGGTATCTGCCATAATTGTTATAAATCTAAAGCTTGCTGACGTTATTAAAAAAACGTCAAAGTAGCTACTCGAACGGCAACTTTTCCGAGGATATTTATTTATTTGTTCATAAATTGACCTGGAATTTTCTATTAGAGAATCTTGAAAAATTAACAAATGGAGCATACTGTATTTTATAACATTATTCGATGGTAAAACGAAATGTCTATTGAAATGTATTGGGTTTCCCTATATCTATATCTAGCATAGTTTTGGAATGAATCATGATTATATGATTATATAAATTTCACCGAATTAATTAATTACTTCACTAAAGTATATATATATATATATATATATATATATATATATATATATATATATATATATATATATATATATATATATATATATATATATATATATATATATATATATATATATATATGACCCAGACCAAGATTTTCGTTTCATCTTCAGTTATCAGGACGAGTTAACAACATTCACCGTGCTACGAGCATTAAAAACAAAGACGGCTGATATAGATAGTTAAGAAATTTAGCGAGATCGCCCATGTCTAGGCTAAAATGCAGTTCAAGGCGACAAAATAAATAACTTCAGCTCGTGATATCATCGTTATTAATTGAACGATTTCAAAAATTATTTTTTCAAATGAGTGCTAATTAATTGTCTTTGATATTCTTTCACTAAATAACTCTTAGTCGTTACGAAAACGTGTGAAACACAAATAACAAAAACGAAGTCTTCTGCTGCATTACTTTTTTAGAGCAACGATAATTTTTTTATCTTTTAAAATGTGTGGTAACAGTGGTAACATATGTGACATAAAATAAAGTCAATATATGGAATAATATTGTGAAAAAGGAAATATCTAAAATGGTGCATTCATTTTGATTTTAGAGTAAGTTTAATTAAGCAAACGTAAGATTATGCAATGCATAAATCAAGCGCATGGAAACGAATACAACTTCAAAAATAGCCTGAATATGGCGAAAGTCTCGGAAAATGTTCACGCGTATGTCTTAACTATCTCTATCGAAAAACTATAGTACCGACAATGTTTCTGTAGATTCAGAAACATTGAGTTAAAAGAAACCGAAATCATGACTACAAAGAACTACGTATATAAAAATAGTCTGTGGCTAGTGGAACTTCCCTTCAGAAGCTTTTACCTATCGCACACACACACACACACACACAGACGTACACACATTATAAAGAATGAATATATAGTATGTAACAATATACACATTAGTTTAGGACACCCATAATTCATCCACTATGTTTTTTTGTTTGTGGGAGCAGTATTCGAGGTTTGGCCTTATTTGTAAAGTATATAAGGTATATAGATTAGCTGGTGAAAAGTATTTGAGAGCCCGGAAGAGGAAACCTAATTTCTTAGCAGCCGCTTCTGCAATTGATGGGACATGTTGGTGCCAATTGAGATTTCGGTCCACAGAAATGCCAACAAGTGAAAAGGACTCATTACTTTGAATAACTTGGTTGTTCATTGTGATGGGTCTAGGGCTGGTGTATCTCTTATGAGATAGAAAGCAAGACTGAGATTTGGTGGAGTTGAATTGTACAAGATTTCTACTTCCCCATATTTTTTGGAGATCCACAGAGACAGAACCCTCCATGAGTCTGCGATCCTCATCTAATTGGGCTAAAGAAACAGGCTTAGAATATTGTATATTTGAGTGGAGGGTGCTGTCATGCGCGTAACTGTGAACTGGGTTGGATGTGCTAGAAAGGAGGTCATTGGTGTGGAGAAGAAACAAAGTAGGGGCTAAAGTTGAACGTTGAGGGACTCCTGCATTAATTGGATACAGTTTAGAGGAATGGCCGTCCACGACAACAGAAATGCTCAGGTTGTAGAGGAAATTTGCTGTCCAGGTACAGAGTTTTGGTGGTAGGCCATAGGCCGGAAGTTTATTAAGCAGCGCTGCGTGCCAGACCTGGTCGAATGCTTTGGATATGTCTAGAGCGACAATCTGGGATTCATCGTGTAGTTTCATAGACTTGTTCCAAGAATGGGTGACAAAGTAACGGAGGTCGGCACTTAATCTGCGCTGACGGAATCCATACTGCCTGTCGCGGATTAGCCTGTGTTTTTCAAGAAATTGTAGTAATTCGGTGTTTATATATTTTCCATCACCTTAAAGACGACTTAAAGGAGAGAAATAGGCCTGTAATTGCTAGGAAGTGCTTTGGATCCTTTCTTTTGGGGACGGGTTGAACTCGAGCAGTTTTACAGTTACTAGGGAATATGCCTCTTTTGTAAGATGTCTGAAACAGACGAGTCAGGACAGGAGCAAGTTCTGGTGCGCATTTTTTGATTACAATTCCTGGGATCTCGTCAAGGCCAAAGCACTAGAATTCATCTACAGACTTTCCTGCTATTAAGAAAAGAGAGCATCTTTCGTACTTTTTAGTTTTGAAATTGATATCCGTCATTTTATGTGCGACATGGGGCTCTTCGTGGTTGAACATTTGGAATACAAGATGTAAATAAATAAGTGCGAAAAAATTCACGAGGTGAATCCCTGTTGAAAACTAAAGGGAGTCTTTCATATAAAACTTATACATCCCTCTCATGTGAAGATGCCACCGCTTAAAAGGGGTGTCAAAAAGGTAGTATTTATCTTTTCTCCTGAACATGGAAGAAGTGACAGAAATTAAAATAAGTAGATATCATCTGCTATCGAGAAGACACTCAGTAAACAATTTTTTAGTTTTCCCGTAAGGTTGTAAGGGGTAGAAAAATCATAAATTTCACGGTTTCTGGCAAAAGCGAATAATTTAAATGCAATTACATAGCCTAATTCGCACAGTGTACAGGCAATACTGTGATCATTTTCAGAATATGAAAATCGCTGGATAGGCCTAGGCGGGCCTTAGTTTTGGCCTACTCGCTCCGCAGGTTTAAATCCATTAGATTTTTTTACTTTGGCCCATTTAAAAACTTTGGTGCTTTTGACTTCTATTCAAAAACTTAACCGCATTATTGGATCGTGTAGAGTAATACGTAAGATTAAATAAGATTCTCCTGGAACTTTTAATCGAGTTTCTATGCAGTTCTATGAGCCGACATGTAGACTTTTGCGTAATGGCTTTTGGTGGTCATTTTCAGTTATTTGTTAAGATATTTATAAGTTATAAATTTTAAAAGCATAGTTCTTTTTCAATCATTGTTTCTTTATTGTGATACCAAAATCACATTTTGTTTAATTACAAAATTTGAACCTATGCAGACCATGCCATGTAATTAAATTTAAATAAGTTTTTCTACAGAAATCGTCAAATTTCCGAAAAAGATATAGGAGCCCGTTATTGTTAAGAATAAATCAAGATATTTAAGTATAGGTACTCAGGCAACCCATTCCACCTCAGATTTTCAATAATTAGGTTGTTACTAGGGACGAGGTTTGTCATAAATTTTGTTTTTCCTATGTTCATTTTTAGACCTACTGTTGCACAGACCTCCTGAAGTTCCTGTAGCATCACTCTAATATCTTCCAAGTTGTCAGCTAGTAAGACAATGCCGTCTGCAAACCGTAACTTTGACAGACTTTGGCCGTATATTCTTAGACCTTTTTGGTCCCAATCTAGCTTCTTGAACACATACTCCAGGACGGTGATAAACAGTTTTGGAGACATCGTATCTCCCTGGCGTACTCCTCTCCCAATTTTTATAGGATTCGTGTTTTCATGTGGTTTTACCGCAAGAGTAGCATTTATATATATATTGTAGATTAGTTTGGTGTAGAGATAGTCAATACGGTATGCTTCCAGGGACTGCAACACTGCGTCCAGCTCCACAGTGTCGAAAGCCTTATGGAAATCCACAAAAGCAAGGACAAGTGATCTGCCATATTCGATTGTCTTTTCAATCACTGTTTTAACGCTTTGAAGATGATCATTGGTTCCAAACCCACTTCGAAAACCGGCCTGTTCTACTGGCTGGATAAAGTCTAACTTCTTTTCAAGTCGTGTGGTAATTATTCTAGTAAATAATTTGTAGAGGTGGCTAAGTAGACTTATCGGCCTGTAATTTTATAGGTTCGAGATGTCTCCTTTCTTGTGGATCAGTATTACGATGGTGTTGTGCCACTTTTCTGGTATCGTACTATTGAAGAGAGAAAGGTTGAAAAAAGATTTGATTTTTTGGAGCAAGCAAGGACCACCAATCTTTATCGCATCGGAAACCACGCAGTCTTCTCCGGGCGATTTTTGATTTTTCATCTTTTTTAGGGCTAGTTTAATCTCATCTAGTGATATTTACAGCAGTATTTCCGAGCCCTGGTTAACCACGACTTTTGTACGGGTTAGTACGTGAGATGCTGGATGTAGATTTATATCACTTTGGCTTTTATATAGCATTCCATAAAACTCTTCCACTATATTTAGAATATCTTTCGTGTTCGTCGATATGTGCCCTTGTGCATTTTTAAGTTTTATTATTTCGTGGAATGTGTAAAGAAATACACATATTTGGGCCACGAGATAAGCATATCCAAAACCAACCAAACATGCGAGATAAACAGAAGAGTCATACTCTCCTGGGCGGCTTACGGCAGACTTAGAGACGTTTTCAGAAGCGACCTTCCGATATGCTTGAGAAGAAAAGTTTTCAACCAATGTGTTCTACCGGTTATGATCTACGGTGCCGAAACACTAACCCTTACCAACGCTTCTGATAAGAAACTGAAAGTAACACAGCTCAAAATGGAGAGGTCGATGCTTGGCGTTTCGTTACGTGACCACATTAGAAATGAAGAATTACGCAGGAGAACAGGAGTGACTGATGTGGTCGTACATGTGGCAAAACTCAAGTGGAAGTAGACGGGGCATGTGGCTCGCATGCAAGATGACAGGTGGATAACACGATTAATTGAATGGAGACCCAGATCCGATAAAAGAAGCAGAGGAAGAGCACCAACTCGCTGGACAGACGACATTACAAAAATTACAAATAACTGGATTCGTAGCGCTCAAGACAGAAAATAATGGACTCAACTAGGGGAGGCCTATGTCCAGCAGTGGGCGCAGAAGGCTGATTGATGATGATGATGATGACTCAGGCAACTACATTAGAGCTGTAAGAAAAAATTTACGTGTGAAACAAGTTCTGGGGGTGGCTTACAACCATACGGGAAAACTAACAAATTGTTCACTAAGTGTCTTCTAGATAGCAGACAATATTTAACTGATTTAATTTCCATTTAAGAAAAAATTTAAAAACCACTTTTTGGAACCCATTTAAAGGATCGTATCTTTACGGGAAAAGGGTGTATGAGTTTTTTTATATAAAACACCCCCTTTAGTTTTTAACGAGGAATCACCGCCTGATTTTTTTGCACTTATTTGTTTACACATGTACATAAATTTTTTTTAGATGTTTATAATCTAAATCGTGATTGATTTAGGCTAGAGTTTTTGGTTACTGGGCACCCAACAAAAGTGCCTCGTGGAAAACCTTGGGCATTTGGGTATAAGGAAACAAACTCGCTCTTTATTACTACATGTATTCCTTGACATGCAGGGGAAAAGAAAACACAAAGACTAACTGTAATATTTTTATTAAGTCCTTTCTTTTCACAATAACGTTGCATCAGGTGGTTTTACAACTAACAACAATCAACTCGATCGACTAAGACTTATAATTATTATTATTATTTTTATTATTATTATATAACAACGTGAACAGCCCTCACTAACTATAGGTACTCAGGCAACTACAAACGTGTTTTTGTTCCACTGCTTATGAAACAATTACCGTTAATAAGTGTATAAATACAAAAGTTACTACAATGTTCCTGAAGATGATCTGCAAGCGAAACGTCAGTTTGTTGTATATTACAAAGATAAATACGTCTACAAAAGGCTTAAGACTATGAAATAAATTTAAAAAACAAATTTATATTTGAGACCCTGACAGTTTCTAGCAGACAACTTCAAGAAACTTATGGAAAACTAAATAATTTCGAATCAACAACAATATCTACAATACATATGGTATTATATACTGCGAATTATCATTTTTTATATATATAACAATACAACATTGATCATCTTATTAACGATTTTTTTCAGTTTTGCATAAATTTATCACTAGCATTTTTAAATACGTCACTTAAGCTGAAGCTACATGAAATTGAAATTAATCCTATCAAATAACAACTAAATAACAACAGAATCATAAGTATTTGTTCATAAGATTGTTACACGTATCATATATAACTAATTTTATTTTGCGTTTAATACGATTAATTTCAACTTCAAATGTTGGCAACCTACTTGAGAAAAAACGCAAATCAAAAGTATTTTTGATAAAAAGTAAAACATTTTTTAAAAATAACTAAATATATTATTTTAGTAAATAAACAAACAACAATTTTTGGAAGAAGAAATTTGTTAGACATTGTATTTTTTAATAATTTCATACTAAGAAAATTAAGAGTTGAAAAATTTTTCTTGCAGTAGTACGTTTAACATTTTTTTTTCAAATACCTAGTTCCTGTAAATTTACGACCCAAATGCTGATTTTACATGTGAACAACGTAGTTTTTTGTGAAGTTTTGATAATAAATAATCGGTTGATATTTGTCACGTCAAAATTATCATATCCATATTCATATTAATAGTACCCAGCAAAACCACACATTAACTGGGTGGAAATATTATAATTTAATCATACTTACCTATATCGGTTGTGAAAGTTTAATTTGAAAATCATATAATTTGCCATAACTACTAAATAAATCGAGACAACTACATGAAATGTTCAAGAGCTTTTACGATAGATTAGCAGACACAGGTTTGTTACGTCTAAAACGAGATTTCGTAGCGCGCCCGAAGAATATAAATCACGAACAAGAAGACCAAGTTTCGGCCGGCATAGTTGAAAATCCTGAGGTAAGCACAAAACCAATTGCTATGGAAACTGGAACGAGCAAGTCAACTCTCTGCAACATTTTTCACCATCAGGGACTTTATCCCCATCACTCCACTCCTGTACTGGATCTGTTGGAGAATGATTTTCCAGGTAGACTCGTAACGTTTCTCTCGTAACTAACAAAATGCCAATCCGATGTTTTTTAACAAAATATTGTTCACAGACGAAGCAAAGTTAACACGTAGAGGCGTCCTTAATTTTAAAAACAAACATGTGTGGGAGTTGAAAAATCCGCACTTAATATCCCAATGCCATTTCCAACATTCAATCAAAATAATTGCTCAATGTAGCCTTATTGGGAAGTATTTATTAGATCCATCTAAACTACCACCAAATTCACGTGGCAATTTATACCTCAATTTGCTACAAAGTCAGTTACATCAATATTTTGATGACCTTCCCTTACAACTGAGACAAAACATGTTCAGGCATGATGGATCGCCAGCACATTTCTTTAGACCTGCCAGCGAATACCTAAATACACACTTTACTGGGTGTGGGATATATCCTGGGAGTTAGATAACTTTGCCAGCTGAATGTCAAGATTTCAACCCTCCTGACTTTCTGTATGGCAGAAATATGAAATCACTGGTGTATGGAGAGGTAGCTACTACACAAAAGGGGTCATGTCAGAGGATTGAGAATGCTGCAAAGTCCCCTCGAAGAGACCGGTTATTTTTTGTAGAAGACTACACAAATGCATTTAAGTGAAGTGAAACGATTTTAGCTACTTATTGTAGAAGAAGGACATCTTCGTATAGCAAATACGTCTTAAATTTTTGTGACTTAAATGAAGTACGTTGTTAAGTAAAAGTTATTGTGGTCAATACAGTTGTCTCGTTTTTAGAAAAGGTTTTTTTTCCGAAAACAATTTAAAAATAATTGGAAAAATATTAATTACCATCAAATTTGTGTATGAACTATGCCCGAGTTTGAGTTTTTCGCTCCAGTAAACCCAAGAGTGTAAAATTTCTTGTAGTTGTCTCGATTTATTCAGATGTTATGGCGAAAAATAAGATTTTCAGATTAAACGTTGACACTCCCTATTTTCGTTATTTCCAACTTTTCGATATAGGTAAGTATGGTAAGATTGTAATATTTAATATTATTAATCTATGGTTTCATGGTTTACCATTAATTCATGGACACCTGTATATAAGGCTACAAATTAGTTCTCTTTTGACTACAGCAAAACTGAGGTTACGTTGTCTATGGTCACATGCGTCGTCTAGTTGATAACTGTGACTAGTACCGATGCTACCAAAGTAAAATTTAATTCGAGTAACGTAAATTGTTGACTATCCGAAAGCAGATTTTAGTGTACTTTATATGTCTAACAAATTTTGCATTTATGCCTAACCTTATTGCCATTTTAGTAACAAACTGATAAAAATCCTTAAGTAACCTATTTTATAGTGTTTCTTTCACATAAAATTAGCTACCGTGGTCACTTCTAAAGGTGGCAACACTAGTCTATATAACAGATAATGTTCTCAAGTTTGTTGCAAAGACGTTAAGTATAATATAGATTTAGAAATTACAGGTTTCCTTTCTAGAATTAAGTTATATGTGTCGTTGTCTCCATAATTTAGATATTGAACAAACGCAATCGTTACAAAAGTGTCTTGAGTACGGAATTCGGCGCTTTTATCTACAAACCTATATTTTCTGTACCACCAGAGCACACAAACGAAAACTGTCAGAAAATTATATTTATCCTGAGATTGAATCGTGCATTACATAATAAGCTTCGATAGTGTCACGTAATTTATGTAATGTTCCTGTAAATTCCCGCTACTAGGAGAATTTGCTGTTTGAGTCAAACCGCATTCCGTAAAACCGAACGTGTAATTCTTGCCGCCAAATAAATTCAATGTATTCCCACGACAATAATTATTGTCGGATACCCAATTACAGGTTCTGAAACCGCAACACTATCGGCAATTGTAGGTACACATTTCTCGGGCATTAAGTCAGTGGATTGCAATGAATCCGTGTTGATCGAATATTTATACGTAGTAGAATGAGAGAGCTCGTAATATAAGGTACAAGAGTTTTATAAAGGATTATATTCAGGATGTAATAAAATACATATCAGTGATGACACCTGGCTAAGATATTAAAAAATCCATAGCCATTATATAGTTTTCTTCATGTAATAGCGGCATTTACTACTAAGAAGCAACTTTCATTAGTATTTTAGTATAAAGATAATGGTGAGTATAATTGTGTTTTATTGTGCAATTTATTGTCTTTAGAAATTTCATTATGCTAAAAATTTTGTATTTTCACGTAATATTAGACCATATTCTTTGGAAATCTAAATGGTTGTTAGTTTTTCCTAATCCTCAGGCAAATGTCTCACTGTAGACACTTCCAGGCACTATTCATTCAGTATTTTTGGCTCCACTCACCAAATATTTTTGGGCTAAAATTGTATAGCCAGTTTTCAAACGACACAATACAAGTTTATCCCCTTAGAATATTTGGACCTTGTAGTCATGGCAAAACTGAACATAAAATTTGTAGTAGTTTTGAAAGGGCATCTATGTTTGGTTTGCTGTGAGTCACGAAATATTTTAGTTTTAGTGAAATTTTCAAAGTCTGGTGTCATATTCCGTTCTAATACGATACTGTTAGGACTAGTGAGATGCTTTCTTTGCTGGTTAATCTGTTTTTTAATTTACAAGTTTTCCAGTATATGATATCCATAAAAAGATTCTGCAGAAATAAAAACAATTCTGTTTTAATATGAAAGATTTTAAGTATACTTATACACCTTGTATCTTATTTTACTTGGGAAATCCGTGCAATAATAATCTTTGCCTGTTCTTGATTAGCATATCCAAAGCTTGATCAATCACAAATAACTCAGCCGTATATCAGTTTGTAATTTTTGATTGTGGAGATAATTGAGATATCCCTGAATTTTCTATATCTGCACCAGTACCATATTTATTTTGGAAGGATCTGTATAAATGTATAGGTATCCTAGAAATAAATTGGCTTATCTGGTACAGTGATTCTTCATAAACTGGTAATGGGTGTCATTTTTGTCCAACAGAGAAGAATGTACCGTGTAGGGGCATTCATTTTGGCCATGGTGGGGGTATTCTGACTGTGTAAAAACCAGAAAAAGCCATCACCGAAGATCCCTGAGTTGGCTGTTAATTCTCATGAAATTGAATCTCTTCTTGAAGTATAAGATAAATTGTACGTCCTAGATAAAGTGTAGATAGACAGCATATTTAAGGGTTGTTTCTATAGTGTTTGCCCATGTTTCAGGACTGACTATATATAAAATAACGCAACAATATCAAAATATAAGCCTTTATAAAACATTTGCATTTATTGTCATATATACTTCTATTTATTAGTGTTTTCTTCCACTGCCTGGAATATAATTTTTAGCTTTATTTTTTTTTCGCCAAAATGAAGCAAATAACTTGAAAATATTTTTTTTGGTCGTTTTTCGCAATTACAAGATTAAATAAGCTGATTAAAATATATCGATCTCAGAATAAATATAATCTGTTGAGAGCTTTGGTTATAAACTTCCAAAAGTCAACACTTTACAGTAACGCTGGTTTGACATTATTACACATTTACTTAAGATATATCACACCATACTAAGTCGTACTACATTGTAAATGTTGTTGTACACTGAATGTGCAAAGTCTGGTAATAAATAACAACAGACAAGTAGGAACAACGTTTTGGAATTATTTTCAAATTCATCTTCAGTAGTGAAACAGATACTTTCATATGGTAAAATACCAGGAGGATAAACAAACAAGGATTACAGCCAGCTTTCATTTGTAAGGTTGAAAGCTCCAAATCTAATACGACCAGCATCAAGATCATATTTAGTATGCAACTTCGTGTTTAAGGAGCAAAACTACGATGTTTTGGAATGAAATCATGCCAGATCGTTAACAACTATACGTTTTCTTAAATACTTGTAGTAATAAGTTAACCAAAATTGTATATGAGACGTTATGATAGTATTAATGTTGCAAAGCTATGTCAAACTGTGCTTCACAATATTTCGGCACTGATAAGAAAGCTGTGAGGTAACCTCTGAGTTGCATGATAAAATGCATATTGTAGGTATTTTATTAAGAGTAAATTGTTTTGCTAGTGATCCGTTTAACTCTGAGCTGAATGTTGAACTGAATTCCAAATATCATTGGAAAAACCTTGGCAACCGGGTATTTTCAACAATTGAGATAAAAGACTTTGGATATCAATACCACATTTAAACTACTACCATTGTTTTGCATTGTTTTGCATTTGCATAACATTTACCATTAAACCGAGCTACGATAAATTAAATCTAGTTTATATAAGTTAGATTTTTTGAGACGTTGATTTTTTTCACCCAAATTCCACATTGCACATTGCGTTTTGCCAAAAAGACACTGTTAAAAACATTTGAGCAACGACACCTATATAGTATTAAAATACATCGATACAGACTACCCAGCTAACATCATCTAAAGTTACGATAGACATAGATAAACATACTAATGCATCTAATAAAGATAATGATATTATAGAATTAATTGACACATAGACGACAGGATTGGTGAAAGCGTGAAAAAAAATAAGGACAGAGAAAACGTTTAATAATTTGCATTGTCCAGCTTTATTCAGTTCATATTCTTAAGTACGTTCATTTGCAAGATTACAGAAGTATTGATAAAGAATAATGGGTAAGGGATAGTTTACCTAAGTCATCATGCATACAAAATAATAGTATTTCCAGTAAAATAGAAAACACTGTCAAACACTAACCACCGGTTTACAAAAATTAGTAATAAACTCGCTACACAATATAGATAACAAATAAAAATCAAATTAACATTATATTATTGAATGACACTACGACATAGGTTCTTCGGATATAAAGTAAAATCAACGAATTGCGTTAGATTTGTATCTGAAGAAGCTACATCACAGAACATTTGCCATATAATAGTAATGTGATGTAAATCTTCTGTTTACACACACACACATATATATATATATATATATATATATATATATATATATATATATATATATATATATATATATATATATACTAAAGAAAATATATGCAGTGGTTTACCATTGCCTTCCGAGGGCACTCAACGACACATGGTGTTCGCAGGTAGTGACGTATTCAACTACTCACCGTGTACGACGTTGCTTAACTTTGATGATTACTGCCGTGTGGCCATTGCCGCTGCCATAAAAAGTAGCGATTGTAAACTAATTTACATGCAATTTTATACAAATACTGTCAATTTACTTGCGTTGCAATGATCCAAAATTTGAAATTGTCTTTTTGAAATGAAAATTACTAATGCTGAAAACTACGGGTAGATCCAGCGATGACAACAAATGAATATTGTACCATTCAAACTGGCATCGACTTAACGTTACATTTTCAGCTTAATTTCATACTCTTATCATAGATAGCCAGCAAAAATAAATATCATGTAAAATAACAGATATATTAAGTCTCGGATTTTTTGCAGCGAATTTTATGCTCTACAGAAAGGTCGTATAAAATTTCGTCGTATCTGGCTTGGGGTAGTTATTCTTGTGTAGACGACTAAGGGCCAGTCAGAGACCTTAATGCTTTTTTTTTAATAATATTCAATTTTGAGCAGAAAAGAATTATTCTGAAACTTTGACACCTTGACATACTTGCTGGGTCAGAATTAGTTATTGTTGCTCGCGCCTTTACTTCACCAAGTAAAGGCGACAACAACCGTTTCATACGAAGTACAGAGGTACAAACTTCTTCTCTGGCTTCGAACGAGCTTGTTTTCCTCTGGTCAACTGGTTCCGCCTTTCACGATGCCGTTAAAAGTGAAACCGGTTGCAGGCAAGAAAACTACTACTTCTGAAGCGAGATGAGAAGTGTCTACATTTATATTTAGTTATTGTTGTGTAAACGACTAGGTCAGTCAATGAGGTAAATATTCTTTAGACCATATTTGTTTCTCAATAAAAAAAAAGTGAAACTGTGGCTTGACAACGTACTTGCTGAATCAGAATTTTTGTTCATCTCAATTTACTTTTGGTGTCTATCCAATCTCTCTATTTTTAACATAGTGGCCCTTTTGTGGCTTGAGAAGTGCAGTTTTACTGAAAATACCATTTTCTGCATGCTCAATGACAAAGATGAATTCAGCTTGTCCACTGGGGCTGCTCGTTGGATCTAAACATTTGGAATTATCAAATTTATAAAACCAAATGACTATTAATAGAAGAAATTGTGTTTGTTTGGCAAATTTGGGAAAGAATTATTGTAATTTTTATATATTTTAGTAATAATTTCTAGTTGGTATAAATGGAAGACATTTAAAATTGGACGATCATTCTCATTCATTTAATAACACCACCATTCTGAAGTTGAAAATTTTTGAAGTGTGCAAACAGTTAAGATGAATTATCATTTATAAATATACACATGGATGCTTTTACAAAGTGAATATTGTTTAAAATTTAATACTTTCTGCTAAAACTACTGCGTTAAGGCATCGAAAACTCATCAACTATATTTTTTCAGTTACACGTGTTGTTATTATTATTACTATTTATGTTATCAAAAATATAGAACATGTTTACCTATCTTACAGTATTTCAAAAGGGGAATAAATTTCTAAATATATTTTTGTTTACCCTAGTTACGACGGACAATGCAAATTACTTGATAAAATAAATAAAACTGTGCATTGTTTTAAGCTGTGCAGTCTACTACATATACAAAACAACAAGATTCAAAGAGAAGTAAAGATAACTTCATTGTAACAAGATAATATTTAGTTTCATCCCATCTTTATTATCGTTATGAAAGCGCTAGAAGAATATATAGATATTTGTTTGAAAATATATTACATGACAAAAGATTAAAATAAAAGCAGTATAATAAAAATGAAAATTAGCTATTGGGCAACTATTTTTATTATCCTGTGGTGTTATACAAACTTGGTCGTTTGATAGGAGTATATACAGTCTGTACATAAATCTGGAATTTAGTGTGAACGGACACATTTTTGACAGATATGTTAAAATACACAACATTAAAAGCCACGTTTTAAGTTACGGCGACAAAATTCTAGTTCACTTCGATGGTTAGTTAAAAAAAAAACTCAGAAACGTCCACTGAAATGGTGGGAACAGTTTAAACATTTCTATTGTAAAAAATATTTCTAGAGCTTTCACACCTGGATATAGATCCTTGCAAATGTTGCCATTGTCATAATTTATATTTTTTAGATTTGTTCAAAAATAAGTACCTAGATAGAAAAACGTGGAAAGTTTCAATATATATATATATATATATATATATATATATATATATATATATATATATATATATATATATATATATATATATATATATATATATATATATATATATATAAACTTCCGCGGTTTTGAGTGTGAAAAATACTATGTTCTCGGATTGAACCACGTCCAAGATTATTTAAATTTTGACGTTTCGATTCCCGCTTTCGAGCCATTTTAAAGAGATAGAAAAACAATAGCAGTAGATTAACAAAAGGGGTACAGAGTATCGAAATATGAATAAACAAAAAAATACATTGATAAATAGAAAAAAGGGTATCAAGTTAGGTAAGGTTAGACGCAGTTCGATTTCGGAGCGTTAATCTGACTACACTCCAAGTATCACAACGATTGATTGTCTGTAAGGTCTGCGAGTTGCTATACATACGTCTAAGAGATATCTGAAAATGGCTCGATAACGGGAGTCAAAATATCAAGAGATAAATAATCTCGGACGTTGTCCAACCACAAATATTGGTATTTTCCATGTATATAGACCTGATCAAGTCAGGCCCGTGGAGTGCCCAGTAATACTCAGATGTTGTTTGAGTATCCTTTTCCACAAACTCTTTAAATCCCGCTACTAAACCATAGCATAGATGAACAGAGAGCATAAGCTGTGCCTAGCCTTTTATTTGATGTTGTTTGGGCTAATCAGAGGGGTGACACGAGGACGTTTCTGTGAACTCTCATAGTCCCTCTTTTTCGATAAGGCATCGAGCGGGCTATATAGAAAAGATGAGGTCCTTCCAAGATTAGCCCATGTTAGAACATGTAACGACATATGTCAGTCCACACAGCGCACTACGATTTAGTAGCGTAACACAGTCTAGCCGATATCCCTGCTTGGTAGTTTGGAAACTATTAAGCAGATATATGTGGACTGTGATATATATATATATATATATATATATATATATATATATATATATATATATATATATATATATATATATATATATATGAAACTTAATCGTTCGTAGTACTTCATCTAAATGTAGTCATTCCATCACAAGTCCTAACAGTAGCTAATCTTGGAAAAACTTAATCTCTCTCCGTATATACATCTGTTTCTTATAAATTTAGTGTAAACCATAAATTGTAGTATTAAACAATTTCAATGAGAAATATACATAGGAAAATTAGACGTTCTGTGATTAAAAATTTTGCCAACTAAAATTACAATGTTGCCAACGAACATGCACAACATGACAACACCCGTTTTCTCTACTTTAGCTACTCACGTGTGGTACCGGTTAGTTGTCAGTCGAGTTTTTAACACCCTTTGTCAAAAGTGCACGAACGATTTCACCTCATTCCAGACTTTCGGCACAGTCTGCATTAATAAGTATTAGAGTTTACATAGATTAGAAAGAGACAGCTTTAAAGATAGAGAAAGAGATATCCACAAAGAGACAGAGGCAACAACAATGAACAACGAACAATTATCGTGTGACATGCGACACCGAAACGACGAAAAAGCGGTTACCATGGAAACGACATGAACTGCTAAGTATAGATAGGCTCTGATCTGACTTTCGGATCGCTAATGGATCATTTAGGGGTCGATCCGAGAGTTAGATTAGAGTACACAGTATAATATACTACACATCTTGATTTAGCTACTCAAAACAAGATATATCTACAAGCACTGAATGGAAAGAGAAACATCAATTTTAATATAGATTGTCACTAATATGATTTATAAGTTAGTGGAATATATTGAGTAACATTGACAAAGCAAAAATTTGCGCTTAAGAGATAACGATAAAATATTATAGAAGGTGAATTGAATTGAAGCTGCGAATGCAACTTCAAAGTATGTTGCTCTATTATTTATACAATGTTCTTGTACAAATTGAAACGAAATGTTATTTTTATTACAAACAACCATTAGTCATTCGGTTTGAAGAGCACTATAGTTACCATAGATAACATTATAGACTTCTTAATTTGCTTACATTCTATTGAGAATGTCGACTAAGCACTCGTTTTACCATTAGTATACTTGCTGTCGTAAATCGTATGTTAATATAAGTAAGCATTTGTCAGTGATAATAAACCCTCGTTCGCTTTGACAAGGCCTGCTTCAAACTAGGTTGCTTTCTGATTATTTTAAAAATCACCAAATTACACATACAATGATTCCGCGGCACTGTTAGATTGCACAAATATTTACAATGGAACTACCCCATTCATATATAAAATTATAAGTATATTAAGTGTTGTCGTACCGTGCAAATATTGTTTTAATATCGTCTTCGACCGATTACAGTTGACTGTGCTTCGGTGGACTAATAAGAAGACACATTTCTTTACATTTACTTTGCCAACATATCAGACAAGGTATATATATATATATATATATATATATATATATATATATATATATATATATATATATATATATATATATATATATTTGAGGTGAAGGCGAACTAAATGCAAAGATGGCTGATCAGTTAGGGAAATACACTAATGGTTTTTGTTTTACGATGTGGAATAAGAATTAGAATACGTCATGCTTGCATTAATTAGTTCGTCAGGTAATATGTTTAAGAAGAAAGAGAAATGACAGAATGAGGATTGCTACATTTGATAAAGCAGCAGAATCCAATCGCTTATACCAAATGAAATTTATTAGGGATATTTTAGCAAAACGTGTTAGTAATGCATTAAAAATATTTTTAATGGCTACATTAATATTTTAACTGTTGAAAATATTTAATTTCAAAAATCTGAAGTTCGTTACAATAGTTTCTTTAAGACACAACTATATATAGATTTGCAAAAATTTCTTTGCTCTAGAAACCTCTATAAAGTATAACATTTTCGTTGTCTTCGTAAAACTAGTAAAATAAACTTGAATGTTACAATATAGAGGTACTTTTGATAGCTGTGAGGGCATGAAGAGTTTCACTTTTATCTCATAGTTTATTTGTTCCCCGAGACTTTATTTTAACATTTTGGAAGACCAAATATTGGATGATTCATCGCAATCTCCTAAAATAATGATGAGTTTGAGAATGAATAACAAAACAAGGAAATAATACTGTTATTTTATGATATAATTGCAAATTTACGATATTTTATCGTTATCTGTTTCTAAATTTAACACCTAAGGCAGTCTATTAAGGAATTTGGATGACCAATCACGGTGTGTGTTTGCAATGGGATAAGATGAAAATCTAATAAAAACAAAGTGAGTGAGTAAGTGTAAAGAAGCCTCAAACATTCCATTTTTACATACAAAACTACATGCGCCCCAGAATTAATAAACTGAATGTTTTTTGCACACAGTTGGTTTTAACTTTTACAAAAAAATACCCTATCTACAAAATCTGGTAACAATTGATTACACTACTACAAAATTATTATGACAACACTTTGCTCGGTGTATGACATGTCATCATAATATTTTTGTTTTTTGTTAATTGTTTATTGCAGTCTCTTTTTGTTTTTATGGGGCAAGTTACTGCTAGCGGTTTCGCCTTCGAACAGTTACAGTGTTGTTTGTACAAAACAAAACAGTTACATATGTTAAGTTAATGATGGGAGTACTATGGATATTCTAAAAAGAAAACGAATATCCCAGAATATTCTAGATTATTCCAGAATAAGATAGAACATTCTAGAAAACTCATTATGATTTCAGAAAATTCCAGAACTCAATCACAGGTTAATGGGTGATACTAGTAACTTATGAGACACCTAAATAACTAATCGGGTGGGTGGGTTGTATGTGTTTCTTTCTGTAGTACGACGATGTCGGCGGTCCGCGCAGAAATTGCCTTGTGGATGCCTCTGAATTCATTGCATCACGCATTTACTTTCTATTTGAGACTTCAGTTCGTTTACTTGTGTCTCTATCGTGTTCTTCAGTTCTGAAATGCAAAAACCGTTAAGATGTAAACATTCAACACTAAATTAAAAAAACTGAAAACAGTGTCAAAGTACGTTATGGGTTAGAGATTACTGTGTTAATGTTATAAACTGAGGTTGAGTATTTGATACACGATTTAAAAGTTTGTTTCTAAACAGTGATAGCTTATATACAAGGTATATATAAGTATCCACACTTTTACGTGGCATCTGAGTAACCAGCGGCTTTAGTTAAAAGTTGATGACGCAGTCACAGGCGCGATCTTGGGGTTATCCATCATAACCTGCATATAATTCAAATAATTCGTTGTGTTCTGAAGATACATGGCGAAATCGAATAGTTTAGCGTTTTTAAAGAGTTTCCTACGTTATGGTAAGAAATATTTATTTATTTATATCGTAAAGGAAAAATTATTACTCAAGCCTCTCGTAGATCTGTCAGCGGCAATTGGAAATATTGAGAAGCTATAATTTGGCTGAAAGCAATAGGAGCGACAGTATAAACTATAATTACACACATCGAGTTCTGCGTAAGGGGTGTGGTATTGTATGGAGCGGAAAACTAGACTTCAACTAGGCAGGACATGATGATAGTAGAAGCTTTTGAAATATAGACATGGAGAAAAATGACAAGGACATGGTATAACTATAGAAAGATAAATGAAATTCTGCTAGAAAAGATAAAAGAAGAAATATGCTCGGTGTACGAAATTAAAACCAGTAAGCGCAAATTTTATTAGACATGATCTCGGACATAATTGCCTCCTGACTATTTGGAGGAAACATTATTGAAAAAAAAGGGAAAAGGTAGAGCAAGAAACAACTTCTGGAAAACCTGGCACAACTGGTGAAGTGTGGAAGTTACAATGAAACGTTTGATACAGAGATTCACAATTACAGGGCGACATCGCCCTTAGAGTGTAATGACGATGAGGATGAACTTCACATGATGGTGATTTATGTATCGCGATCATTGGGCTCTAAAAACCCTAAAAGATGCAAAGTTGGTTCAATTAGACTAAAGTTGCCCAATTACAGGGGCATTTCAAAAGTACTTTCAGGTTAAATTTTTTTTCATACGCCACTAGATATCTGCAACAATTAGAAATTCGACTTTCTGCCTTACTTTAATTCTTAAAAAACGGCCACTCTAGGGGCATTTAATCTAAATGGTGCTTTTGGTTGTCACGGAGTTTTCAAGAAATATCTACACCCATATATTTATGGGCCACAATTGTAATTTTCTCTTTTAATTTTTATTTGTGAATAGACAATGTTTTTGTGATTATACTAATGTATTGCCAAACTATATTTTATTGTTATTCATACGTATACGAAAAGTTAAACAAATAGTAAATAGGCCGTGACTTCCTGACGCAGTTTAACCCTTTGAAGCAAAGTGATTTCACAGAGAAACCACTTACCTAATGTTTTTTTTCTATATGTAGACTGGTTTTACAGTGAAACCACACTTCCTACTTGGGTATTAGTGCGCCATCTATTAATCTCCATCGCAAGTTTGCAATTGGCGAACACTGTATTGCTAGTATTCGTTAGAATTTGTCAAAGAAACCACGTTTTATGAATTATTTCTTTTTTTATCTACATTTTCGTAAAAAGTGTTACTACTACTACTCCGTTTTTTTGGACGATTGTGTTACTGAGGCACTAATAGAAAGGTAAGAATACTTGTTTTACATAGTTTATTGTTTTTACTTTGTCAATCGGATATGTTTTTTCGGCGAAACCAGTGTGCTTGCAGTAAAGTAAATTTGTTTTTGTTGACCGGATATGGTTTTGCGGCGAAATCAGTGTGCGTGCAATGCACTAAAGTAAATTTGTTTAGGTTAGGATGGAAAATCAAATTGATTTGTCGCAAGTGATGAAAAAACAAATCGATTTGTCAAAACTAACCTCGGATGAAGTTTACGCTCTCCTTGATGAAATTCCTTCTGATGGAGAGTTAGTAATAAGCGAATATGAGGAAGAAGAGGAAGAAATGATTGAAGACATCATTGAAAATAATGAAACTACCGAAGCGATTGCTCAGGACACTATTTTGAGTGACGACGATTTGACAATTGGGAGCGACATAGATGACGACCCAGGCGATTTAGAAGATGATATACCACTTATCCACTTTGCAAACTGGAAAAAACAAGAAATTTCTCCGAATCTAAATCATTTTCAGCAACTAACTGGTCCCAGCTCTGAAGTACCACCTGATATCACAAAACCTATAGATTTCTTCTTGCTTATTTTTGGCGATGCTATTCGTCTGGTTACAGACAGAAACAAACTTGTATGCCACCCAGGAAAAAAGAAATTTTATTCCGACAACTGAGGAGGAAATGAAAATTTTTATAGCGGTAAATTTGCTCATGGGTATAAAAAAGTCTCCCTCCTTTCGCGATTACTGGTCTTCGCGTCCAGAACTACGTGATGATTTCATATGATCAAAAATAGGCGTAAACCGTTTTGGCTCACTGCTAAATAGCCTCCATTGCAATGACAATGCCACAATGGAAAAAAAAGGAGCCCGGTTTGGATCAATTGTTTAAAATCAGACCATACATTGAACTCCTAAAGAAAAACTTCCAGAAATATAATTCCCTTCAAAAGAAGTGTCAGTTGATCAAAGCATGGTGAACTTTAAAGGCCGAATAGCTTTCAAGCAATATATGCCAACGAAACCTGTAAAAAGCGGGTTAAAATCTGGGCGTGCGCCGATAAAGAAGGTTATCTAAGTAATTTTGAATTATATACAGGAAAGCAACAAGATAAATCTGAGAAAGGTTTAGGTGAACGGGTAGTGCTTGACCTGACTAAGGGTCTCGAAGGAAAAGGACACCACTCTTACTTTGATAACTATTTCACAACAACTGACCTTTTACTTTCTTTACAAGGAAATAAAATCTACGCTTGTGGAACTGTACGCGCAAACAAAAAAAAATCTTCCCACTGGATTGAAAGGCGATAAGGAAATGAATCGAGGTGATTTTTATTGGGCAGTTTATAGAGATAAAGTATCTTGTATCAAGTGGAAGGACAAAAGAACTATTCAGATGCTCTCTACTATACATTCTCCTACAGATCAAACTAAAGTGAATAAAAGGGAGAAAGATGGAAGTATGACTGAAGTCAATTGCCCCAAAGAAGTTGTAGACTACCGAAGGTATATGGGTGGAGTTGACAAAGCTGATATGATGAAATCTTACTACGCCATCGATCGGAAATCCCGAAAATGGTACCACCGTCTATTTTGGAACTTTCTTGATACATCAACTCATATATAATATTCAAACGGAGGACCAAAAGTGCTATGAGCCTCAAAATTGTCCGATGTGAACTAATACTGAGTTTGAGTGGGGCTTCCGTTTCAAGAGGCTCTTGTGGAAGGCCATCTTCTGCTAAAAAAGTTGTAACCAGATTCAAGCCTTATGTACCAATAGATCAACGGCGTGATTAAGCAAAACATCTACCTGTGCACGGAACATCAAGACGCTGTGCTCAGTGTAGTGCGGCCGAAAAACCTCATCGAACCAGATGGAGCTGCATACAGTGTAAAGTCGGGTTGTGTTTACTGGCAGAAAGAAACTGTTTTCTAACTTATCATCAATAATATAAAATATATGTAATCTTTCGATTTTGTATGTGTTCACTTGCATTGTGGTTTCATATCGAAACCACTTGCAAAAGTTAAAATAAATGTTTTTTTTTTGCAACAAAGAAGTGTACTGCATCATTTTTCCACACATTAAGATGATATATACCAAATGTCATGAGAATTGGAAATAACATTGAAATTCGTGCTTCAAAGGGTTAAACAAAATCTCGTCTGTCACATTCAAGTAGTAGTGAAATAAATATAACACTGACAACTGGCTTTTAACAACCAATATTCCTAATAAAAAAAAACGAACGAAGAAGAAGAAAACGGAATTCCGCGATGGATTGACAGATATATCACTTTTCCTTGATATCAAAGATATGAATGAGCCTGTATTGTGTTTGTATCAAACAAAAACAAATCAAAGGAGGATAATAAAAAAATCCTATTAAAAATAGAAATAATTTGTAAAAAAAAAAACAAATGCTTATATGAAAAAACCTTTAAACTTCTGCCATTTCGAACATTGATTTGTTTTTATTTTTGAGACAAACACAAGTAAAAATCTTTTATCTTTAAAATAAAGAAAGTTAAATATCTTTAAGCTTATTGCTTATTCTTTTTTTCTATATGTAGAATTCTATAGAAGATTTGCAAAATCTAAACCACCTCCTGAGATATTCCCATATTTGTTCAAGTTTTGTTTATCTTAACCAACTTTGTCTCGCTTGTAGTTTTCGACATCCCAATGGTATTGTCGCTCAAAATCTCACACCCTCTATGATATAGTAAACGCTAAATATCTATATAATTTCAACAACCATTTAGCTCAGCAGAGCCATGAATTTAACCCGATTTTTTGCCTGAAATTACTAAAAAGATAAAAACATAGCGGAATCTAATTCTATTACAACTAAATGTAATATGTGATTTTATAAGAATGTTAATATGAGTTTATTGCAAAAAACCTCAACCAATAAAGTAAAGCACATACTTAAAGTTATTCCAAGGTATACAAGATAAAAACCAATGCGTTCATAAGTGACAAACGAATTAGACAACGTTTTGATGCGGTTTTTTGATAAAAGACATATCTTTAAATGTTCAAACTTAATTATTTCTTGACCTCGATCTTCATTACCTAAATGTTTTTCATATCTGCATGTCAGTCAAAATCATAATAATAACTGAAAGTGACACGACAAGATATTGATAATTTGCTTATTGTCCTGTGGCACAAGCAATTAAACAATCTGTTTAATTTGATGGCACACCGCGAAAAGTTTTTATTTTATTTGTACTTTTATAAAAAAGGGTGGAATTTTGCGTCAACAAAATTAAACCCTCCGATAAAAATTTAGAATTGTGCCATCTAGAATGAGAAAATGGTATTTAATGGTTGAGCAATTGTAACTTGTCTTAAAACTGGAGATAGCAACATTTAAATTTTGCACAATCAGCCACGTGAAAAACAAATAATTTTTTGTAACTTTTAGGACAGTTATAAGGCAGTTTTATAAATAAAAATTTTCAACCATGCACCTTTGAAACACAACCAATTTTTTGATTTATGTCTACATCATGTTGTGTACCTCTAAAATAGAGCACATGACTGCGACAGTTTGGACAAAGCCGCTGGTTACTCCTTAAAAGTTACCGTATTCGGAGTACCCTGTATGACATAGCCGTATGAACTTGTGTGAAGGAGTTTTACGGAAACAAGCTTGTTAATGGTTTTGAGGTTATATTCTGCTAACAATGTGGTGGTTTCGATTTTTTTGAATTAAAATAGAAAAGCGAAACAGCTATAGCTAAGTAATGTATCTTGATAATATTGTAAAAAACATCAAATTATTGTAAAATCTATTTAGCATTCAAACCCATAACGTAAAATAGTAAACTACCTACTACCTAACAGAGCTACTAACAAATTGTTTGCATACAGAGATTGATTTTAACGAATCATTTTTTAATTACAACAACGTTGTCTTCCACTAACTATAATTTGGTCTTTCATTCAGTTATTAAAATTATTGTTCTTCACTTGCTCGATAAAAACTTGGTACAAAATTGGTATTGTAATTAGATGGAAAGGGACCTTAAGAATAGAAAAAATATTATATGGTTAGTAGTATATGCGTGTCTATCTTTAATGTTCAGAGATCTTCAGGTCTCCAAATATTCCCGAGGTGTTTTACTTTTGTCTATATTTAAAAATTCAGATTCATCACGAACACCAGAAATAAAAATTCTTGAGCATTTAAGTTTTTAACCCATAATTTATAAAGTAATACAAGTAATTGAAAAACTTCTTTCATATCTATCGAACAAACAAATTTTATATGGCAAGCAACATGGACTCCTGTCTGTTTTCTGTTTTCTTTCGGAAACAAATTATCTCCGGAAATCACAAAGTAAGGGCAACTAAATTTGATTCGCGTGTTTGTAATGTAATCCGCAAACTTTGTACTAAAATTTAGGTCCATAAGTTTAAAGACACAAAAGCTATAGGCATTAAAAAAAAGGGGTTTTCCTAAAACATCAAAGTCGCAATTTGAAGCGTCAAAATTTGCAACATTTAGGCAAAGAACCTGAAACAAATACGGACTATGTAAAGAAAATGTCTCCAGAAGAGTGTTCTACAAACCCACCAAGTTTTAGCTTCAACTGCCATTCTCCTTTATTTTACTAAAACGTTTCCAGAAAATTCCTTTCAAATAGACCTTTTCTCTGATGCTTTGGCAGTAGTTTAAGCAAGTTTATGGTTTAGGGCTATAATTTTTAGTAAATTTTCGTAGAAAAAAATTCGTTCATGAGGAGACCGTGACATTTGAATTTTAAAAAGATTTCTTCAAATGAGTGCAAACTTGCCCGCTTAGAATCCATATTCGAGTTTGGTTTCAGTTTTTATTTGGCTACATGTATACAGGGTGATTTCTATGGTAAAGCTCAATATAATTGTTATTATATAAGATATGATAAAAAATTGTTTACGTTAATTATAGGGTGTCTTGAGCTGCATCTTATAAAATTATTTCACCAATCACAGGATGGCCCAAAAGTCGTTGGTAATACCTCTAATTTTTTTCGAATACCCTTATATTATTGAATTTTTGCATTTTTTATCGAAATTTGATTCATGTTTGAAAGAAAAAAAAATCAAGACGCAGTAAGTGCGTCTTGGTAGGGAATTTTCATTAAATGCTTCAAATTTCAATAACTCAATTTGCTGTTAACCTACGGTTTGTTGGCTAGGAAACCAGTTTTCTCGGAAACATTTTAAGTTTGTTTTTGGAAAATTTTTGTACATTTTCAAACAATAAGTTATTTTGATAAAATATGGTACATTCTTTCTACTATATATGTTATACAGGTAACCAAATGTCTGCTTGCATTAAATAGACGTATTTGCGATTAAAGACATTTTTGGGAAAATTCACTTCCATAACGCGCTGGTGTGTCCAGACTTTTTGTATATAGTTTTATATCTGTGCTTGCTAGGATATCAGATAAAAGTTTCAGTTATCGTCCAACCTGTGTCTTATTAAAAACTCGAATTCACTGCTAAAAATTATTATAATTTAAATATCAAATTTCATAACATATCCTATTAGTAAATAAATGATCAGAAGTTAGTGGGAATTTGTTCTCACCTACGATGCAATTGTGATAGAACAGCACCAACAATTGATAACGAAAGATTCATAATGATATGAATAATGGACTTATATCTTAACGTACAAATTTAGTAAGTTTTATCTTCTATTTAAGAACTGCATCCTACTTTCAACCCCTTTCGTCTGACAGTTGCAACCCACAAATTTTTAACTGGGAAGTACGGGCTTGTGACAACTAATTTGGGAGATCCCTTCATTCTCTATTAAAAAATTCTTTCGTCTTAAAATTGTTTGCAAAAATTAACAATAAAGAATAAGAAATTCATCCGATTGACGAACTTTGCTACAATATGCTGTGAGAAACGATGGTAACTTTTGTGAAATTTTAAGACGGAATAATTTTTTATTAGAGAATGTATATATATATATATATATATATATATATATATATATATATATATATATATATATATATATAGATGTATCTAGCCGATAACTCAAAAAGTCATTAACCGATTTTGATGGAACTCGGCAAGTATCTCTTTTTTATAAATAGCTTGGACGAGTTTGTTAGACAGGAAAATCGGACAGGGTTTTTCGGGAAAATTTTTCTTGCAACTTTTATCTTTGAAAGTTACAAAGTCAATTTCCAATTTCCAAATAAAATTTGGTTTGTATGTTGTCTTGGGAAATACCTTACTACACACCAAAATTCAACTTTATAGGTTTATAGAAAACTGCGTTATTAAAATTTGAAGCATTAATTGAAAATTCGCTACCATAACGCACTTGCTGCTTCCCGAAATTTTTAATTATGAGGAATGAAACGCCATTACTTATTAATTGTGTAGCATGTTATAGCGAAGTTCGTCAATCAGGTTAATTGTTTTCTCAGCATATTTGGGATAACAATCATCATGTAGATAAAGAAAATCTCAAGCTAATCAAATACGTCAGGCAGTCGCGGCAGTTAGATGCTTACAATAGTATATATATATATATATATATATATATATATATATATATATATATATATATATATATATATATATATATATATATATATATATATATATATATATATATATATATATATATATATATATATATATATATATATATATATATATATATATATATATATATATATATATATATATATCATTAGAAATTTGAACAACAATGTTTCGATAAATATAGTAGGTCCGCTTCTATGTAGTCCATTGTTCGAACTGTTATCTTTATAATCAGTGTGTCCTTCTTAAAAGGAATACTTGATAACGACACACAGTATTACAAAAGCAGGTATGCAATTCTAGTTACAGGGATTTAAGACTCAACGGTGGCAGTTTGTCCGCATGCCTTGGTAGAGGGCGCTGTTCGCAACTGCGTGGCAACTAACATATAATTCGTAGTTCTAGTTTTTATTCGCTTAGTTTATCCATCTCACTGTTGACGCTAAATTAGCTAGAGAAACGATCGTCAGGACTAAATGCTGTATTGTTATGAATTGAGTTCTCCAAATTGTACTTATCAGTGCTCATCAAAGGTTCTAATCTTTACGCATCTATACAGCATGCTAGAAATTCTAAAGCGAATTAACGCTTACTGGCGACAGAATGGATATGTCCTTGAACATATGTCATAATTATCTTTACGTTAATCGTTCTATTTTTGTCGTTGTATGTATTATCATAATCTTTTGTTTATATTCTAGTTTTGTAAATTAACTAGTTCTTAGCTAAGATTGGATCCTGTGATGAGTACTGATAAGTGAACTTGGAGAATCCCAATTACCACAACACATCTTTTAAAGACCTGACGACAGTTTCACTAGCAAAGTGAACGTCATCAGAGGAGGAAAAATTCTTAGATTCTCAATAGCGTATTATTGTGTAGAAATGTATTTTTTCCATTGCATGTTTTCTCATAGATGTCGGGATTTCATATCAATGTCCAGATAACTCTTGAATTTTGGTTTAGGACACGCTAATATGAGGGACACAAAAGTATAATAATGATATAATTAGCACATAATGTTCTATTTGAACTAAGCACGTTATCGGGCTCCAAAATGATTCACATTGGCAGCTGATTTTTTTAAAATCTGGTGTAAGTTATGTAAGTGATGGTTCACTTTAGATTTACTGTTGTACCCATACAACTCTCACATGGAACTAGAAAGCCCTAGCCTTATTTTTAATGGAGCTACAACAGGTGAGCTCTGAACATGATTTCAAATTTTGTTCGAAAAAAAATCTATATGACTCTAAAACGGCTGATTTTTAACATATTATATGTTAATAAGAGTCAACAGAATTCAAAAGGTTATTAAAAAATGCGATATTGAAAATTAGAAAGCTGGTGGTAATTTTCGGTGTAACAGGAAATGTTAGACAGACGCCAATATTTGCAATGAAATAGAATTTGTCGAAAACATAAATCTGACTATTTTAGCTCTAGCTCTAGTTCTACATGTTCTTCTAAAGCAGGCTCCATACATGAGATTACGTGAAGAGTACCATTTAAAGCCCTGTCAATAACTACGTGCTCGCTGGTGTGCCCATTTTATGTGAGCGTTTCTCGATAACGTATGCGTGGGCTTGTGTGTATGTTTATATGCCTGTGTGCGTGTGTGTTAGCGGAAACTTTAACTCCGACTTCGATGAATATTCAATAGTTAAAACAAACCTGAACAATCGATTTGCCCAGCCTACTGTGCAGGCAACTAATTTAAATTCAGAATACAGATTAGCACAGTAGGCCTAGCGATTTAAGGGATTTGTTTATGAAACGTTCTGATACAGATTTCCTGAATGATATGGGTTTTAGCTATTGTTCTGAGTTAAACTTATTTAGATCCAAAACTTGAAATTAGCTTATTGAATTCTAAATGCTAAAAATATAAATAACTTCTATTAGCCAGTAACTTGCTTTTAATTGGAGAACCAGGACAGTGGTTCAACCTGTAGGGTACTTTTTATAAGGGGGTGGGGGCGATAAAAGAATCACATTGCACATAGAGGTCACAAAGAAATAAAAAAATTAGATAATAAATGTGGCAGTGAGAATACAAATAATCTTTTCTGCAACTATAGAATGCTACGCTTAAAAATGAGAAAATGGGCTTAGAATTAAAACTCAACAAACTACTGGCCTTCTTGAGCATCTTTTCCACAGAACAATTCTCATAGGAAGGTGTTATGTTAAATGAAAATCTCAAATTGACTTTCTCTAATTAGCTGAGACCTGCATTCTGTTTTTAATGCAGCTACCGCAAAAAATTACGAATTGCTTTTTCAGTCCAGAAAATTAATGAATTCGTTTTCTCTACAACTAAAATAACTCCTATATCTTGATCTGCTTTTTAGTTTGTCTAGATGTGGTGAAGCAGCTTTTGTTGTGCTACTAGTGGCGTAGGAGTACTTTGAAGCAGATCTCCCTCTCATTCGTATTTTACTATTCAGATTTCATCGGTTACGTAGTGCCTTCTACAATTTTTAGTTCATCTGGTTATTTGTTATACCATTAGGTAGAACTGTAAAAAATATTAGGCAGGTTGGATAATCAACTGAAAAATATAATTACACACAAATGCAGGAAAGTTAAGAAACAAAAACGACAAAAACAATACTGGAAGGCTATGGGCAAGATATGTACGAGTATTTTGACAACAGATTTATCTTCACCAGCAGCTGTTGCTAACAGTTAGCGATATCCATTGATCAAGACAACTTCCTCGTTGCCAAAATACGCATCTAGCAGATAGCTGTAATATCCAGCCTAACGCAAACATCCCCAAATATGGTAAGGAACTGGTATGAGACACAGGGACTTAATTTCAAGCCTCACAAAGCAGTTATTGTCTCATTCACGAACAGAAAGGAACTAAATTTAAAAGCTCCTACTCTCAAATAAACACAGATACAATTTTCCAATGAAGTGTAATATTTAGGGATCTTCTTAGAGCAGAAACTGAATTGGAACACACACCTGGAAAAAACGTTTTCGAGAGCCACAATAACAATCTGGCCCTGCTGTAGACTCGTAGGAATGACATGGGGGCTTAATCGCAATATACCAATATACGAAACTGTGGTCAAACCCACGGTTATTATGTTTGAGTTTTTGGGGTGGTTTTGCTTTCTTTTTTGGTTTCTATTCACAGTGTCCAACGCTAGTCTTTTGTAAAGAGAGGACAATCATAAATATTACCAGTAGCCGAGAAAAGTACAATATGATCAAGGAACAAAGTCGTTAAATACAATAATAGAAGTTTATTACTAGAAAGTGAAGACATTCCTAAAACTAAAAAGCCTACCTAGAAGAATTCTACGAAGAGAAAATTAATTGTAAAAAAAATATATACGGAAGATAGAGAAGCCTCGATAATTTGCGTCCGCTAATTTTGATAGAAAAATCAAAGAAAGCCCTGAGAGAACTTGAACAAGTGAAAGCTACTGCTGTAGCTGAATTAAAGATTTAAACATATTCAATTTTGCACATTTAACGAGAGAAAAAATGGACTAACTCTTTTTGACAAAGCCGCCATGTTGTGTTCTTTAAATAGCAATATAGGACTTGTGATATGTCATTGGAAACGTTATAGTGTCTATTTAGCAACCACGATGAACACTATGGGACATTATGAAAAAAAATCATGTTTTGACATTTAAAAAAAAGTGAGCCGTGTGTTACGGCTAACGGCTACAGAAACAATAACGCAAGTAAGATTTATTGACTGTGTGACAGTTAGTTTTATTATCTAATTTTCTTTAAATCTGAGTACTGAGTATTGAGCAAAACACAAATAATAATAGTTACACTGGATCATTTGAAGCAGACAACGAATCGTAGTTTTCATGATTATTGCATTCGGTGACAGAAAACAAACACATCCAGCCCCTTGTGACTTATTTAGTTAATCTCATCGCAATAGAATTTCCATCAGTAAATCAACAATATCGAAGATTCTACAAAGATTCAACGAAACTGGCAACGTCAAAAAACGTGTTAAATCTCGTAAGTCTAGAACTACAAGTGAGGAAAATGCACTGGAGGTGTTGTATGTGATTGAGCAACCTATAAGATCGGTGCAATACATAGCTACAGATCATTTACGTCAAGAGACCCTGATCTAAAAATACATCCAAGTTTTAAATAACGCCTTCGAGAATTAAAATCGTGCAACAGCTATCACTTTCGTTAGCTGATAATGGAAGCTGTTGAACAAAATCAAAATTTTGTAAGCAACATCGAATTTTCTGACGATGGCGCCTTTACATTAAGTTAATATGTAAACCGCCACAACTGTTCGTGCTGGATAGAAGAAGTGCACACACAGTGATCAGAAAAAATAAACGTGTGGTTTGGCATTGCTTGTGTAAATATTATTGGGTCTTGATTTATCCAAGGACACCTTAGCAGAAGTTTACATTCAGGTGCTACAAGAGAATGTTATCCCAGACTCTTTTAATACTTTTCAAATGAAAATAGACAAATGAAAAGCTCAAAATATATCTTACTCCTGTGCTCCTGCACATTATGTTGTTACATTGGGAAACTACGTGGACAGGATATTCCCTAAAAAGTGTATTGGGACCCGATCGCCGATTTGGTCCCGTTAGACTTTTTTGTGGGGTCATTAAACAAATCGGTTGTACACGAGTAGGCCGCAATATAGTGTGTGTGTTTTTGTTTGTTTTTTAACGACGGCATATTTCCGCGACTATGGCCAATCAAAGACGCCAGGAAGCAGTTTCACCTCACCATATTGGAAATTTTGTTGAACCCCTGCTTTTCTGTAAGGAGGGTATGGATATTTAACGTGACCAACATCGCATGGACACGGGACCGACGGCTTTATGCCTCCTACGAAGGGCGGAACGTGCAGACATTCAACTTGCTCAAATACAATGCCAGAACCTCGGTTTATGTTAATGTTACAGTTTGTACTGAAAAAGCGAAAGGAGAACCCTCGGATCGAACCCAGTACCCTTCGGTTCAGAGGCACACGTTCTTACCTCTGAACCACCGAGGCTCTTAGGCCGCAATATAAAAAAAACTACAATATCAAACTAGGAAGAAATAGCAACAATGCAACACTGGCTACTCAATTGCATGGCCTAATTTGAAAACAAAACACATTCTTGCCAAGCAACAAACTGACAGTAATTTAAACAATTAATTATTTTTGCCTATAATCAGTAAATCATTATACTCGCTTCACTATGAATGCACTAAAAAAGGACTTGATTTTTTTTGCTTTCTTGGCTGAAAGGCTGCCCACTTTTATAAAACATTGTAAAACATAATTTTAAAATTTTTCGTTTTTTTAAGTGTACACCGGTGTTGTTCAACATGGTTATAAAGTAGATGCAATTACAACTAGTTAATTAAGTAACCGCATAGAGCTACTAAATTTTTTAATAACAAGCGTAAACTTGACTTTTTTGAAGCTTTAAAAATAAAAAGCACATACCTACACGACATCCGTCTTGCCTTAAATGAGCAAACGAACTTGATGTATTCCCGTTTCTTAAAACCGCTTCTTTCTAATAAGTACACCTGGAGAACCCAAATCACCACAACATATTTAAAAAATAACGATCGTTTCACTAACCAAGTTAGCGTCATCAGAGGATGAATAATTATAAATATATTACATCTGCAGCTCTGCTTATATTCTTGCGTAGGTAGTCGGTCCATAACAATGGAGTGTGGTCCAACAACGCAAAATTAACATATTTCGTTTGGCGCAAATACCTAACATATTTTATTATCTATCGGATGTGCTTCTGCCGGTCTTTCTTGTAAAGTGTTTTATTAACTGACTTACCATAGGCGGCGGTGCGAAGTTCATACATTTTTATGATTACTACATTTAGCAATATATATATATATATATATATATATATATATATATATATATATATATATATATATATATATATATATTTGTGTGTGTGTGTGTGTGTGCTCCTGAAAACGCTTAGCTGTCCTCGTTGTCTAACATTTTTAATCAATTTATATTATATTCTTATCTACGTGGTGATTATGATCCTAAATATGCCGGGCAACGAAAGATCTATCTATAGTACCGTATCTTAATTGTGCTAATGTTCACTAAATATAATTTCATAAGATCTTTTTGTTTGTCCGACGTATTTGAGATCATATCTTTACAACTTATTTCATAAATTCCCGGCATTGTAGCGGTACTATACTTGTCTTTTGGGTTACCTAGCAAGTTTTTAAAAGTATACTTGTCGAAAATGTTAGCTGCAAATTGGCTTTTAAAAAAATGCTATCTAGACCCCTCGTGATCCGTGGTTCAAATGGCAAGCAACGTTTTTCGGTTTTCTCTCTTCTCAAAGTAGTTGATTCTGCTAACATATTCTTTATTTTCTGTTTGCTAATTAATTTCTCCACTAGGCGAGCAGTATATGCGTTATATTTGCCCCGCTCTTAATATATCCTAATTCTTTGGTATATCTATTTTTATTTAAAGAAAGATTAATTAACCTGTTTATTACTAAAAAATTCAGACTGGCCATTTTTTGTACGTACGTATGATGTGAGTCATTCGGAATGTAACTTAGAGTGTTGGTTTCCTTCCAATTCGACATCGAATTCTAAAGTGTCTTTATTTTTATCAAATTTATTATTGCCAAATTGAACAATAAATTTGATTCAATATTTTAACCACAAATTAGAAATTATTAATTAATTACCTTTCTAGATGTACTAGTTACAAAAATAAGCATGTCAAAGAATTAGGATATATTAAGAACGTGTCCTATTATAACGGATACACTGCTTGCCTAGTGGAGAAAAAAAGTAACAAACAGGAAACAAAAAAATGTTAGCGAAATCAATGACTTTTAGAAGATACAAGAAGCTGCAAAAAGCTTTTTTGCCTACCATTTGAACCACGAATCACGAGAGGTCTAGATAACATTAAAAAAAAAAAAGCCAATTTGCAACTAAGATTTTCGCCAAAAATACCTTAAAAAGCTTGCTAGTCAACCCAAAAACAAGGGTAGTACCATTAAAATGTCGGGAATTTAAAGTTGTAAAGATTGTAATCTGAAATACGTCGGACAAACAAAAAGATCTATTGACATTAAATTTAATGAAAATTTAGCACGATTAAGATACGGTATCATCTTCCGCTGCCCGGCATATTTGGGATAATAATTACCACGTAGATAAGGACAATCTACAATTGATTAAAAATGTTGGACAACCGGGACAGCTAAGCGCTTTCGAAAGTATATATATATATATATATATATATATATATATATATATATATATATATATATATATATATATATATATATATATATTGCTTAATATAGTGATAATGAAAAGTGTATGAAATTAGCACTGCCGCCTATGGTAACTCGGTTGATAGATCACTTCACAGATGGACTGGCAGAAGCACATCCCATAGATAATAAAATAATTTAGGTATTTCCGCCAAACGAAATATGTTAATTTTTGTGTTGTTGGACCATCCTCTATGGTTATGGACCGACTACCTGTGCAAGAATATAAGCAGATGTAAGATATTTACAATTATTCATCCTACCATGACGCTAACTTGGTTAATTAAACGATCGTTAGCTTTTTTTAAATGTGTTGTGGTGATTTGGGTTCTCTATGTGTCACTTAGTCATATTTCTAACTTAATATGTCAAACAGAACACATCTAACTATATTTCATATTGTGGTAATAATGTAATAAATTGAGCTGTGTCCGCATGTTCGTCATATTGCTTCTATTGTGTTATTATTTATTGGTTACTTTATTATTATGATTATGATTATGTTTTTTCCCCTCAGGGCTCGTCCGCGGCCTTGCCGCCCCGATAGCACTGCCATATTTTTGTTATAAGTTGATTTATTTTCGTGTTAAATATTGACATACATTGCACACAAGACGTCACCTGTCATTTTTTATAAATGATTTTAGGAATTTCTTGATCGAAATACCCAAAAGTCACAACGGATCTTTATTTATGGTTATCTTGAATTCGTATAAATAAATTCAATTTTCTCCTATATGGCGACGCCGTAAAGGAAAAAACCGGTTACAGAGACGAAGGAAGCTACCGTGAAGCCAAAGAAGAAGCTTCTATATTTATAATTGGACACCACTACTGTTATGACGTATAAAAAGACCTGCGTTACTACCAAAAAATCATGCAAAGTAACACGATTTGAGATCTGAAATTTTTAAATCTCTATTTGTATTTGTTTACGCAACATCGACTTGATTCAATACATAATAGCTGTTCTGCACTAAGTGAAGATTGGAGCCTGTCACGAGTACTGATAAGTACACTTAGAGAACCCAAATCACCACAACAGATCTTCTTAAAGACCTGTCGGTCGTTTAACTATCAAGGTTAGCGTCATCACAGGATGAAAACTTCAGAATTTTTCATACTCTGATGATGCTAACCCCGTCAGTGAAACGACCGTTAGGTCTTTAAAAAGATGTGTTGTGGTGATTTGGGTTCTCCAAGTGTACTTAATAGCTGTTCTGCATAAATAACATTAAGGTTTAAAATGATGATCGAACGGCAAGCGTAATTAAAACGGGTATGGAAAGTTGGATCTCAAATATTAAAAGGGTGAGAACCACTGAGCTGGAATGATTTTTTCAGGCTTAATTACCGTAACTTGTAGTCCAGCGCAAAAAGTGTGTTCATTTTTTATAGCAATTTTAAAATGTTATTGTCAAAGACAAACAGATAGACATTAAGCCAATTCAACAAATATTTCTCGAATTAATAGTCTGGAAATATTAAGCCATATAGTTTTAATAATAAGTACGTTTATTTTGATAGCTTACCGAAACAAATGATATACAAAATTTTAACTCTCTAAAAGATATTAATACTGATAACGGTACTAATTAATTCTATTTGTTTCTAGCGAATTTTCGTAGGAAAAGTTCCCTAATGATATCGCGACTTTTGAGTTTCGTAAAAAACGATCGTTTTATTAAAAAGGTTAGCCTCATCAGAGGTTGAATGATCTGTTAAATTTTGACATAAAAGGTAAGTAAATATATATATATATATATATATATATATATATATATATATATATATATATATATATATATATATATATATATAAAGTTACACTGTATGCAAACAAATTGTTTCCTATAAATATCAAATTAATGCATCTCTAGTTAAAACAAATAAACAAATCTTAGATTATAATGTGTACAAAACTTACCAGCTGACACAAAAATAAAATACGATATCTAGGTATATACCTACAAAACTAAAATCGAAATCTACTGTAAATAAGAATTGTTGCAAAAATGTACAGGCAAACAGATATTGTAAGTACAAAAACAACAATCAAAGAAATAAGGAAAAATAAAACAAAAAGTGTCTACGTTATCAAAATATATTTGTGTAAAAATATCATCCATGAGAGCATACATAAAAAAAGTTAGGAAAATTGTGTAACTTGTAAACAAACTACTTAAAGTAAAAAATAGATAAGCATAGCAATAAAGTACAAAACAATAATACTTAAATACAACATCAGCAGTCAAAGAAGTTAAGAGAAAAGAAGAAAAGCGTCTCTTTTGGCAATACGTTGTCATATTGTCATCGTCATAACATCACTAAATAGGCCATCAAAGGCACGAATCTTTAGAATGATATTTCAATTTGATTGTTGCATGTTGGCTAGGCTTTAGATTTTTGGTTTGTACTTAGGCCAAATATGCGATGATAACTGACTTAGTACTAGCGCTAGAACATACCATTTATTACACACTAAATCTAGGTAATCTAAATCTAAGTCATCAAATTTCACATTTAAAACAGATAATTTAACAAGGGTAACAGGACCGGTTCAAAAATGCTTAAAACTGGTTTGCAAATTATCGCTTTTTGAAAAAGATTTTAATTAATTAATTTTCTAAAACATATTTTTGGAAATACCAAAGTTCTACAGCTATTTTGTATTTTATTTAGTGATCGCCATATCCTATAAATTATTGTGTAGCGGAAAAAGCAATGCTTAAAATGAAAATCACAAAAGCAAAAAGGTGATGACCACATTAACGAATACATTGGATCTAAAAATTAATATTGTAGGTCAAGTGGCCTACGGCACATTCATTTAACTCAAGCATTTTCCAACTACCCGCTTCCTTTGATACTTCTCATCAGGAGATACCTGAAACAGAGGAAGTTCAAGGTTAAATACCTAGAAACCAGATCTAGAATCTACTCCGATACGGCAGGCCTCCCGCAGGGATCTGCTATCTCCCCACCGCTTTAAAATATATTTTTCGCAGAAATTGCGCCACCGCTCCAAAACGTGACATGCGCAGATGATACTATCGTCCCTAGTAGCTCCACACAGCCGAGGATAATAGCCCAACGTTTACAAACTGCTGCAGACGAGCTGCAAGACTGGTACAAGATATAATGTCTAGCCATAAATCCCGACAAATGTCCAGCAGTCATATTTTCCAAGATGAGACACACCTCACAATCATATTGGATTAGCCTCGGGGTTATAGATAAACTGAAGCATTTGGTCTCTAAGGTTTTAGGTTCGATTCCCATGTCCGTTAACTACCATTTCAGTCAAAAATAGAAGAACATCTTAACCAGAGTTCTAAATCGTGTTTTACTTCGATATGTAGATGTAGCTCTAACAGTAACTAAATTTTTAGGAATCGAGGCTATCTACTGTGTCTATTATTACTAATAAAATATTTTATTAACAACGAGATCATAGTCGTAAGTACTATAACTCCTCTGGTATTTATAATTTATGACTCTACTTCAAATTTCTGGGATGTAAAACAGCCTGAGTATCTGGCTTGAACAATATTTTTCAAAACATTCTTGTCGTTTGTCAATTTTAAATCCAAGAACGTTGCATATCCTAATCATGTGGTATGTAATGGTTAGATTATTGATGATGTACGGAGAATTGTAGAAAATTATGCTTCTCATTCGCAAGATCTCATGTCACGCCTAGGCAGGGCACGGCATATGAGCAGAATACGATTACATATGACGACTCATTATTAATAAGCTATTTTGTTTTAGTCTAGTATTCTTACTGCTTAAATAGAATAAAGCCCAGTCCTTCCTCTGCTCCTGATGGAATACCAGGTTTCCTGGCTTCGAATTGCAGACTGTCCCCACTCAAACATATATTACACTTGATTTTAAAGAAATTAGTTTCGTTTTTGCTGGACGAGTGACATTTCTAGAAGTACTTCTAGTATAAAACAGGGTAAAAATTACAATATTACAAATAACCGCCAGGTGTCCATTGTATGTAATTTGTTTAAAATATTTGAATTTTGTTTGTACAGGGTCAGGATTTTAAAGTGTTATAATCGGATACCAAAAAAACCGCTTGCAGTATTTTAGTAAAAATTTGGTGAGGTGATAAGTAGGCTGGGGACACAGTTTGTAATGTTTTTTGACATTTTCATCTCCTCCTCAGTTTGAGGGCCGGTTTCACGTAATAAATGTCAACCTGAATGGTGTTTTTTTCTTCTTTATAAATTCGATTCTTCTTGTAGAACTACGTACGTACGTAGAATATCGTTGAATTTGCTCTACTGCTTGCATACTTATAAATTGTTATTTGTAATTTAATTAACATTGCTGGCTTTGGATATTTCATTCTCTAGTAAATAATATAAACCAGACCTCTTACTCTTTTTATTGTTTAGCGTAGACACACATACAAATATTAACGACGAAGGCCCACGCTCTATTTGTTTGAAGTTTCATGCTTTATTTTTCTATCTATACATTTATTTATTTATTTGAATTAATTATATTAAACTGGATTTGTCTGTGATATAATTTTTGTTTCAATTATACCATTAATATTATTGATACTAATACTGTAAATTTTCATCAGACTCAATGTGGATTAAGAGGGCTATTTTATTAAACAATGATATATACCTTACTATGATACCGCATTCCAAAAGAAAATAGTGCTGTAAATTGAATCATAACTTGCACATAGCTGTGATATTTACTCTCTTCACAAAGACACTCCCATGAAATGGGACCATGACTTGACTACAAAGAAAATATTCATATCCCTGTGCCCATAAACTTTTAAAACAATATATTAGCGTTTGACATCCAGATGGCTTTGGATGGTCACTCCTCCTAAAGCGATGTTACCCCAAAACAATTCGAAGCGTTCATTTGGCGGGTGCTAACTGTATACCAAATTTGGAGACTATACTCAATTCGTTTGAAAGTTATTGCGCCTAGTAACGTACAGAGCGACCGAGAGGCAAAAAAATTTTGGTTCCAGGATCAAGTTTTCTATATGATCTCAAACTTTTTACGCCGTTTAAAAGAGTTCATAATTTCTGTCACCAATATTTCGCCATTATACCCCTAATTTAATTTCAGCACAGAATATTAGATGTTTGATGAAATTGAAAGTTTTCTAATAAACAAGAGCTAAAACGATATATTTCTCCAGTTTTAAGGATAAAATATCAATTTTAGAACGAGTTGAGATATGGTTTTCAAATTTGGTATACATTTAACACCCGACAAGCGAACGGTTCGGATTGCTTTTAGGTAAAATCGCTCAAGAGGATAGGGAATGAATGGGGGTAATCTAGATTACCCCTAATCTAGATTACTCCCATTCATTCCCTATCCTCTTGAGCGATTTTACCTAAAAGCAATCCGAACCGTTCGCTTGTCGGGTGTTAAATGTATACCAAATTTGAAAACGATATCTCAACTCGTTATAAAGCTGTCGTGGCTACTAACAGCCAGACATACAGACCGACAGACAAAAGGAAATCGTTCCGAAATCACGTTTTATATACGTTTAGAACACTTTTAACGCCATTTAAGCGAACATTTTTTTGAAATTTCTCTCACAGATACCATCTTCCATCCGTACTGGCGATGTGGAAATAATATTATTAACATTTATGAGCAATACGCCAGAACATTTTCAAAATAGCCAGTAATTTTGTATTAAACAAGCCAACACAACACATACATTCACTGAAATTATACATCAGAAATTTAATTTAAAAGAAACATTGCCCAGATTATCTGCCATCAATAATGCATATAGCGAGTTATATGCGGATATGACACATGAAACAAAATAGCCATTAAGTTCGATCTATTGCATATACCAGTTTTAAACAAAGTGAACGTCATTCGGCGAAACAGTTGGCAACATTAATGGACCCTATATACTATATAATATACAATAACACTGACAAAAAGTTACGTAATATATTATATCCATAAAGTGCATCAATACTGGTACAACATCAACATTTGATTTGTACCCCAATAAGGGGTATTTTAAATATAGACAACTACATATGTCACATTTATAACGAATAAAACAATTGTAATTGGATAAAATATATCAAACACAACGAGAATTATAATGTCGCCAATTAGGCATGTCCTGTCAATTTGGCTAATTAATTCAATATAGATTTTTGAATCTTTGATTTAATTGTACGAACGTTCATAATGACCGTTTATTAATTGCTTTATTGTTGGATACTTGTTACCTATATTAAAAACCTACAGTGTTGCCAATTATGAGGAATTGTATTTTCTGTCATTCAATTATTATCATTTTCAAATCTCTAAATATATTTTCAAACACAATACGTCATGTAAGGCACAATAACAACATGTTTGGTCTACCAATTGTTGGTCGTAAGTAATTATAAATTATTCAACTGAAATTTGAAGGATTTTCGCCTGATTTATTAAATCAATTATTTGTTCGTAGTTTAATTCTCATATAAGATCATTGTATAAAAGCAGCACGTATTTTAGAACTACCCAATATGTTTGGAGGTTTTACTGAATTCAACGACATACATGGTGCTTCATAATAATTATCTCTTGTCCTATGTAACACGTTTATGTATTTTAGCAAGTAACTGACTTTCTTCCTAATAGATGTTCTCTGGAAAAAGCATAATAGCGGAAATATCAATCACCAATTGGGTAAAATCATGGTACATACTTTCATCTCTTTTAAATAAATGTAAAACACCAAAATCATGTACTCATGAACTTAGCGTATAGAATGTTTAAACTTTTAGCGATTTATTTGATACATTCTTATGCCTTGACAATTTAATGTGGTCAGTTTCTACCATCTTCACTGACTTAAATAGAACCACCTATTTTAATATACAACGTGGAGACGCCAAATGGAATAAATTCAGTATCTCAACCATTCTGCATATTTATAAAAAAATCTAAAAACATCTATAAAACTTTATATTCAAAATGACATCCTGCATCGTGAAAACTTTAGCAAACATTCAACCGCCTTCGAGTGACAGTTGCAACCAAAAATTGTTAAATAGCAAGTAGGGGATTTAAATGATCTCTTCATTCTCTGAAAGGCTAGATGCACTTTGACCATAATTAGAAACGAATTCCGTCGCTCTCATTAAAGCTCATCAGTGCGCTATGTTAATTACAGTCAAAATACACCTAAAGTAATTTGGTTAAGGTAGGCAGCCGCCCAAGTGTACGACAGGGTCACCATCTTGGTGAACAACCAGGTAGTTAGTTGTCACGGCAGCTCTAAAAAATACAAAATGTTATAAATAGACTGTGTACAACCAACAAATTTTTTTGTAAATTGTCAGTCCTTGCACTTCCTTTCGTAATACAGGGACCCTATTTATAACATTTTGTATTTATTAGAGCTGCCGTTATCTGGTTACGCACCAAGATAGCGACCCAGTCGTATATCTCACAATGTCTTCATGCTATATTCAAAAGGGCTACGGCTTTAAAATTAATTGGAAAAAAACATTAAGAAAACCTTCGGATTGACGAGCTTTGCCACAACACAATTTTTTTTACTTATCGGGTTTCATTGTTGATAATGAGAAAGCAAGCAAAAACAATTCCAATGTCCTTTAGTCTTCATAGTTGGCAATGTTAGTTTTGTTCACAACGCGTCAACATCTTGGTGTAACCGCATGACAGTGGTTGTCAGATGTTAACTACAATTTAGAAACATGATTTATTTAACAGAAATACCTAATATGACAATTCTAGAGATAATTGGTTACGGCGACAAAGCACAAGTTGGTCGCCCATTTCAGGAAAATATCCCGATTTGCCCTCTATATCCCAAGGGACAATTATTAAAATTAAAAACAATTTCGTGAGCTTGGAGATGTAAACATGTAAAGCTCCTAATTTACTGAGTAATGATACCAAATTGGATGTAATGCCTGAGTTTGAGGAAAACCCACATACTTTGAGTCGACAAGTAGTCACAACATTGGATCAGAATCATTCACCGATTATTCAAATATTCAAATAAAATAAAATGCGTCCCTATAAACTGATACAAACTCAGACAATTTTGACACATGAACGTCTTTCTGTTAAAAAATGATGGAAATGCTAGATAACAATGTTATACAACTAGAACATGTTTTGTCTTTTCGGATGTGTGCAGTTTTATACTTCATGGCCATGCTAATGCTACTGGTCAAAACTATCGCTACTGGTCTAAAGAAAATCCACACTGGATGAGAAAAGTACATATGAAATACACTGAAAAGGTTAATGTTTGGGCAGGAATAGTTGGAAACGATGTCATTGGTCCCTTTTTTAATGGCGGTAATTTTGGCAAAGTTTGGCAAACTTATATCCTGATCAAGCAAACCCACAGGTTCCAGCGAATGTGATATGGTTCCGGCAAATTGGAACACCAGTACATTACCAAATCAATGTCCGACAGTACCTCGACTTAATATTTCCAAATCGTTGCAATGGCCAGCACGATTACCGGATATTACGCTATTAGACTTCCTCTTATGTGGATATGTAAAAAGTATGCTATACAAAACTGAACCACGCGATTTAGCTGACTTAAGAAGAATAATAACGATTGCGATTAGGTCGGTCACGCCTCATATGTTGATTAGCGTTAGAAGACATTTTTATTCACGATTAGGATACTGCCAAGTCTTTTAAGGTATATATTTTGCACATCTCCTACATTAAGACTAATGTGTTTTTTCTCATTATCAAGAATGAAAGGCGATTAGTTATTAATTTTTTAGTGAGTCGAGCGAAGTTCCTCAATCAGAGGAATTTTGTTTTACTGTTAATTTTTGCAACCATATCATTTTTTCATTTCTAAACGTCACATGGTCTGGAGTAGACATACTTAGATACTCAATAAAAGGCTTCTGATCCAGACTGCAAAAATTTATTGTTAAACCCTACGCGTTTCGGCTACCTAGTAGCCATCCTCAGGGGCAATTTTTTTTCTAATGCTTGGAAAATTTGATACAGAACTATACACAGGTTGACAAAGCTGATTTTTCATCTACTGCACTAGAGGTCCAAACAACAAAGCAACCCGAATGTGCCGGAAAATCGATTCATGATGTAATATAATCAATATAAAACGTTAATTTAACCACAAGAAAAGAGTGAACGTCGGCTATTATGAAGATTCGAGGGAGCAGATGGCGCTGGCTCGACGGCAAGACGGTAAAATTTGCCCCTGAGGATGGCTACTAGGTAGCCGAAACGCGTAGGGTTTAACAATACATTTTTACAGTCTGGATCAGAAGCCTTTTATTGAGTATCTAATCATATCATTTTTGAATAGATAATGAAAAGATCCTTCAAGTGGGATATCACAAGCCCCTACTTCCCATTTAGAAAATTGGTGGTTGCAACTGTTACTCGAAAGGGATAGAAAGTAGGGGTGAAGTTTTCACGTTGCAGGATGTCATTTTTAAATGTAAAATTGACGGTTTTGTGGTTTTGGTAAAATTTTTATTAAAAAAGAATTCACTAATAGAGATTGTCAGTAGTGACTTTGCAATTTTTTTTAAATGAGCGCGAACTAGGACCCATAGAAGCCATATCCAGGGCCAGTTTCAATGTTTATTTATTTAATATTATTGTCCCCGGAAAATGGGACAATATTTTCCAGAAAAATGTTGATTATCTTTCGAAAAAAATTTTTTCTCCGAAAATGACGAAGCGTTTTTGATGAAATTCAGTGAAAGACTCTACTACATACCAAAATTAAACTTTCTAGGCTTATAGAAAATTGAGTTATTCAAATTTGTAGCATTTAATGAAAATTCGCTGCCATAACGCACTTGCTGCGTTCCGAACTTTTTTTGAATAAATATTTACAATAATTGAGATACTGAATTTATTCCATTTGGCTGTTCTACATTGTATGTATGACTATGTATGTATTATTATATTATTAGCCGCCAAATAAAATGTTGCTTTAATTTTGTTTAGTACGTCATATGTTTAAAAGTAATAGTGTAAGATTTATTTGTTATAGTTGTTTTACCAAAAATATCTTATCAAGTTGTTAAAATTCATCCTGTCTGTCGAAAATTTTAGGAAAACTGAAATAATTAAGAAGCCTCGGCTTCAGATCTACAAACTTAGGTGAAAATTTTATGATGACAAGAGATAAGGAGAACTACGGTTTATTGTATTTGTCGACCGAGACCTCTTATTATACCTAGTAACTTCAAAAACAATTAAAAGTTAAAAACTACTGCCCTGGAGACCATTTGTTCAAATAACAATTTTAATGTATCCTAACAAATCAATTACTATATTTACGCTAGTGACAATAACTTTTATGTAAAGTCAAATATATCCCCATAATAAGCAACACCATGTATCCCTATTATATTTGCGCTAACAGGCGTTGATAATGGCTCTATAAACCACCCCGCTGGGCAGTTAGCTATTAATAATGTAACAATTTGATTTACAATCACATACAATCACATTTTGATTGACATGTAAATCATAAAGCTAAATAAGCGAAATGGAGTCTGTCGCATTCCGAAAACGTTTGAGATTATTCACTACTACTGAACCTGGCTGGTAACGGCCCTAACGCCATATCTGATTTAAAACTCAATTTGTAAACGATGTTAATATATTTGTTGATACACCGTGACAAAAGCAGCAGATATCTTCATTTGTCAGTTTTATGTATTATGATAATTAAAAAAAATTAAACTGAAATTTTTAGAAATATAACCAGAGTATGAAACAAATAAATCGTAAACGCCTCAATTTAATACGCGAAGACACAATCACTGTTTTATTAGCCTTAGCGCAGCCTCGTTGATTTGGTGGGCAGAGCGCTGAGGCTACTAAACTAGAAATCCTGGATTGGAATCTCTACTCATTCCCTAAATTTTCCCCCCAAAAAGTTTGTTGCAGCAATACAAACTATCATACGAATAATACCCAGACTGTGGGTATTCTACGCAAGTTTACTGTCTCATAAGTACACTTGGAGAACACAAATCACCAGAACATATCTTTTAAATACCTGACGATCATTTCACTAACAAAGTTAGCGTCGTCAGAGGATTCAAAATTCCCAAGGTTTTTGACGCTTTGTTAGTGAAACGATCGTCAGGTCTTTAAAATATGTGTTGTGGTCATTTGGGTTCTCCAAGTGTATTTATGAGACAGTAAACTTGCGCACAAAACCCACAGTCATGGGTGTTTTCCAGAGAATTTTCACTCCTAAGTATTAAAAAGTGTTGGTTAAACATGTTAAGAATTTGGCAAATAGGTTGATGCCTTTTAATTAAATAGACTTTTTAAACTTATTTTTTAACTTTCTGAAAAGCTTAAGGCCTACCACCAGCTCAAGCCGGCTAACAAATCTGCTGCAAAAAACATTTATTACGAGTGAATATAAATATACCATGAATTATCTTTATGTCCCAGGAGTCGACAAGTTTGATGAGTGCTGTAGGATTCAGTAAACCCTAACTGGGTAGACTCTGAAGTGCCTTCAGGTGCTGCAAAATAAATTTTCCTTATCTGCATATCATATTGTAATGAAATTGGTGTAACTGCCGTTGAGAAAGTGATGTCTGCCACAAATCAGAGAGACCTTGGATAAATAATCTCTACAAAACGCGGGAAAAACATGGTAGTACTTTTCGATACGCACGTAGGTCAGTACATATCGTTGTTATTTCTAATATCACGTCAACGGATGAACGACGTACTTATGATAAATGCTCATAAAGATTTTGGCAGAAGATCAACCAAGTGGCTGGATGAACGCGGCACGTTTTTCAAAATGGCTCACCTAGTAAAATATACAAATCCAAGTGTGGAAAACCCACTTCTGCTAATTATTGATGGTAAACCAGTCACAAGGAATATGAAAGTTATCGAAAATAACACACCTACATGTTGAGCACGTCACTTCACACGACACACAAACTACACTTTCACGAAGCTTTTCAAAGCTGCGTTGAAAGAAAAAGTGGATTAGAAAAAACTCTGGTCTTCAAATAAGTGAATACAAGATCGCAGAGTTTGTCGCTTTTGCTTTAATCGAGTTTCCAGGGCAGACATTACAGTCAATGGTTTACATTAAGAATAGTTTTAGTCATATGGATTTTCTTTTATAAGATATAACCAATATAGAAATCAATCCTGCTCAGAGTGCAGTGACCTAATTATCGGAACTTTAACCGTAAACTTTGGGTCGCACTAAATCTTCTACTTCTTCGCAACCACATCTTCAATTTTCCGTCAGCTACCAGAGTATTCCACCCTTCAGCAACAAAACTGTTCGATTTATTGCCAGTTGTCCAAGCAATTTACTTTTCTATAACAAAAATATTGATTGCACTCAATTATCTCATCCTCCTACTTCCTGATAGCAATAATCTTCTATTTCTTGCCAATTATCTGAGCCTTCCATTTCTTGGCAACCAAAATTTTTTAATTAGTAGAAAATTTCAAGATGCTTGTTACCGAATTTTAATCAGTTGCTGACGCTTGAAAACTGAGAACAGCTACTTGACGCCAAGTGTCTAAAAACAGTGAAATTTCTACAGGATTATGTTGCAAGAGAAGAAAGTGAAAAAGAGTAGAGACATTGAAACCTGCGAAAAATGTCTTTTCTAGAAAATATGTTAGCAAAAAGGTCAAAAAACGAGGAGTAAATACACAATAGACCAAAAAAGAACTTATAAAAAAACAACATGCCCTTGTGCATGAAACGATGCGATGAAGATTCGATTCGGTGTAGAAATTGTAAATTGCGTTAATAGTTAGGAACTCACGTACGACTATTTATGTAATATGTTTCTTGGCTATGGAATTTTACAACAATATTAACATATTAACAAGTAAAACAAAAAATCTAGCTGTACATTTCACATGATTTAAAGATAATAACAAAAAAAGTATATAAAGTATAAGTAAAATTCTAAAATCAGCAAACCTCAAATTTGATACACCGTAATAAAAATTCTAAATCCTTCGTCTTGTGCTTAAGTTGAGACTTTTATTAACCATGAATCCAGAACTTTCCTTTATGACTTTTCAATTTACAAATGTGTTTTGTCAACTCAATCTTTACCCCCAACTACAGATTTAATACGGAACCAAATACCACATTAGTCTGATATTAATTATGAAACTGTTGCATTTTTAGCGGTTTATGTCTCGAACAGTGGACACTTTATATTTACCTCTTATTTGTTACACACTTGGTGTAGTGGAATGAGTGTTCGATTGCTACACGGAGTGTGCGGGTTCGATTGACGGTGGTGGCGGTTTCTATCACTGTGTGTTGGGAATGTGTTGTCTTTTATATGTAACCTTCCACTCGCACAAGCTGCTCCGAGATTCTGGACGGGAAGGTGTCATTTAATTATGTAAAATTTGGAATTATAAATGTTTTTTACCTCGCCTATTGTTTTATTCACAATACCTGTAGACGTCCTTCTATAGGTATGAAACATTAGTTCATAAAACTATTTGTACTGTTGGTTTATTCTTAGTACTTTTAGCTAAGAAGTTCTTCTCAAGCATAAAATATTAGTTGATAAAAATATTCGTCACATTTTCTCAAATTTCAAACAACTTGATGCCGTAGAACTCTCGCCTATTACAAAGAAAATTATTTTATGAAAATTTGTGTATAACAATAAAAATCAGCTTAACGGTTACGAGTAAATGAAGCTCACAAGAAGTGTCAACACTAAAGAGTAACTACAAACTGTCAAATGAATGAAATCAGCTAATAAAATAATTTAGTTCTGTTCTCCATGGCCAACGTAGTATAATTTGAAACGAACGCTTGGTATTCATACCTAGCGTACCAGTCACAAGAAAGCTTCATGGCTAAGACCATCAATAAATTATGGAAAGCGGGGTACAATAAATACGATCTATATAACGACGTAGTCCTTATAATCCTCATAAATTATAGTGAAAACATAAAAAAATGCAATATCGTGCTATTAGTTATTTATTTAGTTAAAATCCAAGGAAATAATAAAAATGTACCTTCTGTTATGTCGAGCTAAATGACTAAACTGATTTTCTTGTACCAGTATCAGAAACAAAAACAGTTTTCTACGGCTCGTCACCTAGATCTCATTACATTTAACTTATTCGGCTTTGAAGCTGCATTACTTTTCATACATATCGATTACTGTGACCTTGCAGTGTTTTCTTTATGTACAAGGCTCTAAATATTTCTCTAGATTTCAATATGAATTAACTGCCAACCAAAACACATTATGAAAATTGGTAATTTGCATTTAAATCACCAGAGTATTATAGAGTTTCAAAAATTGTATAATATATTATGACTAACTTGATATATTGAACTAGGAGGTTTTTAAAATCAAACGTTCTTTTCCAGAAGAAAATATGTGCCCAAATAAAATCCCTAAAGTAAAAATCGGTTTATAAACAACGACTTTATGGAATTTTATACTTTCACAATTTGTATCTAAAATAAACGATTATTGTAGTCATTTACTCATACCATCATCTACAGTTGTTCTATCTTTAAGAGTTCTGTGGCTTAGATAAAAAAGGGCCAATGTGAAAAATATTCGTTTTGAGAAATACGCATCTCTAAAGTGACAATTATATTTCGTTACAGATTTAACGTTGACGTTTCATGGTTATTGAGATTTAAAACCCGGATTTTAATAGTCACTATGTTATATGGCGTTGAAACCAAAAATTTGTGACTTTTTCAATTAAATAGGCCCAAAGTTTTATGACTTAAGTACCAAAATTTCCAACATTGGGATGACTGTATAAAATTTGTTGGTTTGGCCCCTACCTTGCCCAATATTAGGCCTTTGACCCCCGTTTTTATTTTAACTTGGGCCTTTCTTAAGCAGCTTCATGTGTACATGGCCTTAGATTGATTTAGCGCACCTTCACGGGGGTGATGTTTTACTTGGGACTAATCTGTTATACACACATAAACTCATTAATGCCAATGTTATACATTAATTTATGATTTTAGAGAGATTGTGACTTAGGTAAAACATTGGCCCTCTATGGAGATTTCACAGCTGACAACATGGGCCACTACATTAGACAGAAATTTTCACAATGTGCTACATTGGCAATGAGTGAAAAAAATTGTACTGATATATGCTACATTGGCCTTTAACTCTTTTGCTGTATTTAGCTAAAAGTTTAAAGGAAAACACAGACCCTTCTTCGCGGCAGTGTAAAATATATTAGGTGCAATATAGGTCTTTGTACAGCTACTGTATGTGGCTTGTTTGCAAGCTTGGCCTTTATTTATTCTAGGGTGCAAAATGTGAATGCCCTTGCTCACTCTATTCTCCGTTATTGTTAGTCTTAGAAGATTAACTTTTATTGCTTTGAAAACAGCGCATTTGAGTTAGTGAAGTACAATGTCTAAATCAGTTTTGACGTTGGCCCTTTTTCATCCAAGCCACACAGTTTTACTCGCAATTAAAATAAAATATGATTATTTGGAACGTGTAGTATCTTACTTTTTTGCTGTTTATATATAACCAAATTGAGTAAGTATTCGTGAATGATCAAAGCCATAATTTGTGGAAAATTGAAATGTATCCGAATAAATCACGTTGGGCCTCTTAGACCGCTTTTAGAAGCGCAACTTTGTCATGTTTTCTTTTTACTTATTAAAATATTTTTGTTGATTCTATTATTTTCCCCCAATTTTCTTTAGATATATCAAAAAATACCTCCCCATTTATTACATTATCATCATCATCATCATCAATCAGCCCTCTGCGTCCACTGCTGGACATAGGCCTCCCCTAGTTGAGTCCATTCTTTTCTGTCTTGAGCGCTACGAATCCAGTTTTTTGTAATTTTTGTAATGTCGTCTGTGCAGCGAGTTGGTGGTCTTCCTCTGCTCCTTTTATCGGATCTGGGTCTCCATTCATGTAATCGTTTTGTCCACCTGTCATCTTGCATGCGAGCCACATGTTCCATCCACTTCCACTTCAGTTTTGCCACATGTACGACCACATCAGTCACTCCTGTTCTTCTGCGTAATTCTTCGTTTCTAATGTGGTCAAGTAACGAAACGCCAAGCATCGACCTCTCCATTTTGCGCTGTGTTACTTTCAGTTTCTTAGCAGAAGCGTTGGTAAGGGTTAGTGTTTCGGCGCCGTAGGTCATAACCAGTAGAACACATTGGTTGAAAACTTTTCTTATGAAGCATATCGGAAGGTCGCTTCTGAAAACGTCTCCAAGTTTGTCGTAAGCCGCCCAGGAGAGTATAATCCTTCTGTTTATCTCGTATGTTTGGTTGGTTTTGGATATGCTTATCTCGTGGCCCAAATATGTGTATTTGTCTACCTATTCCACCTCAGAGTTTTCAATAATAAGGTTGTTACTAGGGACGAGGTTTGTCATAAATTTTGTGTTTCCGATGTTCATTTTTAGACTTACTGTTGCACAGACCTCCTGAAGTTCCTGTAGCATCACTCTAATAACCTCCAAGTTGTCAGCTAGTAAGTTAATGTCGTCTGCAAACCGTAAGTTTGACAGACTTTGGCCGCGTATTCTTAAACCTTTTTGGTCCCAATCTAGCTTCTTGAACACATACTCCAGGACGGTGATAAACAGTTTTGGAGACATCGTATCTCCCTGGCGTACTCCTCTCCCAATTTTTATAGGATTCGTGTTTTCATGTAGTGTAAGTTCACTTTGGCTTTTATATAGCATTCCATGAAACTCTTCCACTATATTTAGAATATCTTTCCTGTTCTTCGATGTGTGCCCTTATGCATTTTTAAGTTTTATTATTTATCTGTTTCCATTGTCAAGCTTTCTACGTAAAATTTCATACCTTTGTTGTTCTCATGGTATCTTTGATTTGGTTGTGTCTAAAAGCTCTTACGTCGCGTCGGATGCCTTTTGAAATTTGTTTATTTATTTCTCTTAATTATCCTTCAGATGTATAGTTTTTGCACCTCATATCCCTTCTTTTTTCTATGAGCAGTTTGGTCTCCTAGCTTAGTTTTTCTTCCCTTTGATTTGTTGAGCAGTGTCGACTTTGGGCCTCAGTTATTGTGGTCGTGATGATATTATTCAGTTTCTTGATGTCGTTACCAATGGCGTGTTCTATTTCAGCCTTGGCTAACTTAGTGGTGATCCATTGTTCAAACCTATATACATCTGCTGAATTTATTAGCAAATTTATCTTATTGCTCTTTTGGACCATTTTTTGTCGTTCTTTGCCAATGTCAATAGTTACTTGCTTAAACAAGCCTGTGGTCGCTCCCAGTAGCAAACCCATTTAGGACAGTTACGTCTTTTATTATGTGTTTTTTATCTGTGATGATAAAGTCTATTTCATTTCTTGTTTTACCATCGGGGCTTTTCCACGTCCGTCTTCTATTTGGCTTTTTGTAGAAAAAGCTGTTCATTTGAAACAGTCTTGTAGTAGAAAGCTGAGCAGCATTTATTACATGCAGTCTTGAAATTTATCATAGTTACGTTTTATCTATAAACGATTACGGCGTCCTAAAATGGCGACGTCGACTGGAATAACGAAAATGCGATTTTTTCTTTCAGTATCAATTAGGTGCAACAGACTTTCATTCAGTTTTCCATTTATACCTTCACAAACATTTATACCAGAAGGAGCGTTTTATCTAGCAAGCGTGTGTAGATTTAAGTAACATGAGATGAAACAGCTGGCAAGAATGATATAATAACAGTGATGGTGGGCACTGAACGGTGAACACGAATTTTCTAAACGTCCACGAAAGCAGCTTGATCATGAGATAAATTTCAACAAGAGGGACCTGCCTTACACGTCTATATTGCCCAACGAAACAAACTAAACTCATTATAACTCACGTTGAGATAATCTTATCTTTCTCGTTTTCGGTAATGTTTGGAATTTCCTTCAAGTCAAGAATCTTATTAGTCCTTCGTTAAAAACCTTCGTGATGTTTCCATGTCCGCATGATGGATATAATGTATCCTGTGGTATCATATTATATACTCTAATTTGAATTTTTATTCTACACGTACAGAGCTGTACTTGCACCTAGCTTCCTGTGCGTAGTGTTAAGTAAGTCTAATATTGTCTAATGACAGCGTGTGCTATGAATAAAGAAATTACGCTTATGCACGCATTCACACATTGGCACATTGACACCTTCACATATTCACAAATACACATACACAAACGTTTTTTTGCTGCTACATTTCTTCACCATTATTAAAAACACTTACGACGTGTGTAACGATTCAGTTTTTACGTGGAATCATTACCGGTTCAAAAACACCTAGAAGACCCCCAAGCATAATAAACAATACCAGAAACCCTATATATATATATATATATATATATATATATATATATATATATATATATATATATATATATATATATATATATATATATATATATATATATATATATATATTGAATATTTCACGTTTTGGTTTCAAAATAATGTTGATGAAAATTCGTTAAAATATTCTGTATCGTAAGAAGCGTACTGAGCTCTCTATAATATACGTCAAGATCTAAATATTGAAAAACGTTGCATTTTGTTGGGAAAGATAAACATCTCCATTGTCCTGAAATTCTAGGTAAAAAGCTGACGTAATTATGATGAAGTCCAGAAAATCGGTTAGTAAATGAACGGACGAGTCCATTATTCTGGAGGTGTGTATAAAAGACGTTGGTGACTTCGCCAAGGATTTGGGCTCTCGTTCTATCCCATTCGAAGAATGAAGGCGAGAAAGAGCTCGCAAATAACGACTAACGCTCATAACACTGAAAACTGCGTGCTGGTGTCAGCTGCAGCCGAACGCTCTCTGCCTCGAGGAGTCTGGCTTTGACGTTCATGGCGTGAGCACGTTGACTTTAGGTGTCTCTCGAATTGTCTTATAAAGTGAGTTTTTAATAGTCTTTCTGTCAGCTATTCTGCATTCTAACAATACTCAGTGGTTATTTAAAGTGTTTCAATAATTTTCGAGTTGAAATAAACATAGTTTTCAGTATAAAAAGGGAGTCTAACGCTGACGCCGGTGGCGAGAACATCGTTTACTTGAGGTGGCTCTCAAATTGTCTTATAAACGGGGTTTTTAAGTCTTTGTGTTATATATACTACCTTGTAACAACATTCCGTGATTGTTTAAAGTGTTTTGATAATTTTCGAGTTTTAATAAACATCGTAGTTAGCATAAAAGCGGCACTTAAGTTGTGGTTCTTTGTTTCAACTTGTTGCCTTGCTGCTTTAATTTACGTTTAAGTTGCGATTCGCGAAGTTTCCAACAAGCGAATTCAGAATGTCGGCCTAGGTGTCAAATGGTTTTGTACACGTGACACAATAAATCCACCGGCTTAGTAACCATCAATGGGAACCATCACTGTTTCTCCCAGGTTCTTTTCTCTTGTTGGAGGCACTGAGACTTGTGTCAGCTACCAGTATTTGATTCAGCCTGGAGATCGTTCCCAAGAGTAACCAGGTAATTCAAGGAAGAAGATTCGGTGAGTCAAAATTTTTCTCTGAACTAGCAAAGTTTGTCTTACACACTCATCTGGCAACAGAATTTTTATAATCTGAACTTTCAAAGATACTCAATCAAGTTTTAGTTTTGAATAACGTCAGGGAGCTGCTATTAGAATAAATATGAATTTCCCGTTTTAATCTCTGAAATTATCTCAGTTTTTGTAAATTTAAACACGTCATTTTTGAAATTGTAATCAGTAACTCTTGTCTGTAAAAATATCTAACCTGTACATTATCTTTAATATCATCTGTTTTTCAATAATTATTATAGAGTTTTCACGTAGACATACATATATGTATATTTTTCAAAATTGAGTTTTACTCGAGAACTGGCCAGGATCTAACCAAAAGATTAACAAAATTGATTGACAAACGTCAAATAATTTACATATTAATTTGTTTATTTTTGAACTGCAACAAAAAGAATCTGATTTTTAATGTATACCTCGATAATAAGTGTTTAGATTTCTTTAGTAATAACCAAACCACATTTGTCTCATTATTCTGTCACATGATTGTAAATTAACCATTTCTTGTTATTGAACTCCTCGCTATTTATTTGATTTCTATTTGTGAAAAGTTAATGTTTATTTTGAAAATCACCAACCATTTAATAATATTTTGTTCACCATTTCAAATTCAATCCATATGAATAAATTCGATATTTTGTTACACTAACAAGTCTTTTTGATTGAAGACTAATTCCTCCTTAAACCCTTTGGACTTTCTAGTGGCAACCAAATTGGGACTCTTTAATATCGCATTCCTAGATATCGAAGAGAAATTTTAAGAAATTTTAAGGAAAGATCATCGTAACCAGGCACTAGTTTGGAGCGCTGATAAATATGAGACTCCAGGCAGTGCAACAACACAACAACAGTGTAAGTAGTAAACAATATTAAGATCTTCCAACCTTATAAGCTATTTCTAATCTTGCTAGTTATAAATCTGATAGATAGAAACCTTTTAGGGTAGGACTTATAGGAAATAGTGACTTTACTACTGACCAGATTTGAGTTCACTTGAGGTCCCTTATATTACTACAACTGCTTGCCTATTATCGAGTAATAAAAATTTTTATTAAAGGGAGGTTTCACGTTTGGTCGTAAAATTGTTTTTTTAACGTCGGTCTATTTCCGACACTATGGTCAGTCATCGACGGTAGGGAACAGTTTTACCTCACTATCCTGGAAATGTTTCCTAACTGTGGCCTTTCTGTAAAGAGGGTATCGATTTTTGACGTGCCCAGTGGTACACCCCACGACTTTAAACTATCTCCGAAGGAAATATTGTATACATATGCAGCTTGTTCAAGTGGTAAAATCGTAAAATGGACAATTTAAAGCACAGGAAAACCTACTTTGTAATTAGTTAATAATGTACAAAAAATCCAACATACAGTAAATATAAAATTCTAGGTAACGTAAACCATTTACAGAAAGTTTCCTGAAAACAAGAATCAGTTAAACTTATTCCTTTACTACTAGACCGTATTTGATTTTCCACCTTCTTTTTCAATTTAGCGTCACCCAGCATCTCTGTTTATAATCAAACGTGGACTCCTGGGACAAGTTGAAGATTGGTAAGAATCTATATATATATATATATATATATATATATATATATATATATATATATATATATATATATATATATATATATATATATATATATATATGATGCCCGTCTTGAATTATTGGGATTTCTGTCACGGGCACTGCTCAGAGGAGCTGTCTTCCATAGTTCCTCAATCTGCTGCCCCCAACAGATCTACCAGGGGAACAGAGCGAATGCACCCTTTTACTGTCCAGGTCGCCAGACATAGAACATCTTGTTATGCCCGCTCTTTTGTCCCGAGGACTTCCAAGTTGTGGAATTCCTTGCCGGTACATGTTTTTCCTTCTCCTCCGAACCTCCAAATCTTCAAGTTCAGAATTAACAAGTTGCTTGTTGCTTGTTGCTTGTTCAAGTGGTAGAATCGTAAAATGGACAATTTAAAGCACAGGAAAACCTACTTTGTAATTAGCTAATAATGTACAAAAAATCCAACATACAGTAAATATAAAATTCTAGGTAACGTAAACCATTTATAGAAAGTTTCCTGAAAACAAGAATCAGTTAAACTTATTCTTTTACTACTAGACCGTACCTTGATTTTCCACCTTCTTTTTCAATTCAGCGTCATCCAATATCTCTGATTATAATCAAACGTGGAATCCAGGGACAGTTGAACATTGGTAAGAATTTGTATATAAATTAATGATGCTCATCTTGAATTATTGTGATTTCTGTCACTTGCCAGTCGACGGCTACAGACTCAGCAGATGTTTGCAGATAGATCATTTAATAATAGGATCGACTGTAATGAGATACTACAGCTTTTTAATTGGCGAATTCCACACCAGCCAAGAAGAGCTAATTTTCTTCTTCATATCGGTCAACATTCTACAGAGTATGGTGAAAATAGTCGTATCAATGGTATACCAAGAGCTGTTAATAAATTGCCTCTGTACCTAGACATATATAAGAGTTCATACAAAAGATTTATCAACGTTATTAGATCCCAAAAATGATTGCGTATCATTAGGATAAATTAGGTACCACTAATATAAATACATCTAAGAACTAGATTGTATGTATTTATTTATAATGTTGAACGTAATACCTTGTCAAAATATCTACGTTTTGTAAACTGTATAAATGGACAATGTCTGTAGAAGGTTTTGAGTAATAAATTTAAAAAAAAATTGGAAAAAAAGAGGATGGAATATTACAGTACCTTCTACTTTGCCCGTATCTAAAATACAAGGATTTATTATTTTTCAATGTAAAATGTAAGTACCGCTCATTAAAGTTTTGTTAATTTGAGAGGATGTTAAAAACTATTAGGCTGGATTGACGTATTTAGACTAATTATCTTTACAAACGCTACACCGTCCATCAATTGAATTTATCTGCATTGGAATATATGGATGACACACTGCAATTCAAGCCTCAGTTTACATTGTCCACTCGACACCGCATGGATTACTTTCTGTCACAAACAAACATTCAAGTCAGTTATTTATAACGTGAAAATGCATGTAACGTTTAACAACGGTTACATTTTCATAACATTTATTATAGTGTAGCAAAGCTCCATAAAAATAATGCCGTCCATGCTAAAGCGTATACGAGTTGGCATTTTGTTTTTATTTGCCTATTTTGTCACGGAAGTAGTGAATAACCTCAAACGAATGCTTCTGGTAAATCTACTGATAAAATAATTTCCACATTTCAGAACGACCATTTTATCTTTAACATTTATAGCCATAACAATTTGAAAAGCATTATCTGCCTAGGGCGCTACGTTTTGTATCTGTATTTTCGTTGTTTTCTTTCTACTAGCAGTGCAAAAATATATCTACACACTATAGCATTTCATCTATGTGTTGATTGTCTTGTTTTTCTCGATGAATTATCTTCAGGCAATATTTAATCGTCATTTTGGTTCAGAGATAAGAGGCGTTTCAGACTAAATATGGAGTAACACTCTTTGAAACACCGCTCTTTTTTTATACAAAAAAGTAATTAATATCTTTAAGCAATTAATGCGCTCTACAAACAATATTGTCTATAAATTCTTATACAGTGAGCGGCAAAATTATGGCATAAATTCATTCAAATTGGATCGATTTGTGTTTTGACGAAATTCTTAGACATGTCAACTCTAGTTTTCAAAAATACACATCTTTGCATAAAATTTACGTAGCAAAAATTTACTAATGGGGAGATCCCGACTTTTCAGTTTAGGATTATTTTTTTCAAATGAGTGCGAACTAGGACCCCTAGAACTCATATACGGGGTCAGTTTCAATTTTTCAATTTATATATATATATATATATATATATATATATATATATATATATATATATATATATATATATATATATATATATTTGTATGTGTGTATTACACAGATAACTCAAAAAATGCTAGCCCGATTTTTATAAAATCTGTCATGTATTTTCCTTTTGTAAGTGGCTTGGACAAGTTCGTTAGCCAGCAAAACTTTAGTTTTCTTTCGAAATTTTTTTTAATCTCAAATAATAAAGAGCTATGATAACCAAAATTGGCAGACAGGTTAGTGACGTGAAAGGCAAGCTGTGTACTAAAATTTAGATTTCTAGGTTACAACAAAAAAAGTTATAAAAAATGTTTGGAGCCAGATTATTTCTATAAAAATTCACTACCATAACGCACTTGCTACGTCCAGACTCTTTTATTTTGAGAAATCATTTAATTATATGCACAGTACCATCAAAATTTTGATACCTCGCATTGTTAAATTTTGCAATGAAAGTCATTTAAGAGTGGAAAACATAAACTTTATTCAAAACAACAGTCAAAAGATAAGGAATAGGATAAGGTTATTTCCTGTAAACGAAATGTCCAAAGTTGTATCCAGAAGTAGGTATTATTCAATAATACAGAGGAATCAGGTGTAGGCTATTGTCATATGAACGTTATTTTTAATAACATAAATCTCTTTTGAAAGTTAGTTAAGTATGGCACATTTAAGTGAAACGTGTGTATCGAAATTTTAATTGTTGCTTGATGTGGTGATAAAACCAGACCACAGCAAGAAGTGTGAAATTTGTTAAATACGAAATTACCAGATAAACCTGCCATCCAATTTACTGTGAGTAAAATCGAGAAGAAATTCAGAGAAACTGGACATGCTAAACACATGTAAAGTACCGGGCGTCCCAAGAAAATTGATGAAGACGCCCAACTTAAGTGTGGATGATAATCTTCATGTTGCATCTCGATAAATTGTGGCAGACTATACAATTTTTCAGCAATCAGTATTACGGTCAATAAAATTAGAAAATTATCATCGTTACAAAATACAGCTGCTGCATTAACTTAATGAAGATGACCCTGACCGACGAATGCATTTTTGTGAAAGAATGCAATATTTATGCAACCATAATCCACACTTTACTCGACAAATTCTTTTATCGGACGAAGCATAATTTTGGCTAAATGGAACAGTGAATAAACAAAATTACAGGTATTTAAGTAGAGATAATCCGCACTGAATGACTCAAGCACATACGCAACACCCTTGTAAAGTTAATGTGTGGACTGCAATTGTCTACGATAGAGTCATAGGTTTTTTCTTCTTCGACGAAACTCTTACTGGGCGGCAATATCATAATTTTCCAAGGAATGAGCAGACTCCGGCTCTTGCGAAAGTTTTCCAGATATAGATGATCCTGATGATGCTGATGCTGGTATTTGGTTTCAGCAAGAGGGTGCACCTTCGCACTTTGCACGTCCTGTTCACGAGTTTTTAAATGACGGTTTTCTGGCAAGTGGATTGGTAGGCGACGACCAATAGAGTGCTCCCCCAGGTTCCCAGATCTTACGCCCCTCGGTTTTTATAGGGGTATTTAAAATAAAAAATCTATGTTAACAGACAAAATAACCTAGAAGATTTTAAAAATCAAATCAAGCATGAAGTGAGTCGAATTCGTCGTAAAGTCATTCGCAATGTGCACGCAGAATGTGTTAACAGATTTGCTTATTGTCAAGAGGTTTGTGCATTGCATTTCGAACATCATATTTAAAGGAAACAATACTTTAATTTGTTCAATAAGAGCCTTGATCTTTTGATTGTTGTTATGAATAGAGTTTATGATTTGCACTCTTTAAATGACTTTTATTCAAAAACTTAACAATGTGAGGCATCAAACTTTTGATGGTATCGTATAGATAACTATGATCTATCAAAATAAAAAATATAAAATACAGTTTGAGAAGCCGGAATGGGAAAACGTAAATGTTATGCGAAGATGTGTATTTTTGAAAACTAGAGTTGACGTATCAGAGCATTTCGTCAGAACATAAATTTCTCAAATTTTAATGAATTTATCCATAATTTTGCCCCACACTGTATATTTCAGGTTTATTAACATATTTTAGTTTTCAGTTAAATGGATTCCTTTTGTCTAATATTTGAAAGTAGGTATTTATTTAGTGGCCTAGTACTTTCAGATATATTAACTGTGGGAAGGAAAAAATTAATAGCTAATACACATTTTTGTAGAAAAAAATTGCGGAAGTCTCATTTTTTTATGGGAAATTACAAACAATTACATTTTTAATCTGAAACGTTATTAATAGGCCTTAAAATAATTTTAAAAACAATGCAAGTAATATAAAATGTATAAAAACATATCACCTAATAATAAAATAGATAATAAAGAATAAAAAAATGTATGTAGAAATAATCTAATTAATGCTGGAATGTGCACTAGCACACGTTACGTATCTATTTGCAATTAAAGTAAGAAAAAGGACAAATAAAATAACTAATAAAGTGCCAATCTAGATAATGATGCATCTTTTTCGCATTTTTGCTAAGCTGGCTGTGCACTCACTTGTGAACTCATCCTCGTCTTCTGCTTCGGCTTCTCTCGCCAGCTCTTCGGGTGTTTTCTTTTTACGCATCAGGGGATTTGGTTCTTCTTGAACGGGTTCTACTATCTCTTCTTTCTTCTTAATATTATACTGCAACAAAAACACAAATTAGTGTTTGCGGGATAATTTTGTGCAGAGGCTACAAATGTTAATCAAATATACGATAAAAATCCCTCTTTGATCGAGGCTTTTCGTACATATGCACATTTTTCTTCATACAACTAATAAAATTAGAAAATTTAAGTAAAAGGTACAAGAAGTACGGTTTTTTTGAACAAGTAGGCAAGATTGCGGAACCAGCCGCGACTGCAAGCTTTGCGAGGCCAAATAAACAGTTTTTGCAAGCGTGTCGCCTTCATTATTTTTTCGGCAAACGTCCAGAAGAGTGTTTCTCAATTTTTTCTAGAGCGCGTTCCCTCTTTGGTAAGAATTTTGTTTGCGGTCCCATTTTTCCACCATACCAAAAGTTCTTTGCAGAAAATAAAACAACAGCCATGCTAGATAACATTTAATATTCATCTAACACAATACTGATACGCTATTAAATGTTTTGTTGTAACGCAAATAAATTTAAAGGAGAAAATGTGTTTGTCACTTGCATCATTTATGACCAAACAGCGCAAGTCCTTTGTTTTGTATTTTCCGCAACTTTCAACATGGTCAATGGGACACTACAATACTAGATCTTTCTGGACTTATCCGCTCGCCTATATACAGGGTGTCATGTATATGAGCACCCCCTAAAACGTATGATTTTGTCAGAGTGTGAGGAAAATGCTAAAACAGGTCAATGTTAATTTGAAGGGGGACAAAATTTTTTCTTGGTTTTAAAGTTATTTCTGCACCCAGAGCCTCCCTGCAAAAAATTAAATGGCAAGAGGGGTCAAATGACACATCATTTTGAAGCTGTTTTTATTCTCTATGCAACCATGTTTTTCTTTAATTTCAAGCGATTGGTTTCTGAAAACCCTGCCTAGATTACTGTGAAAGAAAGCAAAAGTGGTTATGAAAAAACAATTTCATTTAATGGATATATTGCTTAAAATGTCCATCCCCAACTTCCATTCAATAGTACAATCGATTTTCAAGAGCCTGACTGACGGTTTTCAACATGTCTGGAGTGATCAAACGGCACTCAGCGACGGTTCGATCTCGAAGCATTGGAAGAGATTCAGGTGGTGTAGCATAAAGCTGAAACTTTAAGTGGCCCCACAAAAAGAAATACAAAGGGGCTAGGTCAAGCGACTTAGCTGAGCATTCGGCGAGACCTCTCTGACCTATCCGCTGTTCGAGAAAATGAACATCTACGAAACCGCTTACTGGTACATGATAATGGGGAGGCGCTCCAACCTGTTGAAAGAAAAGTTTGTTTTCTTGGAGATTTACATGTTCTTCCAGTGCTTGGGTGACTAAAGGGTGCATAAGGTCTTCTAACAACTTCAAATAAGTTTTCCCTGTCAAATTGCCTTCAACAAAAAGTCGTCCGATGATGTGTTCGCACAGAATGTTTGCCCACGCGTTTAATTGTTGAGGCGTTTGGGTGTGACTTTCAGTAAAGATGTGTGGGTTTGTAATACTCTAATAACGATAATTATGCCTGTTCACTTCACCGCCCAACATAAACGTACTTTCATCAAATAGGTAAATGTCGTAAAGTAGACCTGGCTCAATCAATAAAACCCTCAGTTAATATCTCAGAAAACTATAAACGTCGATTAGGATCAATTTCGTTTAATTCTTGGACAAGTGTTATCTTGACTGAATGAAACTTATGCTTTTTGATAAGCCGATGAACACTACTACTTGACACACATCTTTCTTGACCTATTTTTCTTACAGATTGTCTGTTATTAATTAAAAGATGACCAAGAACAGCATCATTGTGAATATGATGTTGACGGTTATGTTTTTTGTTTGTAACAGAGCCCGTTTCTTTAAAATTTTGCAATTAAATTAATGACGTACTGACGATTAGCATGCTCTTTCACATGACTTTGGTTGAACAGTCTAGCAGCAACACTTCCATAGCAAACTTTTACTTGTACAATTCTTTGTTCGGTGCTATAAACCATTTTAAAAATTACTTTTTCTTTAACTTAGTTACTGAACGTCGATAATTAATGTAATCCGCTGGAAACTGTAAAAATTATAATTGTAATGCATTTAGTCAAATTTTTTTTTCCTTTGAAAATTAAAAACATTCATGCAGATAACATTTCGTTGGCCGTCCATACAAAAAAATGTTTACAATGTGATCGAGAATGTATCGGGTTAACAATCTTGTAGATTTCAATGAGCCTACAATTATTTCGTGATTCTCAAAAACAAAATGCTCAAAATGTAAAAAAAAATCATTGCATAGAGAATGAAAGAAGCTTTAAAACGATGTGTCAGTCGATCTCTTTTGAAAGTGTGACTCTGGGCGCTAGAGAAATAACTTCGAAAGCAAGAAAAATTTGCTGCCCTTTCAAGTGAAAATTGACCTGTTTTAGCATTCTTCCCACACTTGGACGAAATTGGACATATTAGGGGGTAAAAATTTTGTTCGGACACCCTTGCAATATTAGAAACCAAAAGCTCAAAATTGAAAAAAAAATCATTGCATAGGGAATGAAAGCAGCTTCAAAATAATATGTCATTCGACCTCTCTTGCCACTCAAATTTTATGAAGTGGTCGCCCTGATAGGGGCCGAGAGGGATGCCGAGATAAATTCAAAACCAAGAAAAAATTTGGTCTCCCTTCAAGCTAAAATTGACCTGTTTTAGCATTTTCCCACACTTCACGAAATCGGATATTTTAGGTGGTTCAAATTTTAGTTGAGACACCCTGTATGTTCAGCAAAACGATCATTGAGGCATCATTTACAAATTGTGTACTTTGCGGGGTGCATATTAAACATTTAAGGATAATTTACGGGCGTTATATTTCTTCTTTAATATCTATTATTTTGACAAATATGGACAAATTTTGAAAGATATCGTTGGAGCCATCTACGTTCCGAAGTTGCAAGATAACATAGAAAAACAGATTGTATATGGATGAATACCTTAAATATGAGTTTACCGTTACCTCGAATAAACCGCAATGTGTAGCTTGTGGAGAAATGTTACCAAATAAATAAAGCCTACAAAGCTGCTTTGACAATTAAACATTCAGGAGAAAAAAGGCAAGCCTCTAGAATTCTTTGATAAAAAACTAAGCTCTTCCCGACCAGCAAAGCACTTTTTCGCCATCAACAACTACTAATGAAAATGCATAGCTAGTTAGTTATTGAGTTGTATATCGCGTTACAAGACGCAGTAAGTCACAGATAATTGCTGAAAATTAGACGTTAATTAGCTGTTGGTGAAAAGCAAGCTATAAAATTTAAAACAGTACCTCACTTCAATAACAATATTCAGTGAAGAAGAAGTGACATGGCAGAAGATATTCGAGTAGTAAGTGTTGAAAATATCAAGAAATGTCGGTACTTTTCTCTACAGATGGACGAATCTACATACACGGTGACCCAATAGTGCGCCAATGTCCAATATCGATAAGTACACTTGGAGAACCCAAATAACCACAACACATCTTTTTAAAGACCTGACGATCGTTCCACTAACAAAGTTAGCGTCATCAGAGGATGAAAAATTCTAAACACTTACTACTAAAACATCACCTTTTATACTGAGTCTTGGGTAAAGAACGATACCGAGAGAGAAATTAAATCGCAGGCAAATTTTCTGTGTATTGTACTTTAATTGCCGGATAAGGTCTTTGAACCTTCTTTATCACTACACCTGAAAACTTTCGTAAAGACAGAGCACAAACAGAGGACTGCAAACCATGGCAATGCTCGGCTTAAGAAACTTCTGTTTTTTATTGCCCTAGAATATAAATACTTTCGTACGCATCTAGCTTCGCTGGCTGTCTCACATTTTTGATAAGTTTTAGATTTTCTTTATCAATATGGTGGTTATTATCCCAAATATGTTGTGCCACGTATGACTTGTCTACATTAGCGTATCTCAGCTGTGCGAGATGTTCGCGAAATCTAGTCTCAATGGTTCTCTTAGTCTGCCCAACGTATTTAAGATTACAATCTTTACAACCTATCTCATAGAACCCGACATTTCAGTGGATTTATCTTTATCTATCGTATTACTTAACAAATTTCTTAAATAATTTTTTGTCGAGAAAGTTAGCTGCACATTGGCTTTCTTAAAAAATGTTTTTGAGACCCCTTGTAATACGTGGTTCAAAAGGTAGACAAACACATTTTTTCTCTATTTTATCTTTCCTGAATGTCGTGAATTCCTCTAACATTTACTTTGTTCTGTGTCTATTAATTAATTTTTCCACTGAGCAATCCGAATATCTGTTATCTTTAGCCACGTTCTTAATGTAATCAAATTATAAACTGTATCTACTTTTACTTAAGCGAAAATTTATCAATCTATTCACTAAGAAATTTAAGCCGGGCGTTTTTTGTGCCAATAAATCATATGAGTCCTTTGGAATGTAACTAAAATGGTAGTTTCCTTCCTGTGGACATCGAATTTAGGAGTCATTATTTTTAATAACTAGTACACCTAGAAAAGGAAGTTTACTGTTAACTTTTTAATCGTGGGTAAATTTGCCTGAATCAAATTGACAGTTCAGTCTTTTAATAAAATCATCTACTTTGCATATATTTGTGTTAAACACTGCATAACTGTCGTCCACATAACGAAATCATACTCTAGGAAAATACACACTTTCATTTTCTAAATCCATCTAAAATCTACTCATGAAAAGGTCTGCAATGAATGGAGATTGTGGGTTGCCCATTGCCGTCCCTTCAATTTGTTAAAAAAACGCATTGTTTAATTGAAACATATTTTGCTTTTTACAAACGTTTGTTAAAGTCAAATATTCTTTACAAACCTCTTCACTTATGTCGTTAAATTTCAACAACTATTCTAAATAGGTTAGCGTGTGTTTCGTGCGCACGGTTGGAAATAAATACCTCAAAACGTTGCCTTCCACCAATTTAACTTCTTTAACTTTTTTAATGAAATCAAGTAAATTTTACACTGAATAACTTTGTTGTTTAAATTCACTTGAATTCATTAATAAAGTTAAAGATATTAAATTGGTGGAAGGCGAGGTTTTGGTATCATTTGATGGAGCGTCGTTTGTGTCAGAAACTAGGCTTCTGGCAGATCCAGCATTTAAAAATGACTGAAGTTAGCGAAGCCTCTAATAGCTACAGAAAGCGTAAAGGACTACCATATCCTTGTCAAGTATTAAAACTAAAGCTACAAAGAAGCCATGCAAAAATTCAGCCGATAACCGTCAAAAGTAAAAAAAAACAAAACATAAGCACGTTAAAAAAGACTAAGTTCCACAATAACGACACTCTGAAGGGGTAATACAAGTTAAAATGTAAGAGGACACGACACAAAGCTCAGCAGGCTGAACAGCTGAGCGGAAATTAAAAGAACATTTTAACGAACCAATTTCAAAAAAATATATATTTCGGGACGCAGCAAGTGCATTACAGTAGTAAATTTTCGTAAGAATTATACACAATTTTTTTTTCTCCCCCAGGACTCGTCCACGGCTTTGCCGCCCCGATAGCACTTATTATACACTATTAGTACGGCATATTACCAAACTTACACAGACCTTGAAAATTGGTCCTAATACGCACTCATTTGAAGATTTTTTCTAAAAGTGTTACCACCGATATCTCACTATTATAAAAAAAAAATCTTGTAATCCAGCGTCTTTTCAGAAAAATGCCCGAAGTCAATTTCCCATTCTAGAAAATTACAGTTTGGTATTACAAGTCTCTTTAAAAGAAATATGTATTACAAATTTCATTAAAGTTACAAAAGCTTTCCAGAAAAAACTTCATTCATATTTAGAAAAGGAAAGTATCTTGCCAATTTATAAATTGTAGTTATTTTACCTTATTAATCAATCGCTTGGATGATTTCGTTTCAGTCAACCTAAACAAACCGGTTTTTTTAACAACAAAAGAAGTTAGAAATAACAAATTATCTGTTAATTAATTTTCTTAATAGAAATTCAATACTATCAACAATAACCAAATGTCTGTTAAAAATTATAATTTCAGACTCAAACGTGATAAAGTTATGCAGGTGTTTTAAACAAAAATAAAATCTTGTCCAAACGTATGAAATCCGTAGACTGTTGTTTCTACTAAATATTTAAGTGAAACAAAACAAAATGTTACATGCACCGAGCGGGAATCGCCGTCTGCGTATAAGGCGCTAATAAAAAAGTTGCTAACCTGATACTTGACCACCGGTAAATATTATATTAAAAGTAAATGCAAAATTACAGAATCGATTTGTGATTTGAAACACATTCGACGACTATTTCGATCATATATGACTCTCACATTTACATTTAAAGATAAAAGGACAAACTGTTCTAAAATCATTTTCACAGCGACGTGTGTTGATTTTGTTTACAATAGGTATTTATTTCACTCTTTCATACCTATCTTCCCATATTATAATATGAAATTTACCAAATCATTGATTGAAAAAAAAACGTCATATTTTATTTATAAAAGCAATAGTTTCTTTACTGTTTTCCTTGAACCTTGATCTTAATATGGCTATGCCGATTCTAGCCCAAAAACCCATGCTATTTCTTATGGAGGTTAATTTTGCAAAAAGTTGTCCCCAGCTGCACACTGCGCATGCGCAAGGTCAGAACATTTCATTCTACATATAGACTGTTATCATCAATGCAACTGCGAGCTTTGCAACCGCTCTTGCCCTGAGCAGACCAGATGATCTGTTCAGATTGGCTCTTGTGCAGGTCTGTTCAGATCAAGAGCGGTTTCAAACCTCGCAGATGCCTTGGTAATAACAGTCTATATGTAAACTGAAGTGTTCTGACCTTGCTCATGCGCAGTTTACAGCTGGGGACCACTTTTTGCAAAATGAATCTCCATAAGAAATAACGTGGGCCGTTGGGATAGGATCGGCATAGCTATGCTACTGATCTTTTCATTTATATGCTACATTTTCAGTATAAAACTCTAATTAATGCCGTTCATCAAGCTGCGAATATAGTCTATTTTAAAAATTTATTGAATCCTCCACTTAAAAACAATTACTTGTCAAATCCTTAATTTCATATCGTCTGTCATTATAACGTCGCATTTGCTGACAAACAATTTAAATGGTTTTTAGGAATTCTCTGGCCAATATTTATCGATTGCTAGTTCGGGTAGTAGTAGACTAGTGCATGTAGAATGAATCAATTCATGCAGGGCAGCTAACTGTTTGTCCGGCATTGGACTTTAACCACTAAGTCGTTTCAATTAATGTTTTTCAGAGTCTATTTTCAATTTGGAAAAAACTACAAATTTTGTAAACCAAGTTACTTAAAATTCACAATAGAGGTTTATTTATACCGTTTCTAGCTCCACGTAAAGTCTCATTCCAGTAAATCTAATATTTTCGACAATATAGCGTAAGAACTTAAAAATATTTTTGTATATTTTTGGCGGAAAATGTCCGTTATAGCTGATTTACGAGCTCGTCTGCAGTCTTAACACAATGCAGATATGTGCCGTATTACATTGAAGATTTGACTCATGTTTGTTAATCAATAATTAGTTCAAGTAAAACTCGCGTTATATTCTTAATAATGTAAGAAACTATTCCGAAAGCTCGGCAATTAATACAGAGTTTTTATTTTGCAACTGACGGCTATTCAACAATTTTTAAGTAAATAACAATATTACCAACACAAAAACTGAATACTATATATATATATATATATATATATATATATATATATATATATATATATATATATATATATATATATATATATATATATATATATATATAATTAAAACTGACCCTGGCTATGGGTTCTAGGGGGCCTAGTTCGCGCTCGTTTGAAATTTTCAAAAGTCGGAAACTCTTCATTGGTAATTTTTGTAAGAAAACTCACTAAAAGTAAAAGCGTTATATGGTAGGCACCTTAATTTTAAATACATTTCAAATAGATTGATTATATAATACAAATAAGAAAACGCGGCCATGAGAAATTTTGGAATTCAATACTAACACTTCATAATTATAGTTAACAATATATAGAAAAGAAATCAAAGCAAACTAAATAGGTATACCTATTTACTTCCACAACGTCAACACGTGTGGAAGTAGGGCATCGGCGACAAAAATTTCAAAAAAAATTTTTCGCTTAAACCTATACAGGGGTCCAAATGTTGTGGTGCAGTAAATTGCTGGTATCAAAATATTACGATTCAGATAAACTTATCTTTGTCCTAAACTCAAAATGATAAGAGAGCCAGAGTATTAAAATAAAAAACTGAATTTCGACTTTACTTGATATGTAGAAACGCATTTGATACATGGTCTTGAAATTTGGTAGAAATCGGTCTTTCATAGTAATAAAAGCAATTTATTCCGGATTTGGCGCTAGTGTATAGAGGGCCCTGCTTACGGTAACGTTCAAGTTTTAAAAATACTCACATTTTTTGTTAGTATCGCTAGAAATACGTTGGTTTTAAAATAGTATTTTCTTGGATTTTCTTAACCAAAACTCATACTTGTTGAATGACGCTAAAATCAACCGTTTGAGAAATATCTGCAATTTTAAAAATAGCTGCAACACATTTTGCTTTTAGATCATATTTTATTTACCACATAGTAGCCGTCGATCAAAAACAAATTCCTGACTCCGTTCTTGTCAAAATGGCTACCTCATTATTACTGGAACTACACTGTATAAGAAATTATCGAGGTTCTGTAATGTTAACAGTACCCGCCAGATAGGCTTTTAGAACCCACGCCCAAGGTCTCTTTGAAATATTTTATATATATATATATATATATATATATATATATATATATATATATATATATATATATATATATATATATATATATATATACTTAAACATTGTAACATACAACGAGAGTTTTATTTAAACTAATTATTGATTTAACAAACATAAAATAAAAAACCTTTTTGAAAATTGGACTGAAGGCTATAACAGTCACACTGACATACGCAGTTAACTATTGTGTATTTGAATTTGTTTTTTTTGTTTGTTTTTGTCTACTGAATATTAATCTTTATATTTCCGAGACAAAAACAAACAAAAAATAAATTCAAATACACAATAGTTACCTACATATGTCAGTGTGACTGTTATAGGCTTCAGTCAAATTTTCAAAAATGTTTTTTTTTCATGTTTGTTAATCAATAATTGGTTCAAATAAAACTCGCGTTATATGTCAGTATTTTAAACATTTGTATTATTCCTATGTAAATTGTGAACGTTCTTCTTTCCATGTTGTAGCCTTGATAATGGAATAAACTGAAGGCTATTCCACAATTTTTTAGTAAATAACAATATTACAATACTGTTCACGAAAAATTCGCTAATTAGAGTAAGAACTAGCATGAGATAGATACCTTGGGTTTAATGACGAAGGTGTTACAAATGGTCTCTAAGCATACTTATGTATTTTTCAGTAATTTTGAAAGAAAAAATATTTTTTTCTGGGACACCAACCAAACCATACCAAATAAACATGTATCGCGATGTGTGTGTTGTAGTAAATTTAGGTAACGGAATCAAAATAGCTGATTTTGTTGTTAGTTACTTAGTCTGTACTAGCTGTTAAAGTGTGACATCGGTGTTAAATGAAATAATCTGGTGTTCAGCCTGAACTTATTTAAAACAATTACGGTAGGAAATTACAATATTGAGAGCGACATGCTATTGAGTCTTGGAGAATGTAGAAGAAATTACCGACAATGTGTGCAATTGTGGGTTAAGTTTCCTGGCATTCCAAAGTTTTATATAGCATTTAAGCGATTAGAAGACCGACGGCGCAAGACCCGGAACCTTAGTGCCAATAAGAGAGCTCGAAGACAAACAAAAACCAATCAAGATATGGCTGTTAGAGTTTTGGGGGAAGTTTCTCTAAATTCACACATCGGTTCCAGAAAACTTGCCATTAATTCGGGAATGTGTCAAAAATCTGTATTGAGTATCCCACACTCATGCAATTTTCATCCTTATCATCCTTTTAGCTTTTCTAACTGGCTGAGAGTGAAGAGTCAAGAAAATAATTATTTTTGAAGAAGGATTGATTTCTCGGATGAGGCTACATTTACGAATCGTGGCCAGGTAAGTTTCCTTACTTCGAATTTGTACTTCAGTTCATTGTAAATTTCCTGTCTTTTAAACTTTAGACAAACAGACAGAATATGCATTTTATTTCTAAACGTCAATAGGTCTGGGTTTGACATGATTAAAAGAAATTTGGAATTAAAAGGCTTTTTTACCAGACAATATATTAGCACCCTTTTTTTCTACCAAACAATATATTTAATTGTTAACCCTACGTGTTTCAGCACCCTTGAGACATCTTCAGGGGTTAAAGACATATAATATAAAAGGATCGTTGCCAGAAACTATGTTTCTGGTAGGTGTTACATGCGAGCATTACACAGCAACTAGTAAAAGCATAAAAGTCTAACAAAAGCTAATGCTAAACATAAAAAAACCAAGCCCGACCGCCATGTAAAGCTAAACTGACAGAGTGTCAGGAGTTGAACAGCATTTTTTACATATTTAAAACGAGACTGAGTCGCACATAGATAACACTCTGAAGGAGTCAAATATAACTTAAACGTCAAAGTAATCAACTAGTTAAAAGCAAAGCGACAAACAACCTAAAAGGCAAGCAATCTGTACAGCTGAGCAGAACCCCATGAGAACATATGAACAAGCGAAATTTAGAAATTGCCCATCTGGCAATTAAAACTTACTATTTCTGTTTTTTGATTACAGAAAATATGCTGCATGGAACATTGTCAAAATTTTAGTTTCATCTATTGTCTTCAGATTTACAGACGAAAATGACATTCATTAGGAGAACAGAAGCATCGCTAGACTTGAAGCAGCTAGAGGATAAATATCGACGACGCTTATTTCTTACTTTATTAAAGCAGCAAAGTGGAGCCTGTGCATTTATAAAAACAAAACCTGTACAGTTTAAGGATGATTGAAAAGGAAAACGCCAAGTGACAAAAGCGACAGATGACACGAGCAAGCAGAGAACTGACAATGAAAGAGGGCAGAAAAAAAAACAAAGAGCAACGAAAACAAGTTTGCTTAGAGCCATGGTCGGAAACAATCATCAATTCTAGAACATTATTATATCAGGTTTCGGTATATGAAACGAAAGTTCTTAGTACTGGCACCGCAAACATTGAGAACATTACTGTTGGAGCCATTTATGCATTTGTAAATCTCAATTTTTTTGAATACGAATTGTTCGGTGCCAAAACTTGATGGACGAAGGGTTCTGTCGTTGGGTTAAAAATTAAATATATTGTCTGGTAGAAAAAAAACATTTAAATTCCAAATTCCTTTTAACAATATGCCTTACTGGTCATCTGAAAATCCACATTGGATTAGAACTGTTGTCAATCAGCATCCTTGGGGAGTCAATACTTGATGTGCTATAGACGGGGACAGAATCATTGGACCACAGTTTTTTGAATGCCATCTAAATGGGGAGATCTATAATGATCTTCTTAAGCACAATTTACCTCAAATTATGAACAACGTAGAAAATCAACAAGAAGGGGTGTGGGTTTAGCAAGACGGAACCACGCCACATTTTACGCGCTCATTAACACTCTAAATAACATGTTTGGAGTTAGATGGATTGGCCGTGTTGGCGCGGTAAACTGACCGGCAAGGCCTTTTCATCTTACGCCTTTAGTTTTAGTGAATTTTTATTTAAAAAAAAATCACTAATAGAGAGGTATCGATGGTGTCAAAGCTATTTTATAGCCAATTTAGTTTTTCAAATTTTGAGTTTTCTTTCGAAAAAAAAATGCAACAAAAATTACAAAGATATTTTAATGACATTTGGCGAATATGTTGCCTCGGGAAAGGCCTTACTATATACGAAAATTAAACTTTCTAAGTTTATCGAAAATTCAGTTATCCAAGTTTGAAACATTTAATAAAAATTCACTACCATAACGCATTTGCTGCGTACCAAACTTTTTTCTTTTGGAGATTTATAAAAGAGACCAACACCAACCATGGGGTATGAGGTACAGGGCTATGCGGACGACATTGTCATCATAGTCCGAGGAAAGGTCACACAGTCAGTGTGGGAGCGCATGCAGACTGCACTGAGAGTGGTGGAAGGGTGGACGATCGGTCAAGGGCTCGGAGTGAGCCCCGAGAAAGCAACCGTCGTGCCGTTTACGACAGCCAAAGAACTCTCACTCTATATGGTAGGAGCATTCCAATGGCCAGGGAGGTAAAATATCTTGGGGTCGTATTGGACTCGAAGCTAACCTGGAATGGTCACATTGGAAAAATACTGCGTAAGGCAGTCATGACCTTAGCCGTCACTAGGCGGCTATATGGAAAAACGTGGAGACTAAGACCTAGTATGGCACACTGGCTGTACACAAAGGTGGTCAGACCATCGTTAACATATGCGGCACTGGTCTGGTGGTCTAAGGTGACACAATACAGTGCCAAACAAAAACTAGGCAAGATCCAAAGGATGTCTTGCCTAGGCATCACAGGGGCCATGTCTTCAACCCCAACAGCCGCCATGGAGATGTTGCTGGATCTACCCCCCCTGCACTTGGTTATTATGGGGAGGCCAGGCTAGGACTATACAGACTAGCCTGCAATGGTAGACGGAAGATCAACCCAGGCTTCAGGGGCCACTCCAAAATTCAGGAGATCGTGATGGAGCCCATGCTTGAAACAAGGTCAGACTTCGCGAGCCCGCGAATCTGCAGGGAAAACAACTTTACAGTGGAAATACCCGACCGCAGGGCATGTCGGGAGGAGACACCGGGCATACCACGGGACGCGCTCGTCTGGTTCACGGACGAAACCGGCGGGGAGCGTGGAACGGGGGCAGGTGTTTAGTCGGAAGAACCGAGGATAAGTCATAGTATTTCCCTCGGAGCCCATGTAAAGGTGTTTCAGGCCGAAACGTACGCCATCCTGCACTGTGTACGGGAGAACAAGAGGAGGGGCTACACCAACAAGCGGATCCTCATAGCCACAGACAGCCAGGCAGCCCTTAAGGCACTAAGTTGCCCACAGGTAAATTCTTGGCTGATGAGTGAGTGCCGAGACGAGACGAGCGACCTGGCTGGGCAGAATAAAGTGACCCTCATCTGGGTGCCGGGTCACTCGGGGGTCAAAAGCAATGAAGAAGCTGACAGTCTCGCGAAAAGAGGGTCAGCAGAACCATTTATGGGACCAGAACTGGCTCTGCGCGTGACAATGGAGACTGCCGGGGGAGCTATTAGGTCCTGGGTCAGAAACCAACACAAGGTGTATTGGGCAGACTGTCCAGGGCTCAGACATGGGAAGTCAATAATTGACAAACCCAGTTCAAAGAGAGCTGTGGAGCTGCTAAACCTTAGCAGAGGACAGCTCAGAAAAATAACAGGTCTTTGACGGGACACATGGCCGTCTAGAAACACCTGCATAAGATGAGGCGGTTCGAAGGGGACCTGGCATGCAGACTCTGCGGCGAGAGGGAGGAATCAGCCCAGCACATCTTATGCGAATGTAAAGCTCTGGACCGCAAAAGACAACTGATCTACGGTCAGTCCAGACCGGAGACAGAGAAACTTCACCCTACCAATCGCTGTGCAAACTAGTTCAAGGCACAGTGATTTTGTAATGGGTGGAGTAAGACTAAGGGTATGCACAATCAACCAAAAGATGCAGCGCTATCGGGGCGGTAAGGCCGCGGACGAGCCCTGAGGGAAAAAACACCAACCATGCCTGAATATATGGGAGACGGGATTAGACAAGCATGTACGTTAGTAACCCCCGAAATGTTGAATAATGTGCGCTACTATCAAATAAGAATTTTTAGATGTTTGAAGTAAAAGGAGGACATTCCAACACCCTTTAGAACACAACCGTCGTTAAACTTAAGGTATTTTTGCTAGTTCTTACTCCAAATTTATTTATTGGCAAATTCATAAGTATGCAACCAGTACAGCAAATGCCACAATTTTCTACGCACATAGGCAGTTCTTCACGGAGAATGGATTTTTTAAAGAAAATACCGATTTATTTTACATTTATAACTTGACACCGGTCCTTCAAAACGAACAGGAGGGGCAGATGTCAAAAATATTTCAAATTATGTCCCCTAGCCTACTTCTAACCTCAACAAGTTTTTAGCAAAATACCCCGAGCGGTTTTTCAGACATCCAGTTGTAATGGTTTAAAATCCTCACTTCTATTAGTAATAACATGTACCAATTAGTATGTATCACCAACTAGGGTCCAATCCGTTTATCGAAAATTGCTACCGTCACGCTTTTGCGCTTTTTAGCCGCTTTTAATTAGATAAGCAAGGACAAGAACTAAAAACGTTCGCTAATGATTCTGTATAGCCTAAATAATTGACTCTCCATTTCTTAGGGTATTTATTTATTTACTTCATGAGTTGTTAAATCATGCAAAATGTTCTTGCAGCATCGTACAAGAGAATTACGATCCTTTGTGGAACGGTCTGTAGTTTATCACTAGCCATTTTAGGTTACGAAGCGTAGCTACCACCAGAGAAACAACAAAACAAAATTTATGTTCGAATGCAGCCAATATAAATTCATGTTTCTAGAAGCCAGCCAAGCTGAACATTGTTGCACATGTTCATTATTTACACTAGCAAAATTGCAAATTCTAGATCATATTAAGACAATGCTGCTTTGGATGGAAATCATCAATATAGAAATTATTATGACAAGCAGTCACATTTTACTGAAATTCATTATGAAAATTCACTGATAGAGATGGTGTAAATTCCTTGAAATGAGCGCGAACGACAGCCCCTAGAACCAAGTTTTAGGGTCAGTAAAAAAAGTATCTGTTATGTGTGTGTATTGTCGTGTTATATGGCTGCGGTCGTCAGACCATTTCCACATGTTTAATCTATTTAAGAAAGTCGCTTGATATATTTAGGCCACATTCAGGTCATCAGGTTATATATATATATATATATATATATATATATATATATATATATATATATATATATATATATATATATATATATATATATATATATATATTAGAGTGGAGTGAAAATATCAACTTTTAAAATTTTAAACTCCTGTATGCGGAAAAGTGGCGTAGTAACGGGTTAATAACCCCTCTAAAATTTGAAGGCGATCGCTTGTTGCTTACCGGTGCCCCCACCACTTTAAAGTCGGCGCTCTCGGGCGCACTCATAAAAGGCTCGTCTACGCATCATTTGATCAGTTCTACGACAGGTTTTAGCTTGTACATGTGTGTTTTGTTAGTTCGATTACTATCAGTTGTTTAGAACCATATTTGACGATATCAAAAATAATACTTTTTTACGTTATGGAAGTGGTAATAACATGCCGAAAACGAGGAAAGACGTTAACTGTCCTGTGTTTGGAGCTCCGTCCAAATTTAAAAACAATGTGCTACCGACATACGCGGACGTTACGAAAAACTATCTATAGGGCAGTCCTTATTGGATGCTTCGCAGAATAAAGCAGAGCGTACATTGACACATATATATATATCAACAATCTTACTTGCTGAAAGTAAAGTAATAGGGGCGAAATCATTTAGCCAGAAGTTATCATGAGAAAGTCCGAAAGATAAAAAACCCTATAAAGTCAAGGAATATTGAAGTGCTCTTAACCAAAATAGCAGAGTTTAGACAAACTGCAGAAGGTAGGCTTTTTGACATTTCAACTTGTAAATGTGTTGATTTTTTGTTATGCTAGTGCAAAATAAAAGTACCCTTCAGGAAAAGAGAGTTTTTAACAGATCAAATAACCGGCGGAAAAATGGTTATTGGTTCGGTTGATGTTATTACAACAACAAAAATTGAACGTTCTCTAGAAAGAAAGCGAACCTAAACAGTAACAAAGCCTGGTATTATTATAACAGAAACTAGAATTTCTGGACAAATACATTTTTAATACCTGAAGATGAAGAAGATCACAACCTAGACGATCTAAATAAAACCAAAGATGGCTCAAATTTTGTTAATAAAGTTGATAATGTCAGAACCTGTCAGGCAATTCCAGGCACTTAGCAGATGATATTAAGTCTACCGAGCTTAGCCCAAGCCTGTGATCGTACGGGGGTTTCAGACAGGTCAGCTGCGATAATAGCTGACGCCGTCCTAAAAGATGTTGGACTAATTTCAAAAAAAGAAAAAAGTAAAATAAGCGATCGAAGCAAAATTAGACGAGAACGTAAGCGAGCACGAAAAACAATAAAGGAACAACACAATGTCGATAATAACCCTTTTTATATATTTCGACGGCAGGAAGAATAAGACTCTAGATCAAACAAAATAAGGAAACACTTTCCATCGAAAAACAATTGTCAAGAGCACATTGCACTCATTTCAGAACAAGGTTCAAAATATTTTGGCCATTTTGAAGTTTCCTCAGGTACAGCTAAAAACATTACAACAAATATGCTTCAATTTCTTCAAAAGCAAATGGACTTGTCTGACTTAGTCGCAATAGGATGTGATGGAACAGCTGTCCGTACGGGAATTCACAACGGCATTATTCGTAATCTAGAAGTGGAAACTGGAAAATCCTCACAGTGGATAATTTTCCTGCTGCACGGTATTGAATTACCACTTCGCCACCTAATTAAAAACTTGGATGGAGAAACAACTGGGCCAACTGGGCATATTAGAGTAATTGGCAAGCAGTTGCAATCTTGCGAAGAACTACCATTTGTTTCATTTAAAAAGATTAACGTAGTAGTTCCAGAAGTAGATCCGAACAGTTTAAGCACTGACCAGAAATATCTTTTAGAGATAAGTGTTGTAATATAAAATGGCATTATTTCAGAAGGTTAAGCTCAGAAACAACCTGGAAAGTTGGCACATTCAAGATGGCTGACAACTATAAATCCATCTGAAGAATTGAAAATTTTAACAACGTATATATTAAAAGTGTATGTAACAATCTGGTTTTCTATTAAGCTAAAACCAGATATGAAGTACGGTTCGCTGCATTTATTTAATTTAATTCAGATCTTACCTCGATACCTACCCTCACATTTAAGGCAGATCGTTGACAAAATTATTCAGGTCAACGGGTATTGCGCACACCTAGAAAACATCCTTTTGAGTATGCTTAAAGACGTGCGTTTGCACATTAGGGAACTAGGCTTGTAACGTATTTTAAAATGTAGAACAAACCACCCTCAAGCTAATGTAAGAAAATTTAAAGTACCTAATATTAATTTCGAAGCTAGAGATTACACTGAACTAATGCATTGGCAAGCAGTAGCTGTAACAGAGGCTCGAATTACACGGAATTTTTCTACAGAAGATCTGAGGGAAATGATTGCTAAAATCCCCGAAGAGATCGATATTTTTAAACTACCATGTTACACCCAAGCTGTCGAACGTTGCGTAAAACTTGTAACGGAAGCGTAGTTAGCAGTTTGTGGTTCTGGTACACGAGATGGTTTTTTTAGAAATCGTTTTCATGGGCGTCAAATATTATCTAAGTCTGAGAGTAAGAGCGATTATTTCAAGGGCGACCTATGAATTTGTAACTTGAGGAGCTATGTGGGCGTTTGGAGCTCGACTTGCAGCCACCTTTTCGTGGGGAGCTCTGGTTTGTTTTAGAAAAAAACAAGCGAAGAGCTGCAAATTTAGAAAATTATGAAATTACGTTAATATCTCAAACTTGGTGTGTCTAGGGGCACCGAAAAATATTGTCCTAGAAACTTCAGCTTTGCAAGGTAAATATGTAGTACAGTATGTCACTTTTCCCGATATAGGGTTCACCAATTTCTAAAAAAAATTTTTTTTGCCCATGTTTCACTCTACCCTAATATATATATATATATATATATATATATATATATATATATATATATATATATATATATATATATATATATATATATATAGATAGATAGATAGATAGATAGATAGGTAGATAGATAGTGTTTCATTTTAAGTGGCGACAATTCATTATTTCATAACGCGTCGGTCGATTTTCAAATTTTTTTTTTTCATTAAAATACTCCAAAAGCTCCACATCCTAGTATGCATTATTTTAAGATTCGATAACAAATAAGACCGCAAAAATAGCTAAAGCACATTAGGCATTTTTTTTACGAGAAAAACAAATATCTATATCGATCTGGGCACCCCTGTAACCCACAAATCCCAAGTTTCAATATCGTTAGATTATACCGAGTGTTCACAACTTGGGTACAAAAATGAACAAATCGACTTTCTAAAAGTGCCCTGTGTAAAAGCTGCTCAGTGTATTGCAAATATTATATTTCCAATGGATTAAGAGTCACCTAGTGTATCAGTTCACACAATATCATCCACACATCTTAAACAGAGTGTTCATAGTAAATACGGAAACATACCCTTTTACAATGTATTACCCAATTTGGACTTTGATCGGATCAGCATCTTAAATTTTGGGAAAGCACCACTCTATTATTTCTGAAAGTAGGTTCTCAACTTAAACCATTAAACAAGAAGGTTCTATGGGTTGGTTAAATAATTTCCTTGGCACCATAACGAATATTCCTAACATCTTCATTGCAAGTTTTCAAGGTAGCGCCTTTATATATTCATCAATATTTACATTGACATAAACAAAACGTCTACAGTTTGACAGTTGTATTATTTGGCAGCTTATATAATTTGGCAAGTCGTTGTACACGCATTACGTGGTGATTCGATACAGATATGGTCAGAATTTCAAAAAATTGGATTAGTTAGACTTGCAGGTGATAACTATAAGACATATCGAGAGGCTACGGAAGAATTTAACAGGCGTCATCCTCATATTGCACCTGTGACTTTAGAGGTAGCTGCAATACTAGATATGCATTTTGATAGAACTGGGCTTATTTCTCCAATAAAGCGCAACATAAATGTGAATAATCGTGCAAACAATGCTATCATGAAGGAGCTCCAAGGAAATGCGAAGAAAAATGTTAGATAACTAGCAAGAAATCTTAACATGAAACCAACCAAAGTTTGGAGGTGCCTTAAGCGAAACAAACAAATAGCCTATAAGTTATAATTTTAGCATACCTTGGAAAATAGCGATGAAGAACTCTCGTGCCCAAAATAATGTTTAGCGATGAAGCTACCTTCACAACTAACGGAGTGGTGTCTTCCCAAAAGTTAAGGTATTGGTCCGATCGAAATCCAGAGGAAATACTCTTCCAAAATTAATGTTTGGTGTGGCGTATTCCATAATCAAATAATAGGTCTCTTCTTTTGAACCTCAACGCAGAAAGTTTTCGTAACTTTTTAAACAACGAATTATGGGACCTTTTAGAACGACTGAGACAGGACATGATCTTTTAGCTGGATGGTGTTCCTATGCACAATGCATAGCAAGGGAGTGGTTGGAAATGAAATTTCTGTTGAAATGGGTAGGACGCAGAAGTCGCCTTATTTGATAGCCTCCTCGCTCACCCGACCTAACACCACTTGATGATTCCTTTGTGAAAGAAAAGGTTTATTACAAATGTGAACGATTTAAAAGAAAAAATCGTGACGCGTGTAGATAACTCCGGAAGTAACACAAAAAGTTACTGGCAACTGTTGGAAGAGACTGTAAAAATGTATTGCAGCAAATGGTGGTCTAATTGAAATCGGTACAATTAAAAACTGTTCATTTTTACTCAATACTCCATTGTTATATTTCCTTGTTAGTGAATTTTCTTAAAAAAAATTCACTAATGAGGAGATCCCGACTTTTGAATTTTGAAAAAATTTCTTTAAATGACCGCGAACTAGGCCCCCTAGAACACATATCCGGGGTCAGTTTCAATTTTTATATGTTTATATATATATATATATATATATATATATATATATATATATATATATATATATATATATATATATATATATATATATATATATATATATATATATATATATATATATATATATATATATATATATATATATATATATATATATGTATCACACCGATAACTCAAAAAATAATAGGCCGATTTTGACTAAATTTGGTGGAAAAATTCCTTTTGCAAATGGCTTGGATAAGTTCGTTAGCCAGGAAAATCTGCCCAGGTTTTCCCGGAAAATTTTGTGTTTTCTTTCGAAAAAAATTTATATCTCCGGAATTAACAAAGTTAGGGCAACCAAATTTGGTACGCCAGTTAATATTATAGGTAAGCTACCTACCAAAATTTAGCTATGTAGGTCAAAAGACAAAAAAGTTATAGGTATTTAAAGAAAAATAAATTGGGGTTTTCCTCAAAACGTCAAAGTTGTGATTTAAAACGTCAAAATCGGCAACATTTAGGCAAAGAACTTGAATCTAATACGGGATATGGAAATCAAATGTCTCAAGAAGGATGTTTTACAAACTCTGAAGTCTTAGTTTCAACCGACATTGTCCTTCATTTTACTAAAATGTTTCCAGAAAATTCATTTCAAATAGACCCTTTCTCTGATGCTTGGCAGTAGCCTTACCTTTAGAGTTTATCGTTTAATGGTATATAATTTTTGTCGAATTTTTGTAAAAAATCAATAAAGCTCAATATATCCGTTATTATACAAGATATGAAGAAAATTTGTATATATTAATTATAGGGTGTCTTGAGCTACATCTTAAAAAATATTTCTATAATCACAGGATGGCCCATAAGTCGTTGGTGATACAAATTTTCTTCTTTTTTTTTTAAATCAAACACGCCTTATGTTATTGCATTTTTGAATTTTTCAGCGATGCATGTTTGTAAGAAAAGAAATTCGGGACGCAGCAAGTGCGTTATGGTAGCGAATTTTCATTAAATGCTTCAAATTATTTGAATAGCTCAATTTGCTATTAACCTATAAGGTTGACCAAGAAACGAGTTTTTCCGGGAACACTTTAAGTTTGCTTTTGGAAATTTTTGTACATTTTCACACAATAAAGTTATTTTTATGAAACATGGCACATTGTTTTTACTATATAGGTTATACTGGTAACCAAAATTGATGCCTGCTTTCTTAAAAAGGAAACACACATATTTGCAATTAAAAACATTTTTATGAAAATTCACTACCATAACGCACTTGCTGCGTCCAGAGTTTTTTTTCTGTATTAGCCTATAAAAAAGTAAGAATTAAAAAAATCACGAGTTATTTCAACTAGATTGATTTAAATTAATCACGATGCATTATTTACTGCAAATTAGAAGAAATAATTGTAAATGGACTTATTTTAAAAACTTCGTGCTAACATGGCTAAATGATTTTTAATGGTTACAAAACAATTTAGACATGTTGTTCTTCAGTCTTGTAAGTTTTAAGACGTATATCCACGTATGCAAACATTTCTATGTTTTTAATTTACATTTCTGCTACATAATTCCAGTTTTCTACAAAACACATTACATTTATCACTTGTATCGAACATATGTGTGTTTGCTCCTTGGAGTTGAAGATTCAAGGTACTTAATTTCTCAAATATGTCAACCAAGCAGCTCAATTTGATCGCAATTAAATCATCTCGAAACTTCTCGCTTCCAGTCAGTTTTTCTCTTCCAGAAAAACTCTTAATTCATAAACACATTGCAAAAATGTCCCGCGTGATAACCATTATGCCTCGCAATAAAATAGTAACGTAGAATGTACTGCACCCATGTATTTACAAAGCGTAGAAAAAAATATTGATTTTAGCGGTCGCATTTTTATATAACTTACCACCGTTACCACAGTCGTTAACACAATATTAAGACCAATACTCAGTTCCTTGGAAGCCAGAGCTTCTCGTGTCCAGATACACTGCGGAGATATTTGTTTTAGAAGTGCTTGTATACTTTATAATCTTCTAGACATTGTACGAGCACAGTCAAGGCATATTCCAAAGCAATTTTTCCACAATATGTTTGCCGCGTTAAGAAAATCATTCAAGATAGTAAATAAAGCAAGTGCTGTTGCTTTGAGTTCCATTGGTTTGCAAAATAGTAGTTCTTCTTCTGCTAACACACCATCCTAAAATCGCACATAGGTAATTAAATCAGCATCTTGATTGCTATCTCTTGGCCTATCAAGCTGAATTGAAAAAAAAAGTTGTCACGCAACTCCCGAAAACCTGAAGCTGTAAATATTCAGCTACATCACCAATTCGATGGACAACAGTATCATTTGATAGATGTTCTAAATGAGATTGTTTGGCAAAATCATCTCCAAACATAGTCTTTACAATCTTATTTGCAGATGGCAGAATAAGCTCGCCACCAATGGCTACTTGATATGAAATTTTGTAAGAGGTAAGCAAAGCGTTTTCACTGACAAACTTTTTTAAATGATTTTTTGTTTTTCATATGATTTTAACTGTAATTCGAAGAATTCTTGAGATTTGCTAACGTACTCACTATGAAGCGTTTCCAAATGTCGTTTAAGTTTATTACATCTCAGGCTGTCTGCTGCGAAAACTTCTTAGCAAATGACATATAGGGGCCTTTCTTCTACATTTACTTCAGTGCTGGTAAACCCAAACATTAAATATTTTTCAGAAAATTTTCTTGATTTTTGTTTCAGAACCACTCTCGCCTGTGGACTGTGTTGCTGCTTCGCTATCTTCAAATGCTCGCTTACACCCACTTAAAAATGTATCCGCACAATGTACAAATCTACTGCTACTCGAATATCGTGAATTGCAGTTAACACGCTAATTACAATATACACATTCACGGTAGAAGGATCGACACGACCAAGACTGGCTGGAGCAGGGTACGCTCGATTAGAATTGTGATTGAAAATTGAGTGCAAATACTAAAAGTTTGTGAAACGCTAACTTATTTGCGTCTGCAATTAAAACCACAAAAGATTAGGCACTTAATCGTTAAGAAAGACGGAGAACCAAATTAAAAAGTCTGGACGCAGCAAGTGCGTTATGGTAGTGAATTTTCATAAAAATGTTTTTAATAGCAAATATGTGTGTTTTTTTAAGAAAGCATGCATCAAATTTGGTTACCAGTATAACCTATATAGTAAAAACAATGTGCCATGTTTCATGAAAATAATTTTATTGTTTGAAAATGTACAAAAATGTCCGAAAGTTAACTTAAAGCGTTCCCGAGAAAACTCGTTTCTTGGTCAACCTTATAGGTTAATAGCAAATTGAGCTATTCAAATATCAAGCATTTGATCAAAATTCGCTACCATAACGCACTTGCTGCGTCCAGAATTTCTTTTCTTACAAACATACATTATATTTCGATGGAAAGTGCAAAAATGCAATAACATAAGGCGTGTTTGATTAAAAAAAAAGACTCGGGACGCAGCAAGTGCGTTATGATAGCGAAAATGTTTTTAATAGCAAATGTCTTTCTTTGATGAAAGCAGGCATCAAACTTGGTTGCCTATATAGTAGAAACAATGTACCATATTTCATCGAAATAAATTTATTTTTTGAAAATATATAAACATTTGTCAAAAGTCTGAATGCAGCAAGTGTGGTATGGAAGTGAATTCGCATAAAAATGTTTTTAATAGCAAATGCGAACAGGCATCAATCTGATTACCGGTGTAGCCCATGTAGTAAAAACAATGTACTATATTTTATCAAAGTTACTTATTGTTTGAAAATATACAAAAAATTTCCCAAAATAATTTTAAATGTTGGTTTCCTAACTTACGCTAATAGCAAATGGATTAATTGAAATTTGGAGGCTTTAATGAAAATTCGCTACCAAAACATACTTACTGCGTCCAGATTTTTTTCTTACAAACATGCATTGTATTTCGATAAAATGCAAATATGTATTAACGAATTTGTTCTACGAAAATTAGCTAAGAATTATAGACCGTTAAACCATAAACTTTACTAAACCTACAGCGAAAGCATCAACTTAACTAAACCGACAGCCAAAGCATCAGAGAAAGGGTCTATTTGAAATGAATTTTCTGTAAACATTTTAGTAAAATGAAGAGCTGTTGAATCTGAAACCTAAGGGTTCGCAGAACACTCTTCGTACAACATTTTCTTTTTACAATCCGTATTTGTTTCACGTTCTTTGCCTAAACATTACCAATCTTGACGCTTCAAATTGCGAGTCTGAAGTTTTGAGGAAAACTCCAAACTTTGTTTCTTTAACTGCCCATGACTTGTTTGTCTTTAAAGCTAGAGACCTAAATTTTGGTACAGGATTTACGCTTTATAATACAAACACGTGCACCAAATTTGGTTGCCCTCACTTTGTTACTCCCGGAGATATAAATTTTTTAGAAAGAAAAATTTCGATCCGATTTTTCTGGCTAACAAACTTATCCAAGCCACTTGCAAAAGCGAGGTACTCACAAAATTTGATCAAGATTGGTCCATTATTTCTTGAGTTATCGGTCGGATATACATATACATATACATACATATATATATATATATATATATATATATATATATATATATATATATATATATATATATATATATATATATATATATATATAACACAGATCTCCTCATTAGCGATTTTTTTTTAAATTCGCTAAAAATAAATTTGTATCACCAACGAGTTATGGGCCATCCTGTGACTGTAGAAATAATTTTTTAAGATGTAGCTCAAGACATCCTATAATTAATATAAACAATTTTATTTCAGATCTTTTATAATAACGGATATATTGAGCTATATTGATTTTTTACGAAAATTCGACAAAAATTATATACCACTAAACGATAAACTTTATAGCTAAGGCTACTGCCAAGCATTAGACAAAGGGTCTATTTTACATGAATTTTCTGAAAATATTTTAGTAAAATGAAGGACAATGGCGGTTGAAACTATGACTTCAGGGTTTGCAAAACATTCTTCTTGAGACATTTTATTTCCATAGCCTGTATTAGATTCAAGTTCTTTGCCTAAATGTTGCCAATTTTGACGTCTTAAATCGCAACTTTGACGTTTTGAGGAAAATTCTAATTTATTTTTCTTTAATGCCTATAACTTTTTTGTCTTTCAACCTATATAGCTAAATTTTAATAGGTGACTTACCTATACGGACATAAGCTCGAGTACGAAATTTGTTTGCCCTTACTTTGTTAATTCCGGAGACATAATTTTTTTTAGAAAGAAAACACAAAATTTTCCGGGAAAACCTGGGCCGATTTTCCTGGCTAACGAAGTTATCCAAGCCATTCGCAAAGTAAAGGTATTCACTGAATTTAATTGAAATCGGCCCATTATTTTTTGAGTTATATAAATATATATATATATATATATATATATATATATATATATATATATATATATATATATATATATATATATATATATATATAAATTTTAACTGACCCCGGATATGTGTTCTGGCGGGCCTTATTAGCACTCATTTGAAGAATTTTTTTTTTTAATTCAAAAGTCGGGATCTCCTCATTAGTGAATTTTTTTAAAAGAAAATTCACCAAAAGTAAACACAAGCAAGCAGTTTGCATACACAATGTTTTTCATTATCTAGTCCCACAACCTGAAACACTAAATCATATCAGGGCTAGGTAGATTCCAATCTGTGAAATTTCCCTTACAAATTATAACAAACATAACATATTCTCAGTGCTCCAGGCGGTACGCAGGGTGAATACGCCAACTGTGATGTGGCCTGTCAAACTTCAGGAATGTCGCCGTCGGGTTTCCAGATCCGACAGTTTTAAACTAGAGGGCGTGATAAAACTTATTTAAAATATGAAAATCCCATAATGAATGCCGTATTTGCTCAGGCACAGTTCTCTACTTTTCATTCAATCCCGGCAACTTATTTAAACTTCTTTTTTGTTTTTCTACATTCGTTGCCCGCTTTTATGTAAAGTAATGAAGTTTCTACCCCAAGTCGTAAGCGAGCATTTCATTTTATGTTAAAATATGGACTAGTGCATCGGAGACTCGTATTCAGTCTAATCCGGTTTGGAATGGATAACAGTAAATAATTTCTTTATTGTTTTGTTTGGCGTCATGCTCAAAGCAGCTTTGAGTATGGAATACAACTTATTAACTTTTAAGTAAAAGCAAATACTATATAATGACTATACGGGACACTTCTATGCTTTAGCATTGGTGATATTTGTGACAAGTACACTAGCGCCACCTCGCGTGAAGTACTGACAACTGAGCGGGTAATTTGAATTATATATTTACCTGCATATTCTTAATTTAGACAATTGGTTTATTATAGATGAATATAAAAATTTGTACATGATAAAACAGTGAAAAATTTCTGATTATATGGTTATAAATAGAATTTGTATCAACAATCAGCTTGAAACCTAAATGAATTCAGCATGAATAATTCTGCAAATTTCTCTTACCCATAATCTTATTTCATCATAATTTAAAGTACTACCTTGAACCCGTCGTTAAACTACTATTTCAAGGGTAGGTATATGAATATATTGAAAGCTGTTTCTGAGAATATTAAGTTACAATCTGTACTTACCTATAAATTATTGTTCTAGGTATAAATGGTAGCACAGTACTCAATTTGCTATATCTCTACATGAAAACTGTCTCATTAATCTAATATTTTAAAATATGTAACTGATATACTTAGTACATAATTAAGAAATTGTGCAGCTGAAAGGTGAGACTAACTCTTACTTCGATGACGAAATCTTTTATAGGGCTGAATATGCTATTTATACTTGTCTCTTTAAAAACTTGTCTTGGGAAGATAATTCAAAGCCTTCACCAAGTAAAATAATTTAAAATTTAAAAAAATGTGACAATTTATGCCATACTAAAATAAAAAAGGACACAGAAGAATATAGAAAAACAGTTTTCTTATACCATTTATTATTAATGCAAAACTTTTTTTGCCTTCATATTTCTTTTTTTTTTGAGGCACTGGAAGACAAGTTATGATTGAAACCTTTCAACCACCCGTTTACAAAGTTTATCTATAAATAGGTTCATGATGGTAAATATTACACAATAAATTATCTTCTGCGAACTCTACATATTAGCATAAAAGTGATTCTGAATTTGTCTTCTGCTTCAAATCATATTCACGTCTCGCTATCCTTTGGCAAACTATGAAATGTCTGATAGATTTAGCACGTTATAATTCGAACAATTATAGATTGCACACACCCTACAACTAACATTTATTGTAAAAAAACACAGCTCAAACTTAATTATACACAGTTAAACAACAGCAATTGCTAATGATACACGTTCACTAACGACGTAACATCAGTACTATCCGCTAGGGGCGCTGATATTCTTGAAACACGAAATCAGCTGGAGTGTCCTGTTTTTTCATTATAAAGTATTTGGTAAAAGAGATAACTCATCAGACTTTATTGAATAAAACATCTGGACGCAGCAAGTGTGTTATGGTAGGTAATTTTCGTTAAAATATTTTTAATGGCAAATATGTCTTGTTTGTAAAAGGACTTTAAATTTAGTTAGCACTACACCACTAAAGTTTAGTGATATCATCTACCAACTGACGTCGCTATCGTTAGAATTGACAATTTTTACTAGAACGTATTCGTGCTGTTTAAACGAACTAATGACTTTTTGAACAATCATATTTGTATTGATCTCCATGGAGAATATTTTGAAAAACAATTTTTGATGATAAACATTTGTTTTGTTCTCTAATCCCAAGATATGTAAAAGTCTGGACGCAGCAAGCGCGTTATGGTAGTGCATTTTCATAAAAATGTTTTTAATAGAAAATATACTTTTTTTGAGAAAGCTTGCATCAAATTTGGTTACCAGTATAACCTATATAGTAGTAACAACGTACCATATTTAATTAAAATAGCTTTGTTGCTTCAAAAAGTACAAACAATTTCCGAAAATAAATTTAAAAAGTTCAATGTCCAATTTTCCTGGCCACTGAACCTATTCAAGCTCTTTACACACCTGCCAAGATATAATTATTCACAAATAGGTTTATGATCAAAATTGCAATTTCTTTTACAAAAATTCACCATATTTTTTTTACAGAAATTGACTCCAGTAATGTTAAACTAGATTATAGTTTTCACAAACATTCGACAACTTCTTTTTACAATAACTTATTAAACATTTATTATTATTACCAACGTTTCACAAAAATATAACAAAAAATGATTTCTACCGAAACACAAAAAAATTTCTGCGAAAACTTTTCAAACTCAGCCTGTATTTGAGAGCGCCTGTATATGGGAGGTCGACTTGTTGAACTAAACGAAAACCTTTCTGAATGCGTCAATTTCAAGGGGTTCCGCAGTATCATAATTTGTGATACGGCCTTTGTGATATGTGCCAGGAACATAAAAAGTTGGAAAACAGTTGAAATAACGTAAAAGCGATGAGCGATACCAATTTTTTTTATAAACATGCATTATAATTCGATGGAAAATGCAATAACATAAGGGTTGTTCTATTAAAAAAATAAAGCGTGTATCACCAATGACTTACGGGCCACTCGGTAATTGTCAACATAGGTTTAGAAGATGCAGTTTGAGACGCCCTATAATTAACGTATATAATTTTTTGTATATATATATATATATATATATATATATATATATATATATATATATATATATATATATATATATATATACTTGGAGAACCTCAATCACCACAACACATATTTTTAAAGACCTGACGATCGTTTCACTAAGAAGGTTTCATCCTTAGGTAACGCTAACTTTGTTAGTGAAATGATCGTCCGGTCTTTAAAATATGTGTTGTGGTGATTGGGGTTCTCCAAGTGCACTTATCAGTGCTCATCACAGGTTCCAATCTTTACTTAGTTTTTATCATATCTTGTATACGAAAGGACATATTGATCTTTATCGTAGAAATGCGCCACCCTGTATATGTGCAAACAGACAAAAACTGACACTGACTCCGTATTTGGATTCTAGTTCGGGCTTATTTGAAGAAATTTTTTAAAACGTTTTCTCAATAACGAACTTTTTCTACGAAAATTTTCTAAAATTATAGACTATTAAACCACAATTTTGAAATCGATTTTGAGTAAATATTTTAGTAAAATGAAGGGCAGTGATGGTTAAAGCTGAAATTTAGGGATTTTTAAAACACACTTATTACCACATTTTTCTACATAACCTGTATTCGTTTCAGATTCTTTGTCTGAAAATTGCAAATTTTGCCATTTTAAATCGCGACTTTCATGTTTTAAGAAGAAAAGCTCTAAATTTTCAATTTTTTTTCTGCTATTTGTTGGCCTTTTTGCGTCAACAAAACTCAACCTTTCTATGTAATATTTGTTAACCACACAAAACATTTTGTTCTTGTGCGTTCCTCTGATCACCAGTGACACACATTTTTTTTCTTTAAATGCCTATAACTTTTTAATTTTTTAACTTAAAGACCTGAATCTTGGTACGTGGGGTAAGTTTGCTAATAAAAACTTGTGTACTACATTTGGCTGTCATAGGTTTGTTATTTTCGGAGATACAAAAATGTTCTGAAAGAAAACTTAAAATTTTCCAGGAAAAACTGGTTAGATTTTCCTAGCTAACAAACTTATCCAAGCCACTTATAAAAGAAAGGTACCTATAAAATTTCATCAAAATCTGCGGACTATTTTTTCAGTTATTGGTTCGTTTTACGAAAAATTCGCTAAAAATGGTTAAACTAGACAAGAAGATAAATTTATATACAATAATATAAAACCTTTGTCGTACCAAGGGGGCATATCTCGTACCCCAATTGTATGTAATTTAAACATTTTTTTATATTTTGTACCCCGCTTGAGGTTTTTGAAGTTGGGGGAAAAACAAAGTGAGCGTCTCCTATCGTAACAAGCAGAGGTCACCGTAGGGTAAACATCAATGACACCAGTGTTTCCTTGCTAGTTTATGTTTAATTTACCACTAAGTATCACGCCTACACAAAATCCTATCAAACTATCATTCAAACAGTATTGGTCCAGTTAAAAAGCCAAACGGTGAATATACAAACAGTCAAGAGGAAAGCACTAAAGTTCTCCTACAGACTCGTTTTCCAGGCTTACAAAATACAGAAGATGATTTGCACGACAGCAGCCCAGCTGATCAAGGGTTAAGAAACCCAGTGAGAGTTGAGAAAAGACTGACAATTAAAATGTTCAATATTAACAGAATTAAATGGGAGATAGAGTGTTTCAAACTTAATAAATCCCTTGAGAAAGACGGCATATTTTCTGCCTTGATACAACAGGGTCTTAATATATTACAACCCCACCTACAATAAATATTCAGAGCTGGTTTAATACTAGGCTATATTCTGCAGGCATTAAGAGAGGAAAATGGTGGTGTATATACCAAAAACAGGACGTCGCGCATTATGAACGAAGCAAAGTCCTTAAGAAGAAGGCATTACAGAAATACATTAGAAGCGAAACCCTAACAAACAAAAAACCGCTGCATGTACAAAAATTCGCCTATCAGGCGAATAAATTCACAAAATAAGCCCTAAACTGTTCAGTAGCGAGTTAAAGAAAACTTTTGTCGTCGAGGATGTAGCCCTCAGTGCATTCATTGACATGGGGTGTGCCTTTGACGACACCTTATATTAATCCATTACACGGGCCCTCCAAGAAAATGAACTGGACTTTCTCATTGTAAAATGGATTGAGTCAATGTTAAAAAGCCGTGTTATCACAGCCACTGAAAATAAAACCAACGCAACAGTGACTAGTGCAAAACGTTGTCCTCAGGGAGGAGTGCGATCACCTCTGCTGTGGTCGCTCCTTGTTGATAAATTTGTAACAACATTGAGCGTAACAAGATTTACAGTCCAAGGATACGCAGATCATAGTGTCACGACAGTAAAAAGCAAACATGATGCTGTGTAATATAGAGCTTAATGCAAACAGCCCTAAATATAGTAAGGAAATGGTGTGACACAGACAGGATTAATGTCAAACAGTTCTTGTCTCGATTAAAAAGGAATAAGAATTAGAGACTTTTTCTACCAGATAACGTATTTATTCTTAACTCTACGCGTTTAGGTTCATCTGAACCATCTTAAGGGGTTAAGTTGTCAGAAACTATGTTTCTGGTAGCTCTTACATGCGAGAATTACACAGCAGCTGCATTAAGGTTTAACAAAAGCTAATGTCAAACATCAAAATTAAATATTCAATAAAAGGCTTCTTTCCAGACAATACAATTTTATGAAATTTGAGGATTTAATAAAATTTTATTGTCTGGAAAGAACCCTCTCATTGAATATTTAGTTATGTCTATCCCAGACTGTGTGACGTTTAGAAGTGAAATCAAGCATCCAAAACTAAGCCCGAACGGCCATGCAAACCAAACTGACAAGTTTCAAGAGTTAAAACAGAATTTTTTACACATTTAAAACGGGACCAAGTCGCACAAAAATAACACTCTGAAGAAGTCAATACAAGTTAAAAGTCAAATTAATCTACTACTTAAAAGCAAAGCGATAAACACAACATAAAAGGTAAGGAGGCTGCACAGCTGAGCAAAATCTCCTGAGAACATCTGCACAACCAAAATTCGGAAAGAAACAAAAGGCAAGGAGGCAACTAATACTTAATATTTCTGTCTGCGTTACAGAAAATATGCTGTATGGAAAATTGCCAAAGTTTTAGTTTCATGTATTGTTTTCAGATTTCCAAATAAAAATGACATTAAGGAAGAAAACAACAACAGCAGCTAGAGGATGAATATCGACGACGCTTATTTTTTAGCGTATTTTCATTAAGAAAATTCACTAATAGAGAGGTATCGATGGTGAGACTTTCGGAAATTTTCTTCAAATGAGAGCGAATTAGCTCCTCCCAACCCATTTTCATGGTCAGATAAAAAGTTTATATATATATATATATATATATATATATATATATATATATATATATATATATATATATATATATATATATATACATATATATATATATATATATATATATATATATATATATATATATATATATATATATATATATATATATCTCGAACCGATAACTCAAAAAATATGAATTTTTCACATTTTGGAGCAATACCTCCTTTAAACCCTGTCTACCCCGCACAACAGGCATATTTGCCCAGGTCCAGTAACTTTCTTGGGGGTTGCTCCCAGGAAATTTTTCTTGTGTTTTATGCTTTGAAGGTGGTTGTATGCATGTACAATTGGAAGGAGAAGACCCGTGTTTTTGGGTTTATGGGGCAGAAACCCTCTTCCTCCTGGGGGTTTTTCTTCCCTTTCTGCATGCCTACAATCACCCTTAATGCATAAATCAAGGGAATGTTTTTGTTATGTTCAGCTTTCTGGTGTATTTCTTGTTGAGTATATTTCCTGTTTTGTTTGAGTTTTGTATCCAAATGACTGTATAAATATTTACATCAAAGATCATGCTTTTGCTTGTCTTGCTTTACCCTATTTTCTACTGTTCCTAATTTAATAAAGTAATGCTTTGTAACTGTTAATATAAGGCTAAGTCATTATGATATATTATTCTTATGAAAATTCCCTACCATAACGCACTTGCTGCGTCCCGAACATTTTTATTTCATTAAAGCAGCAAAATGGAATCTGTGCACTTATAAAAAGTCTGGAAGCAGTAAGTGCGTTATGGTAGTGAATTTTCATAGAAATGATCTGGCACCAAATATTTTATTATAACTTTTTTTTCTTGTAACATAGAAATATCAATTTTTGCGTATAGTTTACCTTTTATATCGAAAACCTATCCACCAAATTTGGTTATCATAGATTTTTTACTTTTTAAGAAAATTTTTTTTTGAATGAAAACTCAACACTTTTCCGGAAAACCTCGTCCGATTTTCTGACTAACGAACTTATCCAAGCCACTTACAAAAGGAAGGTACGTGCCAAATTTTATCAAAATCGGCCCATTGTTTTTTGAGTTATCGGTGTGATACATACATATATATATATATATATATATATATATATATATATATATATATATATATATATATATATATATATATATATATATATATATATATATATATATATATATATATATATATATATATATATATATATATATATATATATATATAAATTGAAACTGACACCGGATATGGGTTCTAGGGTTCCTATTCTGGAACACTATTTTATCAGGTTTCTGTATATGAAAGGAAACTTTTTTTTAACCTCGGACTATTTCCGTGACTATGACCAATCACTGAAGCCAGGGAGCAGTTTTATCTCACTATCCTGGAAATGTTGTCAAACCCCTGCTTTTCTGCAAGGACGGTATGTATCTTTAACGTGGACAACATTGTATGGACACAAGACCGACAGGTTTACGCCCCCTCCGAAGGGCGGAACGTGCAGACATTCAACTTTCTCAAATGAAATGTCAGAATCTTGATGTTAATGTTACAGTATGTACTGATAAAGTGAAAGGAGAACCCTGGGATCGAACCCGGTACCATTTGGTTCAGAAACACACGTTCTTACCACTGAACCACCGAGGCTCTGAAAGGAAAGTTCATAGCAGTGTTGCATTGGCGATCACCGTAAATGAGACAATTGTCTATATAGAAAGAACGGGAAGGACGCTAGTTACCAGAGTCTCCGAACATCTGAGATGTGGAAATAATGCTGATAGCACACTTCAGTTTTCGGCTGCCACCTGAGGGCGAGCGGCCATATCTTTGACAAAGCAAGCTACGACAGAATCCTTCACCCATCAAGTTTTGGCAGAGAATAATTCGTTTTAGAAGATGGAGATTTACAAGTACATAAATGGTCCGAAAACTGAGGTGGTGCTGTTAGCGTTGTTTCCACTTCTCAGATTTTCGCAGACTCTGGTACCTAGCGCCCTCCCCGTCTTCCTATACACACAGTTGTCAAACTTGCGGTGCTCCTCAATGCAATACTGCTATACATTTTCTTTTCATATACAGAAACCTGATAGAATAGAGTTCCAGAATAGTATTGCTACTCGCTGATGGTCGATTCCGACCATGGAGCTAAACTAGCTTGGTTTTGTCGCTCTTTGGTTTTCTACCCATGTCATTGGCAGGTCTTCTTGCTCATGTCATCTGCCACTTCTGTCACTTGTCGCTTTCGTTTTCAGTAATTCTTACAACTGTAAATGTTTTGTTTTAGTGAATTTTCGTAAGAAAAAAATCACTAATGAGGGGATCCCGACTTTTGAAAAATTTTTTGCAAATGAGCGCGAACTAGGACCCCTAGAACTCATATCCGGGGTCAGTTTCAATTTTTATATGTTTATATATATATATATATATATATATATATATATATATATATATATATATATATATATATATATATATATATATATATATATATATATATATGTATCACACCGATAACTCAAAAAATAATGGGCCGATTTTTATAAAATTTGGCATGTACCTTTCTTTTGTAAATAGCTTGGATAAGTTCGTTAGTCAGGAAAATCGGACGAGGTTTTCCGGGAAAATTTTGAGTTTTCATTCGAAAAAAATTCTTATCTCAGAAAATAATGTGCCGATTTTGATAAAATTTGGCATGTACCTTCCTTTTGTAAATGGCTTTGACAAGTTTGTTAATCAAGAAAATCGGACAAGGTTTTCCGGGAAAATTTTGAGTTTTTATTCGAAAAAATTTTTTTTCTCAAAGAATAATGAGCCGATTTTGATAAAATTTGGCATGTGCCTTCCCTTTGTAAATGGCTTTGATAAGTTCGTTAATCTGAAAAAATCGGACAAGGTTTTCCGGGAAAATGTTGAGTTTTCATTGAAAAAAAAAATTTATCTTAAAAAATAAAAAATAAATGATAACCAAATTTGGTAGGTAGGTTTACGATATAAAAAGTAAACTATACACCAAAATTTAGGTTTCTATGTTACAAAAAAAAAGTTATAATAAAATATTTTGTGCGAGATCATTTCTATGAACATTCACTACCATAACGCACTTGCTGCGTCCAGAGATTTTTATAAGTGCACGGATTCCATTTCGCTGCTTTAATAAAATAAAAAAAGTGTCATCGATATTCATCCTCCATCTGCTTCAAGTCTGGAGATGCTATTGCTTTCTTTTTCAATGTCAGTTCCGTTTGGAAATCTAAAAACAATAGATGAAACTAAAACTTTAACAATTTTCCATACAGCATATTTTCTGTATCACAAACAGGAATAGTAAGTACAAATTGCCAGGTAGGCCCCTTCCTTTTCGCCTCTTTATGAGTTTTGCTTGATCAGATGTTCTCAGGAGGTTTATATTTGTGGGACTTGGTTCCATTTTAAATGTGCAAAAAATAGATTTTAACTCTTGACACTGTGAGTTTAGTTTCCGTGGCCGTTCGGACTTTCTTTTGATGTTTGACATTAGATTTTGTTGGACTTTTACGATTTCTGTGAAATGCTCGCATGTAAGACCTACCAGAAATATTGTTCCTATCAACCATCTACTTTTTTTCTAGGTCTTTAACCCCTGAAGATGGTTCAGGTGATCCGAAACGCGTAGGGTTAAAAATATATACATTGTCTGGTGAAAGAAGCCTTTCATTTTCATTCCTTTTATATATGTCAAACACAGACGTGCTAACCTTTAGAAATAAGTTCTTGCCCCATTCACGAACAGAAGGAAACCAAAATACTGCTCTCAATCGAACACAGATACAATTTTCCAATGAAGTTAGTTATTTAAGAATCGTCGTAGGCCTAAAATTTAACTGGAACACACACTTGAAAAAAAACCTCTTCCGAGGGCAACAATGGCAATCTGGACTTGCCGTAGACTGATATAAAAGACTTGGGGGCTGAATCTCAGGATAATAAATTGAATAGACTAAACTGTTGTTAAACCTATTATCACATATGCATCTATAGTATGCTGGTCAAAAACGGAACAGGCCTCAACACAAAGCAGATCGCAAAAATTGCAGAGGAGGATCTATATTGGAGTAACGGGAGCTATGGCATCATGCCCCAGAGCTGCAATAGAACCAACCGTGAATCTTACTTCACTGCAGATTTGCGTTAAGGGGGCAGCCGAAATAACTGCATCAAGACTATTTCAAGCAGACAAATTTAAACCAGGGAACTTCGTTGCCACTTAAATATCCTGCCAATTATTCTTATGGAGTCACTATCCAAACCAACAGATCGAATGTCAGCTAAACTGGACTTTATGGTTTTATTTGACGTAGTTATAAGTAACCGTCTAGCATGGGACAGAGACAGTGAAATACCGCCAAACAAGTCATCCATATGGTATATAGACAGGTCTAAGCCATATGACTGGAAACAAGAGGACCTAACTTCAGACTCGCTAAGTCCCCAGGGAAAACTTCTACCATCTCCCAAGAACAAGTGCTTGCTATAAATCTCTATGTACTCTCAGATAGCCAGGCAGTAGTAAAAACTCTGGAAATCTGCTAAAACCGAGGCAAAATTGACTTGAGACCGCAACAAATCCTCGAACAACAAAGTAACATTCATGTGGGTACCAAGGCATCAAGGCATTGAAGGAGGAAGCAGATAGTCTTGCAAAAAGAGAATTTTATGATTTAGAGCCCTATTGTGGTTTTACAAAAAGTCATGTAGAAGAAAAAGCCAGGATTAAGGCAGAAGAAAGGTTTTATCACTTGAACCGCAGATAAGTCTGAACTTTCTTGAATTGAACTGGAGCGACTTGAGAGTAATTACTGAACTAGTCGCAGGGCACTCCCAAGTAAGGAACCTTATGAATATGGGTAAGGCTGACAGGGAAGACTGCAGATACTGCACTGAATCAGCACCAACAACAGTACATTTACTACGCGCCTGCATAACTTATTTTCGCAACAGGCTTAGATACCTTGGAGGGTCGACCGTAACACCCCAGGAAATAAGTAAGTTCCCAAAAGGTAGTAGACTACATAAAAAGTCTGAACTTTTTAGGTAAAAAGAAGAGTCATGCACATAAGACCCATTGGGGTCTCTTAACAACTCACAATCTATCATTTCAGCAGAATTTGAATATTTCGACCAAATCTGACTGTTTTACTTCTGAATTATCGTGTCCAAAACTATAAAAGGTATATTGTCACTTACCCTTATATTTCCATACTTGTTACTTTTAAGCGCCAGCTAGCGGTTTACAATTTTTGTCAGTAATTGTATGAGCTGACAATGCAATAGACAGGACCATATAAAAAACTAAATAAAAACCCACTACCAAAAATGATTTCTGATGTTAAAAACAATTTAAAAAGTTGCCAAAATCTTATTACTGGAAGGAGGTTACAGGTTACAATATTGTTTCTAAACGTCAAGATATTTGGGGTTGACATCTTTGGGTGAGCTGAATAAAAAATCTTTTTCTTTCCAAACAAATGTTTATTCCTTGTCCCGACGCGTTTAGACCTGTCAATCGGTCATCCTCAGGAGAATCTAGAATTTACAAAAAGACTTGTCAGAAAAACTGAGTTTTCCAGTAGGCTATTTCTGCGATGGTACAACAAGGTATAAAAGATATAAAGGAGGTACCAATAACTGACCTCAACATTAAATAAAAAGTTAAGAAGATATCCATTTACACAACTACCAAAGATTATAAGTTAACAATTACAGACTACAACATGGAATAAAAGTAAATACAAGTCAAATTGAACCGTAACAAAACGTTAATTTGTCCCGAGATTTAAAAGATCACAATAAATCTAAAATCCTTAAAAAAGTCTTAAAAATCTACCCTCTAGAAGGGTCTTAAGTTAAGCTGAAGGTAAAAAATTGAAGTAACAGCATTGAGCACAAACATTAGCAAGCCATGCAGCTGAAATAAACTTCCAGAGAATATTAAAACATATTATCTGAATGAGAGTGAAATTGGAACCGGATCTTTTATTTTTTATGAAAATTGAAAACGCCAAAATGGCGTGTCTACTTAGTTGTCCATTATTAAACAGGACAAAAAACTATACAGTTGAATGTACGATGGATCCACTGGCGTCAGAGGTGATACTAACACGAACAGAAGCAACTTTCATTGAAAATAAGAACGATTTTTTGTTTTAACTTGTAAAATTAAGCAGTCGTCCCTAGTGAAAACGCACACGAGCAGACCAAACAATAAGGCGCAAGATCGGCCCCGAAAACGAAATGAAAATGACAACTGACATATGAAAGAAGTGACATGTGCGCAAAAATGTATAGACATAGACTAAATGATAGGTCTGGAAACCATAGAGAAGACCATCTCATAGACTTGTGTATTGCTATTATGGTCTATTCAAATGAAGTGTGGATTGGTGCTTTGGTGCTTAATTTTACAAGTTAAAACAAAAATTAATTCTTAATTTCAATTAAAGTTGCTTCTGTTCGTGTTAGTAACACCTCTATCGCCAATGGATCCATCCTACAGCAACAGATGAAACGTGTTGTAATATTCTCTGAAAGTTTCTTCTCAGATGCATGACTTGCTAATGTTTGTGCTGAGTGCTGTTACCTAATTTTTTTACCTTCAGCTTAACTGAAGACCCTTCTAGAGGATAGATTTTTAAGACTTTCTTTAAATTTTTTTTAGATTTATTGTGACTTATATTAGCTTTTATTGCATGTTGTAGTCTGTAATTGTTAACTTGTAATATTTGGTAGTTGGATAGCTTTTTAACTTTTGACTTAATGTTAAGGTCAGTTATTGGTACCTCCTTTATATCTTTATACTTTGTGTCGTACCCTCGTAGAAATAACCTACCGGAAATCTCAGTTTTCTGACAAGCCTTTTTGTAAATTCTAGATTCCCTGAGGATGACCGATTAACAGGTCGAAAAGCGCCGGGACAAGGAATAAACATTTGTTTGGAAAGAAAAAGCCTTTTTATTCAACTCACCCAAAGATACAGGTTACAAATCCAAAAGTCCCCAAAAAATATTGTCTCCCAAAAATCCATATGAGAAATCGACGAGACCTATTATTTCGGCTATAGATTTACCGACATACCTTTTAGCGAAGTGGTTGACAAACCAGTCTAAAGACTTGCCTGTCAAACAAAAAGTCTGCCAGTATCGATTTTAGTTGATTTTTATAATACAGGTTCAGAAGTGGAATTCCTTGAAAGCGAGGTTTTGATTTAATTTGATGTAGCCTGTTTGTTGCAATGGTAGACTGAGCCACTGCAAAATTTAGGAGATCGTGAAGGAGCCCATGCTTGAAATGAGGTCATATTTCGCGAGCCCGCGAATCTGCAGGGAAAACAACTTTATAGTGGAAATCCCCGACCGCTAGGCATTGCGGGAGGAGACGCCGGGCATACCACGGGACGCGCTCGTCTGGTTCGCGGACGGATCCGGCGGGGAGCGTGGGACAGGGGCAGGTGTTTACTCGGAAGGACCGAGGGTAAGTCATAGTATTTCCCTCGGAGCCCATGCAACGGTGTTTCAGGCCGAAATGTACGCCACCCTGCACTGTGTGCGGGAGAACAAGGGGAGGGGATACACCAACAAGCGGATCCTCATAGCCACAGACAGCCCGGCAGCCCTTAAGGCACTAAGTAGTCCACGGGTAAATTCATGGCTGGTGAGTGAGGGCCGAGACGAGTCGAGCGACCTGGCTGGGCAGAATGAGGTGACCCTCATCTGGGTGCCGAGTCACTCGGGGGTCAAAGGCAGTGAAGAAGCTGACAGTTTCGCGAATTTCCTGGCTAACGAACTTATCCAAGCCATTTGTAAAAGAAAGGTACTCACCAAATTTAATCAAAATCGGCCCATTATTTTTTGAGTTATCGGTGGGATATATATATATATATATATATATATATATATATATATATATATATATATATATATATATATATATATATATATATATATATATACAGTGTGACCCATTTGTTTGCGAGTCACCCTGTAAAATCTTTATTTACGGTGCGATTTTAACCGGTTTTTTTTAAAGTGTAGATCTTGATGAACTGTATTCTTGGAGCAATAAGCGTCATATTTCTACAAAATTCAGTACTTCGTCATTTTTCAGGAGTTAAATTTTAAGAATGCTAATTAGGGATTTTTTTATAAGAAATCTGTTTAGGCCACTGGATTCATGATCCTTCAAAACGGTCCTTGACTAAATTGAATCGAAAAATTTTGAGTAGTACGGTTTTGTAGACAAATTAAAAATGCATAATACATAATTTTCATCCATTTATTCTGCCAAGTCATCCACGAAAAAACATCGATATAAGACTGAACTGATAGAAACATACTCTAAATATTCTTATGCATAGTTTTGACAAATAATAGAAACTTAAAAGCAACAAAAAATAAAATAAAATAAAAACTAGAAAATTCACAAAATTCTTAGAAATTATATGCAAGTGTGGATCCCGATGAACTGTATTTTTTGGAGCAATAAGCGCCATATTTTTACAAAATCCAAGGCCTACTTCGTCAGTTTTCAAGAGTAAAATTTTAAGAATTCTTATTAGGGATTCTTTTATGGAAAAACCTGTTCACGCCACTAGATTCACCATTCACCAAAACGGTCCGGTACTAAATTTCATCGAAAAATCTCGAGTAGAAACGATTTTGTAGTCAAATCAAAAATGCATACTACTTAATTTTTATTAATTCATTTTGCCAAGTTATCGATGAATTTTTTTTTTTACATGAGATTAAACTGATATTAACATGGTCTAACTATAATTATGCATAGTTTTGACAAATAATAGAAATTTAAAAGCCACGAAAAAATAACAAGAAAAAGAAAATTTACAAAATTCTTAGGAATTATATTCTCCTTACTTCCCCTAATCCACCAGTTATTTCAATACACTTGTCAATTCTTTTACGTGCGTTCGCAATTACGTTTTGTATTTGTCGTGGAGCAATGGCTGCGCAGGCTGGTATTATTAGCCCATAGTTCTTGTGCAGTTTGTGGCATTGATTTGTAATTTTTTTTTCAGTAAACCCCAAAGAATTAAATCTTGTGGCGTTAGGTCCGGGGATCTCGGCTGCTACGCAATCATCAAAGGACTGCTTCGCCCTCTCCAACGATTTCCGAAATGTTCATTTGGCCAGTCTCTCATTACAACAGCGTCATGAACATCTAATTGAAACTTTAAAATAAGGCAGATTCTGTAATGACAAATAATCTAATGCGTTCCAGAACTCGTTTCCAAGAATATTTAAAAACCCATTCGCATTAAAATTACCCCCAAAGAAAAAAGGGCCAATTATTCTGCCACTCAGTATTCCGCACCAAACGTCATCTTTTTACGAAAACTGCCTTTTTGCATTTATAATTAATTCCGGACTATCAACTGACCAGCGACGGTAATTTTGACTTGAAATCACCCCATTTGTAGTAAATGTGGCTTCATCGCTAAATAAAATTTCATTAAAAAATTACGAATATTTAGATATTTCTATTGTAACCAATAGCAAAACTCTAATCGTCTTTCCTCATCTCCTAGTTCCAATACATGTAAGATTTTTAGCCTAAAAGCCTTTTTTTTCAGGCATCGCCTAATACTTTCCTTGGGAATATTAAGGTTTAGGCTATCTGATCTAATATTAGCTCGGGAGTTGTTGTTAAAATATTCTTCAATTTCCTTATTGTTTCTCCAAATAACACGATGTCCATTACGCCTGGCTTTAAGCAAAATTTTTGCAACAGCCCCTGTCTCATTAAAAACTTTATTAACGCGTTGTACAGCACCCCGACTCACTTGTCTATCTGGGTATCTATTATTGAACTTTCTCGCAGCTTATCTTGTCGACCGCACATTATCGCCAACAAGACCTACAATTTCTACTTTGTCTCTTGAAGTTAGTTTTTTCATGATTATTAACACTAGACAAACTGACAAACTGTTATAATGTCACTTTTGACAATTAACTGTTCCAATATTTTTTCATGGATAACTTGGCAGAATAAATTTATGAAGATGATGTATTATGCAGTTTTAATTTGACTACAAAATCGTTTCTATACGGAATTTTTCGATGCAATTTAGTACAGGACCGTTTTGTGGGTTGGTGAATCCAGTGGCGTGGACATATTTCTTACAAAAAAAAGCCTTAATAAGGATTTTTAAAATTTTACTCCTCAAAACTGACGAAGTAGGCCTTGGATTTTGTAGAAGTATGACGCTTATTGCTCCAAAAATACAGTTCATTAATATCTACACTTTAAAGGAAATCCGGTTGAAATCGTAATATAAATAAATATTTTACAAGGTGACTCGCAAACAAATGGGTCACACTGTATATAGATAGATAGAGAGAAAAGAGAGAGAGAAAAAAAAAGAGAAAGATAGAGAGATAAACAGATATACATAGAGAAGGGAGATGGAGAGATAAGGGAAGATATTGAAACTTTAAAGACCACAGAAAAATACATTTCTTTGTTTCTGTACTTCCGCGCTGACTTTGTAATAGAAAAATAATTTTTATGCTAGGGCTTAAAACTGATTTGAATAGGTACAGCTCACTTGATTGAACCACCAATGAAGCTAAGTTTTTCAGCGAAACAATAGGTAATTTTAAAAATGTGTTGTGAAATGGAATGTTAGAAGTGAACTTGTCACATGATTTAATTACCAAACAGTGAAACCTAAGTTCTATCTTAATATTAAAGTGCTCTTTCAAAACTATTTTACAAGGAACAGTGCACATGCACTTGATTTAACCACCAATGAAGCTAAGTTTGTCAGCGAAACAATAGGTAATCTTAAAAAAGGTTTGTGGTGAAATGGGATGTTCGAAGTGAACTTGTCACAGGACTCAATTACCGAACAGTGAAACCTTAAGTTCTATCTTAATATTAAAGTGCTATTTTAAAACTATTTTACAAGGAACAGTGCACATGCTATTCTCTAATTAAAAGTGATTATTATTTTAAACTTTGTGACTAAAATTACAGTGCTATACTATGCATATGCAAAAAGTGAGTTTTTTTACCAGTACCACCTGAAATAACTTAATATTCTTATTTTGATAATTTTGTTAATTCCAAACGTAGACATTATATCAATTCTGCCAATAGTTGATGTCATTTGAACACAAATGAGTTAATAAAACACGTCGCCATGAACCACCCTTCTAATAAAACTTGTCATACCGTCTAATTCATCGCAGCGAAGATTCTGCTGGTTTGATCTGTTTGTCAATTTAATTTTTTTTAAATCTACAAGAGATTACGACTGTCTAATTTTATTTCTTAAAATAAGAGAAAACTAGAGCCTATAGAGTACTTGTTTAGGGTGTACATATGAAAAAAATTTAGTTGAAGACGTCCCACATGAACTTAAACGCCGTTTAGGAGCATTTAAAATTAAAAATTGTCTCAAGAATGAGAAAAAAGTTATAAGAAAAGTAAATAAAAAAATTACAAAAATTTTGTTCTTCAGGATATTTCAGTAGCTAAGTATGTTAGTTCAGATCTATTGGCGCCTAAATATTGAGCATCCAAATGCGCCACTTAGTCTAATTAAACTGACTTTGTATCGATTATAGCTTTAAAGATTCCGATTTGAGCCTCGTTGGTTCAGTGGTAATAACGTGTGCCTCTGAACCTAAGGGTACTGGGTTCGATTCACAGTATGGCTCCTCTTTCACTTCTTCCGTAGGTACAAACCGCAAAATTAACATCAACCAAGTTGTGGCATTATATTTTACTAATTTAAATCTCTGCACGTTCCGACCCTGTCCAAGGATACGCAGATGATATGGTCAAAACAGTAAAAAATCCAGCTTAATGTATATAGCCCTAAACATAGTAGGGGATTGGGGGGAGAGAGAAGGGCTTAATGTCAATTCTCATAAGACAGTTTTTGTCCCATTCACAAACAGAAGGAAACGTAATTTTAAAGCTCTCACTCGGAGTGGAACACAGATACAATTTTGCAACAAAGCCAAATATTTAGGGATCTGATTAGACCGAAAACTGAATTGGAACACACACCCGGAAACAATCTTTCGAGGCCACTATGGCAATCTGGACTTGCCGAAGACTCGTACGAAAGACACGGGGGTAAATCCCAGGATTGTATATTGGAGATACTAAACTGTGGTTCAACCCATTGTCACATATGCATCTATAGTTTGGTGAGGAAAACGTAACAAGCCTCAACACAAAGCAAATTGCACAAAATGCAGAGATTGACCTCTCTTGGAATAACGAGAGCTATGGCACCATACACTTGCAACAAAAGTAATGCTGAACATTACTGCGCTGCAGATATATGTGAAGAGGGAAGTATACACACAAGTTAAAACCAGGGGACTTGGTTGGCCACTAAAAGATCCTGGAAATTATTCTATTGGAGGCGCTCGCCAAACCAACAGACCAATGTCAGCTAAACTGGGCTTTATGGTTTAATTTGACGTGGTTATAGGCAACCGTCTAGCATGGGACAGATACAGTTGAAGGCTGACAAACAACTCATCTGTATGGTATACAGACGGGTCTAAACAAATTGAGGGAGCAGGACTGGGAATAAGGGGACCGAACTTTACACTCGCAAAGTCCCACCATCTTCCAAGCAGAAATTCGTGCTATGAATCTGTATGCACGGGAGTGCTTAGAAAGACGACTCGAAAATAGAGAGATCTACAACCTCCAAGACAGTCAGGCTGTACTAATGACTGAAATCTTTCAAAACCGTTTCTAAACTGACCTGCGACTGCCAAGAATCCTTGAAGCAACTGGCTACGGATAACAACGTAACTTTGATGTGGGGACCAAGGCATTGAAGGAAATAAGTAAGCAGATAGCCTTGGAAAAAAGACAGCAACAACACCATTGTATGGTCCAGAGAGCTATTGTGGTCTAACAAAAAGCCATGTAAGGAATGAACTTGATACTTGGAAGAGAACCAAATGCTGCAAAAACTGTTCATCACCATATCAACAGAGAAGTCCGAACTGTTTCTTGAATTGAACGAGAACGACTTGCCTATAATCATGGGACTTTTCACAGGACACTTTCCAGTCAGGTATCAGCTTATAAAGATGGGTAACTCGGAGAGTGAAAACTGCAAATATTGCACTGAAGCAGCAGAAACAACAAAACACTTGCTATGCGACTTTATAGCTTAGTTGTGCAAAAGGTTCAAATACCCTGGAGGGCTGACTTAAACAACTCCGGAAATAAGTATCATAGCCCCCAAAAAGACAGTAGACTATATAAAAAGTCTTAATATTTTGGGCAACTATTAAAAATAAGAGTCATGCACAAAAGACCCAGCAGGGTTGCAGCGCTGAGAGGCTAAAGGCCTGTACGACTCATTAAACAATCTAAAATCTACAAGTTGAGTAACGATGGAGTAAAAGGATGTGATCATCATGGCCATCATAATGTAAAGTTAAAGGAATCAATACTGGATGCAAAAGTGTTGTGGGTAATCTATGTGGGAGAGAGTATTAATAGAAAAATTGAGACATCTTACCGAGCCGAGGATTTAGGATGTTTAATGTGGATGATGTCAGAAAGATGCTGTAGAAACTTACTAACTATTCTCACTTAGGCAGATGATTGAGAAATGCTTAAATGTTGGAAAGACAATATATTACACGTGGGTAGTAAATATAGGTACTGTAAATACGTAGAAGCTGTGGAGTGTTTTGAAAGAATGCGATGTGGATGACTGGTTAATTCAAGGAACTACATCGCTATATGATGGTAGAACAGCATATAAATGTGAGATATTACGTAGACAGCTGCTTCATAGTCAGCCCAGCACCAAAATGTGTTATACCTATTATCATCGTGTTGATTTAAATCACTTAAGACGAGTCGCAGTTCGAAGTCACTGCAGTTATGACCTCTACCTCACATTAATTACTGCAAATCTGCGCTCTTTACTTAAACCATGAGACCGGATAGCAAAATAGACAGTCTTAAGAGTAAACGCCGCGAGGTCTGCCCTGATGCTAACCCTTGGATACTGAGACCGCAATACACGTCACTTTGTGACTTCAGACGACTGACTGCCTGCCCATCTGTTATCAAAACTACGGGCTACTAGTTTAGTCTCGGTCAACAATAGTTACGTCATACAGACCAGACACCTCAAACATCTTCAGTGACGACTTTAGAATTCAACTGGGTACCAATCAAGGATGTGCGATGTGTCCATGGCCATACAACGTATTCATGAATAAATGTATAAAATAAATTTTGTCGAAGACAGAAGGCATGGGAATAGATATCTATAAGTTAAAAGTGTTACTGAATGCAGATGATGCAGTTCTACTTAGTGAATCTAAAGAATAAACAGAGGAGAGGCCAGTAAGGTTGATCACCGTAACAACCAAAAAAATATATACGTGGAACGCAGATAAGACTAAAGTCACGGTGTTTGATGAAGAGGGTTGAACAAGAAACTGCAGTCTCTTAAAAATAGGTAGTCTAGTAATTAGTTTATATATTTAAAAGTAATGTTTTCAAATGACGGAATATATGCAAGTAGGAAGATGCTGGAATTTATGACTACTATTATTTCTGAACGTCATAACGTCTGGGTTTGGCATTATTAAATGAAATTAAAGGCTTTTACTACCAGACAAATTCTTAAAACCCTACGCGTTTCAACACATTATCGTGCCATCTTCAGGGGTTTAGACAAATTTCCTGTCTCAATTACAGAAAGATTCTATATGAAATATTGTCAAAGTTTGGCTTTTCATCTATTGCCTTCAGGATACCAAACAGAAGCTGCGTAAAACATGAAGGCAGGAACATCACAAGACTTGAAGAAATCAGAGGATGAATGCAAAAGACGCTTATTTTTTAGCTTAATTTTATCAAACGAACAAAATGGAGTCCCATGGATCTCTAGATATTTAACTTAAAAAAAAGTTAACAATTGCTTCTAAACGTTGAATTCCCAACGGTTTTTAATAAACTTGCCATTCACAAAAATCAAAGTGTCACGGAAATATCGCGCACGTCCTCCATCCTCAATGAATTCGACAAACACAATTGGCAATGAAAAGGTTGTCGTGGATCCATTCATAATTTTTGAGAGATCTCCATTACCAAGAAAAATGAACTTGCTCTCTACCCCCTGGCATTCTTAAATGAAAATGGAATGAGAAAGTGTTAGCACTATACACACTGTTAAAGCAAATTGACCTCTCAGTTTGTTGTTGATGGGGTATTCCTAGTCCACAAAGTTGTTTGGCAAAAAGAGACAACTATATTAACCATTTGTGATGATTACGTCAGACCAATTATCACGGCAGAGGTTGTACAGTGGTTTTCGATGTGTACACTGACACATCAGAGAGCACAAAAGCAGCTGAACAGAATTGACAATATCGACCCAGGAGATGTGTGGACATCAATATTAGTTTGGAAAGTGAAATTAAAGCCAAGGATTTCCTTTCCAACTTTCATAACAAGAGTCAGCTGAAAGTATAAACCTGCTGTTGATACAGCTGCAGAAAATTGGAATAAATACTCTCTAAGCTTAAGGTGACGCTTGTGTTGATACTGTAAAGACAGCTGTCAGCAAATCGCAAAATTCCGCGGTTGCTGTTATTGGAGAGGACGTCGACTTGGCTGTTCTCGTGGTAGCCAAAGTCCCAACTGATCGCGATATTTTGGTGGTGAAACCTGGAAGAGGAAAAGTCAAGACGAGTATATTCCTCACAACAGCTGAAGCAGGAGTTAAAAATAAAGGACAATACCCATTTGTTATTATTACATGCAATTACAGGCTGTGACATAACATCCGAAGGGTATCGCAAGAGTAAAGCGGGTTTTGTCAAAATGTATCAGAAGTCGAAGATCGTACAACGTGCCTGGTGCTGTTGAGGTGTTTACCGGCGGTTATTCTTCCCCTGGCTCCATTGAGACAGCTAGGATCTAGGATCATAAGTAATCTCTCGTGGTATGGCGCTCCAGTCACAGAAAAATCCTACATTGGGCTCTGCTAGAAAACATTTGTCAAAGCAGTTGCAAAAATAAGAACTGATCTCTCAACTCTCCAAATGAAAGAGATGTTAAGCAGCATGAATTCCGGAGTACAGCTGTGGTGAGGGGTGAAATATAATGGTTGGGAGAGGAAGAATGACCGACTAGTTCCTAAATTCTCAGCCCCTGACGAAATATCGGAGATGATTTTTTGCTAATACACGAAAGGATGTGACAGTGGTAAGTGTGGTTGTAAAAAAATATCGTCAAACTGGTCTGTCACATGTCCAAATTGCAAGGGCAATTGCAACATCGGAGTCGCAATATTCATTTCGGAAGGAAATGACGACGACGACACCGATACCCTAACAATCTTTTTGGACGACGTCTCCACTGTTGACGAATATAAATAAACCTTGACCCATCCGCCCCCCCCAAAAAAAAAAAAGAAATGATACCTTGAATGTACATTTTTTAAATTTTGGCATTACTATCAGTCCATGTAAAAACTTTTATTATTTGATTCGTAATAATATAATAACAGCTATAACTATAAAAAAGTGATGTTTCATTTGCAATTACATTGTTGTTAATGTGTTTTTATTCGATAGCAAGTTATAGCAGTTAAACGCAGCAGGCTCTCAACATACTTATTTCTGGAGTTCTATAACTTTTGATTGGTTGAATATAAAGTAATAAGAGTGTATATAAAACTGAAGGATATTTAACGCACTACAACGTCGTTTTAATATTTTTTCTATAAAACGATTACAGGATGCACAAAATCAAATTTTCAACAAAAACAGTGAGATAAAAATGATTTTTTTGAAAATTATCCTTCAATAACATATATTTCAAAAACCGTTGGGAATTCGACAAATAAATTTAAAAGTAATCGTCTAGAAAATTTAATTAGATTTAATTCTTATTTGAAGAATATTTTCCTACAGTCCACCGTTTTCAAAATATACGCGAAAAACGAAAAAATGGGACCCTTTCACCCCCTTCCGGCCTTTACCTCACCACCTAGGGGCATAGACTTTTAATATGTTTACCTCCTAACTATTCCTAACAAAGTCCTGCAGTCGACAATTCTTGCATACTCCGTGCACTCCACATCCCCCTTTTGAGCTTATTGGCTGGACTAATGTTACTGTGTCAATAAAATTTCAACATAAAACCTTGAAAAAAGGGAGTAGTTTGACAAATTTTGGCAGAATGGTAAACAGATAAACATAAATATACAAAAGAAATGACAACGAACTGCTAATGTTGGGGATGTTCAATCTTCCAATGAACGCTAGTTTGTGTAAATTATGGAAAACATAAATGAATAATTAAATCACCATTTTAGAGAATTCCGTGAACTGAAGTTCCTTGCACTGGCATATTTCTGCAGCAAGAAAACTGGGTCCGAAAGAGCGTTTAAATGCTTACTAAAAGTTTACGGCAACTTTTTTGACATGGTAGCTTTTAATGCTCAATTAAGTGTATTATAAAAAAGTTCGGGACGCAGCAAGTGCGTTATGGTAGTGAATTTTTATTAAATGCTTCATACTTGGATAACTCAATTTTCTATAAACTTGAACAGTTGAATTTTGGGAAGTAGTAAAGCCTTTCCCAAGGCAACATATTCACCAAATGTCATTAAAATAGCCTTGTAATTTTCGGAGAATTAAAAAAAAAAAAAACTCAAAGTTTGAAAAACTTAATTTTCTATAAACTTAGAAAGTTGAATTTTGGTACGTAGTAATGTCTTTCACAAGGCTACATATCCACCAAATTTCATTAAAAAAGATTTGTAATTTTTGGAGAAAAATTTTTTTTGAAAGAAAACTCAAAATTTTCCCAAAAAACCTTGTTCGATTTTCCTGGTTAACGAACTTATCCAAGCCATTAATTAAGGAAAGGCACTTGCCGAGTTTGAGCGAAATCGGTTAATTATTTTTTGAGTTACCTCTCTATTAGTGAATTTTTTTAAATAAAATTTTTAATAAAAAGCGAGAAATAAATGACACAAAATTGCGCAAAACTGTCCACGTTTCTCAAGCCAAGCGCACTTGGCACTGTATATGGTGAAGTCGGTTAACTTTGTGAATTAGTATTAACTACACTAGCTACAAGTGCGTCAATTGAAGGCAGTTTTAAGTTTTAAAACGCATAAAATGTTTCATTCGGAACTCTACAGAAGAAGAGTGACTTTTAAGTAATGCAGTGAGTTCCGTTAAAATGGTTTTATTAAAACGCTTTCCTAAAGTTCCCAATTTTACGACGTCATTGATTCAATTAATAAGTAGATAGGTAAGTGTGTTCTGACATAATAATTTTCGTCATTTTGCATGGTTACTACATGACCGCACTGAAAAATTGGAAATTATGCCAACGAAACATATTTATTGACGACGATATTATTTTAAATCAAATTTATAACCTTCGATTTGAGAAATATGGACACTCTAATCGATTGCTTCCCGTTTTTGAGACCCCACCGCACGCCCCTGGAAAATGGTATGTGGGGACAGAAGTGCATGGGAAAATTGTAGTGGGAAATAGCATATGCTTTGTGGGAAAGGCTTGATGGATAATAGTAGGCGTAATAGTAGTAATTAAAGATACACTTGCGTTTTTTAGATCTATGTGAGTGGCACACATTTAATTTTTATAGGTTTCAATAAACTTTATGGTTAGGGCGTCATTTCAGGTGATACTAGTATACACTATAGTAACATTTCACTAAAGACTCAAATAGTAAAGTTAACTACTTACACAAACACATCAAGAAATTGTACAACTTTGCTCTTAACAGACATTTATCTATAGTTGAACCGTTCTAACTCAAGAGTGAAGGATATAAAACGTTCAGCTAGAACACAATACATGTAGATGTGGCATTAAAATATCTCACAGGAACGCACAATTAGTCCCTTGAGTGCCGTTTCAGATGTGAAGAGGTATACAGCTATTTCGAGAAGATGTTCTGCAGGTGTAGATTTCCCTCAAAGGGAGTCAACCTGACTCCGTTAGGGAGTCGCTATAAAGTAACGGACTCCCTACTAGAGTCAATTTGACCCCGATTAAGATGGCCGGCCCCCTTGTACCTTCTCGTTTTTTCTTTCTCTGCTAGTGTCCTTCGCAGGTATAAATCTTGCCGGTCGTCGAAATCCTGCCGACTGGGAGCAATTAACACTAGGTGCCCTCGCTTCCTAGGGAGATAAAAATGAACACGAGGCCAGGAACATATATATCCATGAAGGGTAAAATGTGGTCAGTATAATGCTTGATGTCAACAGACTTTTGCTGATTTCAATTTTTAAAATACTAGAATATATATGCAGTTGATATCACCAATTCGTTTTAATAGATGTTTTGCAAAAGGCAAAATTACCTTTAAACAAAATATTAAATTCTTTAAACCTTTCAGTAAAAGTTAATAGGCATACACATCGAATATGAACTGTGACCCAAATTCCGGCATTCACATGATAAAAAGCTCAATATCATGCTGGAGCTCAGTCGATTTGCAATTTGAAAAACATATTTCATAAACAGAAAATACAATTGTTCGGTTATTCTGATTTGATAGAGCCTTAATTATTTTATTTGTGTAATTCAGAGAAGCACATGTGTGTTGGATTTATAATAATAATACTAATATTTATTTAACCATCAATGGTTACATGTTTCGCCACTAATAAAATAATTGAATAATTAGGCAAAACAAAGAAAGCGTAACAAGCATACAAAAATAAAAACAAATTATAAATTACTCATAAAGAAAAACACACAATAATTTATTAAGAATTAAATTATTCGATGGAATATATTAGACCAGTCAATTATCTAAAATGGCGGTGAATCGTACAGTAAGCCATGTTGTTCCAATTTTTTCAGGAATGTGCAGGGGGTGGTCCCTGAACAACGCTTATAAAGTTCAATCAATTTCAGGCGCTACGGGAGGCAGGGGGTTTCCCAAATGTAACTTGTTCCAGTTTTTGACGTTTATCTCGAAAACGGTCCATCGCACAGATAATTTTAGACCTTCCAACATTAAAGCTAATAAAATTCCCTTCCAAACGGTCTCCATATTTGTACCTAACTATTACTGTTTTTGAGATATGAGTCGTTGAATATTTAAATTTGTCCAAAAAGGTGGTAGCGGTCCCGGTATCTTGTCAACCTTCATCTCTTAACTCTTTAACTCTTTCCCCTTCAGTTTTACAGAAAACCATAGGACACAAGGTTGTAGATCGAAAATTTTCCTTCAAAACTTGATATAACACTGTTAACTTACCTTCACCCGGTAAATAGTTACGGCATTTTGAAATTTAGAGGGCTTTTCAACATTTTGCTAGTGAAATCTTCGTCACTCAAGTTTCGTTTTCAAGGTCTGTAACACTCTTAATCACTTTGTATGGTGTTTAATTAGATACATGTAGTATTTATAACCCGCATAAATAATAAATTATGTATACCTGTTCTTATAATGTATATGTCAAAATTAAAGCCAAAGAAATTCCTTACAAAATGGTATATTCAAGTTTGTCAACCATTTATATCGGACAGTGCATAAAACGGGCATTGCTTGTCTCTACTTCATGCCCAGTTTCAGACGCGTAAAACGGTAGACGAGAGCGAACAATGTTTTTAAGATGAATGATATATGAAATGGGTTGGGGGAGCATGCATAGCTACAGCAATATGTAGTTTACTTGACAAGTTTTGTGACACCCATACTGCAAACGTAGAACAGCATGTTGAGTTTCAAGCATCACGAATAACCAGGGATGACCTAGACAGAAGGCAGCCTGCTCAATGGTTAGCTGATCACCCACCTTTTGCTGAACGTAATTGTTTAATATCACTTTCAACCTGAATAGTTGGAACAAGTAACGTCAAATGCTATCAGGCTTTGGAACTTGGAACCCGCACAATGAGCACTTTTGTTGGAATGAATTTCTTAGAAGTAAAATAATCCAAGAAGAACTCTGTCGTTCCTTTAGCTGCGATGAGCAATACGATAAAAGTGAATGATAAGGTAGTGGTAGTAGAGCCTCTGATGATATTTCAGGGAACTCGTATTACCAAGAAGAAAGAAGGGGATCTAGAGGAGTTGCTAAAGTACGAGTTAGCACGATACCATATGGCTCTATTCGTGGAGGGAATAATGAAGAAAACCAAAAAGTCTGGACTGTATGAGGATTTTCCATAATGTTTTCAACTGATCAATGTGTAGAACACTTTCATTGACTTCAATAAGAACATGTTGGCGACTCTTAATCAGGAAAATTTCCTTTCCAATGGATGGAACAAAACCAAGCTAACTACCATGTTATTTTAGGCCTTAGATGCAAGAGGAATACAATGTGCTATAACCAAAGGTGATGCTGCCTGCAGTATTGTCAGGGGTGGGTTGCAAAATACATCTCATTCAACTGTGGCGATCGTAGATGAATACATAGACCCGCCCGTCTTACTTGTGGCACTCACCCCACGAGACTGAATCTATTTTTCATAAAGGCTGGACGAGGCAACACATAAGACAGGCTCTACTCTTCACAACACCTCCTTATCATTCTGCCAGCACATTTTTTTCATCCACTGTTTCTCAGGATGTGACTCTACATCAGAGATTTATGGTAAAAGCAAAGCAACCATAGTACTGGGTTACAAGCGGCATGCCAGTGAAACAAAAAACATCGCCAAAGTGTTTTGTGGCTCCAAATCGTCAACAGTAGACATTGATAGAGCTTAGGTACGGATGTTCCGGTTCATGTTCCAAGCCCTGCCAAATGAGTATGATCTCAAACACCACAGGTACCTTTATTTTTGCTTTGCTCGTACTGACCCCATTAAATCAATGTAATAATTCATATAATTCATTAATATTTAATAATACGTTATATTAATAATAATACAATAATTAGTATTCAATAATTATTAAATACTAATATCTGTAATTCTAATCTATTGTTTTCTATGTTGTCCACAGATACATGTGCTTTGTGAAATCAATTGCAAGAACGAAAGTCAACCTGTGTGCTTTGCCGCCAACAACAGATCTGCGATGCGATATTCATACAGAGCGTTTCTGCAGGTGCAGTGGTTGGGGAACGAATCACTTTAACCTGAAAGTTGGGGATGGACGAGAAAAGATGGTAGACAGATTACTTCTATCAAAACAAAGGCCCCTTTGGCACCAGACAGTGTTCAACACACTCTTCTGCCGTTGTGCCATGGGCTGTAGAACGAGGGGTGGGTGCCGGAGAGCCGGAATCAACTGTTCTCTGGTGTGCAGCAACTATCAGGGCTCGTGTACAAATAGTGTTACGATTCAAAAAGACTTTGAACAACTTGATAGGGGAAACAACCAATATAGCCACGGAGGCAAAGAAATCACCTGCGTGAGCATCCGAAGCCCAGGAAGTTATACTAACTATAACATGATCTATAACACGACATTTCTGTACTATACAGGGGTTAAGGGCAAAGCCTCAAGGAGACAGGTGATTTCTTTGCCTCCGTGGCTATTTTTGTTGTTTCTGTTGTTTCTCTCGGATTGAGGGTCTTCCAAATGTTGCAGCAAATGTGCACTGGTTGCCTGTTGTGACTCCGTGTATTTTTGCATCTTCAATCCAGAGTGTTCCCATCTTCACCTGGGTATACCGTAGTGATGATGGCTAATAAGCTTGAAACACGTGTATGCGGTTGTCTCCTTGCGGCTTTGCCCTTAACCCCTTTTCCTTGCATATATATATATATATATATATATATATATATATATATATATATATATATATATATATATATATATATATACGCAACAAATTAAAAAAAAAGTTCTTTATATTCAACGACATGATGCTCTATACTGAACAGCAAGTGGTACTGAGTAATTGGTATAGAAAATAAAAAGCAAATAAAATCCGTAATTTTACATAGTTAAGCAGCAGCTTCCTTAAAATAAATGTAGAGTATCACGATGCAGGATGTGGTTTTTGTTTCAATTCAATTGGTGATATTCAAAAAATGCGAAGCAATAATAGATTTATAGATTTATATAGTTTGACAGTACAAATGTAGCAAAGCAATAATAGACTTCAAAGCTTGTTAGATAACTAAAAAGACAGAGTTGATTATTGATAACAAAGCACCCTAAAAAACGAATTGGTGAAACAACTGCAGATAGACGATTCGACAAACAATTTCTCTAAAAGCATCTATTCAACTTAATTAAGCTACATACCTTATCTTTATATACGTTTCAGTCTTGACATAGGTATCATATTGTTTAAACTGTGGCAAGATTCGTCATCTTAGTTCGCAAAGTATGAAACTTCAGATTATTCAAACTGAAGTTACACATTTTGCGAAGTTAAGTTGACAACATTTTGTCACCATAGATTTTCCTAAATAATGAAATATAAAAGGAGTTATTTAATAGCTACATTAAAGCTTTGAAGCTGTAAAAACCTGTAAGGATTAAGTTTCAATTTTTAATTAATCTCAAAAGTGCAAATGTGGCAACTTTTCTAGAAAAAACTACGGCAACACTAGTTTAAACTTGCACTAACTTTCAGAAATTATTTAAACTCTAACAAAACACATGCACTATGGTGAAAAGCTTAGAAAGAATATTCAACATTATAAGATTCCAGCACGTTTTTGTGTAATTCATTTAAAGTACAGCTTTTGTTAACTTAACAAATTTTATCAACTTTAGAAACCAAACTGGTCAATTATATGCAGATGACAAACTGATGCCTTCAATTATTAAAAAAAATACAATTAGACCCAAGCAAAAAGGTAGCTTTACACTAAATATAAATTGAACTAGGTTATAGGTTAATTAAATATCAAGAAAATGTGTATCGTGCCAGTTGACAAAGCTTATGCTTCCATTATCGTGTATCCGTAAAATAGAAAAGCTTTTGTATCTACAAGGACAGATCTTTAGCCTCAACTCACGGCCTTTAGCAAATTTTAATTATAAAATTCGCCTTTAGAGAGGTAACGACTTTCTAATTTTCAAATATTCTTGTCAAATGGCGCGAATTAGTCTTTGGAACCCATTACCGAGGTCCATTTTAAATTTTGTACGTGTATATACACAGCCGGTTAAAAAACGTAGAAATGAATTCATTTAAAAATCAGACAATTATTTAAAAAAAACTTTTTGATCCATTAATTTTTATTTATTAATAGGCATTTTTTTACCACATTTTTATTTTATACAGGGTCATTTAAAAACGCAAGACGTCACTCTTTGTTTTCTTTAAATTACAACATAAATTTTTGTTTAATTTTAATATTCTGGGAATTTTTTTTATGATATTGCATGCATCTTAATGTACACTGACTTAAAAAAAAACTGAATACCCAGTAAGAATTGATCAATTGTAATAAACTTTCTACATAGTGAGTGTTTAATCAAACTTAAAAAATGTTTCAATTTTCAAACAAAAATATTTACAAAGTTATTTAACAATTGGGTTTCTTATGAATTTAACAACTCTTCGACAGATTCTTGAAATTAAATGACTTATGGCATCCTGAAGAATCTCACCCAAGCTTTCGATGACCAAGGTCAACCAGGTTATTTGGTGGTTGGATTAAATTAACCATTCGATTGCCAATCATATTCGACACATGTTCGATTGCTGACAAGTCTGGCAAGCGAAAAATCGATGCAATAATCTTGCAGTAACCCTTGCTGTATGAGGATGTGCGTTGCCTTATTAGAAAAGGGGTTGCATTAACCTTAGTAAGGAAGTATAACTCGCTGCAGTACGTTTTGGATGTAATCATCAGCATTCAAACTTTTAGCATAACAACTAGAGGTAGCGGTATGTTATCGCAAATCGCACCCCATACTATGACCCCCCCCCATGTAAGGGTCATACCCCGTTATACAGCACATTCTAAATGTATGCGTTCTCCGCGTAATCGTCCTACTTTTCTGCGACCATCGTGGACCCAAAGACAGAAGCGGGATTCGTCAGAGAACACAACACGATTCCATTTACCATCCCAATTTGATCTGCCGTTACACCCCTTAAGTTAATCAGCACGATGTCTAGGTGTCAGTGGGAGACATGAAAATAGTCTGTACGAACGAAGCCCAAAAGCGCGTATTCTGGGATATATCGTTGTTACAGAGACTCTTTGCTGTAAAACTCCCAACCAAGCATTTCCAATTGAGAGTGTTGTAGCACCTCTGTTTTGTAAAGCCGCAATCCTTAAATAACGACGTGATGAAGTTGCCCGTGCGTCCTATGTCATCGGGAATTTGTTCGATTGATATACAGGCTTCCCGAATAGCTACCTACAATGCGGAGTCTTTCGAATTCAATCACTTAAATGACTGTAATAATTGTTCCGTAAACCGCTCCTAGGCGTAATGATTAAAGCCTTAATAAACTTTGATCTTTTTGAAATCTCGACATATTGGCTCTTGTTTTGAAGCTATTTTCCAGAACCTAATTACCACTTCAGCTCGGACATCAGAAAGAGTGCGAAAAGCCTAACTTTGAAGAAGCAGTATGTGAAAACAAAAGCTCTTGAAATGTGAATATGCACGAAATAAAAGGTACACATACACAGGAATAAAAAAATGCTAAAAAACAGAGAAATAACGACGCTTACTAGCAAACTTTGAGACAAGGAAGACAATTTTTGTTAGATATATTAGTTATATAATATGAAAACCTATATTTGGAAAAAAAGAAGGTATACCAGGAGGAAATCTTATGGAAAACCTGTCCCAATTAATGAAATACGAAAGCAACAACGTAATAAAAATAACTACCGAAGAAGGAGAATCATGGTTGCAAGGCCAAGGTGACATAGCCTGTAGACTGTAATGATGATAAAATACAACAACTATAAAAAAGAAAAATGAGGTAATTTTTAATCCCAAGGAATAATTAAATCAGTGTACCTATAAAATCAATTGACTGGTTTCACCCAAAATATGTAGTACTACTGTGGTACTAGTTACAACGTGATATACAGCCTGGCAAAAATATGTCAATGAGAAATTATGAATGCGGATGATATGGTCCAAAATATGGAGGAAAATATTAAATAACATGAGTCTTGAAATGGACCGTTTCGGTGATACCAAACAATTTACGTGTACACAGCTTTTATGTTGTGTACAGATTAGGCATCAAACATTATGTTTAATAAACAAAGAACAAAGCCAAAAGTTAAATGAGATGCTCAAAGTGCCCTCCCTCCATTTCACAGCAGCGACATCTTCCCCGCAAAGAAATCAGAGATTTTTCGAAAACCCCCCGATTGGCTCTAATTCGGTGACATCCTTGAACTACTTGTTGTTGCAGCTTCTCAAACCCATTTGCAAGCATAGCATACACTAAAGTTTTCGGAGATCTTTAAATAAAGAGAATAAGGAAATCTAATTCTGGCGAGCTTGCAGGACATAGTACAGATGCCTCTTTACTAACCATTTTTGTCTAAAAGTTCCGTGCAAATGCTCTCTAACACAAACCAAATATGGCGAGAGCACCATGGTGCTGAAACCAAATTTGCTGTATTTGGTGCAAATAAATGCCATCTGAAATCACCCAGGGTGTTCTGAAGAGACTTTAGGTAAGCAAAGTTTGTTAATCGTTTTGGTAAAACAAATAGGTACAGTAAATCTGTCCAATGAAAAACAAATCTAATGTCTGGATTCCATAATAGAATGGCTACGTTATTCCGCCTACGCATGCCTTTCATCTAAGTTAAGTTGGAGTTTTCAACACCATTGCGTAGCAACTAGCAACAAAAAAATAAACGTGCTCGATAATCGGGAGATTGAGGGTTTGCACTCGTACATAGTATAGGTGGAGTAGCTGCTTGAGGAGAATTCTCTAAACAAGTAGAGTACTAATTCCTAAGTCGGCTGATATACGAAAACTGTCCCGATTGTTGTCTATCCGAGTTCAAATTAGCTCCTTTGCCTCAAAGATGGACAACGACCCAAGTCTTCCGGAATAATGGGACTGTTTCTCAAATTAATTGGTATCATGCAATCTCTGGTGCAGTTTTAGAAAAATAAGAACCAACTGAATGTGTCAACTTTAACGAACGTCAACATAAAGACGTAGCGCCTTTTTGACATTCCCATTAGCACAGATATTTCGGCTAATTCAACGTTAGAGTAAACAGGTGTAGGGAGAATTTGTGAAATTGTGCATTAATCACTGAATATCAAGTACAATATGTACGTATGACAGAACATCTGTCAACTACGATGAGATATTGCATGTTTTTGCAAACGAAATAAGAGATGAGCGAAATACTAAAATGTACACTAACCAATAATGTCAACTAAAAACTGTATGTATGACGAAAAATTTGTCAACTAATAAAGGATAATAAAATTTTTGTGAATGAATAAGGACTTAAGCAAAAAACAACACACGCGGTAAGAAAAGAAATAATCTCCCGTATCTCCGAAATAGTAAATTTGCGAACCCATCTACATTAAGATTTTTCTACATATTTTTGGCCATACTATCTCCACTTAGAGTTTGTGATATATTTCTTACTGCCCAGTATGCAAAGTGTTGCCATTTCTATTGAATAATGTAGTATATTCAAAAAATCGAACATTCGTTGTATTGAGGCTTCTTATTTTTTCTCACATATACATTACTGTTAATTTACGTAAGAGCAGTTATCACAATTTGCCAGTGTCTGATCTGTTTTGCTATGTCATTAATATTTAATTTTTACGATGTATCGCTCTCGACTAAGTTAAATGCAAACCAGTTGAAATCTGAACGATTCGCTTCATCTGCATCAAGTCTCAGACACAGACAAGTAGGGGGTGGACATGACCTTTTTCTTGTTTGACAAAAACAGACAGGATGACGCAAGGAAATGAGGGTAAAGGAAATTTTGTATCCTATATTGTCAACATCTTTATATCAGTTTAACGCAGTCTGTGGCTATAAACAGAATTGACGTTGACAAATTGTTGTCATGTCCTGTTTTTCCTTGCTCGATGTTCCATCAAAACAATGTTGTTTAGAGTATAAACGCCTCATTCAATTCGTTACAGATAATTGGACAAGAATATTACTTACAATGTCAGATAATGCTCAAGCTAGCAGCTCATTTTGTTTCAGAAAATTAATTTTGTTTAATTAGTTATGACCGTCTACCAGTTTTTATTAAACAATGGTTATTTTTACTTGGCCATTTTAAAGTTTCAGTTCAACCGCAAGTCTACATGCATATTATGCAATAATAATAAAATTAATACCAACAATGATATTTGCCATATCGCAAGCGTTATATATATATATATATATATATATATATATATATATATATATATATATATATATATATATATGTATGTATATCAGATATTTATTGTTAAAAGAAAACATTCTCTTATAAAAGCTTCGCGCTATATCTGTTACTTCTTTAGAAACTCAAAGGAATACAAGAGTGAATATGCGATGATAAATGTAGGCAAGTACAAACTACTTAAAACAAATTGATTCGGAAATAGTATATCCTAATACGTTGGCTCCCATGTGAGTCACCGGTGATACACGATATGTAGTCGCTTCTACACTCCCATTAGTTTGTATATACTTCTGTTAGTGACCAAACAGGTTCTAAAGTTATATATATATATATATATATATATATATATATATATATATATATATATATATATATATATATATATATATATATATATATATATATAGTCTCCACTCAACAGATGTCTCTGTGCCTTTAGAACATGCTATGCGCATTAATTAGAAACAGTTTTGTTGTTTGATCACAGGTTATTTACACGGTACATATGTGATCACTAGCATTTCGACGGTATAATCCAGCAAAAGCGTCGAAATACGGAGTGAAAATTTTTAAATTATGCGTCGAAAGATGGTACACATTCGAAACAAAATTTTATAAAGGAAAAAGTAATGCAGTGACTGCTGGAGAAATTAGCAATAAAATTGTTTTGAATTTAATGAATGACTATTTTCATAGTGAACGCGTTCTAGTAGCAGCCAGCTATTATAACAATCTGGAGTTGGCAAATCTAATACTGGAAAGAAGAACCCACAACATTGGTACGTTGCGGAAATATGTAAAAAGAGTACCAAGGTAAATTTTGGATGAAAGGAAAATGAAAGAGTTCGGGACGCAGCAAGTGCGTTATGGTAGTTAATTTTCATTAAATGCTTCAAATTTAAATAACTTAATTTTCTATAAACTTAGAATGTTGAATTTTGGTATGTAGTAAGGTCTTTCCCGAGGCAACATACCAACCAAATTTTATTGAAATATCTTTGTAATTTTCGTAGAAAAAAATCTTTTTCGAAAGAAGACTCAAAATTTTCCCGGAACACCTTGTCCGATTTTCCTGGCTAACGAACTCGTCCCAACCACTAATAAAATAAAGGCACTTGCTCAGTTTCATCCAAATCGGTAAATTATTTTTTGAGTTGTCGGTGGGACACATACATATATATATATATATATATATATATATATATATATATATATATATATATATATATATATATGCAAACATATAAAAATTGAAACTGATCCCGGATATGGGTTCTAGTTCTTCGCGCTCATTCGAATTATATTTTTGCGAAATCTCACCATTGATACCTCTCTATTAGTGAATTTTTTAAAATAAAAATTCACTAACAGGGAAATATCAAGGGAAAGGAAGAAATTGCATGGTTATCGGCAACTGGAAGTATAAGATATCGGTTAGTGTTTATTAGTACAAGGCATACACAAACATAAATTGAAAACCCTGGGTTGGAGTATGTAAGTTTTAATTTTAAGATATATTTTTAGTAAAGAGCAAGCGTATAGGGAGATCAAAGAAGTTAAAAGAAAAAAGTTAAAGAGCTTGTTGGATTAACATTCGTAAGATAAGTTTTTCCATAATGAAAAGCAAGATCAGATGCATTCTTGTTCATTTTGAAGATTGACAGTGACTGAATGAGCCAGTTCTCAAAGTCAAAACTCTAATCAAAAAAAAACCCTGGGTCACTGCTTTGTCGCGGGGGTTCTCTTTCCCATTCTGCGTGCCTACAACCACCTTAAATGCACAAATAGGAACAATGTAAACAAGAAAAAATTCTTGGGAACAACGCCCAAGAAAGTTATGTGACCTTACAAAAGGAATGTACCTGCCAAATTATAAACGTGGCAGGTATTTTTCTTTGTTAGTCGCTTGGATGATCCGTTTTAGTCAACTCAATCGAACCAGTTTCTGCAAACAAAAAAAAATGTTTTTTTTTAAACAATCTTGTGGTGGCCTTTGAAGCTCATTATGTTATTTCTTAAACTTACGCTGCTTCTGTATAGGTTTTAGTATGTATCAAACCTGAAGATTCTAGTTTAATGTGAAATTGAATTACTAAAATTTGAAATATTTTTATGAAAATTCGCTACGATAACGCATTTGCTGCACCTAAACTCTTTTCAACTCTTATTTACTATTGCTGTATCCATACTTTTTGAAAATGAAATAAATAAATATAAACAATACAAAATTTTTAAAATCAAATTAAAATTTTAATAATTTATACTGAATGGTTGTTTATAGTTATAATTTAAATTACTGTATGATGCTAAGTACGAGTTTCATTTACCTCAAATTTTCCATACACTACATGAAGAGCAAAAGCTAAGGATTAGTGGAGTCGATTTCGAGCTTATATTCTTCTCCTTCTTTAATGACGTCTGTAAACAGAGAAGAAGAAGAAGAAGAAGAAGAAGTTGATAACCTCAAACTCGACTCCGCCCCTACAGCAGAGAGCACACGATTCTCTCATGACTATTATCTGCTGCCAGTTGGCAAAACAACAAATGACACTGATAGATCTGTCTGGCTTTGTCTAGCATTATACGCACCCATTAAGGGTAATTTTAGGTCATATCGTAAATTATTTATTTTTTATTTAGTTATAACTCGAGATTTACTGAACATATTGAATTCAAATTTGGTAAGTAGGACCACTTATACGATATCTACGTGCGTGAAAAGTTTTAGTTTCATATTTCTAGTTTTTTAAAAGATATTGCGTTTTCAAACAGTTTTTCGCATTTTTTTTATAAAAGTATTTGAGTGTCAAAACTGCCTAACGAAAGTCTTACCAACTATACCTCTGTATTAGTGAATTTTTAAATGAAAATTCACTTAAAACCCAAACACACACTGAAATAGGTTGCTGAAAAAACAAAAGACAATCGAGAAAAGAGAAACCGTATTGAAATGTGTTGGATGTTATAACAAGGAGTATAAAAGTCACAAAAAATCGAAAATGGCACCACAGAAGGCTAAATTGGTTTCCACATTTTGTAACGAGTGTCCCAATGCTCCTGCGCTATGTTTGGATTGTTAAAAAAAAACTGCAATGACATTTTTCAATTAAAATATCTTTGTTTTCCTTGTTTTAACTTTTCTCACATTTATTAAAAATAAGCAATATTCCTTGTCAAATTTGATTACTGTCTTATTTCAGCACGAATAACTTGACGAGAGTAAGTCACCGGCGATACCCACTTTTCCGCTATGCTACTTGGATCATTTATATGCCACTAACATATTTTATTCGTCTACTTTTATGCAACAGAAATTTTAACAGTGCATTAAGTATAATATTACATGATGTAACCGGTGACAGAGTTGGTCCGCAAATGATCCAAGCGGTTTGTGCACCGGTGCACATGGCATCACGAACCAGGAACATCGCTATAGCATTGGCAGCGAAAGTGTTAAACTATTTACAATAATTATATATTTTCAATTTTGACAACTAAAAATTAATAATATGACAAAATAACTCCAGAGTACACACACTTGGATTGATTATAAAAATAATTTTGAATTATTACAAATAGAGCTACTACCTATGTGAACTAAGATTTTGCTTGATATATATATATATATATATATATATATATATATATATATATATATATATATATATATATATATATATATATATATATATATATATATATATATATATATATATATATATATATACATATATATATATATATATATATATATATATATATATATATATATATATATATATATATATATATATAATTCTCTTTTGGATTAATAAAGCACATTCTTAAAAGAAATAGTGGTTTTCATTTGCGAGGATTTTCTTATCATCAACACTTACGTTATTTACATGCTGTAATAACGCACAGGCGTGTGGTATTTACACATATATTACCTTTATATGAGGTTATCCTAGTTTTCTCCCTTTGAACCGGGGAAGAAATGAAAGAATAGTCCTAAGGTATTTCAATTATACCGCATTATGTTGACCTATGGCAGGTGTGCGGTCTCAATGACACCTGAGGGAGCAGTGAATGGGTGATCCTTGGGAGTGAGTAGGACTTTGTGGGATCTCGCTTTGAGTAGGACACGAGTGGGTGTGGAGTCTGGACGAACCCGTAGGGGAGCTGAGATCTCCAGGGAGTAAATTACACGTTGAGGCTCAGGACTTCACTATAAGCTTAGAAATGGGCAAACGACCTAGCTGCTCGGGAACTTGACTTCATATGATACCGTCTTGACTCAAACACTGACGGATGTTGGGTTCAGATGCACTCAGAGAGAGGCTACCTCTCTGTGAGCTTCATAACTGACAAGCGACCTTGCTTAGATGGCAGTAGTACACCGCAGCAGCAGGCGAAAGAAGCCCCAAACGTACCCTGCCAAAGTAAAAAATATAGACTCCTGCGGGAAGCAGGATTTGTTGATATTTGATGACTGAAATTTAAGGAATTAAGCGTGAGCCACAACAGACCTAAGGAGTGGAGTAGCTGAATACTCCACTCACATGGAATCTAATATAGTCAATATATTCCAGATTTCACAGTTTTTGAAGTATAACCAACATATTCTTTACAATTTGTACAACCTAATTTATGAACAACAATAGATTTATTTTTTCAAATTCTAAAACAGGTTATTAATGGTTTTTAAACATTTATTAGCAAAAATGATATTTAAGGTGTTCTTTTATAAAGTAAAAATATTTGTTCTCGTTTGAAGAAATACTTGTAACCATATTGATGTATCTCATTAACCATTGTAGTAGATAAAAGTAAGAGTCTGGATGCAGCAAGTGCGTTTCGATAGCGAATTTTTTTTTAATGTTTTTAATAGCAAATATCTTTCTTTTATGAAAGCAGGTACCAAACTTGGTTGCTAAATATAGTAGAAACAATGTACCATATTTCATCGAAATAACTTTATTGTTTGAAAAGATATAAATATTTTTCAAGTCTAAATGCAGCAAGTGTGTTATGGAAGTGAATTTCCATAAAAATATTTTAAATAGCAAATGCGAACAGGCATCAATCTGATTACCAGTATAGCCTATGTAGTAGAAGCAATGTACTATATTCTATTAAAATTACTTATGGTTTGAAAATATACAAAAAAATTCCGAAAATAAATTTAAATGTTGGTTTCCTAACCAACTAAGCTTACGTTAATAGCAAATTGAGTTATTGAAATGTGAAGGATTTAATGAAACGCAGTTACTGCGTTCAGATTTTTTTCTTACAAACGCATCATATTTCGTTAAAAAATGCAAAAATGCGTTAACGAATTTGTTCTACGAAAATTAGCTAAAAATTATAGACCGCTAAACCATAAACTTCACTAAACCTACAGCGAAAGCATCCACTTAACTAAACCGATAGCCAAAGCATCAAAGCAGCGGTCTATTTGAAATAAATTCTCTGTAAACATAGCAAAATGAAGGGCAATGACGGTTGAATCTGAAACTTAAGGGTTCGCAGAACACTCTTCTTGCAACATTTTCTTTTTACAATCCGTATTTGTTTCACGTTCTTTGCCTAAACATTGCCAATTTTGACGTTTAAAATTGCGAGATTGACGTTTTGAGGAAAATTCCAAAATTTGATCCTTTAACTGCCCATAAATTCTTTGTCTTTAAAACTAGAGAGCTAAATTCTCAGTCTTCACCGTTTATAATACGAACACGTGTACCGAATTTGGTTGCCTTGACTTTGTTATTTCTGGAGATATGAATTTTTTAGAAAGAAAATACAAAATTTTCCGAGAAAACCTGGTCCAATTTTTCTGGATAACAAAATTATTCAAGCCACTTGTAAAGGGAAGGTGCTCACCAAATTTGATCAAGATCAGTCCATTATTTTTTGAGTTATCGGTCGGATATATATATATATATATATATATATATATATATATATATATATATATATATATATATATATATATATATATATATATATATATATATATATATATATATATATATATATATATATTAAATTTACCTCTTGTCGGAAATACAAAGCCTCCACCAAGTCCTATGAAGCGCACCTTTAAGGAGGCTTTTAATTGTGAGGAAACCTCTACGTTAGCTGATGCAAATGAGTCATCAGCGCCTTCTGCCGTAAGGAATTTAAGTTGAACTGTAAATTTTGAAAAGCAAGGTAAGTAAAATATGTGCCACAGAAAGCAGGAAATTAATGTCATGCACTTTCTTCAGCAAAATGTGCAAATGAAATAAAGGAAAGGCTTAGAAATTGTGAGAAATACGCAGAGGAAACAAATAATTTCAAAGCTTCATAAAGAAAATAAGCTTCTAAAAGCCAAACGTAGATTAATAAAGAGAAAATACAATTAGAAGATTACTGCAGGACAAAAATTTTTTTTTTAATAGCAGACATAATTGTCGTTTGGTAAAAATATTCACGGCAGACGTTATTTAGCTGACTAAAAAAGTCTACTTTGCGCAATAAAATAGTTTTGCCTTTAGATTGCCCCTTATGCAGTGATTGTCAAAATATATTGATGGATAAATTATTCAATGTATTGATAAATTGTTTTATTAAGGAATACAATGAGGATTTGGATTACCGTTTACCAAATAAAAGAAACTTAAAAGCAACATATTTTACATAAATAAGTCTCTAGTGTGCTATGATTCCCGCCATATTTCCACCTTTCTACGCTTGGTGGCGCCGCTTTAGTTGTCATAAGTCATAATAATGCATTAAACATAGCAGTGTCTGGTATCGTTAGTTCAGCGAATTTGGTGAAACTTACAATAGCTTTATTATGGTCAGATCAGTCCCATGTAGCAAGATGCTAGTTTTAATGTGTAATCCAGTTGCTAAGTTAGTGAGATAACCATTGAGTTTGAAACATTTCCATAACCTCAATCATATTGGTAGTAAGTTTTAAGTATACGGTGCTTAAATAGCACAATAATCCGCACCGTCCCAGGGTACAAAAAGTCCGACCCGTCCAGTATTTCAGAACAATACTTGGGACGGTCTGGACTACCGCGGGACGGTCTTCAATGTATTGCTATGGTAGGTGTGAAATAATTAATTTATGTTATAAGTATACGTAATAGGTGGTTACATATTGTATTTTATATTTCCATTTTATGTACTTTTGCGTTTTTGTGTTTCTTTAAATAATAGATTGTATGAATGTTGGAGCGTTAAAACATTGAAAATGCCAGGGAAACAGCCTACGAATGAAGAACGGGGAAAAAATGATAAAAAGAGAAAAGAAGACTATAAAGGACATAGAGAATAAGGACATAAAAAAGCTTGAAAAAGCTAGTCGTAATAATAGCAAATAAAATCAGGTCAGAGGATATTTAAAATATAACCAAACTGGACACCCACAAATAAATGAAATATAGAAAAAAACAGGAAGAGTATAGAGAAAGAAGTGATGCTAACAACAAGAGCGAAGCTAATCCTAGTTTAGTTGACGAGGACAAACAAAAAAAAACGACTTCAATAACCAAATAAGAAAGAAACAACTTGGCAAATTAGCAGCTAAGAAAAACTTGAATGAAAAAGAAATAATTAAGAAACATAAAACAGAAATTGAAAGGAAAATGGGATTACGAGCGAAAATAAAAAATGCTGCCGAACACTAAACTTTTCAAAAAGAGATTGCGAAGTGCAGAGATAGGCGTCATAAAAATATTTCTGCAATCAAACCCTGCGAGCGCAGCGCTCTAAGGAAAAAATATGCCGCCAAGCTAAAAAGACGCAGAGAGACAAAAGACGAGTGGAGAAACAAATAATTGTATTATTACAAAATATCACTCCTCCCATATCGCCCCGAATGATAGACTAACAGCAAATAGTTGAACATGTATATGGTAAAGTAACAAAATACAGAAAACGGGGAAGGCAAATATTTAAAATAAATGGGACAAAAGCCTATAGAGACTTCCATAAAATTAAAGAAGAAAACACGTATTTGAACAAAAAATCAGAACAACGAAAACACAAGTATTATAGACTGGAAAATGCTTAAACTAAAACAAACATCACTTCTGCTGAAAAAAAAGGCTGAGGAGATTCTCAAACACAAAGTTAACACTATAAAAAGCGTTTAAAAATTTAATTTTCCGTGTGATAAAAACGTTTCGTTTATTACCTTTGAACTTACTTTAAAGTTAGAGTACTATTTCTGTTAATTAGATATTTTATTGATATCAATACTATTATGTATTAGCGAAAACATTGTTTTCTATATATACATTCTATTCTATTACTGTCAAGTTTTAGCGAATTTTCTTTAAAAAAGTTCACTAATGGGGAGATCCCGACCCAAATCGGTTTCGGACTATGTATATATATATATATATATATATATATATATATATATATATATATATATATATATATATATATATATATATTTATGTATACACCTATAACTAAAAAAGTAATGGACCGATTTTGATAAAACTTAGTGAGTACCTTCCTTTCGAAAGTGGCTTGGACAAGTTTGTTAGGCAGGAAAATTCGCCCAGGTTTTTCCGGAAAATTTTGTGTTTCCTTTCGAAAAAATTCATATCTCCGGAATTAACAAAGTAACGACAACCAAATTTAGTACACTAATTTATATTATTATAGGTAAGTTACCTAACAAAATTTAGCTCTGTAGGTTAAAGGACAAAAAAGTTACAGGCATTTACAGAAAAATAAATTTGGGTTTTCTTCAAAACGTCAAAGTCGCGATTTAAAACGTCAAAATTGGTAATATTTAGGCAATGAACCTGAAACTAATATGACCTATGGAAGGAAAATGTTTCAAGAAGAATGTTTTACAAAGGCTGAAGTCTTAGTTTCAATCGTCACTGTCCTTAATTTTACTAAAATATTCCCAGAAAATTCATTTCAAATAGACCCTTTCTCTGATGCTTTGGCAGTAGTGTCAGCTATAGACTTTATCGGTTAATGATATATCATTTTTGTCGAATATTCGTAACAAATCTTTAAAGCTCAATATATCCGTTATTATGCAAGATACGAAAAAAATTGTATACATTAATTATAGGGTGTCTTGAGCTACATCTTAAAAAATATTTCTACAATTACAGGTGGCCCATAAGTCGTTGGTGATTCAAATTTTCTTTTTTTTTATCGAACACGCCTTATGTTATTGCATTTTTGCATTTTCCATCGGAATATAATACATCTTTGTAATAAAATAAATTCTAGACTCAGCAAGTGCTTATGGTTGCGAATTTTCATTAAATGCTTGAAATTTTAATAGCTCAATTTGCTATTAACCTACAAGGTTGACCAAGAAACCAGTTTTTTCGGGAACATTTTGCGGAAATTTTTGTACATTTTCAAACAATAAACTTATTTTGATGAAACATGGCACATTGTTTCTACTATATAGGTTGTACTGGTAACCAAATTTGATGCCTGCTTTCTTAAAAAAACATATTTGATATTAAAAACATTTTTATGAAAATTCACTACTATAACGCATTTGTTGCGTCCCGTATATTTTTTTATCTCAGACCGCCCTACTTTTCCACGTTCTCCCCACTTTTCCACCACCGTTCCTCGTGATTTGTGTACAATTTTGAGTATTTCTTACGACAGTATCGAAGTAATGTTGGCTGATGACGATACTCTTTCAATCAGTTGTTCTTGAGAAAATTGCCCTTTGTGTTGCGGTAATGACCAGTTGATTTTTTGAAGTGATCTAAACTGTGTATTATTTGCTAAAATCCTCATATTTAAAGCACATCCAAAATATTTTTAAAATATTGTATGTATCTAAGCGATTTATATAGGCAATGCGTTAACAGGAACATCTACAATGAAGAAAAATGTGATCTGCCAACATTATTGTAACCGTAAAAAGACAATCTATAGCTGGAACGGTCGTCAACTTTTTTTGTTAAAAATAACATACTTAAATTGAAATTTTTTGTTTCGAGCTAAAAATTTAACACACGTCAATTTTGCTTGCGAGGACACTTTTTTGAACCATAATAGAATTTGCATCATTCAACGCCTAGCGGGGTGACACTCACATCCTTAATTTTGACATGAAAGGTAGGTCGACTAATACGTTTTTAAGAAATCAGTTTCGATTGATTCTATATTCAAAGATGCAATTTTTAAATCTGCCGATTAATTTTTTTAATTTAACAATAATAACGTATTTTAAATACTGCAAATGATGCTACATAATATGGCCACAGTTTTTAAATACTGCAAATAAGGCTACATAATATGGTTACAGTTTTTTATTAACAGGCGATGTTTTGCTTTTTAGCAATATCAGTTATGAAGGAAAAACGCAAATATGAAATTTTTACGTTAATATTATAATTAAGATATTAGAGGCATTTCTTTAAAAATAATACTCGTAATTCGCCAATAAAATTCACTTGCCGCATCAGGAGTTTTTTTTACAGCTTATGGAATAATAAAATTTAACTGAGCGAATTAATAAATATTTACGTCCTCCAGTCGTTGCAGAAATTTATTTTTTTAACCTTTAACAAAGCCTCTTTTTGTATATTTTGTTCTATCAGCAGCAATTTGTTTAGGTCACTATCGACGTTGGCCATGTTTGCAACGTAAACAGTAATCAATTTTCTAACCAACACGGTGGAAAAACAAGCCTGTTAATGACTTCATGTAAATGTATGTAGTGGTAAATGGTGTTACGCAAGCTAAACAAACTGAAATTACAGCAAAAAAATGTTTCTGCATGTTTCGTAAAAGTAACAAATAAATTTATCAACCGGTGAGTATGCAGAGTATTGTATTTTTACTGGCCTATGTGCCATATCCCTTCCCACACACGTAATTAAAATATGGAAATTGTTTAATCCGACAAGCTGTATTCACTTCTGTGTCAATTAAACTGCCTGTAGGGTTGGCCATTAATCTCCTAGAGAAGAGGCTCGCCAAATGAGGTACCTGAGATTTAATAAACAATTATTCAATTAAGCAGACTTACGGTAAGGTTCGTACGTAATCAGGTGATTGTGGTATACAAGGTGTTTCAGCTTGTACCCATCATACACGTATGGGTGAGTGGCGACATTGAACCGTTCCGGAAGTGCACACAAAAATGTCCTTTGGCTCCTCGTGCTCAATATAGAGGTTACGCATAAGTTTTATTTTTTTATTTTTTTTATTTCAACAACACACCACGAGGGCTTACAGCCTAAATACTATCGTACCGTGAGTGTCGACAAGGAGGAAAGAGGCAGCTTGTTAATTCAGGACTTGAACGTTTGGAGGTTTGGGGGAGAAGGAAAACATGTGCCGGCAAGGAATTCCACAACTTGGAAGTCCTCGGGACAAAAGAGTGGGCATAACAAGATTCTCTATGTTTGGTGACCTGGACAGTAAAAGGGTGCATTCGCGCTATTCCCCTGATAGATCTGTTGGGGGTAGCAGGTGGAGGAACTATGGAAGAAAGCTCCTCTGAGCACTGCTCGTGCAGATATCTATAAGAGAGAGAGAGAGAGAGAGAGAGAGAGAGGGAGAGAGAGAGAGAGAGAGAGAGGTCACCAACGGCACGTCGGTGGGCAAAAGATAGCGGCCTGTGGGTGAGGGTAGGGTCACCAATGAGACGTATAGCTCTTTTCTGAATGGAGTCCAGGATCGCGAGTGTAGAAGCGGCAGCAGCACCCCAGATGTGGGAGCAGTATTCGAGGTTTGGCCTTATTTGTGAAGTATATAAAGTATAGAGATTAGCTGGTGTTAAGTATTTGTGAGCCCGGAAGAGGATCCCAATTTCTTAGCAGCCGCTTCTGCAATTGATGTGACATGTTGGTGCCAATTGAGATTTCGATCCACAGAAATGCCAGCAAGTGAAAAGGACTCATTACTTTGAATAACTTGGTTGTTCATTGTAATGGTTCTAGGGCTGGTGTATCTTTTATGATAAAGAAAGCAAGACTGAGATTTGGTGGGGTTGAATTGTATAAGATTTCTACTTCCCCAGTCTTATATTTTTTAGAGATCCACGGCGATCTTCATCTAGTTGGGCCAAATAGACAGGCTTACAATATTGTATGTTTGAGTGGAGGGTGCTGTCGTCCGAGTAACTGTGAACTGGGTTGGATGTGCTAGATAGGAGGTCATTGATGTGGAGAAGAAACAAAGTAGGGGCTAAAGCTGAACCTTCAGGAACTCCTGCATTAATTGGATATAGTTTAGAGGAATAGCCATACACAACAACAGAAATGCTCCGGTTGGAGAGGAAGTTTGCTGTCCAGGTACATAGTTTTGGTGGTAGGCCATAGGCCGGTAGTTTATTAAGCAGCGCTGCGTGACAGACCTGGTCGAAGACTTTGGATATGTCTAGAGCGACAATCTGGGATTCACCGTGTAGTTCCATAGACTTGTTGCAAGAATGGGTGAGAAAGGAAAGGAGGTCGGCAGTTGATCTGCGCTGACGGAATACATACTGCCTGTCGTGGATTAGACTGTGTTTTTCAAGAAATTTTAGTAAATAAGACAACAAAACCATAATTTTTAAAACGAGAAAGGTGGCGAACCTAAAATATGTAGGGTTGCACAACATACTATTTGACACTATTTGGTGACATTATCAGCATTTTTTGAGGCCTTAAATTTGTTAAATCGCATGTGACACATTTTTACAAAGCGTGTTTAGCGCACTTTTTGACGGTCTTAATTATTTTTACATCACCTTTGGCAAGAACGAAATCAATCAGCTTTTCATGAAAATAAATTAAGTAAAATAAAGACTATTCAAGTAATTGGATCCCAGTTCAAAGAAGAAGATACATGACCGTATCAGACATAGAATTTGTTGAGGCTACACTTCAATAGTTTCACCCAGAAAATCAATATCAGTTTTGTCAAAATTATTACCATGCTCTTCCACAGTGGCAAGCGTTTTGGTTCGTAAATTAAACCATCAATGTTTTTGGTAATTTACTTTATTTACTTTTTGTGATATGGCTCACCTAAGTAAACAACAGCGTATCGAAGTTTTAATGATATTCGGTTTAATATGTCTACGGTAAGCAGACTTCGGCACAAATTTACTGAAACAGGGAGCGTAAAATATCGCTTCCAAGTTTGGCCGCCCTGTAGCTGATACTTCAGACGAAAAGACGCTGGATGTACTGCTTGCTTTACCTCCAAACACTTCTTACTAGAACGAATGAGATCTTCAGACGTTCTGTACAGCGGATTTTGCATCGGTAAAATTATTTTTCTTATAAGGTTCATAACCTGTAAGACCTTTTTGCAGAAGAGTTTGATAGGAGGATCGAATTTTGTGAACAAATATTTCAGATTATTCAACAAAATGGAGATTTTATAAACTACTTTGTTTTAGCGAATTTTTATAAAAAAAGTTTGCTTAACAGACGTATCGAACTTTGCAGAAATTTTTTCAAATGAGCTACAATTTGGGCATCTAGAACCCTAAAGCAAGGTATATATATATATATATATATATATATATATATATATATATATATATATATATATATATATATATATATATATATATATACGGGAAGCTTTCGCGGTCATTAGTGTAACGCATTGGTTTTCAGGTTGGACCGCGTCTGAAATTTATTAAAACTCGATATTTCTGCTCCTGTTTTGGAGCCGTTTAAAGCGGTTATAAACATTAACTCTAAGGCCTCAATCTGCCTACTCCTTAGGACGGCTGATAAGAATAGGTTGGACAGATTGTTGCCCCGTAATCGAATTACACCCACCTAACCTATCTCCAATCACTGCTCTGAAGAGTAGGCACATTGAGGCCTTGGAGTTCATCAAGTAGTGTTGAACGGCTGGCTACGCTCAACACTAAGTAGTGTTGAAAGGCTGGCTACTTTAGCCGTATTACTTTATAGGTGTATTTTCGCTGCAATTAGTATACCGTACTGACGAGCTCTAATGAGAGCGAAACCGATCTGCGGTTCTAACTGCCTTACATACTTTGTCCCTATATTAGGGTGGAAAGGGCCAGGGCTGACAATTTATTAAATTGTTAGTTGGTTGTATACAGTCTCTATTTTTTAACACTTTGTGTTATTTGGAGCTGGCGTGACAACATAATACTTAGTTCTGCAACTAAGTGGCGACACACTGATCACTCTCTTAGTGTTGAATGGCTGGCTACTTTAGCCATATTACTTTATAGATGTATTTTCGCTGCAATTAGTGTGCAGTCCTGACGAGCTCTAATGAGAGCAAAACCGGTCTGCGGTTCTAATTGTTGTGAGAATGTATCTAGCCTTACATACTTTGTCCCTATATTGGAGTGGAAATGGGCCAGGGCTGACAATTTATTAAATTGTTAGCTGGTTGTATACAGTCTGTATTTTTTAACACCTTGTGTGGAGCTGGCGTACAACATACTACTTGGTTCCGCAACTAGGTGGCGACACGCTCACCACTCACTTAGTGTATGCCTCGTATATTCATATATCTAAAAAATTAAAATTGACCCTGTACATGTTTCTAGGGGCATTAGTTACCGCTCATTCCATTTTTTAAGGACTCAAGGACTCATAGTTGTGAGCTCGTTGTAAGCGATTCTTTCTAGAAAACGTTGATAAAAAAAAGATCAAGTATCAAAAGAGATTTAGTTGATGAGTGCCTTTTTATCAAAACTAGTACTCCAGACAGGCACAATCAGTTATTTTAATTATAACAGAGACAGCCACGCTGACCTGTTTTTGACGTTAAAATGTGTTATATACCATATAGCTTTTTGTTTTGTTTGCAAGATGAAAAGTAAGCACGGTTTCGATAAGTTGAAAGATACTTTACAAGGAATTTAATCTGTGATCGATGGAGCGAGCGCTTTATGACGAAAATTGCCTTTATTTGTCAAAGTCTGCAAAGTACGACGCTTTCGATGAAACAATAAGGGCCGACAATTGAATGTTACCCTTCAAATAAGGCTTAGAGTGTCTAGACCTTTAGTAAATAGTTTTTCATCGATTGAAATGCGCTCTTTATTGAGGCGAACATTAAGTTTTATATAATAAAGAAAAAGAAAATGTAAAAAATAATACAGGTTCTTGAAACGGAATGTTTTGAGGGATTATTTAAAAAAAAGTTAGACAATTAAGATTCGAATAACCGTTACGTAACTGAAGACGCCAACTACAATTCTTGTGTCGTTAAAATCTTAGAATCTAATTCACATCAACATTTCATCTACTTAATGTTACCATATTCAGACATTTAGCAACTTTTCATTATGAAATTTCGCTAATAGAGAGGCATCGATAGTAAGACTTTCGGAAAGTCTCTTTAAAAGAGCGCCAATCCAAGGTACGTTTAAATTTGTGTTTATATATACCACTTCTGGCCACTAACAAATGGGCATTTATTGTGATTTTCTTAAAAATCGCTCAAAGATGTGAATTTTGCTTTTAAGGGGGAAGACTTTCAGGCTTATTTTCAGCATCGCAACACCAGCCCTTTAGCGGTAGTCCGATCGACCCCTGAAATCCTAAATAAAAAGGGAGGGTCATGTGACACAACATGTTAGAGCTCGTGTAAATCTCTTTTCAACGGGTTTATTTTTAAAATGAGAAGCAGTGAACTCCAAGAAATTGACTTTTACAGGTGAGTAATTTCTTTACTAAAATCTTACATGCCACTTTGTATAATAAATATGGGTTCGACCACTAGTAGAATAGTAGGTACAAGTTTTGTAAACGCCGGTGCTCATTCTGTAAGATTTCTGAAGTAATTTGGCGGAATTCGTTTAAGATACGCGGGCGTATATCTTGTAAGGCATCGAGATGAGCAGAATAAATTTGACTTTTGATATGACCCCCACAAAAATAAATCTAGGCGTGATAAATCTGGCGATTGTGGGGGCGATGTCATGAAACCTCTCCTCCCAACCTACCGATTTGGAAATCTGTGGTAAAGATATTATCGAAGAGGCAAATTGTAGTGTGGGGGAGCTTTATCCTGCTGAGATATTAACTGACCTTTGAGATAATAGTAATAGTAGTAATAGTAATAGTAATACGTTCATTGGTAAACATTACAAGCATGTCCTATATAAGAAGCCAGAGGCTTGTCCTGTATATTAACATAATTTATTCAAAATCCAAATCTGTAATTCTTATTCCAAAATCACTATAAGTACTTCAAATTTTGACACATATCAATTTCAAAATTATTATCACATTTCTTTCTTCCATCTGCTACTTCTTCCACTACCTTCATCAGTTTAGATAATGTCAGACAGCACTGGATCAATGGTGTTTCCAAACAGCTCCAGATACATACATATCTTTATATCTCCAGTCAGATTACCAGGAAGAAAAAAGGAACAACAACATAGTCACCAAAAATTCCAGCCCGAACATCGAGTTTTTCTGGGTGTTCTGTATGAATGTCGTAAAGTAATCTAGGTTTAGGATCGGATATTTATGACGATTTACGGTACCGTTTAGGGAAAGTAACACTCACCTAAAAAGCAAGTATTAAAAAGATAATTCGGATCATTCACCACTCGTTCACTAATCACGACACAAAAGTTCAGTCGGCGGTCAATCTTATCTTCATTTCGTTCGTGGCCAAAATGAATTTTGTATGGGTGGAATTTCTGACGCATCAAAATGTTTTGAATGGTAGTTTGCCCAAACCCAGATTAACTTGGCAGTTGCTCTCTACTGGTCCTGAGGTTCAAAGCAACATGAGCAAGCACCGCCACTTCTACAGCTTTATTTCTTTTAGTGCTTTGCATTTTATTACAAACGGACCCGGTTTCCTATAACTATTCCACTAACTGTGGATCGAATTAATACACATAATTCTTCAGAGTAGCCCAAAAATAAAAATCCATGGGTGTTTTATCAATACTTCGAGCACACCAATGAACCGGCCCATTGTTACAAATGACACGATTATTAAAATTTTGGTACAATTTTTTTTGACTATCCTAGCATTTTGAGCAGGACAACCGCCCTGTTGGTACCATATCTCGTCTAAATTATCATGAACTTTTCTAATTGTGGGTAAGATATTATTTCTCAATAGATAAAGGTACCTTTCCCCAATTAAATTGCTTTCAAAGAGAACAGACTAACAATGAAGTTACCTGAAATTAAAAAAAATTAACTGTCTAATCTACAAATAAAAGTAACAGTTTTTTACCTAATAAGCCACACCAAACATTAATACCAAATCTGTCTTGTAATCGTCTTTCTTCCTTTAGATGGGAAATTTTCATTTGCCCAACAATGCCTATTATGACGATTATGTACACCACAATTTGTAAATTTGGATTCATCAGTCCATATTATTTTCAAATTAAAAATTACATCTTGCTGACATTGTCCTTGATACCATATGCAGAATTGAAGTCGCTTAGGGTAATCGTCAACATTTAAGTCTTGTACGATTGTAGGTTTGTCTGGATGGTAATGACTTTGTTTTAATACACAGTGTACCGTACTTTTTGGAACGTCAATTTGTTCACCATAAAACCGAGAGATTGCGGAGGGTTTTTGTTTGAAACCTGTAAGACGGCATTATTTCTTTCTTCATTTCTAGGCATTGGTAGTTTCTTTGCGTGGAAGCTACCGTCGTTCAATAGATTGGTCACTATCCTGCGAAATATTTTGGTGTTTGGTTGTTGTCTTTCTGGGTAGTTATTTTGATATGAATTTGCAGCTGCCTCAGTATTTCGGTTACAACGAGTATAACATTCCAACATGTCAAAATATTCTTCGTTAGTGAACATATTGTTGAATGATATTTAAAATAAACAGGAAACAAACTATTTAGTACAAAATTTTTAGCAACGTGTTAAATACACCTCAGATTGTTCAGATAATTAAGAATGACAGTATTCTTAATTGTTGCGATAGTTTTATATCCAAAGCAACTTTTCTTCTTTTGTTTTTCAGTTGACTTGCGTTTAAAAATCAAAAAATGTTCATAGGCGTCTTCGTAAATCATTAATCTGCTTTTTATTGAGTTCTGTTAGTAAATTTAGTTATTTACTAGGTTTACCTATTTAATTAAATTATAACCATTTTTTAGGCTAATCTTGTAATGTAAAATATCATTTGTAATAATGGGCCGATTCATTGGTGTACTCAAAGTTCCATTTTTTTATAGTGAATCATTACGGAAAATTGTTAGACTCCATGGCCTACTGCTTTTTAAACACTTGTTTTTTGCCATTTGTTTTCTGATATTGGATTTCATAGCCTACTATCCTCAAAACGGTTTTTCTCAGAAATGTCAGTGCAATTCACAGATTTCTCAAGCATGCTGTACATCATTGGAAAGCTCTTTTCACAGGCTATCACATGAGCATAAAATCCAATATGGCTGCGATAATAAAAACAAACGTTGATACATGTAGCTCAAAAACAAATGACAATACAAAGTTGAGATTGGCACAAAAACATTACTCTGTACAAAGTGTCCTGATAATGTGCAAGTCTTAGACCTGTCAGATCAAAGCCTACTTAGATATTGAAGAAAAAATAAATCGTCAAATTTTGTTTATTTCAAAATAACTCAAAAACGAAAAGAGGCAGAACAAAACACAAGTCAAATTTAGAATGAGCATGAAATTCTACAAAACATTGATAATTTAACCGTCTCCCTATTTCTAATAATAACGGAGAAAGCAATACATTTCCATACAGTTTGGGACACACTATATATATATATATATATATATATATATATATATATATATATATATATATATATATATATATATATATATATATATATATATATATATATATATAGATATGTGTAAAAGTTGAAACTAAAACCATAGATGTGGTCTAGGGGGCTTAGTTCGTGCTCGGTTGAAGAAATGTTTTCAAAATTAAAAAGTCGCGATCTCCTCATTAGTGAATTTTTTCTACGAAAATTCACTAATATGCCTTGTCTCAAAGAGGCACATTTTCCGTCCCTCATTCTAAAAAAGATGGTACAAATCGGTTCACTGAACTGATTTTATTGGGTGTACTACAAGTTTTTAACGGACTGTACCGTATGTAAATACTTTCTGCAAGTCCTATTATTTTGCTGCTCAAAGGAAAACTTTACTGCATAAAAACGGCTTATTAGGGGTTATTACATAAAAAAAAATTCATTCCATCTAGGCTTTCTATTTGTTATATATTGCGTTGTGAGGGTGGAAAATGCGTGCACACCGTCTTGCGTGTTACCCATTAAAATAGACGTCCTTATCGCAAGCAGCCATCTTTAATTGCATAAGTGCATGATTTTACATTATATTTTATTATTGGATTTCTACTAAGCTTAAAAACCTCACGCGAAAGTTGTAAATGATGAATTAGCATCTCTTATTTTGTTATTTGAGATGATTGACTAAAGGGTGGTTTAAATTATTTATAGGGAAGTCTCGAGGTTTAACTTTTCTTAGATTTGAAGATATCAAACGAACAAACATTTAATTCGGAGAGGCTTTTATCTTGAGTAATGATTTGTTTTTGTGGTTTCGTGAAGCATGGCCAGATAAACTATGTTTCATCGACTGAGTACTAAAATTATGAGAAAGATTAAAAAGTTTAGGGGAGATAAAATTTATTGCTAGTCATCTAATTATCCACTTACATAAGGTATATTTTAGGTAATGTGACAGTTTCTTAAGCTTAATCTTGATTTTACACTCTTGTTTGTAATACGTTAGTTTAACAATTTCAATGGTTCTGCAAGTGCATGTATGCATTTGTATTGCCTTCCAGGGACGCGGTTGTGGCCGTCTGGCAGTTTATGCAGCAGAGATAATTGCCGTTCAGAAATAACTTTTGCATACCTGCCACAGTCGTCAAAATTACCGAAAGTTCATCGGTGCGCGGCTCCATCGTTAGTGTTAAATAATGAGAGCTGGTGGTGAGGATGCGTTAGTGAATCATCCCAGCCTTACATATTTAAACACAATCAAAACCACAACTAAAACGCGGAATATCCAAAGTTTTAATGAGCGACGGACGCTGAACAAACTTGCACTACCCTATAACGACTTCGAAAATTGCAACCTAGAAGGTACTGCGTGTAAGAGGTAACAAAAGTGGGATTTTGCAAGAGCGCAATCCACGAAAGGTTAATCTATTAGGCGTGAGTGAGACCAAACACAAAGGGCGTGATGAGAAATTTGTGAATGCATGGTATGCATATAGTGGTGTGTTCAAGAACTGCTCATGGCTATCAAAGAGTCAGTATAATGCCGAATGGAAGGACTATGGCATGTGTAAGAAATTATGATCGTGCTTCTGCAAGAATAATATAGGCTCGGAGAAGAAATGTACGTAAAATATGTTTGGTTGCCTACTATTGGCCTAAAAACCACTAGAGCGAGAGAACAAAGGAAAAAACTTTTGAAAAGACATGAATGCTGTGCTAGACATGTGTGAATCAGGCAAAATAATGAAATGGTAGTGAGACCTTACGAACATGCAAGAGTTAATAAAAATGGAGACTGTTTGATTAATGTATGCCTCGAAAACTATCCTAAAGTGTACATGGCAAGTAGGTGATGTCAAAGTATAATACACTACAATGTGTATCAGACCTCAGATAAAATTGGACAAGGATGGATAAATAGAGCGACGAAACAAGAAAAATAAGTGAGAATCAAAGTTAATGTACTACTAAAGCCTGAGAAAAGGGAACTGTATACCTATCTCCTGGCAGGAGGATAACTGAGTTGCATTTTTATGGAACAAACACATGCAAGGTGCTGAATGTGAGTCAGGTCATTTTGTTGTGGTGTTAAGATAAAACTGGGACAAGGATGGATAAATAGAGTAAGGAGACAAGAAAAACAAGTGAGAATCAAAGTTAAGGTACTAAGCTTAGAGAAAAGGGAATTGTATGCCTATCTCCTGAAAGGGAGGAAAACTGAGTTGCATGTTTTATGGAGGAAATACGTGCAAGGTACTGAATGTGTGTCAGACCATTTTGTTGTGGTGTCTCAGATAAAACTGGAACAAGAATGGATAGAGTGAGAAAACAAGAAAAACAAGTGATAACGAAAGTTAAGGTACTGCTAACGGGCAAGGACAGGGAACTGCATACATATATATTAAAAACAAGATGACTGATTTCAGTGTATTATGGAATGAATACATACATCAAGCACTACAATGGATGACCCTAAAGGATGTGATATTTGGATGTGTGAAAGCATGCAGTAAAGCAAAAATTGGATATTTAAAGAGGAAAGCGTAGTGGAAATAAAAAAGTCAAGAAAGCTGCGGATAGCAGAAATGAAACATATGGGAGACTGACAAATCCCAGATGTGTGTGTGTGAGAGAGAGAGAAGGATGGAGAAGTGCCTGGTTAAGTACTGAAAATTAAGAAGTAGGTGCAAACAAATAGGTTGTGATAGTCAGTGAGAACTGACAGTGGAAAAGGCTGAGAAAATGGAGATTGATTTTAAGGAGAACAAGAAATTGTTTTGAATGTGGATGAAAAAGGCAGGACAAGCTGAAAGTGGGAATATGATTGGGGTTAAAAAAATCGACTGGAGACTTGGTATGGGATGATCAAGATGTGACAGAGTGCCGGAAACAATATTTTGAGAACCTATATGGAAACAACAAGAATCGTCATAACCCTCTGCCGAGTACATGTCTGACGAAATGTGACACTGTTGAGGTGTTTGAGGTTTCAATAGCGATGAAAAAATTAAAGAACGGAAAAGCTGCGGGTGTTGATCTCAAAAAGATATTTCACCCTATTTAAAAAAAATGGCCAGTGAGGCTAAATTAATTGTTTGTTATGACAAAACTTTCAATCTTGTACTTCCTTCTAGAGTCGCAAAGGAAAACAATTAATGCCCATGTCTAAATTGTTAACGCTAGAAATTTAAAAAATATTGTGTATTAGCCTATATGAAGGCAACCTGTGCTTAGAATTTTACTAAAGCAATTTCGTTACTTTCAAAGATGTAAAAAGCTGCCGAAAAATGTAACATTTTCGCAAACTGGTTGCACTGGGCAGACTAAAGAAATTATCTAATCTGTTTAAAAAATTGAAGGTACCTCCTAAATTTATAATTTTCCCGTTTTGAATCGCTTGGAAAAGTTCGGTGGCCGACCCAAAAAAACAGTTTTTTTTAATTTCCGTAACTAATCATTGTGCCGTTTTTGGTATTTCAAATGATCTTATAAAAATGTGCTTCCAAAACGCACTTGCTGTGACTTTTATGATAATAAAGAATGCGTTGCTTTTAATGAATTGTGTGTTTTGTATTCTTGCTGTACATAGTATACCAAAAATGAAACTTAAGGCAGAAGAATGAGCTACCGTGCTCCGAAATTCATTTATAATTAGAGAGACAACTTCGTTATTTATGTTCTCTCAATTTTCAAGTCACTTAAAACCAACAATAACATTAAAGTCTTCACTTTCAAACTCGAAGTCGTTTAAGAGTAGCTAACTTGAAGGAAACTTTCCTCGTTCAAAAATGGCAGAGAATCGAGTAAATCGAGGAAATAGCCTGTATATATGACTTACTAATTGAATTATTCGAGTTAATTACGTTAGCACAGCTGGTTAGGTGTCAAGGAGATTACAAAGGCCTTTTTAAGCAGGCTTCCGCTAAGTAGCGCCTCGCCTTTGTAATAAATTCAGTTTCCTGAAATGTACAAGTCGCCGACGGCGACGCAATAAATTCTCATAATATTTCTGGAGCGCTTATGAAAATATGTTTTAAAGTTATGGCTTTTTTGATAACGTAACACGGCTACCAAGCAGTCTGTAAAATATCTCTGCCATACCCTAATATATTGGTTTCGTCTTCTAAAACGATTCCTTTAAATTTTATATGGAGTAACGAATTTCATTGCACACCAGCGAGATGTCATTTATTATAAGACAGTTTATGGCTCTGTACCTCAATTTATCTACAGTCAGCTCCGATATGACGCATCGGTTTTTATGTAAACGCAAATCGATGGAAGATAATCCAATTTTATAAATGAAATGTAACCATACATTTACCCAACACTTTTATATTTTCCGTAAAATAAAAAAGTCTGGACGCACAGAGTGCTTTATGGTGGCGAATTTTCATAGCAATGAGTAAAGTTTTTTCTAAATTATATATATATATATATATATATATATATATATATATATATATATATATATATATGTATATAGTGTGGGTGATTTTAAAGCGCAACACCCACTTATCTTGGAACGCGTTGACCGAATCGGATAGTTCTTTTTTTTTCGTGTGGTAGTACTCGATGACCTCTGCTTAGCTGTATGAAACATTTAAATTTTTCCTTTTTCAGTGCCTACTATGACTCTTCAATGGGGTCGAATTTTCTAGATACTCTATTAGAAATTTTTTTTTTTTTGAACAGCTGAGGAAAGGTCATCCAGCACTACCACATAAAAAAAGAACCACTCGATTCGGTGGAAAAACGGCACTTGCGCTTTAATACCAGACACACACACACACACACACACACACACATATATATATATATATATATATATATATATATATATATATATATATATATATATATATATATATATATATATATATATATATAACTGATTTAAGTGTGCTGCTTATTATATATTTTTTAATATATCCTTGTTTATATATTGTTGTTATATAAGTTTTTATTTCATATCAAATATCTGTTATATTACTATATCTGTATATGTTTTTAATATTTGTTTCAATAATGAGTTGATTTTAAGATTTAGATTTAATTTGTTTTGATATTATGGGTTTGTTGTAGAAACCATATTTACTGTGTATGCTGTTTAGTTATGGTATTTATGTAAATTTAAATCCATGGCTTTGAAATGGTACCCACCATAGTTTATATATATATATATATATATATATATATATATATATATATATATATATATATATATATATATATATATATATATATAATATATATATATATATATATATATATATATATATATATATATATATATATATATATATATATATATATATATACAGGTGCCCCACAAATAATTATACATTAGTTAAGGGGTGATAGCTGTCACAAAATAAAGCGATTGGGCTCAACATGCTTACTCGTTTTCGTTTTACAGGGTGTTTAAATAATTTTTCTTAAACTATTTTTTCAAATATCTTGAAAGTGGTTCAACATATTGTTACGAAATGTGGCAATGGTATTATTAGGCATCATGAGTCATACGACGACGGTATCAATTTTACCACTGCCGCTAGGTGGCGCCACTGACAGCAACACCGGTTCATTAGCATGGTCATAATTTTTGTCCAGCCTGTAATCATATTTTCGAACAAAAATAAAGAAAGCACATTTAGTTTGACACAAAAAAGGTATACTTCTTTGAAGTCAAAAAAGTTGATCTTTTACAAAATAAACGCACTTTTTCAATGAAAACCAAAAGCCTGTATTTACTTTGTTGCTAAGTATGTTATGGTAACAGCTAGTAACTTGTTTATTATGACTTGTTAGAATCGACTGACGTTGAACAGGTATCTTTAATTGTCACTTTATTCTTGTAATCTGCCTTAAACTGGCGCGTCATCATGATTTTTTAGATTCACAAATGCAAGATATGGTGTGTCTTTATGCACAGAAAAATTTTTGTTCACGCAGAGCAGCACAGCACTAATTTGAGCTTCATCCTGGTAGAATGCAACCAAATTATAAATGTTTTAACGCACTATACGATATATTAGGTGAAACTGGCTCATTTCATCCCACAAACAGAAATGCAGGAAGACCGAGTGTAACTGATGCTGAATATGGAAAACCAGCACGAGACGTGATAATGCAGCAACGGGTATAAGCAAGTGTTCGGTGTCCAGAATCATACGCAAAGAAAATTGCATCCGTATCATTTCACTCGAGTTCAACAGCTTTTACCGCAGAAGTTATCAAGAAGACTTTAATTTTGCCAGTTTATGAGAGAACGCTATTTAGAGGATCCAATGTTCTACAAGAAAATTCTATTTACTGATGAAGCCTCATTCACCAGAATAGGTATGTTCAATTTGCAGAATAGCCAACCTTTGCGATTGAAAGTCCTGATGCTACCCGCAAACATCATTTTCAGCATGAATTTTCAATAAATAATTGGCGTGGCATTCTTGAAAGTTGTATTGTGGGACCATTTGAACTGCCACCTAGACTTAACGGAGCAACGTATCTTTTGTTTTTGAGAGATAATTTACCGATCGTTTTAGAAGATGTACCTTTAACTTTAAGGAGTGACTCTTGGTTCATGCATGATGGTGCTCCAGCATATTACATCTGAGATGTGCGAAATTATTTAGATGAAATTTACTCTTAAAGGTGGATTGGTACAGGTAGTGTGTACCCATGGCCAGCGATTAGTCCCGACTTTAATCCGCTAGATTTTTACCTACGTGGTTATCTAAAATCACTGGTCTACAAAGAGCAAATAAATAACCAACAGCAATTATGGGAAAATATTGTACATGTGTTAATGGTATCAGAGCTGACGTCGGTGATTGGCCATAGTAGTTAAAATAGACCGCCGTTAAAGAAAAAAGAAAGAACAGAAAGGAGAAGTTTTGTATTAACTATTAATTATATACCTTATTGCCAAAGTGTTTTTATAATAGTTCTTTTTTTTTAAATATATTTGTAGGTTATAATTATTTTCTTCTAGTATTAACATTGGTGGTTCTTGTTGCGTTTTTTTCTGTTTTTTGTTTTTTGTTTGTTTTTTATGTTTTCGTGTGTTTTTTGTGTTTTTGTTTCTTTTTTAATGAAAACCAGGACACTACTGCCTAGGGGCTTTTCAAGGCTAATAAACAAACAAGACTAAGCACGGATGGGTGGAAAGAGCAAAAGGACAGGTATTAGGTTACCTAAAATTAATTTACATACTTTCTGTAAAGACCATTGTGTGCCATAACACCTAGTTGAGGCAGAAACCAATAATCTGATCCGCTATTTCTTCCGATTTTTTCTGAAAATTCGCTAGTTGAAACTGAGCTTCAATATTGTTTCTGTGGCTCACGCTCATTTGAACAAACGCATTAAAAGTCTCGAAGTGTAATCTCGTTTATGCGAATTATTTCTATGAAAATTTGCTAATAAAAAGTGTGACTATTTGAAGAAAACATTTTAAATGCCGATAATGGATAGGTAATAATAAAGTGAACAAAGATTTACACATAGTCGTTTAATTTTAATGAGTTAATGCTTGTATTGAGAAAAAATGATTTTTTGTAATCAATATGGAAAACATGCCATTTTCTCGTTATCTCGGCTAACAAGTTTTGCCAATTATTCTAGAAGAAAAAGCTTCTAATAACATTAGCTAAGCTGGCAACAACGTTTCTTAATCACCTAGTTGTAAGATTTCAGACTCGAGAATTGATTGGGCGATCCTTCACCATGATTTATTAGCGAATTATGTAAGCAAAAGCAATATTCTAAACCAACGTCAGTAGAACAGCTGGTTTTACTTATAGCATATCAAAACAGCAGCTTGTAAATTTTTGCATCGCCTGCAGCCAACACCGTTAAATCTATTGCTCAATTTGCTTCTTGCATAACATGCATAATTTTATAATGCAGCAAAGAAAAACGAAAAGGGCAAATTCTAAAAGTTTTTTAAACAATTAGAATAAACTTCATCGTTTTGAAAATTTTTCTGGAAAATATTCGATATTAAGGGGGTCTCGACTTTTGAATTTTGGAAAAAGTTTCCTCAATTAAGCGCGAACTAGACCATGTAGAACATATATCCGGGGTCAATTTCAATTCAAACTGGGTATGTAGCTACGTTTTGTGAATATATTTGTGCTTGTTTTGTTTTTTTAACGTCGGCCTATTTCCGAAATTATGGCCAATCACCGATGCCAGGGAGCATGTAGAACATATATCCGGGGTCAATTTCAATTCAAACTGGGTATGTAGCTACGTTTTGTGAATATATTTGTGCTTGTTTTGTTTTTTTAACGTCGGCCTATTTCCGAAATTATGGCCAATCACCGATGCCAGGGAGCATGTAGAACATATATCCGGGGTCAATTTCAATTCAAACTGGGTATGTAGCTACGTTTTGTGAATATATTTGTGCTTGTTTTGTTTTTTTAACGTCGGCCTATTTCCGAAATTATGGCCAATCACCGACGCCAGGAAGCAGTTTCACCTCACTATCCTGGAAATTTTGCCGAGCACCAGTAAAGAGGGATCTTTAATGTGCCCAACATCGCATGGATACGGGACCGATGGCTTGACGCCCCCTCCGAAGGGCGGAACGTGCAGACATTCAACTAAAATACAATGCCACAACCTCGGTTGATGGTAACTGTACAGTATGTACTAAAAAAGCGAAAGGAGAACGCTCGGATTAAACCCACTACCCTTAGGTTCAGAGGCACACGTTCTTACCACTGAACCACCGAGGCTCTTACGCTTTGTGTATAGATTGGATAACTTCGTTGGCCAGCGAGGTACAACGAGTTTTTCTGGACTTATTAGTGAATTTTCGTAGAAAAAATTCACTAATGGGGAGATCCTGACTTTTGAATTTTAAAAAATTTTTTGCAAATGAGCGCGAACTAGGACCCCTAGAACCCATATCCGGGGTCAGTTTCAATTTTTATATGTTTATATATATATATATATATATATATATATATATATATATATATATATATATATATATATATATATATATATATATATATATATATATATATATATATATATGTGTGTATCACACCGATAACTCAAAAAATAATGGGCCGATTTTGATAAAATTTGGCATGTACGTTTCTTTTGTAGATAGCTTGGATAAGTTCGTTAGTCAGGTAAATCAAATGAGGTTTTCCTGGAAAATTTTGAGTTTTCATTCGAAAAAAATTCTTATCTCAAAAATGAATAAGCCGCTGTTAATAAAATTTGGCATGTACCTTCCTTTTGTAAGTGGCTTTGACAAGTTTGTTAGTCAGGAAAATCGGACGAGGTGTTCCGAGAAAATTTTGAGTTTTCATTCGAAAAAAAATTTTATCTCAAAGAATAATGGGCCGATTTTGACACACTTTGGCACGTACCTTCCTTTTGTAAATGGATTTGATAAGTTTGTTAATCAGAAAAATCGGACGAGGTTTTCCGGAAAAATTTTAAGTTTTCATTTAAAAAATTTTTATCTTAAAAAATAAAAAATCTATGATAACCAAATTTGGTAGGTAGGTTTACGATATAAAAAGTAAAGTATACACAAAATTTAGATTTCTATGTTACAAGAAAAAAAAGTTATAATAAAATATTTTGTGCCAGATCATTTCTATGAAAATTCACTACCATAACGCACTTTCTGCGTCCAGCCTTTTTTATGTTCTAAAATAATAACCACCTCCTATAAGAATTCTTGACGTAAGCCAGCCTAGCTGAACCAATACTGTTCCTAAACGTCAAAATGTTTGGGGTTGACATCTTTGGGTGATGAATAAAAGGCCTTTTCTTTCCAAACAAATACTTTATTCCTTGTCCCGACGCGTTTCGACCTTACCTAACAGGCCATCCTCAAGGGAATCTATAATTTATAAAAGGCTTGTCAGAAAAACTGAGTTTTCCGGTAGGCTACTTCTGCGAGGGTACAACGCAGGAATATATAAGATAAAATGAGTTAACAACAGCTAACCCCAACACTAAGTCAAAAAAGGTTAATAGTTAACATGTCAAGCTACAAAAGCTATAAGAACACAAGTATACGGTCACTAATTACTACATGCAATAAAATTGAAAAACAACTACAGGTCAAAAATTAAAATACAATAAAAGGATAATCTGTCTCTAGATCCTCAAAAATTAGTTTTCCGTGGTCGATACGTCACTTCTACCAAGTGTCAAATGTCACTTGTCATTTCCCTGTTTCAGTTTAAGTATCGACCTTGCGCTGAGATGTTCTGCCGGCTTTTGTTCTCCATCACGTGTTATGCACGTTATATCTCACTTTTTTGAATTTTAAAACAAAAGTTCTTTCTTAATTTCCAAGAGTTGTTATTTTCCAATTTGTTGGCACTTATGGTACCAAATAGATCAATCCTATAACAACAGATGAAGCGTGTTCCTTGGGCATTCAACTGTATAGTTTTTTAGTCCTGTTTAACAAGACAAATAAGTAAGTTCGCCATCTTTGCGCTTTTTTCATTTTTCATGTTTAAAACAACGGTAAAAACTCGCGTTGGTTTCAATTCCCATTCACTTGATTTTTCTCAGAAAGTTTCTTCTCGGCTGCATGGCTTGCTGATGTTTGTGCTGTCTGCTCTTACTCCTGTTGTTGTCTTCAGCTTAAAACTTAAATTTTGGAGAATTTTTTAAGCTTTTTAATATTAGACATATTGTAATTTTTGAGGATCTAGAGACAGATTATCCTTTTATTGTATTTTAATTTTTGACCTGTAGTTGTTTTTCAATTTTATTGCATGTAGTAATTAGTGACCGTATACTTGTGTTCTTATAGCTTTTGTAGCTTGACATGTTAACTATTAACCTTTTTTGACTTAGTGTTGGGGTTAGCTGTTGTTAACTCATTTTATCTTATATATTCCTGCGTTGTACCCTCGCAGAAGTAGCCTACCGGAAAACTCAGTTTTTCTGACAAGCCTTTTATAAATTATAGATTCCCTTGAGGATGGCCTGTTAGGTAAGGTCGAAACGCGTCGGGACAAGGAATAAAGTATTTGTTTGGAAAGAAAAGGCCTTTTATTCATCACCCAAAGATGTCAACCCCAAACATTTTGACGTTTAGGAACAGTATTGGTTCAGCTAGGCTGGCTTACGTCAAGAATTCTTATAGGAGGTGGTCAAGGGCTTCAGTCTTGTTGTCTATAGGAGGTGCTAAAATAATAAAGTTATTTATATGAAATTTAGTACATAAGTTTCCTTCATAGAGAATAGCATACGCACCACATTATGCCAGATTATCTATTTTTAAAACTCACTCGTAATCATTAGTATTAGTTTATATCTTCTTAAATAACAAAGTTATGTTAAACAAATTTGGTTCGCGCCTTGCCTTTATATAGGGCACAATACGCACCGAATGTCAAGTTTTTGGAAAAAGCTAAATTTAAGATATTGATATTTATAGATATTTAATTCTTTTTCCTACTTTAGATGACTTATGTGGGCCACAAAAGTGAATATTTTGTTACGGTACATACAATTTATTTAAGCAAAGAAAAATTATTTTGGGTTAAGAGGCGGAAAAGAATTAAAAATGAGAATACAACTACATTCCAAAATATTCGGTTGAAAATTCTTAAAAACTAGCACAACATCTAAATAACATAACTATGCCTCAAAAGAGTAAATTATTCGGTTTTGTTTGATGTTTGTAGCATGTATTTTAAAATTTATTGAATTTATTAGAAAACATTTTGCTAGAAAAGAACGGAAATGTCATAAAAAAACAAGAAAAAATAAATATTTTAAACGAATTTAAGTATAAGACAAAACTACTTTAAATATAATGATAAAATTTATATGCATGATGAAGGCCTCGCTATGGGTAGTCCGTTGTTTCATTTATTAGCCAATATATTTATGGAAAGCTTAGAGAACTAAATTTTAATACCAGATGTTTTGTCAGACATTGTTTTTTGGCAGAGATATGAAGATGATATTTTAGCAAGTTTTCGAGGTAGCACTACATAACTAAATGAGTTTTTAGGTTTTACTAATAACCTCCATGCAAATATAAGATCTACTTTAGAAAAATAAGCTAACAATATGTAAATTTCTCAGATTTAACCACTACTTACACAGACACAACTTTACCATACGATTCATTTCACCCTTTTTCACGAAAATTGTCAGCCTATAATCCAATGATACATCGTGCATTTTCAAAAAAATGTATAAAACCAATTAAAAAAAAGAAATTTCAGTAATGAAGCAAACAGGATTAAAGAATGGCTACTTTGCTAAAATTGTAGATGACCGATAGAAAACAATTATTATATATAATACAACCGCAAACACGTGTTTATATATATATATATATATATATATATATATATATATATATATATATACATATATATACATATATATATATATATATATATATATATATATATATATATATATATATATATATATATATATATATATATATATATATATATATATATATATATATATATATATATATATATATATATATATATATATATATATATATATATATATATATATATATATATATGTAGGTATGTATGTATGTATGGATCACACCGATAACTCAAACAATAGTGGGCCGCTTTTGATAAAAGTTGGTAAGTACCTCCCTTTTGCAAGTGGGTTGGATAAGTTCGTTAGCCAGGAAAATCGGCCCAAATTTTCTCGGAAAAATTTTATATCTCCGGAAATAACAAAGTAAAGATTACCGTGTTTGTATTATAAAAAGTGAACTATGTATTAAAATTTAGGTCGGTAAGTTAAAACACAAAAAAGTTATAGGCATTTAAAGAAAAAATGGGGGGTTTTCCCCAAAACGTCAAAGTCGCGATTTGAAACGTGAAAATTGGCAACATTTAGGCAAAGAACCTGAAACAAATATGGATGATGTAAAGAAAATGTTGCACGAAGAGTGTTCTACAAACGCTTAAGTTTCAGCTTCAACCGTCAATGACCTTCATTTTACTAAACCATTTCCCTAAAACTCATTTCAAATAGACCCTCTCTAGCTTTGGCAGTAGTTTTAGTTAAGTTTTTGGTTTACCGGCCTATGATTTTTAGCTAGTTTTGGTAGATAAAATTCGTTAATGAGGAGACTTTTAAAAATATATCTTCAAATTAGTTCAAACTAGGCCCCTAGAATCCATATCCGGGTTTAGTTTCAGTTTTTATCTGTTTTTATATAGGGTGACGCATTTCTACGATAAAGGTCAGTATAATTGTTATTATGCAAGATACGAGAAAAAATTGTATACGCTGACGATAGGGTGTCTTTAGCTGCAGCTTATAAAACTATTTTTACAATCACAGGTGGCCCGTAAGTCGTTGGTGATACCTAAATTTTTTTTTCGAACATTCCTTATATAAATGTATTTTTGCATTTTTAATCGAAATATGATGCATGTTTGTAAAAAAAAAGAGACGCAGTAAGTGAGTTTTGGTAGCGAATTTTCAATAAATGTTTCAAATTTCAATAACTTAATTTGCCATTAACCTAAGGTTAGTTGCTAGGAAACCAGTTTTCTCGGAAACATTTCAACATTTTCGGAAAACTTGGGACATTCTCAAGCAATAAGTTGTTGTGATAAAATATTTTACATTGTTTTTACTGTATAGGTTATATCGTTAACCAAATGGCTGCCTGCTTCCATTAAAAACATATTTGCTATTAAAAACATTTTAAAGAAAATTCACTTTCATAACGCACTTGCTGCGTCCAGACCTGTTTATTATATTTGCTTACTGGTCAAAACACCATAGCATCGCAACAAGTTTTTATTTATAGTTCCCAGGAATACGTATAAATAAATTCTTTTTTTTCCTTACACAGAAGAAAACCAACATTGGTGAAGCCAGAGAAGAGTCTCAGCAACGATTACAGTAAAACCTCGTTTATCCGGCCTGCGATCAACCGAGTCTCCGCGTTGTCCGAGCAACGGAAGTCCGGCTAAGTGGCCCAGCAATCCGCATTAATCGAGGTGTATGCACGGATAAACTGGATAAAGCCGTTCTGCCTATGCTGTACGCGCGAAGTATTTTGCGATTGCTATTTAGTTGCTTATACATAGGTATGTACATACAAACATCTGTATATGCATAAACTTGTTACAACACATATTTCTTCCGTGTTATCCGAATTTTCGCTTATCCTAGGTACCTCCTCCACATAGTACCTCAGATAAACCAAGTTTTATTGCAATGATAATTTAAAAGTCGATCATTCTTATTAGGGAATTTCTCTAGGAAAAATCGCTAAAAACAATTTTTTCTTGTCAATCGCCATATTACCCAAGTGAATGTATTACAAAGATTAAATGCTGTACGTGTTACTTCATTTTATTCTGAAAACGTTGTCGCTCATGCGCTGACCTAAATCAAAAAGAGCAAGAATGATGAATGATCCCAATCATCTGCCAGTCCTCCAAGTTTCAGTTGAAATCTCACGTGTACTAGATCTGAGAGTCAGATTACCCAAGAGGCGACGCATCACAGCCTATCGAGCATAGATTTATTGTCTATTTAACTTTTTACTGTTTTTATCAAATGCAAACTCAATCGGCAAGTTCTCTAAAAAAACAAAATTGAATTACCTGAGATTTAGTTTGTCTTTCCAACTTTAAGAATCGCTGACAGATTCTCGTGGGATGTGATATAAGATGAAAAGTTGGATTGTATTATGCTATTGAATGTAGATTATCTGGAAATATATAAAACTCACATTTCGATAGGTATTATTATTATTATTGTCCGTTGGCCACACACCTTATAAAGAAGTGAGCATAAAGCAGTGACACATCGATCTAGAACAAAATGACCAGTTTGAATGTGTGTATTAAAAATACTGATGTGTGTCACCCACTACCCTCCGGAGGAGACTGCGACCATACGGTACAAAATATTTCTGAATGAGTAGGTATAATTACCATTCTAGGACCAGGTGCTCAGGGTTCTTTTTTAGGTTTTTTAGTATTTTGCCTGTGGCGCCGATAACAGCGGGTACTACCATAACTGCATCTATATCCCACATTTGAAGGATCTCACAACAAGGTGGTAAATATTTATAAATTTTCTTTGTGTACGTTTTATGGATGTTGCCAGGAAGTAGTATCGCGAAGTCAACCAAAAACCATGTTTGTATCTTTTTTGACCTCAGGACGGGATTAGGGTTATTGTTTGGGATTTGTAGATCTGTGTGTATTTTCCTATTCCAAGAAAGACGGATTTCTTCATCTTCGCAATTCTTTGGCGGATCATATTGATAAAATGGAGCAGTATTTGTAAGACCCATGTATTTCTCCCACATCTTTAGACGTATTGACTTCTGAGCCAGCACTGAGCAACCTGCAAGGATGTGGTCCACGCCGCCCTCCATCTTATCGCACATGCGACATTTGTCGTTTTCCAAACTTCCTCTCAAAACTCTCTATATAATCTTGTTGGAATTACCTGGTCATGTATAACTGATATAAAGCCTATAGTTTCAAGACTGAGGTTACTCCAGCGTAGATAGGACGCGCACTATTGTATGCATGATCTCCCCCTCCATCACAGCCAAGACTTACTCCCCCACTTTTATAGCTGTTGTTCAGATGGCATGGAGCCGGCAAGAGGGCAAACGGTCTTATCGGCCTGTTTTAGCGGCTTGTCTCTCTTATCCATTTTGGTAACAGCTAGAAGTATACCGCTGGTTTCTGCCTTCACATCTGAAATTCATCTGCCTCCCAACTTGGAATCTTGGCATCTCCGAGATGGAATATTTCAATAGAAAATCTTGGATGATGAGCTTTGTGGTTTCAAAATAACTTTTTTTATCTATTTTCGGCTCACTTCAATATGTGTTAGTATTTTATGATACCAAAGCTGTAGGTTATGATAGATGTTACATAGGTATTGACTGCCTTCGTTTCTTGAAGATAGTTTAGTACGGAGAAAGGAGCGAATTCTCTTAAGGTAGGTTTCTTTACTTGCTTGATTCGCCATATGATCTATATCCCTGGCCCGACAGTACCCCAGATACTTATATTTGTTTTTTTTCTCCATTCTCTCCTTGATCCCCGATTCCTATCACTCTCACATCCCTCATGGCTTGTCCACTTGTCCTACTCCATGCTGATTATTCTGCATTTTTACAATCCAAGCTTCATTTGTATATCACTGCTGAACCGGTCCACACAGGCAAGGGGATATTTTAGTTGATTTTTAGATTGTGAAATTGAAATCATCCATATACCACAATAACTGATCTGGTAGTTATTATTATGTGGCAAGGTTATTACCTATATCCCTTGTTTGATTGTTGATATTTTCGTCAATGGGCGGAGTACTAACTAGAACCAGAGAGGACTAAGTGATTCTTCTTAAAATATCTATCTTCTGGTGCTGATGATTCATGCATCCAAGCGCTCTTCTGGAGAGCTAATCACTATAATTGTCTTCCATTACTCCATCGCACGTATGATGTCCTATTTTGTAGATCTCCAGAACCTCCGAGAGCCAGGAGCGAGGAACGCTGTCGAAAGACTTCCCACAGTCTATATATGCAGTGTGCAAAGAGCTTTATGTTTTCTTTGCATGGTCCATTACTGTGGGGTCTCTGATTAGTTGTTCTTTACAGCCACTCGATTCTCTACGACAGCCCCTGTTCCTCATCCAGCAGCATATTTGGCTCAAGTGGGTTGTACACATTTACAGCAATTATATGTGTTGATAATTTATAAATTGTTGAGGGGGAGGCAGGTAATTTGTCTATACTTGGCTGGGTTATTAGCATATTCAACATGCTTTGGCAGAAGCTTAATTCTGATTATTAAAAGATGTTCGTAAAGCATCTGTCTAGCTTACAGAGCGATTGTTTGTACCAAAAGTTCTGCAGTTTATCGGGCCCTGGTGCTTTCCAGTTAGGAGTTTTGCTTAGTGCCCTCTCTACACCATCCTCCATTTTTTTCGCGTTAGCATAGTACGGAGTCTTCTTTTTCATCACGCATCCACTATTTGTGGTTTCCTGGTATATTCTAGATACTTTCCGAGAAGCTTCTTGTAGTTCCGACGTAGAGATTTGTTTCCCGTTGCTGGTGGCTCCAATAAATTACACAGACTAATGTCTATACTGCAATACAAAAAGTAACAGTGCAACACAGAATGTCTAACAATGATGACAATTTAGGACAATTTACAGAAATTTAACTTGCACAGTTCACTATGCTACTAGTCGAGTTCACGTTTCAAGGCACCAATTCGCAACGTCGACAGTCTCGCTGGGTAGATCGTTCGATTCATTCTTCTCTGAATTTTTTATCTTCTGAAGACGCTAGCTTTGTTAGCGAAACGATCGCCAGATTTTAAAAAAAACTCTGGACGCAGCAAGTGCGTTATGGTAGTGAATTTTCATTTAAATGTTTTATTGCAAATATGTGTGTTCTCTTTTTAAGAAAGCAGGCATCAATTTTTGTTACCAGTATAACCTATATAGTAAAAACAATGTGCCATATTTCATAAAAATAACTTTATTGTGTGAAAATGTACAAAAATTTCCAAAAGTAAACTTAAAGTGTTCCCGGAAAAACTCGTTTCTTGGTCAACCTTATAGGTTAATAGGAAATTGGGCTATTCAAATATGAAGGATTTGATGAAATTTCGCTACCATAACGCACTTTCTGCATTCAGAATTTTTTTTCTTACAAACATTCATTATATTTCAATGGAAAATGCAAAAATGCAATAACATAAGGCGTGTTTGATTAAAAAAAAAAAAGAAAATTTGTATCACCAACGACTTATGGGCCACCTTGTGATTGTAGAAATATTTTTTTAAGATGTAGCTCAAGACACCCTATAATTAATATATACAAATTTTTTTCATATCTTGTATAATAACGCATATATTGAGCTTTATTGATTTTTTACGAAAATTCGACAAAAATTATATACCATTAAACGATAAACTCTATAGCTAAGACTACTGCCAAGCATCAGAGAAAGGATCTATTTGAAATGAATTTTCTGAAAACATTTTAGTAAAATGAAGGAGAGTGACGGCTGAAACTAAGACTTCAGGGTTTGTAAAACATCCTTCTTGAGACATTTGATTTCCATAGCCCGTATTAGATTTAAGTTATTTGCCTAAATGTTGCCGATTTTGACGTTTTAAATCGCAACTTTGACGTTTCGAGGAAAACCCCAATTTATTTTTTTTCATGCCTGTAACTTTTTTTGTTTTTTGACCTACATAGCCTAATTTTGGTAGATAGCTTACATATAAGGATCTAAACCCGCGTACCAAATTTGGTTGCCCTTACTTCGTTAATTCCGGAGATATTTTTTTTTCCAAAAGAAAACACAAAATTTTCCGGGAAAACCTGGGCAGATTTTCCTGGCTAACGAACTTATCCAAGCCATTTACAAAAGGAATTTACTCACCAAATTTAATCAAAATCGGCTTATTATTTTTTGAGTTATCGGTGTGATACATATATATATATATATATATATATATATATATATATATATATATATATATATATATATATATATATATATATATATATATATATATATATATATATATATATATATAAACATATAAAAATTGAAACTGACCCCGGATATGTGTTCTGGGGGGCCTAATTAGCTCTCATTTAAAGAAATTTTTTCAAAATTCAAAAATCGGGATCTCCTCATTAGTGAATTTTTTTAAGAAAATTCACTATAAGATGTGTTGTGGTGATTTGGGTTCTCCAAGTATACTTATCAGTGCCCATCACAAGTTACAATTTTCACTTAGTCTACTGCTCTTTATAGAAATGCTTTACCTAAATAAGCTCTTTAGAAAAAACATTCAATTACGGAAGTCAAAATAGGAATTGGTCCAATTAAATCACGAAAGACAGGTGCTTTATGGATTGATTCGTATAAATTAAGTCTGACTACCAAAATTCCACAATTGCATTGAACAGGAATTACAAATACACCCAGCTAAAAAAATTGATGGCATGACGTAATTTATGTCCCATTAAAACAAAGCTGCCGGATTTGAATGTGGTGAAATATGGCTTGTATCTGTATTTATCTCCCCACCGAATCTATTGAAGTTCTTTAGCAGATTAACTCAAATATTAACATTGTTTGATGAATGTATTTCCATTGTTTTCAAAACAAAAGTAGGAAAGTTGAAAATCGGTTTTAGTCGATCGATTCGCTTTTCCTGAACATAAATCAAACAAGCAGCCTTCACGAATTACAATATGCAAATACGACAATTACGAAAAACTGTCGGGAAACGGAAAAAACCGGAGAATACTTTGCATACAACGAAGCGAAGTGATCTAAAAATGCTTTAATAAAGCGCTGAAACGGAACGTCGAGTAAAGCGATGTTATACATATACATTTCCGATTACAGCCACTTGAGGACAATTGACTTTATTAAAATTCAGTAAAAAAGAAAGGCGGTGCGCTAGGGGATATATTTCAATTACAGTACCTAAATAAAAACGTTTCTAGACTTCTTCCTAAAAGGATAAACGGAGAAAATGAATAAGCTTCCAAACTAAATACAGATTTGCAGGTTTTTTCTCTGACTTCGCAACAGCTTTTTATCTTCAATGTAACAGTTACGATAGGGTATCGTGAAGTAGAAGAAATATTTATACGCGCATATGTTAGTGATAAATAAAATATAATTGTAACGTTATGGTATTTTGATAAAAGGTCATTGAGAAATTAAATTGGAACAAAAAACACAATCACCCCAAAAATCACAAAAATAATATCAGAGAGTTATTCTGTAGGCATGTATTTCAACAACAAAGTTGTCATTATCAGTCAATATCGCCAACGGTACTTATAAACCGTTTAGCTATAGCTACGGATGAAGACAACTTCGTTGTAGAAATACGTATATAGCGCACAGATATCTGTTATTATTTCTTGTGCAATTTGGTTAGTTCTGATTTTTGTTTCAGTTTCCATCCACAGTGCCTTTTAAAATAGTGCTGCAAATTGAAACATAACTTCCACATAGCTGTGATAATTTATTCTCTTCAGAAAGACATTGTCATGAAAATGATTTAATTTAGGGCCCATAACATTACGATAAAGAAAATATGTGGATTCCGGTACCTCATAAACTTTTGAAACATTATATTACTCGCGTGTTATTGAAAAAATGTCAATTTTCACCAAATTACCCCTAATTTATCCCCTTCCCCCTGATCTTACCCAAAACCAACTCGAAGAGTTTCTTTGTCGGGTGCTAATGGGACACGAAATTTAAAGATTATATCTCAGTTGGTTCGAAAGTTATTGCGCCTATTAACAGACAAAAGTACATGCCAACACACCGGTAGACAGACAGATGGACCGACCGACAGGTCGACCGACGGACAAAAAAAATGTCGTTCCAGAATCAAGTTTTCTATATATTTGGAGGCTTTTTACTCCGTTTTAGCAAAAAATTCGAAATTTTTGGCAACAATATCCCTCACACAGTCAACAGTCCTCACACAGTCAACCCCCAATTTAGTTTCAATAGAGAATACCAGATGTTTGATGAAACTAAAAGTTTTCTAATAAATAAACCCTAAAACGTTATATTACTCGAGTTTTAACAAAAAAATGTCAATTTTTACCAAACCACCCTCCATTCATTCTCTACCCCCAAAACGGTTTTACCCAAAAACATTCCAAACCGTTCGTTGCCGAGTGCTAACTGTATACCCAATTTGAAGACGATATCTCAATTCATTCTAAAGTTATCGCTGCTACAAGCATACAGACGTACAGACCGACAGCTAAAAAAAGTCGTTCCCAAATCATGTTTTATATACGTTTTGTTACTTTTACAACGTTTAAGCAAAAAAAAAAATAATTAAATTTTGGTCGTCGATTCGGAAGTAATAAATCGACAAGTTTCAAAGATAGTGCTGCAAATTAAATCATCACTGTGATAATTAATTCTCTTTTGAAAGAAGAATCAATTTAGGGCCCATGGCTTGACCACAAAGAAAATATTTGTATTCCTGTACCCATAAACTTTGGAAACGTTATGATACTCGAGTTTTATTGGAAACATGTCAATTTTCACAAAATCACTCGTTATTTAGCCCCTACCCCCTGAAGCGATTTTTACAAAAAACATTTAGAACCGTTGCCTTGTTGGGCGCTAACTGGCTTCCAAATTTGAAGATGATATCTCAATTCGTTCGAAAGTTATTGCGCTTATTAACAGACATGCCGACAACCGACCGACCGACAGACAATAAAAAAATTACTACCAGAATCATGTTTTCTATATGCTGTGAGACTTTTTACGCAGCTTTAAGAAAACAATCAAAATTTTTGTTAACAATATTCCACTCTCACACATTCAACCCCTAATTTAATTTCAGCACAGAGTACCAGATGATTGATGAAATTAAAAGTTTTCTAATAAATAAACACTAAAACGTTCTAATACTCTAGTTTTAACGAAAAAGTGTCAATTTTCACCAAACCACCACCCATTCATCCCCTACCTCTAAAGCGATTTTACCCAAGATTATTACAAACCGTTCGTTTGCCAATTGCCAACTGTATGCCACATTTGAAGACGATATTTCAGTTCGTTTTAAAGTTATCGTGGCTACAAACAGACCGAGAGCCAAAAAATGTCGTTCCCAAACCATGCTTTTTATATGTTTTGATCCCTTTGACGACGATTAAGGAAAAAAATTAAATTTTTGTCGCCGATTCGAGACTTCTACACGTTGTGACGATGTAAAAGTAATAAATCGACGAGTTTCAAAGATAGTTCTGCAAATTGAATCATAACATCCACATAGCTGTGGAAATTAACTCTCTTCAGAAAGACATTCCCATGGAATCAATTTAGGGCCCATGGCTTTACCACAAAAGAAATATTTGTATTCCTGTACCCATACACTTTGGAAACGTTATATTATTCGAGTTTTATTGAAAAAATATAAATTTTTACCAATCATCTTTTATTATTCCCTACAGCCTGAAGCGATCTTACCCAAAAACAATTGGATGCCTTAATTTGTCCGGTGCTAACTAGATACCAAATTTGGAGATGATATATCAATTCTTTTAAAAGTTATTGCGCCTATTAACAGAAAGACCACATGCTGAGAGACCGAAGACAAAAAAATGTTTGTTCCAGAATCAAGTTTTCCATATGCTTTGAGACTTTCCCCCGTTTTAGCAAAAATAATTTGGAAATTTTTGTCAACAATATTCCACCCTCACACATTCAACCCCTAATTTAATTTCAGCACAGAATACCAGATGTTTGATGAAATTAAAAGTTTTCTAATAAATAAAGCCTAAATTGTTATATTGCTGAGTTTTAACGAAAAAATGTCAATTTTCACCAAACCACCCGCCATTATTTGACTAGACCCGACAGCGATTTTACCCAGAAACAATCTCAACCCTTCGTTTGTCGGATGCTAACTGTATACCAAATTTTAAGACGATATCTCAATTCGTTCCAAAGTTATCGTGGCTACAACAGACAGACACACAAACCGACAGACCGACAGGCAAAAAATAATTTCGTTGCCAAATCATGTTTCCTATATGTTTTGATACTTTTTAAGACGTTTAAACGAAAAAAAAATTCGAATTTTTTGTCAACAATATTCCACCCCCACACATGCAACCCCTAATTTAATTTCTTGTCTAACTTAAGGAGTCTAACAGGAGACTTCTTAAGACTTCTCTTGGAGTTTTTTCTGCTTGACTGTGTAGCCTCCTGTTACGCTTTTGCTCTGTCAGTTCACTCCACAGCTTTCAATGTTTAATTTCACAATTGACTTTTACACTTAGTCATTCACTTATTTTGCTTTAGTTTATTCTAATAATATAAGCCTGCTTTCACTGCATGTTTTTGGCTGCACTGTAGCTTTTAGCGTGTTTAATTGTAGCCTGTAGTTTGTTACTGTAACATTCTTGGCTTTTACTGTTGCTTCTAATCTATTTACTGTTTTACTGTAGATTTGTAACCTTGACGATTTCTGTAGTGTTTGTCTTGAGATCATTGTGCTTTAACCGGCACAATTGCCTACCAGAAAACAACGCTTTCTGACAGATCTCTTTATTGTATTTTAGGTTTGCCCCTGAGGATGACTACTAGTTAGCCGAAACGCGTAGGAATTTTAATTAAAATTACTGTCTGGATCAGAAGCATTTAATTGAGTATTTAGTTATATAGCAGGAGACACAGACCTGTTTCGTCCTTCGTAGGACTCATCGGAATATCATACGTGTGCTCCAACAAGTCGGCCTTAAGCCAGGCATTGTCTAGAACCGTCACAACAGCAGCGATGGCGTATTTCGCATTGAAAAACCGGCTTCCCGCATACCACCAATGTGCGCTTTTTCCAATTCACTCAAATCATTGTAATTGTTCCGTAAACGGCGCCTAGACAAAATAACTTAATGACCTAATAAATTGCGCAAAAATTGCTATGCAATATAGCTTGAAAATGAAGAAGATGCAAATTTAAAGCGAAAAATATGTACACCCGTATTTCGTATTGAAAAACCGGCTTCCCGCATACCACCAATGTGCGCTTTTTCCAATTCACTCAAATCATTGTAATTGTTCCGTAAACGGCGCCTAGACAAAATAACCTAATGACTTAATAAATTGCGCAAAAATTGCTACGCAATATAGCTTGAAAATGAAGAAGATGCAAATAAAGCGAAAAATATGTACACCCGTAATTTTTTTTTGTGCATATTGTGATCATTTCTTATCAGAGACAAACCAGAGTAGTGTAGAAAGTCAGTATATGTGAGCCTAAAAACTAAAGCGAATTAGGTTTTTACCATTGTATGAAAAAATTATTTTTGTCAAAACTTTACTTTAAAGCTTGTTGTATATCCTAAACGATTTTTGTTAAATTCTTATGGTTAGTATTTGTATTATTCTTCGTAATAAAATAAGGTTCATCATACAGAAATCTTTACCAAACAAAGACTTTCTTGCGTAGAGGCAGGAAACTTTAAGCATTATATCAAATAAACACAGCTAGCATGTTTGCTTAATAACTAAACTTCTGTAGCATGTTTGCATATTCCTGAATAAAATATGCTCGCTTTGTATATATATATATATATATATATATATATATATATATATATATATATATATATATATATATATATATATATATATATATATATATATATATATATATATATATATATATATATGGTGGCGCATTGAAAACGAAACAGACCGATTTGCGTCCAGAGAATTTTTTAAGAAACGCTGAAAGACGTCAATTTTAATATTGAGGGGGACATGTTTTGACATAAAACTCAACTTTGTCACATCAACCCCTTAAGAGTGGTGATAACAACCCTTATATTTTAAAAAAGGAACATGGATCGAGTGTTACATCATTTGAAAGCTCTTTCTTGTCTGAATTCACCACACTAATTTTTTAGAAGTTTTATCAACTCGTTTGAAAATTATTCACAGTTGAAGATTCAAAAACGCATTTCACTCATTCCGATAAGAAATGTGCTGATAGTCAATGTTTCGTTGGTTTTGAAACAAAAAATTGACTATCAAAACATTTCTTATCGGAATGAGAGAAATGCGGTTTATTATTTCAGTTTATCGGTCGGTTTGGTACTTGATAGTACTACCAAAAATTAATTTCACAATGATGTATTCTGTAGAAGAAAGAGTTGAAATATTTACCCTTTTTTTCAAAACGATGACTGTGCCAACCGTACTGCAAATTTGTTTAATGAACGACATCCGAACAGACATGTTAACAAAAAATACATTTTGGAGTTAGTTGCAAAGTTTCGACAAAGTGGTTCAGTAACCAACAAAAAACGGGATCCTGAACGTGAATTTCCGGTTAGAAATGAGACTACTGAGATTGAAGTTTTAGGACAAATTGCTGCAGACCCAACTTTGAGCACAAGAAAATTGGCCACTCTTTCAAACATCAAAAGAAGAACTATTCAGCGAATGTTAAAGCCTAATAAATTTCACCCGTATAAAATTCATCTTGTACAACTGAACAAAGATGATTTTGATTGGCGGCTGGAGTTTTGTGAAGTTATGGCTGCACGAAGAGCTGATAACGGGAACTTTCTGTTCAATATCTGTTTTTCAGACGAGTGTACTTTTTATCTAACTCTACACTCAATCGTCACAATTGTTATTATTGGGCAGATAATAATCCAATAAATTTTCACGAAGTCCACACTCAAACTCCACAGAAATTAAGTGTTTGGACTGGCAGTTTTGGAGACCGTTTAATCGGACCAATTTTTCTTGATGGCAATTTGAGTGGCGCAACGTATTTGGAGTTACTAGAAGATATCGTTTACCCTCTACTAATTGTCATTGTTGAAAATGATGATCGCTATCAAGAAAATCAATTAGTTTTTCTACAACATGGAGCTCCTCCGCATTTTTAACAGCGTCTTAGGGAGTTTTTGAACAGAGAGTTTCTAGGACAATGGATTGGGCGTAGAGGTGCTATTGAGTGGCCCCCTATATCACCGGATTTAACTCCTTTAGACTTCTTTCTATGGGGCTATTTAAAGAGTAGAATTCAAGCAACAGAACCGGAGTCTCTGGAATAATTACGACGACGCGTTGTTGAACAATGCCGTCTAATAACTCCACAAATGCTTCAGAATGTCAGAGCTCGTTTTGAACAAAATTTGTACTTTTGTATGGAAGCTGATGGTAAACAATTTGAACACTTACTTAACTGAATATACATTTTTGAACGCTTGGTTCTGTTTTTTAGTTTTTTTTAACGAAAAATTAACTAACTAGTGGATTTCTTATCACAATGAATGAAACTCCAACTGTGAATAATTTCTAAACGAATTAATAAAACTTCCAAAAAAATTAGTGTGCTGAATTCAGAAAAGAAAGAGCTTTCAAATGATGTAACACTCGACCCATGTTCCCTATCTAAAATATAAAATATAAGGGTTGTTATCACCACCCTTAAGGGGTCGATGTGACAAAGTTGAGTTTTATGTCAAAACATGTCCCCCTTAATATTAAAATTGACGTGTTTCAGCGTTTTTTAAAAAAAATTCTCTGGACGCAAATCGGTCTGTTTCGTTTTCAATGCGCCACCCTGTATATGTACATACATAATGGCATCCAAACTATGATATCTTCAACACAATATCATATTCTATGAAACAATATTGGCTGATATGGATATACGTTAGACAAACAGCATCTATAGAATCCTAAGAACATAGTTTCTGTTTAAGCAAGTTTCGGATAGAAGAGGGAAGAGAAGCCAACATACTCACTTCGTTACGGATATGGAATAATCTATACAAAGCATCAGATATAATATTTATATTGCTCAACGAAGCAGGCAAACGAAACCTAACAATATTGTGTTCGAATGTTAGTGGATTTAAGACTTGAGATTGGTTTTGTACTTGTATGTTTACATCGTGTTCTGTTTGAAGGCTCACATGGAATAACATATTCTGAAAGCACGTATCTATTTGCTGTATGCAACTTTACGCCAGATGCGGACTGGTAAAATTTTAAATAAAATAAAGAATTTACTTCCAACGTTCCAGCTGCGAGATAAATTTTGTGGAGTACACAACAGAGCGTATTAGTCATAATACAATATATTGTATTTATTTGAAACGTGGTGAATTATATTGAACATTTTTAAACGACTAATTTTAGCAATAAAAGACTGTGGTTGGACACTGTGCCTGGAAACTGAAAAAAAGCAGAATCACCTCAAAAATAATAGCAGAAAGTTATACGTATTTCAACAACGAAGTTGTCTTCATCAGTAGATGTTGTTAAACTAGCTGTATGAGCAAAATTATCCTATTTTTATATCTAAACTATGCACTAAAAATGATGTAATCCCGATGGTGCAATACCGGATGATGATGGAATACCAGATGATGAAATACCGTATGATGCAATACCGTATGATGCAATATCAGATGCCTCAGGACCGGGTGATGTAAGACCGGATGACGTAACACCGGGTGACGTAATTCCAGGACAATTGTTGTGTCAGTTGATGCGCCTGTTGTGTCGATGTTGAAAGCAACCATGGATTATTTCGTGCTATTTCAAAAAGTGCTCAAATGACCGGCCCCGTGTCTAAATTTATTAAATTCTGTGGATTCACCTTGCGGGTTTCCAAACGTTCCAAAGCATTTAACTTGCGATAATCCCTGGTTGCCTTCAACAACTTAAGATTACTATTGCCTACCTTTTGTCCCGGTGTCTGTCATATGTTAGCAAAGCTAGATTTTTCTGCTCTATTGAATCTAAAATGAGCTATGCGCTTTTCGAATCTTGTGGTTATTGATCTTCGCGTTTGCCCAATATGCGTTGTCACGCAATCATTACAAGAAATTTGATAAATGCCCGATTTTGTCGGAAGTCAATAGTATCCTTTGGCCCACCCAAAAGGTCCTTCAAATTATCAACTTTTAAAACAACTCTCAAGTCGTTATCACTGAATATTTTTCCGAAACCTTTTGTAAGAAAGGGATAGAAAGGAAGTACAGCGAACTTTTTGGGTGGCTTCTTGGATACACTGCTTCACTAGCGGAAAAATTAATTAACAAACAGAAAACAAAGAAAATGATAACAGAATCAACGACTTTAAAAAAAGAGAAAGCCGAAAAAAGCTTTGTTTGCTAGCCATTTGAAGCTCAAATCACGAGAGGTCTAGATAACATTAAAAAAAGCCAATTTGCAACTAACATTTTCGACAAGAATACTTTAAAAAACTTGCTGGGTAACCCAAAAGACAAGGATAATATGGCCAAAATATCTGGAATTTGTAAAATAAGTTGTAAAGATTGTGATCTTAAATACACCGTAAAAAAGATATATGGGAACTACATTCAAACAAAATTTAGCACATGTAAGATACGGTTTTATAGATATATCTTCCGTCGCCCAACATAGGATAATAATCACCACGTTAATGAGGGAATTTAAAATTAATAAAAAATGTTAGACAACCAGGACAACTAAACGCCTTCGAAAGTATATATATATATATATATATATATATATATATATATATATATATATATATATATATATATATATATATATATATATATATATATATATATATATTGCTAAATATAGTAATAATAAAAAAATATGAATCTCGCTCCGCCGCCTCTGGGTTACTTTATAAGATAAATACCTGTAAAAGCACGTCAGATAGATACTAAAAGAATACTGATATTTTCGCCAAACGAAATATGTTCATGTTGGTGTCGCTCAACCTCCCTAAATCGTTAGTGACCGACTACGTGCAGAAGAATATAATTAGAGTTGTGGATATAAGATATTTAAAATTATTTATCCTGTGATGACGCTAACTTGGTCAACGATGATCAGCTTTCTTAAGAGGTGCTGTTATAACTTGGGTTCTCCAAGTGATCTCATCAGTGCTCATTACAGGTTTAAATCTTCACTTAGTGAAAATTGTCATTAATAAAAAGCTGGGCCCCATTTTTATACACCCGATTTAACAAATAATAAAAACTAACCTAACATTATTGAAGCCCATTTCTAAAGCTTTACTAACTTGAGAGTAGGTCAATAAATCACGATAGTAACAAAATTTTCGAAAAAATTGGGTCATTTTAAAATCAATAGATTTAGCTAAAAATCACACAAAAAGTTTTATGTTTTTTAGGTTTTTTAAGCATATGCTACAATTTTTTTTTATCACTAATGAAGATACCATTCGTTTTCAAAAACAAAGAGGCATCTAAAAATATCCCTATCCGGCTACTTTTTAAGTAAGATTTTTGTCAAACGTACCAAAATCCTAACCCTTAGAACCAGGATTTTTAAAATTATCATTTTTATAGAATCGTTTTAGATACAAATACCTTAGCCATTTTATAAAGCCGGGCGTAGCGAATGGATAGACTGAATATTTACAATTTTTTAACTCTACTGAAAAGCACATTAGATCCTTACATTTGATCAAATAAAAACGGCGGTAAGGTCTAAAGAAAAACTGGCAACCAGTTTGAAATGGCTGGCTTCAGAAATAAATCACAAAATAGGTTATATATAAATAAACACTGTGAGATGTACGACAGGGTCGCCATCTCGGCACGGAACCAAGTAATATGTTGTCATGTCAGCTCCAATAAACACAAAATGCTATAAATAGAAATTGTGTACAACCAAACAAAAATTTTGTAAATTTTCAGTCCTGGCCCTTTTTTCCATAATACCGGGACAATATACGTAACGCTAGATGTATTCTCACCATAACTAGAAACGCAGATCGGTCACGCTATAATTAGAGCTCGCCAGTGCGCTAGACTAATTACAGCGAGAATATACCTTAAGTAATACAACTAAGATAGCCAGTCTCTTAGAACATTGTGGGATGAACGTCAGGGTCATCCTCTCGGTGCGGAACCAGGTAGTATGTTACCACAGCAGCTCAAATAAACATAAAATGTTATAAATATAGACCGTGTACAAACAACCAACAATATTGTAAATTGTCAGCCTGGATCATTTTGCCCTAACACGGACACAATGCATGTAAGGCTACATGTATTCCCACCATAACTAGAAACGCAGACCGGTATCGCTCTAACAAGAGCTAGTTAGCACGCATTACTAATTACAACGAGAATATACCTAAATTTCATTAATATAGGTAGAAATAGATTGTGTTAGAACTAATACTTACTGAAACTATATATGTCAAAACACTTGTGGAAATATATATATATATATATATATATATATATATATATATATATATATATATATATATATATATATATGTAATTTGGTTCACAAAATTGGGAGTTTTTCCCAAATTAAAAATAAAATCTGAAATACATGAATTGAAATAACTTAAGTAGTTGTTAAAGTATGACGCCAGGCAAAGATAGAGTAGTTACCTGCCACGCGTAGATTGATACATATACCACAGGCATTCATCATAATGCAGCGATAACCAAACAAAATAACACACGTAAAGCGGGATTGCCATAACATCCTAATGTGCAACGAACGTTCACACCCGAGCTGTGGCGATCCGACCATAATGACAGCCTTCGGGTATATTCGGATGCGCGGATTTGTAAAATGTTAAAAAATATCCTAATCTGAAGGTGAGAGGCGAAAATCCGCAAGTTTTGTATCAGCTACTTGAAGTAAAAACCAGATGAGACAGTGTGTTATGTTTATTTATTATGCTTGGAGAGTTGTGTTCTGACGTTAAATCTGAGTATTGAGTCACCCTGTATACAAACCGTAAGTTAATGAATAAATAACGATAGGTAACGATGCTGGGTCATATTCTAAAACTCAACTTGCCACACATAATTTTTTTCTAGAAAGTGTATTGTTCTATAGAGCGTTGATATACGTACAATTTTAACACAACACAATCCATTTATTTTAAAATACGCTGTGTAATATATTTACACCGTATATTAAAAGAATTAGGAAAATGTGGGCTTTCTAAACTGTAAGCAATATATCTACATATCTTCTAATAAAAAAACATAGGTTTGCTTCGCACCTGAGTTACGAAACAACCTGTATAATTCAAAATAATTTTTGATTGTGCGCTATTACTCCCTCTACCACTTTTGCTTGGAAAGTTTTTTGATATCTATAAAAACAAACGAATTATCGAACTTCTTGGCTGGTACACCCTGTATATTGCCCAGACTAAATTATTACCACGTATAGACATTAAAGTTTTTTATTTAATGAAAATATGTTATAGACAAATAAGAGTTCTAAAACGAAAATTCTTTATTATAACACATTTGATAGATAACGACTTCTCTTAAGCCATTCAGTTCAAGCTAAGGTTACATGCAACATTATTATATTAATATCATAGAAGCTTAGCCAGAATAAATTTTATGTAAAAAACATATTCAATATGTATTTTATCGAGAGTTCGGTTCTGATTCATAGTCTTTGCGTTTCGCTCTACTAGAATTCTGGAAGATCGATCTCATTCGAAATCTTTTATTATAACCGCTGCAACACTGAAACACTGATCTTGTTTCTTGAACCCTCAGAAATAATGGGTTTTACGATCGTACAGAGACACAATTTCTATTTGCGACTTTTATTACTTCTCGTGGCCTTCCTGGCCCAAACAAGCATTACCAAGATTCAATAAACACAAATTTCAGACACATCAGCTTAGAACACAAAGGTAGAAACTCCAGACATCTATATTTGATTGTGCAGGGAGAGCCTTTTCTTGTTACTTAGTCGAGAGGAAACAAAGGAAATAATGTCAGAGCTTTGGCGAGAATTATTCCAGGAATAAGTTTTAGTTTTTAGTACCTATAGCCTGTAAGGTTTTAAGAGAAATGTGTGAATTTGTGTATGTAGTATAAGTATGTGTTTGTGTGTGGGTGTGAGCCGATCAAGGTATGACGAATGTTACAAAATGATTGCTTACACTCGTATGTTATAATTTTAAATGACTGCCTAAGCTATTGATAGGTTCAAATTGAATCTGGAAGTATCATGGATATAATGTACTATTTTCAAAGATTATTTTGAACATGCACATCTGTATTCCATTTTATTAAAAACCGGGCAAAAAAATCAAATACAAAATAAAATCAAAATGCACATAAACTATATGAGGGTATATTGATTTTTAGTTAGTGCTGAAGCTTTCTAGGAAGCAGAATTGTATGAAACTGCATGGTAACAAGTACAGTCTTTTATAACTAGCTGTCAAAGTGTAACGTCTTAGAGTTCAACAACCACAAAACTGTAATTTTTGAAAACAGCATGTGTGAGAATAACTACATTTGGAAAAAAAAAGGGTTTCGGTCAATAATTACTAGGTCCGTACGGATCTTTGAAAGGGTTATCGGACAAAGAAATTTGGTATGGTAGAAAAGTAGGAATCGTTGGTATGCATTTTGAACATCTCATACAAAAAGATTAGTGTGTTTTTTATTTTTAGTGAATTTTCTTAAAAACATTTTACTAATCACGAGATCCCGACTTTTGAAATTTGAACAAATTTCTTTAAATGAACACGAAGTAGGCCACCTAGAACCCATAGCCAGAGTCAGTTTCAATTTATATATATATATATATATATATATATATATATATATATATATATATATATATATATATATATATATATATATATATATATATATATTTGTGTGTGTGTGTGTATCACACCGATAACTAAAAAATAATGGGCCGACCAGATCATTTTGTGCGTACCTTGCCTTTGCAAGTGGCCTGATTAAGTTCGCCAGGAAAATCGGTCTAGGTTTTCCCGGTTTTCTTTCGGAAAAATTTATATCTCCGGAAATAACAAAGTTAGGGCAACCAAATTGGGTAAGCGTGCTTGTATTATAAAAAGCGATGTACCAAAAGTCTGTAAGTTTAAAGACAAAAAAGTTGTAGGCATTTAAAGAAAACAGATTTGGGGTTTTCCTCAAAATGTCACAGTAGCGATTTGAAACGTCAAAATTGGCAACATTTAGGCACAGAGTCTGAAACCAATACGGGTTATGTAAAGAAAATGTCACAAGAAGAGTGTTCTGCAACCCCTTAAGTTTCAGCTTCAACCGTCATTGTCCTCCATTTTACTAAAATGTTTCCAGAAAATTCATTTCAAATAAACCCTTTCTCTGATGCTTTGGTAGTAGTTTTAGTTAAGTGTATTGTTTAATGGTCTAATTTTTAGCTAATTTTCGAAAAAAAAAATTGTTATGAGGAGACCGCAACTTTCGAATTTTAAAAAGATTTCTTCAAGTGAGTGTAAACTAGGCCCCCTAGAACCCACATCCGGGTCTAGTTTCAATTTTTATCTGATTATATATATATATATATATATATATATATATATATATATATATATATATATATATATATATATATAGGATGATGATTTTTACGGTTAAATATAATTGTTATTATACAAGATACGAGAAAAAATTGTATACGTCAATTATAGGGTGTCTTGCGCTGTATCTTATAAAATTATTTTGACAATCACAGGGTAGCCCATAATTCGTCGGAGATACCTACATTTTTTTTGAACATCCCTTATATTATTGCATTTTTGCATTTTTTTATCGAAATATGATGCATGTTTGTAATCAAAAAAATCTAGCGCAGTAAGTGCGGATTGGTAGCGAATTTTCATTAAATGCTTCACATTTCAATAACTCGATCTGCTATTAACCCAAGTTTCGCTGGCTACAAAACCAGTTTTCTCGGAAATATTTCAAGGTTATTTTCGGAAATTTTTGTACATTTTCAAACAATAAGTTAATTTGACAAAATATGGTACATAGTTTCTACTATATAGGTTATACCAGTAAACAAATAGATGCATGCTTGCATTAAAGAGACATATTTGCTATTAAAAACATTTTTATGAAAATTCACTTCCATAACGCATTTGCTGCGTCGATACTTTTTCTTATTATCGAAAATAAAACGTGATTAGTTATTAATTTTGTAGTCTGTTGTTCGTCGATGGGATGAATTTCTTCTTTAATGTAAATTTTTCTCTGCAAAAACCTCACCAATTCGGAAGTGAATTTTCAAAATTTCGAGGCGTTGTACGTCTGTGTAATTCGCTATGGCTGCTTTTTCTACGAAATTTCACTAAAAAGGCTTTTAAAATTCGTCGCTATAATAGATTTGCTAAACCCGGATTTTTTTCAACTAAACTGATCAATTTCAATGTTAGCTACTCTGTCCGATCATAAGGCCAGCACTCCCTGTATGTATTATGCAAACCTGTTACCAACACATTTAAATTATACAAAGCACTCTCAGACTATATTTAGACAACAAATTATAACAAGGTTGATTGAATATCCAAATTTATCTCTATGTCGCGAGCTATATATGTCGTCATTAATTACATCGCTGCCAATTAATTGTTGGCTATAGGTAAATTAGCTGCATAGTGTATTCAAAGACTAGCTATTAGCCTCTAGGTAGTGTCCAAGAGGCCCGCTACAATAATTGATGCCCTGTTCGTGTGAGACCGACTACATAATTGCTCCATTGATGTGAAGCTGACATTAGACAGTTTATATGTACCGTAATGTAGAGATAGAGACACCGTGAGTCAAATTGTCCCAAATTGATTGGCACTTAATATGAGTAAAGTGACAGAAATAGAGACAATCAGGGAAATCGTTCACCCAATGACAGCAGTAAGTAATTGACTTTAGCAATGGCGTAGTTTAGCATTGTATTGTAAGCGAACTATAGCGGCTTTTGCCTATAGAAACGCACTTTTGAGCTTTCCATTTTTTTTAAGATGATGACGAATTAGAGCCTTTAAAACTCATTTCCAAACTTCATCCAAAGTTATGTACAGAGTGAGGGAACGAAAACAAAAAAGACCAGATTTCTCATATTACCTATTATTTAAAAAAAATTGCCCACACAGGTCAATTTTTATTTCGAGGGGCAAACGTTGTGCCGAAATTTTAAACCCTGTTAATTCATTCCTCCAGCAAGGGAGGGTTTGACCCTTGAAATGTAAAGTTAATCAGATTCTCTTTGAGAAGTACAAGTTGTAAAAATCGGTTCAGTGGTTGTTAAGTAAACGCATTTTAGTGAATTTTCTTGAAAACATTCACCAATGAGGAGATCTTGACTTTTGAATTTTCAAAAAAATTCTTCAAATGAGCGTAAACCCAAATCCGAGTTCAGTTTAAGACTTTATATATTTATATATATATATATATATATATATATATATATATATATATATATATATATATATATATATATATATATATATATATATATATATATATATATATATATATATATATATGCGTGCGTGTGTGTGTGTGTGTGTGTGTGTGTGTGTGTGTGTGTGTGTGTGTGTGTGTGTGTGTGTGTGTGTGTGTGTGTGTGTGTGTGTGTGTGTGTGTGTGTGTGTGTGTGTGTGTGTGTGTGTGTGTGTGTGTGTGTGTGTGTGTGTGTGTGTGTGTGTGTGTGTGTGTGTGTGTGTGTGTGTGTGTGTGTGTGTGTGTGTGTGTGTGTGTGTGTGTGTGTGTGTGTGTGTGTGTGTGTGTGTGTGTGTGTGTGTGTGTGTGTGTGTGTGTGTGTGTGTGTGTGTGTGTGTGTGTGTGTGTGTGTGTGTGTGTGTGTGTGTGTGTGTGTGTGTGTGTGTGTGTGTGTGTGTGTGTGTGTGTGTGTGTGTGTGTGTGTGTGTGTGTGTGTGTGTGTGTGTGTGTGTGTGTGTGTGTGTGTGTGTGTGTGTGTGTGTGTGTGTGTGTGTGTGTGTGTGTGTGTGTGTGTGTGTGTGTGTGTGTGTGTGTGTGTGTGTGTGTGTGTGTGTGTGTGTGTGTGTGTGTGTGTGTGTGTGTGTGTGTGTGTGTGTGTGTGTGTGTGTGTGTGTGTGTGTGTGTGTGTGTGTGTGTGTGTGTGTGTGTGTGTGTGTGTGTGTGTGTGTGTGTGTGTGTGTGTGTGTGTGTGTGTGTGTGTGTGTGTGTGTGTGTGTGTGTGTGTGTGTGTGTGTGTGTGTGTGTGTGTGTGTGTGTGTGTGTGTGTGTGTGTGTGTGTGTGTGTGTGTGTGTGTGTGTGTGTGTGTGTGTGTGTGTGTGTGTGTGTGTGTGTGTGTGTGTGTGTGTGTGTGTGTGTGTGTGTGTGTGTGTGTGTGTGTGTGTGTGTGTGTGTGTGTGTGTGTGTGTGTGTGTGTGTGTGTGTGTGTGTGTGTGTGTGTGTGTGTGTGTGTGTGTGTGTGTGTGTGTGTGTGTGTGTGTGTGTGTGTGTGTGTGTGTGTGTGTGTGTGTGTGTGTGTGTGTGTGTGTGTGTGTGTGTGTGTGTGTGTGTGTGTGTGTGTGTGTGTGTGTGTGTGTGTGTGTGTGTGTGTGTGTGTGTGTGTGTGTGTGTGTGTGTGTGTGTGTGTGTGTGTGTGTGTGTGTGTGTGTGTGTGTGTGTGTGTTGTGTGTGTGTGTGTGTGTGTGTGTGTGTGTGTGTGTGTGTGTGTGTGTGTGTGTGTGTGTGTGTGTGTGTGTGTGTGTGTGTGTTGTGTGTGTGTGTGTGTGTGTGTGTGTGTGTGTGTGTGTGTGTGTGTGTGTGTGTGTGTGTGTGTGTGTGTGTGTGTGTGTGTGTGTGTGTGTGTGTGTGTGTGTGTGTGTGTGTGTGTGTGTGTGTGTGTGTGTGTGTGTGTGTGTGTGTGTGTGTGTGTGTGTGTGTGTGTGTGTGTGTGTGTGTGTGTGTGTGTGTGTGTGTGTGTGTGTGTGTGTGTGTGTGTGTGTGTGTGTGTGTGTGTGTGTGTGTGTGTGTGTGTGTGTGTGTGTGTGTGTGTGTGTGTGTGTGTGTGTGTGTGTGTGTGTGTGTGTGTGTGTGTGTGTGTGTGTGTGTGTGTGTGTGTGTGTGTGTGTGTGTGTGTGTGTGTGTGTGTGTGTGTGTGTGTGTGTGTGTGTGTGTGTGTGTGTGTGTGTGTGTGTGTGTGTGTGTGTGTGTGTGTGTGTGTGTGTGTGTGTGTGTGTGTGTGTGTGTGTGTGTGTGTGTGTGTGTGTGTGTGTGTGTGTGTGTGTGTGTGTGTGTGTGTGTGTGTGTGTGTGTGTGTGTGTGTGTGTGTGTGTGTGTGTGTGTGTGTGTGTGTGTGTGTGTGTGTGTGTGTGTGTGTGTGTGTGTGTGTGTGTGTGTGTGTGTGTGTGTGTGTGTGTGTGTGTGTGTGTGTGTGTGTGTGTGTGTGTGTGTGTGTGTGTGTGTGTGTGTGTGTGTGTGTGTGTGTGTGTGTGTGTGTGTGTGTGTGTGTGTGTGTGTGTGTGTGTGTGTGTGTGTGTGTGTGTGTGTGTGTGTGTGTGTGTGTGTGTGTGTGTGTGTGTGTGTGTGTGTGTGTCACACCGATGACTTAAAAATAATAGGCCGATTTCGAGAAAATTTAGTGAGCACCTTCCTTTCGCAAGTCGCTTGGATAAAATCGTTAGCCAAGAAAATTAGACTAGTTTTCCCCGGAAAATTTGTATACTTCTGGAAATAACAAAGCTAAGGCAACCAAATTTTGTACGCGGCTTTATATTATATAATGTGAATTACACACGAAAATTTAGATACATATTCGATATATATATATATATATATATATATATATATATATATATATATATATATATATATATATATATATATATATAATTTGAACATTATGAAATTTTTTTTTGTGAAGTGTTGGTAGTAATAAATGAATGTTATTGCAAAAAAAAATATTTCACATCGTGAAAAAGAATTGTTTACCAAAATTTTGTAAAAAAAACATAATTTTCGTGTAACATAACTTTAACCAATTTTTGTAAAATAAGGGGCAATTTTCGTCAAAGAAATTGTTTACAAATTTTTTTGCAAACATTTTTTAACGGTCTTGTCAAGAAGCTTTTTGTGAATAATTATGTTTTAGCAGGTGAATGGCTTGAAGAGCTTCGTTGCCCAGGAAAATCAGACCAGTTTTTTCTGGAACATTTGAAGTTTATTTTAGGAAAATTATTTTAGTTTTTAAAACAGTGAACTTACTTTAATGAGACGGTTTCTACTATATGTAGGTTATACCAAACTACATGCCTTTTATTTAAAAAAAGACATAGTTGCCATTAAAAGCAGTTTAAAAAACATTCACTACCATACCGCACTTGTTGCGTCCAGACTTGTTAAAGTATTGTGTTAGTTGTTGAACTAAGAATTGAGCCGTCTAGGTTTCCAAAACCCAAGACAGGAACTGCCAAACAAACACAAACGGTAGTTGTTGCTGTGTTAGTTAGTGGCCTGCATTTTTAGAAAATGGTTTCTTATATTGCGGAAAAGTCATTAATAAATAACCTTTATTACGAATAGGGCAAATGCGCCAATAAAACAGCACAACCATTTAATGTGCAAAACCTGTTAACCGCAGGTACGTCACTGAGTTAGTGGCCAAACTTCGACAGACAAGATAAGTGACTAATCGAAAGTTCGAAAGTGAGCGATACAGGCTAAAAATCAAATAGTACGAAATCAAGCAATGAAAGTTGCTATTTTGGTGGTCTGGTGCCTAGTCGTGGACCGCCTGCTAGTGAGGCTCTCGGTAGGGGGGGTACGAGGTATGGGGCTATGCGGACGACATTGTCATCATAGTCCGAGGGAAGGTTATAGTGCCAGTGTGGGAGCGCATGCAGACAGCACTGAATGTGGTGGAAAGGTGAGCGGTTGGCCAAGGGCTCGGGGTGAGCCCCGAGAACGCAACCGTCATACCGCTTACGAGGAGGAGGAAGTGGGAGAGCCACAGAACTCTCACTCTATACGGTAGAAACATCCCAATGGCCAAGGAGGTAAAATATCTTGGGGTCGTATTGGATTCTAAGCTAACCTGGAATGGTAACGTTGAAAAAATACTGCGTAACGCAGTCATGACCCTACCTGCCACTAGGAGGCTATATGGAAAAACGTGGGGACTAAGACCTAGTATGGCCAATGGCTGTACGTAAGGGTGGTCAGACCATCGTTAACATACGCGGCACTGGTCTGGTGGCCTAAGGTGACACAATCCAGTGCCAAACAAAAACTAGGCAAGATTCAAAGGATGGCTTGCCTGGGCATCACAAGGACCATGACTTCAACCCGAACAGTCGCCATGGAGGTGTTGCTGAATCTGCCCCATCCCACTCTACACCTAGTTTTCATGGTGGAGGCCAGGCTAGGATTATACAGACTAGCCTGAAATGGTAGACTGAAGATCAACCCAGTCTGCAGAGGCCACTGCAAAATTCAGAAGATGGAGCCCATGCTTGAAATGAGGTCAGACTTCGCGAGCCCGCGAATCTGCAGGGAAAACAATTTTACAGTGGAAATCCCCGACCGCGAGGCATGGCGGGAGGAGACGTCGCGCTCGTCTGGTTCATGAACGGATCCGGCGGGGAGCATGGGACAGGGGCAGGTGTTTATTCGGAAGGACCAAGAGTAAGTCAAAGTACTTCCCTCAGAGCCCATGCAACGGTTTTTCAGGCCGAAATATATGCGATGTATTGCGGTGCCCATAAACTTTTTGACCCTTATATTTCTCGAGTTTTAACGAAAAAATGTCAATTTCCACCAAATCACTCCATATTTATGCCTTACCCATCAAGCGATCTTACCAAAAAAATAATTCGAAGCGTTTCTTTGCCGGGTACGAGCTGGGTACAAAATTTGAAGATGATATCTCAATTCGTTAGAAAGTGATTGCGCCTACTAACAGACAGACATATAGACCGACCGACAGACCGACAGGCAAAAAAAAATCGCTTCAGAATCAACTTTTCTATGTGTTTTGAGACTTTTTACGCTGTTTCAGCAAAAAAAAGCAAAATTTTTTTCACCGATATTCCACCATCACACATTCAACCCCTAATTTAATCCAGCACAAAATACCAGATGTTTGATGAAATTGAAAGTTTTCTAACAAATAAACCCCAAAAACGCTATATTACTTAAGTTTTAACGAAAAAATGTTAATTTTCACCAAATTCCCCCCATTCATCCACTATCCCTTAGAGCGATTTTACCCAAAAACAACACGAACCGTTCACTTGTCTAGTGCTAACAGTGTACCAAATTTGAAGACGATAAATTAATTTGTTCTAAAGTTATCGTGGCTACAAACAGACATACATACAGACCGACAGACCAAAAAAAAAGTGTTTTCCAATCATGTTTTCCATATGTTTTGACACTTTTTACGACGCTTAAGCAAAAAAAAACTTAATTGTTGTCGCTGATACCATAATTCCACCCATATTGACGATGTGGAAGTAATACATTATTAACGTCACTTAAATCTTTCCACAACAATCAGTGAAAAACATCACTCAAATGATTATACTCCTCACAACATAGCATGAAGGGTTTATGTTAAATTTTGTAGTCAAATACGCAAAATGTTAATTGTCTAACTCTGAAGTTTCCCTCGTAGGATTTTTTTGCATACTGGATGTTTGCCATGTTAACGACTAGAGAAACAACCGTTTGGGGGGCAGTATTTTTAAATTCATAGCGCAATTACCTAGATGATATCTCCAGTCGTGATATCGCTCTGCTTTAAGCTTTTTGTTTTTCTTTTATATTTGAAGCTCGAACCGTACTTGCCCTACATTTTCGTGCAATTAAAATAAACCAAGATAGAGGTCGCTATGGAGAACACACCATTTATTTAAATAGCGCCAGCTTGTGCTACAATGAAACTTTGAGTGGATAAATAAAATTGTTGCAGCAGTCGGCAAAAAACAATGTTAGGGTAGCCAGTTACCGCTCTTGGTTTAAACACTGACATGTGAGAGGTTTTTAAATTCAGCAGAGACAAATGCGGCTTTTGTGACAAAATACGCGTCGACGACTATTAGAAATAAAATTGTTTTACTTTCCGGGAATGCCGTATTTTATTTTGTATAATCGGACAGTAAATAACTTTTTTAACTTAGGGTTATGTACTTGTCAAAATATAATAGGAAGACACCCACACTTTTAATAAAAGCCTGGACGCGGCAAGTGCGTTATGGTAATGTATTTTCATAGAAATGATCTGGCACAAAATATTTTATTATAACTTTTTTTTCTTGTAACTAGAAATCTAAATTTTGGTGTATAGTTTAATTTTTATATCGTAAACCTATTTACCAAATTTGGTTATCATAGATTTTTTATTTTTTAAGATAAAATTTTTTTTCAAATGAAAACTTAAAATTTTTCCGGAAAACATGGTCCGATTTTTCTTATTAACGAACTTATTAAAGCCATTTACAAAGGGAAGGCACATGCAAAATTTTATCAAAATCGTCCCATTATTCTTTGAGATAAAAATTTTTTTCGAATAAAACCTCAAAATTTTCCCGGAATACCTCGTCCGATTTTCCTGACTAACAAACTTGTCAAGGCTATTTACAAAAGGAAGGTACATGCCAAATTTTATTGAAATCAGCTCATTACTTTTTGAGATAAAATTTTTTTTCGAATGAAAACTCAAAATTTTCCCGGAAAACTTCGTCTGATTTTCCTGACTAACGAACTTATCGAAGCCATTCACAAAAGAAACGCACATGCCAAATTTTATCAAAATCAGCTCATTATATTTTGAGTTAATATATATATATATATATATATATATATATATATATATATATATATATATATATATATATATATATATATATATATATATATATATATATATATATATATATATATATAAACATATAAAAATTGAAACTGACCCCGGATATGGGTTCTAGGGGTCCTAGTTCGCGCTCATTTCCAAAATTTTTTTCGAAATTCAAAAGTCGGGATCTCCCCATTAGTGAATGTTTTCTACGAAAATTCACTAATAGAAGCCGTGGTGCAGTAGGTGCATTATGGTAGCAAGTTTTCCTAATGTTTGAGTTTCTAAGAAACTTAAGCCAGTCAATTAATTAAGCGTGAAAATAATAGAAGTCCAGATGTAGTAAGTGCGCTTTGGTGGCGATTCTGCACACATTTTTTTCGAAATCTAATAGCATAATTTCCCTATAACTTTGATGTACAGTCTCTGCAAAAGTTACATCTTTGCCAAATTTCATCATAATAATATTTTTGTTGTCATATATATATATATATATATATATATATATATATATATATATATATATATATATATATATATATACCGATCATTTTAGATCAGATACCTTTAACTTTAAGGAGTGACTCTTGGTTCATGCACATGGTGGTCCAGCACCTTACATCCGAGATGTGCGAAATTATTTAGATGAAATTTACCCTCAAAGGTGGATTAGTACGGATAGTGTGCACCCATGGCCAACGCGTTGTCCCGACTTAAATCTGCTAGATTTTTACTCCTGGGGTTACTTAAGGTCACTGGTCTACTACAAGGATCAAATAAATATCCGCCAGCCATCATGGGAAAAGATCGTACAGGCTGCTAATGATATCAGAGCTCAACAAATTTCATTTTCTAAAGTAAGAGATAATTTTAAGAAACGAGTGAAAAAATGCATTTACATAAATGGTGAACACTTTGATCACTTACTCTGATTTGTTTTTGTTTTGGTCTAAAGTTGCAGTTTAATTTTAGGTTAATTTAATTAGGTACACAAATGCAATTTGTAACAATGTTTTCAATATCCATTTTGTTAACTATTCCTTTTAAATTAATAGTTTTATAGATATGCTATTTAATGGCTTTGTTGAATTTTTAATAAAAATCTTTCTTTCGATAACGTACATTTTATTGTGCTAAAATATTAACAGATACACATAATTTTCGTGAAGATCGGAGCCTTCAACAAGAATACATCATGTCTTCCATAATCGCTAATTTATTTTCATTGAAAAAGTATATATATATATATATATATATATATATATATATATATATATATATATATATATATATATATATATATATATATATATATATATACACAGGGTGACTTAACGAAAAACTCTCAGGCCACATATCTTGATAACGAGTAGGAATTTTTACTGTGTTAAAAGCAAATGACTGCTGCCATCAGTGGCTACGTTTACCAGTTTAACGCAGATATGTCATATGCAGATTGTAGGTCGCGCTGGCGTCGAAGCAAATTATTAGATAATTTTGTAAAAGTTGATAAATTTTCAGATAATGAAGGTACTATTATGAAACTCGTTCGGAAATTATGTACAACTTGAGGACGCAAAATGATTTTTGTAATCGGTGAAAACTAACATCTAGGGCAACGATAACTTTTGTTAGGAAGCTTAAGCAGAATGCATTAAACGTAACCTATAGGTGGCGCTGATGTAGCATAATTATAATCATTAGATTCTGTAAAAATAGATATCGTTGATTTAGAATACGAATTAGTTGTAAAAATAGTGGTGTTTGCTATTTATTTTAGATAAAACAAAATAAAAATTGACTCACAAGCATTTAAGCTAAACATATCAAGTTTAAAAAATCTAAATATTTTGCCGTTGAGTGACTTCTTAGAGCTACATACTTACACTACAACCATCATGTCTGGTGTAACTCGCAGTCGCCTGTAGTAGGCTTGCAACTAAAGTTCTCGGTGACATATGTCAGAAATACAACACATTATAATACAGTTTTTCAAGCAAAGAAGTAAGTTATTATAGTTCTATTCACAAACGAAGAAAAATATAACATGATTATTATTTATGCAGAGTGTAACGAAAATGCCAGTGCAGCGGTAAAATTATATTTAAGGCGATACCCATTCAATTTAAAAATGAAGCCGATTGCATATGGAACGTTCGATCAGTCAAAGCGAAATTGTGAGAGTGTTGCACGAATGAGCAACGTTGAGCAGAAGTGCTACAGCTTGGAGAAGGTAACCCGCACATATCAAGCAGGAGTATTTTACAAAAAACTGGTATGTCTTATTCCCACGTCAAAGAATACTTTCGAAAAATAAGTTCCACCCATATAAAGTACACTTAGTGCATCATTTACGACCTGGAGATCCCGAGTGAACATTGAACTTTATATCACGAATGTCTCTAAGGGTAGTGACTGACAACGATTTTCTTGAATGAAGTTTTATGGACTAAAAAAAGCCATTCCACAATAACGGCCTGGTCAAGAAAAATAATTGCCATTACTGGTTTCTCAAAAATCCTAGATTGACAAAGGTAACAGGCAATAAAAAAAAGTTCGCGGTCAATGTTTGGCATGGTATTTTAAACGGGCATTTTATTGATCCTATTTTGCTCGGAGGATCACTAACAGGCGAACATTACCTAGGGTTTCTGAAAAACGATATTCTTAGCTTGTCATAGAAGGTCCCTTTAGTAACAAGGTGTAGAATGTGGTGGAAATATGATGGGGCACCAGCTCATAATGCTGCTTCAGTTACGGAGTACTTGAATAATATTTATCCTGGAAGATGTATCGCGACTAATATACCTCTCGAGTGGCCAGCGCGTTCGCCAGATTTAACATTTTTGTTAGATTCTTGTAATCAGGCACTAGGACATTGTTACAAAATGTGTATTGCTGAAAATGGTAACG